>CAWUFW010001125.1:2497500-3143492 GCA_963921515.1 Calotriton arnoldi | reverse complement strand
AATGGCCTAGCCTGGCAACGGACGCGTTTTCGAAATTCGAACGAGTCGGTTGCTGGAAATTCAGTTGGTCACCCACAACAATGTTGCAAAATCATGTATGTCATGAAGTTGAAGATTTGAAGGATGCTGTGGGCGTGTATTGGTGCTGCTATTCCATGGATTGGCCAGATTCAGAAGATGCAAACGACTTGGACCTATCACTTTGGACACATGGGACAGTATCTGCCTCTGCAGCACATATATATTGCTGGCTGTTCCCCTGAGAGCTCACTTGCCTGCACTACATGCTCCAGGACGACATCTGCCACTGCACTGCTGCTGTCTCTGCCCCCTCTGGACCCTGCAATGGCACGTACTGTGGAGAGAGCCCCAGCCTTCAGCCTTGAGGAGAACCAGGCCCTGCTGGACAGCCTACTTCCACAGTACAGCAAGCTGTATGGGACACCAGGGGAGCAGGTGAGTGTTCTGTGCACTGCCTTTCTGAATGTGCATTTTGTCTGCCTAGCAAGGGTGAAAGTCTGCACGCCACTGGCTAGCAGGCTCACTGAGTAGTTGTCACCCCCCATAGTGTGTAGTGACATGCACTGGACAGGTATGGTGCAGTGACAGTGCATTTGAACAAGGTTTTACTTCCCATGCAATGATACCATGTAGTGACTTCTGGCAAACTGTCCATGGGCAGCGTTGCACTGCCTGTGTACATCATGTGCCCCTGTGATTGAGACATGTATATACAACTGTGTCATGCACGGATATGTTGCATGTGTAGTAATGGCCTTTTCACTTTGTCATCCTGACAGGTTAATGCCCATCGGAAGCAGGAGATCTGGAAGGACATCGTCCGGGCTGTCCGGTCCGTGGGGGTCTACAAGCGCCGGATCCGCAACTGCCAGAAGAGGTGGCAGGACCTTCGGGGCTGGACCCGGAGGATTGCACGGGTCCAGCTGAAGCTGTCGCCTCCTCGCAGGAGGGGCGGAACACGGACCCTGACCCCCACATGCTCCAGATCCTGGCGGTGGTGTTTCCAGACCTGGATGGGCAGCTGAAGGGCAGACAGCAGCAAGGAGGGGGTGAGTCAAAGACTGCACTGTGAACTCTGTATTACATGCTATGTGCCCTCCTCTGGCCTGGTTAAACTGCCACAGTACAGCAGTCATGTTGTCCAGGAGCCATGTCCCTCTATTGTGCACTGCCCACTCCTCATCTGATACCCAGGTGTGGCCCTTACATTCAGGGAATTGTGTCACTTGGGACTGTGTCCTTGCAGTTTGCTTCACTCAAGGTGGGGGACAGCATCTGTTTCCCTAACTCTGTTGTGGGCATCATGGGTGGGTCCATTGTTCACACAATGCCTGTGTTCGGACATGTAATCTGCGTGTTGCTTTGATATGCGGTCCACTTGCTGAGCTGAGCCACCACATGTGCCTGGGGTATCTGGCACACACCCATGCAGCGGGTGGGAACAATGTTTGGGCCCCAGGAGTGTGCAGATTACGTGTGTCACACATACATAGCCAGCTATCCACTGTCCAGGGCTCATCCCTCATTCATGTGGGGCAGGACAGTCATGCCTACTCCAGCCCATCCAATACACCTGTACTCCCACTCCCGTGTATCAGCTGACACGTTGTGCGCAGTGATTTGACCCCTCAGGTGTCTGCCTCTGTGTCAGTGTGCCGTGGATTTGTTGCCAGGACTGCTGGGGTGTTTCTCAGTAGGGGCTCAGCATGCCACTGGAGATGTGACCATAGGAGACGATACTTGTGTGTCACATAGGTGTTTGATCAGCTGCCCGTGCAGACTGGGGTATGCAAATGTGAAGTTCAGGCAGCTGTTTCCCATTCACAGCAGATTGTGAGGGGCTCAGGTTCAGAGGGTAGTGTCACAGGTCTCCCATATGTCCAATCGGTATGACCTGGACAGATGAGGGTTAAGATGATGTGTTGTGTGGGGGATGTACATGTGCACTTGTGCAGCTCCAGGACTTGCATTCCCCATGACCTACTATTCTGACACAGTGCAGAGTGTTGTTGTCTGGCTGGCAAGTCATACATCACTGAGACAGTGATGTATGACTTAGCAGTCATGCCTCCGCCATGGCATGTGTCTACTTATTGGTGATCCTGCAGGGGAGTGACATGTGCTACATGCACACCATTGTGGCGATGGCTATCAGGACATGGGTGCATCATGGTGTCTGTCGCTGGTATGCATCACATGCATTTCCTATTTGACTCTGGGCATCCCTTTCATCCGGAAACCTGTACTGACTCAGTGGCAAGAGTTGTGATGTGTGCATGTCCACATGCTACACCATGTCCTCTGCACTGTCCAACTACTGTGTAGGTGGTGCATGTGTCCACACTGGGGTGTTGCTATCCAACAGACACCAGACAGATGGGTGCAAGGCCATGTGGGATGTGAGTGCCATGGTTGGCATCAGACTGACAATTGGCTTCTCCTGTTCAGTTAGGGCACTTTTAGCAATGTTCAACTAATGATGCCAGGGCTTGCTCTGTAATGTGCTGTGCTCACAGTGGTGTGTGCGTTCGGTGCAGGTGACTGATGTCTGTCTGTTTCCCCATTGATTGCAGATACATCCACGGCCACGGAAGGGGACAGCTCCACGGACCAGGAGGAGCCGGAGAGCCAGACTGGGTCAGCAGCCGAGGAGTGGTCGGAGGGACCCAGTGGCACGGAGGGCGAGGGGAGCCACACCGAGGAGTCCTCAGCAGCATCCACCTCAGCTGAGGACCACAGCGGCTCGGAGGATGACTCCCTTATGGAGGCGGGTGTCAGCAGCCACCACACCCCAGCTAGTGTTGCTGTCCCCGCCACCACCAGCACCACCACCGCCCTCCCATCGGCTCCCATTCCCCAGGTCCGTGGAGGCTCCCATGTTCGGGAGCGTGTCTCCTTTGGGCCAGGCACCGCACCCCCTGCCCCTGTGTCCCCTGCTGCCCTGAGTGAGGAGTCTGTGTACCTCCTTCGCCAGCTCCATGTAGGGCAGACAGCCATGCTGAGTGTCCTCCATGTGCACACCGCTCTGTTGACTCAGCTGGTGTCATTCATGGAGGGCATCTCATCGGGCATGTCTGACCTACAGAGGGGCAATAGGTCCATGGACTCCTCCCTGACGTCAGCAGTGTCCCTCCTCAGACAGTCCCTCACCCCTCCTGCCTCTGCTCCATCCACACTCCCCAGCACCTTACCCGTCCCAAGCACACACACACCGGCACAGGCACACACCAGCAAACACACACGTCCAGCACACAGACACACACGCCACAGACAAAACGCACACGCACGCACAGTCAGGGGACTGAAACCAGACTCACAGGGGATGGGGCCCTGGAACACACACACGCATCCACGAGCACTGCGCAGTCCTCAGTTGCCTCTCCCTCCAAAGCACCCTCCCTTGCCTCACCTGCAACCCCAAAGACCCAGCGGCTCTTCCTCAGTGACCTCGGCCTCTTCCCTCCGATCCAGCTGATCCAGCATTCAGGGGGAAGAGGAAGCCCACCCACACGGAGCAGAGTGCCCCTCGCCCCTGGACACCCTCCCCCAGGCGCAGACAGACTGAGGCCCCCACCCGCAAGTCCCTCCAGAGTCGTAAGAGCAAGACCCCGCCGCCGCCCTCCAGCTCAGGCACCAGGTCTCCTTCCTCCATCCCTCAGGCCCCCACTCCACAGGTGCCCCCACCACACCCTGCCCCAGGTTCCCCCACCCACACATATACCATCCCCAAGAGGATCCGGCCTTCTCCCCTGTCACTTGCTCTCCCGGCACCACACCCCCGCTGCGCTTGTCTGTGCCACTGATGTGGTGAGGGTGTCCTCCCCTCTGTCCAGCCCACCTTGCCTGTTCCCCATTCTCCTCCCCTGGTGGTAGGCACTGCAGTGGAGTCCACTACCACCCTGTCTGACTTGGGCACTGCAGTGGCGGACCTGTCCACTCCATCTGCAGGGTCCACTGCAGTCGTGCCGGCACCCACAACATCTGAGTCATGCCCCCCAGTTGTGCCGCACACACCATGTCAGACACCTCCACTGCAGTTGTCAGTGGCTCTCCAGCACCCACCACCCCTTCCCTGCCTCCTCCTGGTGAGCCCTGATCCTGTCCCTGCGGTGCCTGGCCTGCCCCCCCGGTTGCCCCTCCTAGTGGATTGTCCCTGGTTTTGTGCAGTGCAGGCATGCGTAGGGTGACATCTGCCACTGTCACCCTGTTTGGACTTGGACAATGGACTGGCCATTGGCCTTTGTGTTTTTTCTGGACTTTCACTTTTAAACACACATATGCTGAATAAAGCAACTTTCTGTTCTCTAGTGCTTATGCTTCTGATGTACATGTTGTTGATGATGCTAACCATGCCCTTGCTGCAGTGATGGTGATATTTGGTCTCATGATAATGAAGTGTTACTGTGCAGGAACACATGTGGTCCAGGGGGAATGTGTCCTATCCTGTGGTGTATCCATGTCATCCATAGCAGCATCTGAGGGTGTCATGTGTTCAGTATTTGGCAATGGGATTTCCTACTTACATTAGCAATTTCACATCTGTGGCTCCCACCCCTGCACATCTGTTGTGCCTGCCATTGTTCAATTCGTCTACTTCCCTGACCGTGTGGCCATCTCCACTGGACATGCAGGTTTGGGCATCAATGGGGAAGGACTCATCTGTGTTGTCAGTGCAACATTGCTATACAAGTGTGTTGGATCTGTGCTGATGATTTCGTTGGCACTCCCATGACCAGGCTGATGTGACGGGAGACTTCATTTGGTGCTAATTGTTGATTGTGTGACCAAGTGCTCAGCTGACATGATGGGGCCCTACTGAGGCAACATATGGCACAGCTTTCCTCACACAGGAGTGGAGTCCCCTCATGGCAGTGTGTACTCCTGTGACATTGCCTGCGCCCAAGGTGTGTGTTGTATGAGCATGTCTGTGTGTTTCTTTTCTTATATTTGGTCTTTATTAATTTTTGATGTCTTCACACTTTATTATTTCATATATATAATGTATGTTGTATCATTATGTATGTAGTTATCTTTTTTCTTATGTTTATAAATTGTTTGTTTATTAGACGAATGAAAGCTAAAACAAAAGATTGAATCAGGTATTGCATTATCAGATATATATATCAGTTTTTTGGATTATAGAATTGCCGTTATTACCATTTATTAATATGTAAAGTTTTTAGCAAATGATGTAATTATTTTGGGTGTGTGTATATATTTTATAAATTTGTAATTTTTGGTTTGTTTTATGTTTTAGATAGTTGTTTTGCAATAGACGGTTCCCTGATGAAGGCAGTAGTGCCGAAACGCGCGTAGTTTTTTATCTACCGCATGCCAATATCAAGTCTTCATCCATTCTATCTTGTGCACTGTAATATTGATGCTGCGTCTTTTATCTACCGCATGCCAATACCAAGTCTTCATCCATTCTACCTTGTGCACTGTAATATTGATGCTGCTATTACTCTATGTGAATGTATTTATTATTGTGTTTATATAAAGGACAAATCAATTGAATGAACAAAAAAAGTATATTTTTTATATCTGAAATAAATATAAATTTAATATAAAGTGGCTATTATACTCTTTACGCATATTGTGAAGTGTTGGTTATTATTTTCACACACCTAGAATGTTTCATGTGGTCAATTAGAAGCTTGCTACTGTTCTTTTTCTAAATTAGTGGAGTCCCCTCATGGCAGTGTGTACTCCTGTGACATTGCCTGCGCCCAAGGTGTGTGTTGTATGAGCATGTCTGTGTGTTCACTTCCGTTTTGCTGTGCATGCTGTGATCCCTAGTGTTGTACCTGTTTGTGATGCTTGCTGAGTTGACCTATGTTCCCCCAAAGTCTTCTCCCTGGGTTCTCTGTGATGTGGGTGCATGGCACATTACTGGACATCAGGGTGTCACCCATAGGTGTGTTTGCTGTCAGGGCTGAGTTTGTGTGCAGACGCAGATGGGTCACAGTCAGGTTTCCCCTTGGCACTTGTTGTTTACACCTGTCATGTGATTTCCAGTTTGTGTTATCTTTCAGTGATTGTGACACGTTGTGTGTGTGACTGCTGGCACTCCTCAGGGTCCGGGCTGCAATGTTGATTGTTGTCTATGTGTGTTCTTTGTGGGTGACCTTGGCTTCTTCATTGGTGTGTGACTGTGGCTGGGATCCCATTGGTTGGTGTGGTATTGCCGTCATGTCCATGTACAGCGTAGTTTGCAGTGTGTCAGACATTCAGGAGTCTTGTTGAGTGGCCATGTGTGATGTGTTTCTGCACCTTGGTTCCCACCCACCACCCTGGGATTGTCATGGGTGCATGTGCAATGTCACCAGTGCATGTGTGCTTGACTGCAGCACATTTTTGGAGGTCGAGGTGTGTGGTGTTGAGTGTGTGCAGATGAGAGTTGTTGCCCGGCTAGACCCCTGCCTCCATGTTGGCCTTGGCTTACTGGCCGTGCTGATTGATTTGTGCTTGTGTAGGTGTGATGGTAGTTTGTTGCTCAGGACACATGACTGTGGCTCACAGTGTGAACGACATTTAGCTTTGTCATCACAGTGGGATTGTAATGCAGCCCAGGGTCACCACATTGTGGGGGCCCTGGGGGTAGTGCTGTGGTGTGTCTGTGTCTTGCTGTGTCAGTTGCTGTTCCTACGTGCCTGTGTGACATGTGTGATTTGTGCTCCCTCTCATCTGACAATGCCTGATTGCCCACATAGGGGATTTGGATCCATGAGTTACCTTTGTGTGGCACTGTATGCACATCTGTATAATTGGTATTCAGGCCTCCTCATGTGTTGTGTGGTTGCCTGGGGACACTGGCACACACCCCCTCACCTGTTGTGTTTGATGTGCAGTGTGGGTCTGCCTGTTTGTGTTTGTGCATCTGCACCACTGCATTGGCATATCTTAGGTGTGCCATTGGCTGTATGTTGTTTGGTGTGTTTCCCCTGCTGTCCCTGGGACTCCTAGGTCATCAGTCAGCACAATGATCATGGTTTGTGTGTCCCATTGCTGCCATGGTATGGTATCTGTTCACCTCACATCTACAGTCTCCACAGGGTATCTGCATTTGTGTGCCCATTGGTGCAAATATGTGGGTCTGCATTCTGATGGTCACTTCTGTCATTGTGTCATTGATGAATGTTGACAGTGTCAGCCCCCATGGGTGTTGTTTGTCTGCACAAGGCCAAAGGTATGTCTTATTTGCACTGCAGTATTTGCCTCCCCCAATCTATGTTGCAATGGGACACATGCACTACTTTGCCACTGATGTGTTTTATGTTCTGTGACCAGGAATCATCCATGCAGTTTGGCAGTTGCAGCTTTTTCTTTGTCAACACTTACACTTTGGTCACTGTGATGATGGGGGTTTGGACCCCATTGCCACAATGTTCAAAATGTGCTTCAGCTATGGACCCCACACTTACCTTTTGGTCACTGTGATGATGGGGGTTTGGACCCCATTGCCACAATGGTCATGGCCTGCTTGCATTGTGGGGGCCACACACATATGTGTGGCACATGTGATAGGGGGTCACATTGTATGTTCAAAGTCATGTTCAATGTTGTAGGCATTTGACACAGTCTGCACACGCTTGTCATGGTGTAGGGGGGATGTCTTCTTCTTGCATTCCCTAGGTTGTGGTGTGCTGGTTGTGTCATGCATTGTCCATCCTATGAGTTGGGGTGGTGTTGGTGGTAGGCATCCAGCCCCCCTGGCTTAGGGTGATAGTAGTGGTGGGCATCTGGCACCACCCTGGCTAAGGGTGGTAGTAGTGGTAGGCATCCAGCCCCCCTGGGTAAGGGTGGTAGTAGTGGTAGGCATCCAGCCCCTCCTGGGTAAGGGTGGTAGTGGTGGTGGGCATCTGGCACCCCCCTGGCTAAGGGTGGTAGTAGTGGTAGGCATCCAGCCCCCCCTGGGTAAGGGTGGTAGTAGTGGTGGGCATCTGGCACCCCCATGGCTAAGGGTGGTGGTAGTGGTAGGCATCCAGCCCCCCCTGGCTAAGGGTGGTAGTAGTGGTAGGCATCCAGCCCCCCCTGGGTAAGGGTGGTAGTGGTGATGGGCATCCCGCCCCCCCTGGGTAAGGGTGATAGTAGTGGTAGGCATCTGGCACCCACCTGGCTAAGGGTGGTAGTAGTGGTAGGCATCCAGCCCCCCTGGATAAGGGTGGTAGTAGTGGTAGGCATCTGGCACCCCCCTGGCTAAGGGTGGTAGTAGTGGTAGGCATCCAGTCCCCCCTGGGTAAGGGTGGTAGTAGTGGTGGGCATCCAGCCCCCCTGGCTTAGGGTGGTAGGGGTGGTAGGCATCCAGCCCCCCCTGGGTAAGGGTGGTAGTAGTGGTGGGCATCTGGCACCCCCATGGCTAAGGGTGGTAGTAGTGGTAGGCATCCAGCCCCCCTGGCTAAGGGTGGTAGTAGTGGTAGGCATCCAGCCCCCTGGGTAAGGGTGGTAGTGGTGGTGGGCATCTGGCACCCCCTGGCTAAGGGTGGTAGTAGTGGTAGGCATCCAGCCCCCCTGGGCAAGGGTGGTAGTAGTGGTGGGCACCTGGCACCCCCTGGCTAAGGGTGGTAGTGGTGGTAGGCATCCAGCCCCTGGGTAAGGGTGGTAGTAGTGGTAGGCATCCAGCCCCCCTGGGTAAGGGTGGTAGTAGTGGTAGGCATCTGGCACCCCCGGGCTAAGGGTGGTAGTGGTGGTAGGCATCCAGCCCCCCCTGGGTAAGGGTGGTAGTGGTGATGGGCATCCCGCCCCCCCTGGGTAAGGGTGGTAGTAGGCATCTGGCACCCCCCTGGCTAAGGGTGGTAGTAGTGGTAGGCATCCAGCCCCCCCTGGGTAAGGGTGGTAGTAGTGGTAGGCATCTGGCACCCCCCTGGCTAAGGGTGGTAGTAGTGGTAGGCATCCAGCCCCCCCTGGGTAAGGGTGGTAGTAGTGGTGGGCATCCAGCCCCCCTGGCTTAGGGTGGTAGTGGTGGTAGGCATCCAGCCCCCCTGGGTAAGGGTGGTAGTAGTGGTGGGCATCTGGCACCCCCATGGCTAAGGGTGGTAGTAGTGGTAGGCATCCAGCCCCCCCTGGCTAAGGGTGGTAGTAGTGGTAGGCATCTGGCACCCCCTGGGTAAGGGTGGTAGTAGTGGTGGGCATCTGGCACCCCCATGGCTAAGGGTGGTAGTGGTGGTAGGCATCCAGCCCCCCCCTGGGTAAGGGTGGTAGTGGTGATGGGCATCCCGCCCCTATGTGCTGCTGTTGCAAGTAAATTCTGCATCCCTCTGTGTGTGTGTGATGTGTCGTGTACGTGTTGTATGTTTTTGTGGTTGGTGTCTGACTTACCTTCTGCGCCGTACGCGTCCGTGCCTGTTCCGGCAGTAAATGTAGAATATTGGTACGATCGGGACGAAGGGATTCATGGTTGGTTCGTCTCGTTCGTCTTTCTCGTTGCTTCGCGTCGTCCTCGTCGCTGGCGTGTTCGCCTCGTAGCCGTGGATCGGGTTGTGGCGCGAATCGGAGCTTATGTGCGCCTCTCCCGGAAGCTTTGACGTGCCGGACGTAGCGACGGTTTCGGCGCGTACGGAAAGCGCATCGATCTTGTTCGGCCGGACGGGGCTGCATTTTCCCTTCCGTGCGACTCGATTCTGCGTTTCCGGATTCGCCTCGGTCGGAGAACAGGACCTGGATTGGGTGAGTACGACTCGGCCGGATTCTATGCTGTTGTGCGCATCGTACTTGCTCGTTCGGAATGATGTACGGATCGGTCGGGAAACAGGCATTCACATGGCTTTTTTCCCGACCGAATGGTATTGGGTGCGCCTCCGACCGAGATCGGAATCGGCCCCATAATGTTTCTTATTGCTTTTAAGGTATTCCGCTCATTGGTCGATGGACCAACTAGTAGGAATCAGTTGCTGGTGATTAAGACCAGCGCAATCACAATAAACTCTTTAACATTTTACCTTAATTATTGAGCTAAAGAATCACTGAGTCATTTGTTTAAAGAATAATAAAGTTTATATAAAGTTTCGAAGCAAGAAATAAGTTTAAGCTTATTGTTCAGATCATTACATTTATCATCATTATAAGAATAAATTGAAATTGCAATGCATACCTATTAGACGGAAAAATAAAGTTGTTACAGCAAGAACTCCAAAAGATCAATCTATCTGTCTTGGAAAATCTAATAGTTCTAAATGAAAAATCTATCAGGAGTAAAAAGGTTCTCCAAAAGCAGCATCTTATACTCAACTAAAAATATAAAATAGCAGCAGCAGCATCAGCTCGTCAGCATCAGCAACCGCAACTTCACCCATCTACAGCATCCACTCTCTCCAGCATCTACTCTCTCCAGCATCTACTCTCTCCAGCATCTAACCCCTCCCCACCAAGAGTAGGTCTTCTTATACCCTAATTCTAGCTTACTGAATAAAAATGTTGCATCTCTATGGCGTGATTCTCTCTCATTGGTTCACTCATTGGTTCATTCAAGTCCATATACATTTTAATCAAACTTCCTTGTCTTAACCAGTTCTTTGTGGAATGTCCATGCTTGCATCGTTTCCCACAGTTCATGACATTGCTCATCAGTTTCGATCAGTCCAATTTGTATCTTTTTCTGATACTTTTTAGATTCAACAGTTCCGTCCATTTATTCAGTTTGACTTCTCACGCTTCTTGCTGATCATCTTGGCACACATTTGCTCAAAAAGGTCACAATAGCCTTGACCATACTTCCATCTTAGGCTCTCAGCACGAACACGTGGTCATCCTTTTTCACAGCCTTTCTCCTCTACCACACGGCTTCTTGCTCATGCGTACTCTAGCAAATGGCGGCCATTTTATATCGCTGCTCAACAGGCCTAAGCGCACTATTTTCAAAGATAAACAAAATATTGTTAAAATAAAGAATATAAACCCTTTCGTTTCCCTCCCGTCTTTCTACGTACCCCAATTAGGTATTACCTAGCAAAAAGCAACATATAAAGCCGTCCCTTACTTACCATCGCTTTATTTTGCCACCACACGTTTTATTTTCAAAGCACAAATCATGCGTTTATTATTTTATTAGTACGCAAATATTACGTTTATGTTAGACACGTAAACAATTATAAGTTGATTAATTTGCACACAAAAATAGCGTGTTACCTTTAACCCTTTACATGTAACATACATTGTTGGTTATTTACTTAAACGAACATGTTTATTAATTATTTTACGAAAATTATTAGGAGGTTAACATTTTTTCATTTATCCTGCTCCATCAACTCCCCCTTTGGTGATTTTTAATATCACCACAAAACCCAAGTTATACAATTTTCTCAGACAGCATATATCTTTTATCCGTTTGCTTTTGTTAGTTTACACAACTGTATCCCTTTCAACTTGTCTCTTCGTTTTCTTGTACATGTTCTCTTTTATCTCTTCTAGCTCTATTTCACCCATTTCTCTCTCTCTCTCCTTGTTTATCATGTTTTCTTTTTCTATTTTATTCTGTCTTCTTCTTTTCTTTATACATGTAATTACAAGCTTCAGCACTAAAATTATTATTATTATCATGGTTGCTATTATTATAACTTTCCCTATTATTAATCCACTCATTCTTGTTAACCAATTTATTACTGAAGAAAACCCTTTACCAAGTTTTCCAAATGCACTTTCAACCTCCAGTGGAACAAGTTCTTTGTGCAAACTTGTAATATTCGTTATATACTTTTGTATATTTTCACTTTTATCTGGAATGTAAGTGCAACAATGTTGGACTTTCAGCATTCCACAAACTCCACCCTCTTTTGCCAAAAGAATGTCAAGGGCAAGTCGATTTTGCATCACCATAGCTCTCATGGCAACCATCTCGGTATTTACCATCAAGAACCCTCCAGCAGTATCTGTAGATAAACGATCTACCACTGTGGATAATTTCCTAATTCTAAATGCATTCAAAGATATTCCCACTGCTGGTATCAAATCACCACAAATATCACCTACTATTTCTGAAAAACTTTCCCTTTTTCTACGTGTAAAGGTATTTATCATTTTGTGTGTTCCTTTTTCTTTTCTATCCATATGAAAAATCTTTGGAAAGACCAGGCCTAAATAACATGACCCATACCAATGGTCCGGCAACCTGTAATAAGCCCTATTACCGCAAACATAATAGATCCCTGGAAATATTGGATCTTTTCCCCCTTTGAATCCCCATCCACCTAAAATTTGATAATTGTCATGGCAAATACTGGAACCCACAAAATAATTGTCATATTTTGTTTTATTTCTTCTAATGCACAACCTTCCCTGTTGGGGCCAATCCAGAGTCATAGCTGCATTTGTCTTTTTCTTGTCATGATTGTCTTCCTCAAACGCCCAAAGAGGTGTTTTTGTCTCTTCTATCACTTTTCTTTGAAATTTCACTCTTCTTTCTTCAACCATCTCTAAAAATACTTTTTCTTCCTTCTTTAACTCACAGGTAAGGTTGTTTTTAACTATATTCTCTAATGTTAAAATCTTATCTTCTATAAAATATTCACCAAACGTTTTTCCCTCTTTTATTTTGTTTAGCTCAGGAACTACAGAAACTTTCGCAAAAATCTTATCTATGTCAGTGTAATAATATTCTAATCTACCTGTTTTATAAAATAAACTTGCTAAAACACTACATGTTATTCCATACGTCAAAGGAAGGTGATGATAAGTCACACCTTCTGCTACAGACGCAGGCAATTGCATACAAACATAGCAATCTCTTACATCCATTGTTTCTACATACTCATATAATAATTTAGTAAAAACATTCTTTGAAAAATCTGTTATTGATTTATCTTTATGTAACTCTGCACTACTTTTTAATATAACTGGTTCTTGAGTGTTAGCTCCTTTTTCTTTCTCTGTTTTATTAGACGTTTCTACTACAGCTAAACTAATTGGAATAGTGATTGCTAAAACCACCCATACTGTCATTAATAATCCTGTACAAAAGAAGCACATCTTACACCATTTACTTAAAAACTCACATTTACATTTTCTATCTCTAGTATCCTCCATTTTGTTTTATAACCTTATTTATTTATTTTCAAGAAAATTGTGTCACTACACCTCAGAAATGACTTATTAGCCACTCTGCACTCCAATGTTTTTGTTTTTGCTTGGTACTTTCTTTTAATTCTTTTCAGAATTCTTTCTTTGTCAAATCCAGTATTTTGTCAAATCCGGTAGAAATTCGTCAGATCCAGTGTTTTGTCAAGTCCGGTAGAAATTTGTTTAAATTTCTTCAAGTTTGTTGCACCTCACCTTCACCCATTAGGTTTCTTTGTTCTGGGTTCTCGTGAGTGTTCTTTTCTTCTTTGATATCAGTCAAAGCAAGATACAACCATTCAGGCGATCTATACTTCGGATTTACCTTCTTTACTCTTTTCGTTTTCTGCAAGTGTTTTCCACCTTGTTTTTCTTGCTCTTTCTGGCTTGTTATTTCATTCACTTGTTCAGCACTTTTTCCATCTAACCTTATGATTCTGTATCTTAACTTTCTTACTTCGTTGGGCCAATTGTCTCCTTTTCTTGGCCTTTTTGCCTCACTTCCTTTTTCCTCTCTTTCTGTTTTCCAATTCCTTTTTCTTGACTCTAGTTTTTGGTTTCTTTCTTCTCCACTTTCTTCGGACTCTGTTTCAATTTTTTCTTTATTGTCTCTTATTTTGAATCTTATAATTTCATTTTCTTCCTCTACTTGTGGTTCTTTTCTTATCTTCCTTCGTTCACCTATTTCTGTCCCTCCTCGAGGTTCTTCCGAATTTGTGTCAATCTCTCTATCTGCTTCTAAATTTCCCTGTTCTTTTGTTTGGCTATCTGTCCCTATTGCTCCTCGGGGATCTTCCGATTTTTCTAACTTTCTGTTTGAAACTCTCCCTTCTTCATCTATTAATATTATCTCCGAAGGATTTTTACCACAACTTGTACTTGGTTGCTCACTGTTACTATCTTCTTGCTCAGTTTCTTCTCTTATGCTTTCAAATTTCCAATTTCTTTTCAGAATTTCTTCACAATCCGAATGATCTGTATCAGATTCTGAACTGGTATCTGATATTTCCAGATGTCGACTCACATGTCGATCTTCAAGTTCTGGAACTTCAGCTATTTCCTCTACTTCTTCTGTCGTTGCACTTGTAGTTGGGTCTTCCAGATGTCGACTTACAGGTCGATCTTCAGATTCTGGCACCCTGTTTGTTTCTTCTTCTGCTTCTGATGCTGAACTGTTATCCAATACTTCCAGATGTCGACTCACATGTCGATCTTCAGGTTCTGGAACTCTGATGGTGTGACTGGCATGCACCCAGTGTTTCACTCCTGCACATTTGACTGCAGTGGTTGTCACCAGGATCACTTGTCGTGGTTCGTCCCAGCGAGGAACCAAACAGTTTCTTCTCCTGTGGACTTTTATGCGGACCCAATCTCCTGGATTCAAGTCGTGAGCTGGTTTTCTTTCAAGAGTGGTCGCATCCGGTCCAACCTGATGAAACACAGAACGCACCACATCAGCCAATCCTTTGCAATAATCCAGCACCAGATCATCAGTTATAGTCAGTAGTTTGTTGACAGGTACATGTGCTTGTCTCATTGCTCGTCCCATAATTATCTCATGGGGACTGAGTCCAGTTTTCCTTTCCGGAATACTTCTGATTGTCATTAAAACTAATGGCAAGGCATCTGGCCATTTGAGTCCTGTAGCTTGACACATTTTTCCTAACCTGTTCTTAATTGTTCCATTCACTTGCTCTACTATTCCAGAAGCCTCTGGTCTGTATGCACAATGCAGTTTCTGTTTAATACTAAGTGCTTCACAAATCAGTTTAACTAATTCATTTTGGAAATGTGTTCCTCTATCTGTTTCAATCGTGACTGGAAAACCATACCTCGGAATGAATTCTCGCAGCATAAGTTTTGCTACCGTGATTCCATCATTCCTTCTGGTTGGGTATGCTTCCACCCAACGGGAAAACAAACAGACGACTACTAGGACATACCTTAGTCTGTTGCTCGGGGGCATTTCAATAAAATCCATTTGCATTCTAGTGAACGGACCTCCTTCTCGTCCTATTGTTCCTAGACTCACTACTGTCTTCCTTCCTGGATTTAACTGTTGACAAATAAGACATCTTTGACAAAGACTCTCAGCTATGGCTCTGAATTTTGGATTATACCATGTTTGTCTAAAAAGTCTGATCATTGAATCTCTCCCAATATGTGCTTGTCCATGGTACATCCGTGCCATGTCAGAAATCATGCTATCAGGCATAACTGGTCTTTCATCTCTGTAAACCCAAACATCATTTTCCTCATGTTTTCTACATCCTGCTTTTATCCATGTATCTTTTTCCTCATCATCTGCTGCTTCCTGTAACTGTCTCACCTCATCCCATGTCTCAACAGGGTTAGTAAAAAGCAAAGGACAAGAAATATGCTCTCTTTCTCGGCTTTTGTTTAAAGAAACCACATTCTTTGCACAGTACTGTGCAATCTCGTCAGCATATTTATTGCCGACAGTTATGTAGTCTTCCCCATTTTTATGTGCATTGCACTTCACAACAGCAATCTGTTTAGGCAGCTGTATCGCCTCAAGCAACTTTTTCACAAAATCTCCATTTCTAATTGGCGTTCCTGCAGACGTCAAGAAACCTCTTTGTGACCAAATCTGACCAAAATCATGCACCACCCCAAAGCCGTACTGGCTATCTGTCACAATCGTAACTCGTACATTTCTTCCCAACTTGCATGCTTGAATCAGAGCTACTAGTTCTGCGACTTGGGCAGACCGTATCCCTTTCAGACAAGATGCTTCCATTACAGTTGCTACTGTGCAAACTGCATATGCTGCACTTAGAACTCCATCATTCGTTCTCAAACATGAGCCATCCACAAACAGAATATAATCTGATTCCTTTAAGGGCTCATCTCGTATGTCTGATCTCGGTTTTGTACAATATTCAAGCACATTCAGACAATCGTGATCTACTTCATCCATTTCAATCACACTCTCTTCATCTGGCAATGATGTCGAAGGATTCACATTCATACATCTGTCAATGGTCACATTATCTGCACTTAAAATTACTTTTTCATACCTAGTCAGCCGACTATGTGTCATATATTGTGTTTTCGTTCTTGTCAAGAGAATTTCCACAGAATGGGGAACATATACTCTCAGTGGATATCCCATCACTATGCCTTCACTCTGTTCCAGACTCACACAAGTAGCAGCAACTGCTTTCAAACATCCAGGCAACGCTTTCGCTACAGGGTCTAAAACAGCTGAAAAATATGCAATGGGTCTTTTCATAGTTCCATGTCTCTGTACCAAGACTGAAAATGCACATCCATCTCTTTCACTGCAATACAACTCAAAATCTTTCTCATAGTCAGGCATTCCCAATGCTGGAGCTTCACACAATTTCTTTTTCAGCTCTCTGAATGCTTTCATTTCCTCATCATTCATTTCAAAAGGATCTTTAACATCCTTCTTTGTTAGTTTTTGCAACGGTTTAGCAATCAGCGAAAAACCGCTTATCCATTGTCGACAATATCCAACCATTCCCAGAAACATTCTTACCTCTCTTTGCGTCATTGGAGCTCTCATTCCTTGAATCATTTTTATTCTTTCAGTCGTTACCTTTCGCACTCCTTTCTCAATTTTATGCCCTAAATATTGGACTTCTTGTTGACAAAACTGCAATTTTGATGGGGACACTTTATGTCCTCTTTTTGCTAAATGATTCAGCAAAGCAATTGTATCATTGACACATGCTTCCTTCGTTTTTGATGCCACCAGTAGGTCATCAATATACTGAACCATCACTGACTTTTCTGGCATTTTTAAATCTTCCAAGGATTTCTTTAGAATCTGATTAAAGATTGAGGGGCTTTCTGTGTACCCTTGAGGAATTCGGCACCATGCCAAAATACGCTCTCCAAACCTAAACGCAAATAATGGCTGGCTATCTGGATGCAATGGAATAGAGAAAAATGCATGACATAAATCAATTACTGTGTACCATTCTGCTTCACGTGGAATCTGGTATAGAATCACAGCAGGGTTCGGTACTATTGGGCAACAAGGCACTACAATTTTGTTTACCTTCCTCAAATCCTGTACAATTCTATATGTTCCGTTTGGCTTTTTCAGTCCCATTATTGGCGAATTACATGGACTGCTCATTATTTCTTTTAGAATCCCTTGTTCAATCATTTTATTTATTACTGGCGTTATTCCTTCAATTATTTCTGGTGTCAATTTATACTGGGGCGTATTTGGGTAACTCGTTCCTTCTTTTACGGTTATTTTAACGGGATCTACTTCTTTCATTAATCCTATATCTTCTCCTGTAAAGTCCCACACTTCTTCTTTCACTGTCTTTTTCAATTCAATTGGGATTTTCTCTGCATCAAATACAGGAAACAAATCATTTACTTCTGGTTCTAAATTTACCATTGTCATTTTATACAGTACATCTTCATCTGGGGTCTGAAATGCAATTCCATCTGGAGTACAATAGATAGTGCAATTCATTTTGCACAATAGATCGCGTCCTAATAGGTTCACGGGACTACAATCGCATACCACAAATCGGTGCATTTCACTAAATGGACCAATCTTTACCTCCACTAATTTAGTAAGAGGCGTCTTTATTTGCTGATTCGAAACTCCAACTACTTGGATATGTTCACCTGAGAGAGGAAGGTTTGGAATTTCCACTGACCTAACAGTAGAACGGGTAGCTCCAGTGTCCACAAGGAATGTTACATTTGCACCATTCACTTCTCCATCCACAAATGGACCAGACTGATCTACCTCTAGAGTTGCGCCAAGCACGCACTCTTCCCCTCTCCTAGGCACCGTCAGAAGCTTTCATCCGTTTCATCCTCATCCTGTCGTAACCAATATTGAGAAATGGCAGCTGCACGTGGCAACTGTGTTACCTGTTCTCCTCCGTAGAATCCTGTTTCTGCACTGTATTTCTGTTGGTTAACACTCTTGGGAAGTGGTGGTTGTGGCACCTGACTTTGTTGAGTAACTACCTCACTCTGCACCTGTGAATTTAATGATTGATTTTCCACATTAAGTTTTGGAGGAAATTTACACTCGTTTCTCCAATGCCCTAGCTTTTCGCAGTTGTGGCATGGCCACTTTTTCTTTGCCTCATCTATGCTCATTTGACCTTTTCCTTTACCTATATTTGGTCGAGATCTAGCCTGTCCTGCTTCATTACCTGTATTACTCAATTGAGCTTCTTGCTTCTCTGCAACTTTCACCTGTGCCCACATGGCTTTTTCTTTCAATTTACGCTGTCTACTCTCAATATCATCACTGCAATACTTAGCATATCTCAAAACTTCGTCGACTGTGCTATTCTGCCAACAAATCATATGCTGTTTAATCATCTCACTTATCTCTGGTTTCAACCCATATACAAATCTATATACAAAATGACTCATATCCTTCTCATTTAGTGTCTCATAACCACTATACTGTTTGAAAACTAACAACAGCCTTTCATAATAAGCATGCACTGATTCTTTACTTTCCTGCGTTGTTCTGTCTATTTTTACCCAATCTGTTTCTTTAGGTGGAATCTTATTCTTCAAAAAGGTAATTACTTGATCATACTTTCTCATCACTTCTGGTCCTGGCGCTCCTGTTTTAGCGTCCCTTGGATATTCTACAGTTGGCCAATCAATAGTAATCTTACATTCTGTCCACAAATCAGCTGGCACTACTATATCAAACAATCCATCCAAGTCTATCCACAACACCTTTGAAACTTTCACAAATCTCTCCACTTGTCTGTACCATTCTACTGGCTTTTCTCTCAACTTTGGGAAGTCATTTGTAAATGACAGTATATCCTGTCTAGTCCATGGAACATGCACATAACTACCTCCTGGAGTCTCTCTCATCGGGTACTCCCTTACAACTGGTTCCTTATCTGTCACTGCAAAAGCCAAAGATGCTTTATCTGTAACTTTCTCACTCCTTTTCGTCCATCTATTTCTCCATCTATCCACATCACCCCATTTTCTCAGTAAAACAATTAACTCTTTTATTTGGGTCAATCTTCCTGATGTATTCAGATTCTCTATATCTTTCTCACAAAAATCTACTCTGTATGGTTTCTGCAACGTTCTCATTTTTGCAAATTCTACTCCTAGTTCACTTGCTGTCTCTTCTAATTTGTCATGTAAATTCCTAGCTCTCCATGTAAGACTTTTGCATAAAAACATAATCTCATCATCCTGATAATTTTTTAATTTTTCTGTACCAATCGTTCCTAAAATCAATTCTTCCATGTCTATTTTTAACCTAATTACATCTAATGGTTTTACTTCTGTTTCTTTTGTTTTTAGCGTTTTCATCCATTCATTTAACTCATCTGGAGTCGGACCTACAGGCGTACTATTTAATTCTATCCAATTGTTACTTCTTTCTGGTGTCCCTGATGCAGACTCCGTTACCATGGGTATTCTCCTGAACTCATTCTCGTTTATCGTCAAATTAGTAGGTGGGCTTGGTCTATAGGTACTAACCAAATGGTGTGCACCTTCATTATTCAGTTCCATCCCTTCTCTTTTTCTTTGCAAATGTGAATTCATGGGAATCACTAAAGAACGTTCATCAATTTTCTGATTCTCAAAAATTGGCATTACTGGACCTATCGTCACTGGTACAGTTACAGCTTCCATATTTTTTGTCAATGCTCTTATTTTCTCAGTCAATTCTCTTGTGGTTTTTGCTAATTCAGTTGCATTGTCACTTTCTATCTCTTCATTTTGTGAAGTTTTTAATTGATCTTGTGACCTATTTATCTCATCTCTTCGTTCGGGATTTTTATTCCTCCCAGTTTCCATTGGCGGTGCATTAGGTGTCACCACCGCAGAAGTCTGTTGGTATGGAGGTGGGTTCCTGTTTAAAATATCTTCCAGCAATTCGTCATCCGTTTCACTACCACCATACCCATACTTTTCTATAACTACATGTTTCTTTTTCTCTGTACACTTTCTCTTTGCTTCTTCCTCTACTGTAAAAGCTGGAAACAAACCTCCTGTCATATTAGCACATCTCCAACGCTTTATTCTGTCCTCATGATTTACTCCCCATAACCTTCCAGGCACAAACTCATGATTCTTTAATCCTCTGAATCTCTCTCGTTCATACATCTCATCTTCCCATTCAGTTAAAGCTTCAAACTGTGTCGGTCTAGGTTTCTAACATTGCCATCTTCTCTCTCAAATTCCGTAGTACAGCTACATTAAATGAACCATTCTCAGGGAAAGCCAATGCTCCATCATTCTTGGTATATTTTGTCCAATTTTCTAACCATATGCATGTATGATATCCATATTTCAGCATCATGTGCGAAGCTGGTGATTTCGGCGGAGGAATTACTTGTCCCTCTCTAGTCACTACCTTTTTGTCTTTCTTAAAGAAGTTCTTAACTTTCGACATCCACGACGTTTTCTCTCTACCATATTCATAATACGACATGATTCACAATCGCTTTCTCTCCTCAAACTATCCGTAATTCAACACTGTTCTCTATGCGTTATTCCAACCAATACTAGCGCGACTCACACCAACACTCCAATCACAAACTTCCACGTCACTATTCTATTCGACCAATACTAGCGCGACTCACACCAACTCTGCAATCAGAGCAGTTTCTGTCTACAGCGCACTGTCCAATCCCAGCGCGGCTTTTGTCTACGTCAGCTCTGCTCCTGTTTCTGTATGACTAGCGCACTGCCCAATCCCAGCGCGGCTTTTGTCTACGTCAGTTCTGCTCTTGACCCCTCCTTTTCAAAATTTATCGGCAAATTCTTTTTCAACAATTCTTCGTTAGTTACAACATTTAAAACACATTTCCATTGTCTGATTCACTAAACAAAAAAGATAGCTTTGTCCATTTACACAAGAATTCTGTATTTTCCAGTAGGCAGCTCTTACCTCTACCCTACCACAGAATTTTCTTTTTCGCCGATAAAGTAGCACTTCCCTCTACCTTACCCTTCTTTCAAGCAAGTGGTAAACCCGTTTCTCTGGGGTTAAAACACATGTGGAGACTATACTGCTCCTGAGAATTAAGGCCAGAGTTTCACAAGGAAACCGATCACTATTTCACTCACACACCTTTTATACGGAAAATGTCCCTATCATAACACAACCTGTGTTATCACCAATATGAACTCAGACAATGCACTATTCCATGTGACTTCTCTTGCCACACGTGTTCCACTTCCTACTTCCCGGAAGCGTGAAAACTTACATATAACATAACGCGACTCAACATAAAGTGTTAAACATGAACTTATCAATAATCAATAATCAATAATCACCAAACTAATCTATAGTAACCATAACTCTGCTACCAAGAAATCTGATCCAGCGCTAACAATAAAAATTCTTCTCCTATATGCTTCGGTCATCCAGGTGGAACTTATCCCTCCAACACACAAACTATATCCATATGACGGTGGGGCCCATAACACCGCATATACATTCACTTACTCATTTATTCCCTGGATTACCTCTGTCCTTAACCTAGGAGAAAACAATCCGCTGGAAGGAGATGGGATACCTCTTTTTAACACGACATAATGTTTCTTATTGCTTTTAAGGTATTCCGCTCATTGGTCGATGGACCAACTAGTAGGAATCAGTTGATGGTGATTAAGACCAGCTCAATCACAATAAACTCTTTAACATTTTACCTTAATTATTGAGCTAAAGAATCACTGAGTCATTTGTTTAAAGAATAATGAAGTTTATATAAAGTTTCGAAGCAAGAAATAAGTTTAAGCTTATTATTCAGATCATTACATTTATCATCATTATAAGAATAAATTGAAATTGCAATGCATACCTATTAGACGGAAAAATAAAGTTGTTACAGCAAGAACTCCAAAAGATCAATCTATCTGTCTAGGAAAATCTAATAGTTCTAAATGAAAAATCTATCAGGAGTAAAAAGGTTCTCCAAAAGCAGCATCTTATACTCAACTAAAAATATAAAGTAGCAGCAGCAGCATCAGCTCGTCAGCATCAGCAACCGCAACTTCACCCATCTACAGCATCCACTCTCTCCAGCATCTACTCTCTCCAGCATCTACTCTCTCCAGCATCTAACCCCTCCCCACCAAGAGTGGGTCTTCTTTTACCATAATTCTAGCTTACTGAATAAAAATGTTGCATCTCTATGGCGTGATTCTCTCTCATTGGTTCATTCAAGTCCATATACATTTTAATCAAACTTCCTTGTCTTAACCAGTTCTTTGTGGAATGTCCATGCTTGCATCGTTTCCCACAGTTCATGACATTGCTCATCAGTTTCCATCAGTCCAATTTGTATCTTTTTCTGATACTTTTTAGATTCAACAGTTCCGTCCATTTATTCAGTTTGACTTCTCACGCTTCTTGCTGATCATCTTGGCACACATTTGCTCAAAAAGGTCACAATAGCCTTGACCATACTTCCATCTTAGGCTCTCAGCACGAACATGTGGTCATCCTTTTTCACAGCCTTTCTCCTCTACCACACGGCTTCTTGCTCATGCGTACTCTAGCGAATGGCGGCCATTTTAAATCGCTGCTCAACAGGCCTAAGCGCACTATTTTCAAAGATAAACAAAATATTGTTAAAATAAAGAATATAAACCCTTTCGTTTCCCTCCCGTCTTTCTACGTACCCCAATTAGGTATTACCTAGCAAAAAGCAACATATAAAGCCGTCCCTTACTTACCATCGCTTTATTTTGCCACCACGCGTTTTATTTTCAAAGCACAAATCATGCGTTTATTATTTTATTAGTACGCAAATATTATGTTTATGTTAGACACGTAAACAATTATAAGTTGATTAATTTGCACACAAAAATAGCGTGTTACCTTTAACCCTTTACATGTAACATACATTGTTGGTTATTTACTTAAACGAACATGTTTATTAATTATTTTACGAAAATTATTAGGAGGTTAAAATTTTTTCATTTATTCTGCTCCATCGCTCACTTGCTCTCTTTCTCACGCTTACTCGCACGGTCTCTCTCTCTCTCATGCACGCTGGTGAACACGTCATGATTTTTCATTCGGATCTATTGTAAAAATGCACCGGAGTGTACTGTATAAAATATTTATCACACTTCCAAGTGATCATATATCCATGCACGCGATGTGGCAGTGCAGAGTGTGTGTGTGTGGCAACGCCAACATTTACCCGAACTTTGTCCGTATACCAGTTAAAAAAAAAAGTGCAACCTTTGTAAATGGTACAATGTGGGGTATCGATTATTACAAATCTGCAGCAGCGCACGGCTACACAACGGGCGTCATTTAGGGGGCGATGGTGCTCGGCATCAGCGAAACTCCCAGGAATCGTCCCAGCCGCATGCATATGGCAAGCTAAGGGGCATCCGCACCAAAGAGGCAAGCTGACCGCCCCATACGGCAGTCGACCCGTGACCTTTAGCCTGCTGAAATCATCCGCTACGACTATTTACGGGGGGGGGTATGACAATTACAACAGGGAGTGCGTGAGCTGAGGGGTGGGGGAGGTGACAGATTGCCGGTGCTTGATTGACCAATGAATGACAACAGGGAGTGCGTGAGCGGAGGGGTGGGGGAGGTGACAGATTGCCGGTGCTTGATTGAATGACAACAGGGAGTGCGTGAGCGGAGGGGTGGGGGAGGTGACAGATCACCGGTGCTTGATTGAATGACAACAGGGAGTGCGTGGGCGGAGGGGTGGGGGAGGTGACAGATCGCCGGTGCTTGATTGACCAACAGGGAGTGCGTGAGCGGAGGGGTGGGGGAGGTGACAGATCGCCGGTGCTTGATTGAATGACAACAGGGAGTGCGTGAGCGGAGGGGTGGGGAGGTGACAGATCGCCGGTGCCTGATTGACCAATGAATGACAACAGGGAGTGCGTGAGCAGAGGTGTGGGGGAGGTGACAGATCGCCGGTGCTTGATTGACCAATGAATGACAACAGGGAGTGCGTGAGCGGAGGGGGTGGGGGAGGTGACAGATCGCCGGTGCTTGATTGACCAATCAATGACAACAGGGAGTGCGTGAGCGGAGGGGTAGGGGAGGTGACAGATCGCCAGTGCTTGATTGAATGACAACAGGGAGTGCGTGAGCGGAGGGGGTGGGGGAGGTGACAGATCGCCGGTGCTTGATTGACCAATCAATGACAACAGGGAGTGCGTGAGCGGAGGGGTGGGGGAGGTGACAGATCGCCGGTGCTTGATTGACCAATGAATGACAACAGGGAGTGCGTGAGCGGAGGGGTAGGGGAGGTGACTTATCGTCGGTGCATGATTGACCAATGAATGACAACAGGGAGTGCGTGAGGGGAGTGGTGGGGGAGGTGACAGATCGCCGGTGCTTGATTGACCAATGAATGACAACAGGGAGTTCGTGAGCGGAGGGGTGGGGGAGGTGACAGATCGCCGGTGCTTGATTGAATGACAACAGGGAGTGCGTGAGCGGAGGGGTGGGGGAGGTGAGAGATGGCCAGTGCTTGATTGACCAATGAATGACAACAGGGAGTGCGTGAGCGGAGGGGTGGGGGAGGTGACAGATCGCCGGTGCTTGATTGACCAATGAATGACAACAGGGAGTGCGTGAGCGGAGGGGTGTGGGAGGTGACAGATCGCCGGTGCTTGATTGAATGACAACAGGGAGTGCGTGAGCGGAGGCAATTACAACAGGAGGGAGTGCATGAGTGGAGGGGTGGGGGAGGTGACAGATCGCCGGTGCTTGATTGACCAATGAATGACAACAGGGGGTGCGTGAGCGGAGGGGTGGGGGAGGTGACAAATCTCTGGTGCTTGATTGACCAATGAATGACAACAGGGAGTGCGTGAGCGGAGGGGTGGGGGTGGTGCCAGATCGCCGGTGCTTGATTGACCAATGAATGACAACAGGGAGTGCGTGAGCGGAGGGGTGGGGGAGGTGACAGATCGCCGGTGCTTGATTGAATGACAACAGGGAGTGCGTGAGCGGAGGGGTGGGGGAGGTGACAGATCGCCGGTGCTTGATTGAATGACAACAGGGAGTGCGTGAGCGGAGGGGTGGGGGAAGTGACAGATCGCCGGTGCTTGATTGAATGACAACAGGGAGTGCGTGAGCGGAGGCAATGACAACAGGGAGTGCGTGAGCGGAGGGGTGGGGGAGGTGACAGATCGCCGGTGCTTGATTGACCAATGAATGACAACAGGGAGTGCGTGAGCGGAGAGGGTGGGGGAGGTGACAAATGGCCGGTGCTTGATTGAATGACAACAGGCAGAGCGTGAGCGGAGGGGTGGGGGAGGTGACAGATCGCCGGTGCTTGATTGACCAATGAATGACAACAGGGAGTGCGTGAGCGGAGGGGTAAGGGAGGTGACAAATCGCCGGTGCTTGATTGACCAATGAATGACAACAGGGAATGCGTGAGTGGAGGGGTAGGGGAGGTGACAGATCGCCAGTGCTTGATTGACCAATGAATGACAACAGGGAGTGCGTGAGCGGAGGCAATGACAACAGGGAGTGCGTGAGCGGAGGGGTGACAGATCGCTGGTGCTTGCTTGACCAATGAATGACAACAGGGAGTGCGTGAGCGGAGGGGTGGGGGAGGTGACAGATCGCCGGTGCTTGATTGACCAATGAATGACAACAGGGAGTGCGTGAGCGGAGGGGTGGGGGAGGTGACAGATCGCCGGTGCTTGATTGACCAATGAATGACAACAGGGAGTGCGTGAGCAGAGGGGTGGGGGAGGTGACAGATCGCCGGTGCTTGATTGACCAATGAATGACAACAGGGAGTGCGTGAGCGTAGGCAATGACAACAGGGAGTGCGTGAGTGGAGGGGTAGCAGAGGGCGCTATGGAGAGAGGAAGAGTATGAGAAGATAGAGCATGTGATGAAGGGAGGAAACAGGGTGAGGAGAGATCGAGCCCGCCATGGACAGAGGAAGAGTATGAGGAGACAGAGCATAGGATGAAAGGAGAGACAGGGAGACGAGAGACCAAGCCCACGGCGGAGAGAGGAAGAGTATAAAAAGATCGAGCATGTTTAATCCGAGGCAGCCTCCGTTCACCCCCACCCCCTTTTACCCCCGGCACACACACACTAGCCATCTCTCTCATACTGAATACAGACACATGCGTACCCCAAATGTGAGCAGTACACGTCTGAAAAAAAGCTGAAATGCCCATAACGGCAACCACAGACAGAAGATTTTTCAGCGTTCAGGAAGCGCGTTCCACATAAAACGCCTACAGCATGCACTCTGCTAATGCCCCGTCAAGAAAAGTCAAGAACCCCGCAAACCCCCTACAACAAGATAACAAGTGCGATGCAAAAAAAATTAAGAAAACAAGCGCGATGCAAAAAAAATGAACACGCTGCTGCCAAGCACCCACAGTCTGCCGGGATCCCCCTGTCCTCCCTGTGACCCCTTGCGCCTCTGAGCTCCATGCCTGCTTGGAGTAAACAAAGTCATAAAAGGAAACATGACCTGTGAACCGTGACAACCAATCAGAGAGCCTACTGCTGCATGCTTCACGCGTGACTGATAAGAAAAGTTGTCACGACACACGTAAAGCAAGCCACCGAGTCCGGAGGGGCCGGACCAAAAAGCCAAAGGGAGGCAACACAGATAGCTTATTTCCAATGGCTGGCCACCGTTTAGCATAAACGGTGACGCCAGCCAATGGAAATAAGGGGCGGGGCTTAAAGCCCTTTTCTAAAAGTACTCATCTGCATTAAATCTCGCCGAGCGAGCTACGCATGTGCGCAGCAACGCTAGGCGAGACCTAAAAAACGGACTGCCTATGCCAGGGCACAAAACAGAGCCCAATAGAGTCCCGTTTCGAGGCTCCGTTTAAAAAAACTGCCGGTGCTCAGCACCGGTGAGACACGGCCCACTTATAGCCCTGCCTGGACAATTAAAGAAGATGAGCATGTGGTGTTGGGGGGGGGGGGGGGCGGCGCCAAGTGTGTTTCGACCAGGGCGCTCCCTGACCAAAGGCCAGCTCTGCTTGCGGTTCAGCTTTACCCATTATAAACGCTATTCCACATTTCTTCAGTGCTGCTGGCTTAACATCCTTGAGGTCTGATGTTGCTGCACATTACATCGGAACAGCCATGGCGGGTTGGGCGAACTCTGTTTTCATTATTTTTCTTAGTGTTTTTACTTTTGCAGCTTAATATAGCGCGAACTCGACCCGAAAGTATTGGAGCGCTTTACATGAGCGTCAGTTACGTTACACAAGGACACTTTCGATTTTAGTAGGCACAGGGAGATTAAGTGATTTGCCCAGAATCACAGGATATTGAGCCGACGCCGAGACTGGAACCTCCTTTCGCGGTACCAAAGGCGGCAGCTCTGGCCGTTACGCCACATTCTCGATGAGCCACATGTCGCTCAGCTGTTAATTTTGCTGGGGGTAGGAGACGTGATGGGGGTGGAAGGTTTAGGGGGAGGGGTTTTGGCTGCACTATTGTACCACCTCACTAGTCGTTATTGGGAGTGGTAACGAGACGATAGAGTCCATTTTACTAGAACGTTATGTCCTAGACATGGGATTTCAAGTCCCCATCTGTTGGATTCTGGGAGCTGTAGTCTCATCCTTGGGGGGAGGGGGCGGTGATGCCATCAGCTAGTTCTGGCTATTTAATCAACGACTTTGCATTCTGGGTTGTGTAGTTTGCATCCTACCATTGGACGTGTGAGGTAAATGTCAGCGCAGGCTGAAAGTGTCACGCAGCTGTTAACAGCTGTAAGATTTTGTTTAATTTGAAGTGCAACCAGAATATGTACAACTTTGCAATAATTAGCAAAATGCACGCCACCCAGGACTGAAACATAGTTGCGCCGGTGGCATAGAGACATCCGCAGCCACATGATTGGAGGAGGGTGGGGTGCGTACACTCATCTGCTTTGCAGACCGGTTTTACACCAGGGGCAAGCAAGACTCAGCAAAGCTCTTTATTCCACCCTTCTTTAGTTTCTACCGTTACACACTGCAGGACTACAAGTACCAAAATGCAAAGTGAAAATCAAACCTGGACGTAATGCCGCAGCTGAGAGGTGCTGCTCTCACTCGAACGCGGAGTCAAATGTAAACGTGTGAACTATGGGAGCCTTTCTGCGATGAGCCATGAAAACTGCCTGCCCTCATCCTTTCCCCTGCAGAAGGGGCGCTGCCTGCGTGCACGTGCTTGAAGGCGGAGTTTTGAGAAGCACGAGACGAATTTTAGAGGAAAATGGATTTTGAGTGCAGTTGCAAAACAAGGAATAGAGAACACAGATTGCAGGTGCTCCACATCACTTGTGACACCTGCAAGTAATTCCTGGCTTTTAATTAAAAGTACTGTGCATGCTGGGATTTGTAGTTTCTTTTTTACCATCATAAGACTGGGGTTAGAAAACCCAGAAAGTATCTTGCTGCTGGTTGAACTGTGAGGCTTGGGTGAAAGTTTCACACTGGCTTGGGCCACTTTACAGCCATGACGGACTCTGCATGCATTTCCCAAGCAGTAAAGACGCTTAAAAATGGCAGATGAAAAATCCCACAGAAAGTGAGGTTTGCTAGAGAAAACTATTTTTTGTGCTCACAAGAAAAAATCTGCAGCTAAGACTTTTTTCCAAGGAATATTTTGCCCTCAGGCAAAATACTGGACACAGTGCGATTTCGTGATCTTATAAAGTTAACAATTTTATAGGATTGCCCTGCCATAATTGCAGGTTCAGACAGCCTTTACTTACGGACATTCTTTTCTCAACAATCAGAGTTTTCTTCTGCCGATTATGGTCAAGTGTGGATTTTTTGTGCACCTCAGAAACATCATTCGGATTAATCACGCTTTTATTTGCGATGCTTTAAATATAAGATAGATTTGATCAAAAACGATAACAGGGTGATGCGGTTAAGGAATAGGAGGACACTGCCATGTCGCCATGGGCATGGCCAGCTCATGAGTGTAAAAGGCCCTTCTCAAGGGGCATAGGCAGTTTTGAGGGACATCGCCTGCGCCGTGGAACATAGCCAGCTGCAGAGCGGCATAGGTTCATCCTGATATGATTTGATTTGACTTTTATAAAGTTTGGCTGTTACTGAAGAAGGGCACCCTGGTGCGATGGATAAGCAACAGAATGGGGAGGAGTAGTTCAGTTGAAATAACCTTGTTTTCATTTTTTAGGTCTTGCCTGTCTGTTGGTGAAATAACCTATTACCAGCTTACAGTGGGCTTAGAACCCGCCCATTGGTTGACTTTACTCTCACTCTCAGTAGCTTGCTTTTCATTTGCTAGCTTGTGTAAGCGTTCCTTCCTCTTCCTGTGTTTGTCCCTCAGCTGGAGCATGGACATTTTAGTTGTGTCCTTCAACTTTCCGCTTTTCAAGCACTACTTTTTTCTTTTGGGCTAAGCACTTCATGAAAGTGCACAAGTTTTCCAGCTGTCTCCCTCATGTGCTTCTCTCCTCCAGCCGCACTCCGTGTTGCTCTCTGGTGCCCATGCGATTCTCCCCGCCCCTACACGTTGCTCTTCCTCTCATGTCCTTCCCCCCCAACTGCTCCACGTTGTTCTCTATCACCTGTTGCTTCACCAACCCACACCCGCCTTCTGTGTTGCTTTCATCCATCCACCTGCACCCTCAGTGTTGCTTCCTGCGCCCTCAGTGTTGTTTCCCCCACCTGTGTCCTTTGTGTTGCTCCCCAACCCGTGCATCAAAAAAAGACCTACGTGATTTCATGCCACCTATTTTCTTTACCAATTGAACCTGGTAAATAAAATAAAGTGCAGGGCAGGGTCATTTTGTAGGTGCACACGTGTGTGGTGTACGCATCAACAAAAAGACGCTACAACATAGTGTCTTTTTTTCTTTGTTTTTTTTTTTTTATATTAGCCAAGCTGCACATGGTCGGTATGCTGTACACCATTGCTAAAAAAGCATTGGCAAGGCCAATAGTTTGCAATGGCTAGACCTATTGACTTTGCCAATGCTTGTTCTAAACAGTGATTCAGAAAGTAAAGTTTTAAGGTCAGTAATGTAAGGTGGATTTGTAGAGTGCTGCTTGTCACCTGCGAGGGAATCCAGGCGCTGAGTTGGTGAGGCTGGGCCCGAGTACACGCAGTCTAGATGGTCCTGCAAGAAGTCTAATTGAAAAACCAAGTCTTCAGCTACTTGCAGAATTCAAGAAGTGAGAAGGAGGCCCGTTCCAAGATTTGGCGATGGGGTAGGAGAATGATTGACCCCCCCATTCTGCTTCTGTGGATGCGGGGTGTGTGCATGAGTGAGAGTGATGCTGAGCGAAGTTGTCTGGTAGGTTGGTGGAAGTGAAGCCGGTGATTGAGGTATGCCAGTACTGTGTTGTGTAGTGACTTGAATGCGTGTGTGAGAAGTTTGAACCAGCAACACTTTTGGATGGGGAGCCAGTGGAGCTCTCTGAGGAGTGGTGTGGTGTGGGATCGGCGCGGGAGGTTGAGGATGAGTCTCTCGGCGGCATTTTGGATGGTTTGAAGTCTGTGAACAAGATGGGTTGGGAAAGGCTAATGGGCGGGGATTTCCAACGTTTTCTTGCCAATTAGGAAAACAAACACCCGTCATAGCTGTCACGTTTCCCCAAGTCCTTATGTGACTAATTAGTCCAGTTCATATATGTGCAATTTTGTAAGGGTGCCTGCATTGGTGCCAGGCTGCACACAGTGCACCAGCAGAAGGAAAGAGCAGAAATGCTCCATATCTTTGAAAATATGGGGTGTTGGACTGAAAATGCGTCTAGCAGACTCCTTCTAGCATTTTGAGCATTAAGTTAGCATTTGCGGCGCCATTTTGTACTGTGATCGAAAGTAAGACTTTGTCACATTTCTTGCCTGCCTAAACGAAGAAGACAGCTTAGAGTTATTTCTCTGTATCGTATTCAAGGCTGTATCCTAATGTACTAATGAATGGTTTATTCTGCTCACACATGCCTTTCCTCTCTCGTATCCTTGCTCTCACGTTGAAGAGCGCTGAGCTCAAGCAAAGCAACCTTGAGAATGTGATAAGATGTACCCGTTCTGCAGGTGGTAGCTCATCTCTCTGTGTCTCCTTTGTTCACCAGTGCCCGAGCTGGAATTTTCCAGTCTGGGCGTGTTTCTAGGGATCTGGAAATGTATAATATCTGATGTTATGTTGGGGGGAGTTAGTCCCTCGACCGTCATCTCAGGAGACTGGTCAGACTGGGCTCCGCTGCAGCGCATTATAATAAAATTGCTTGGTTTGTATTCTCTACTGTTTTCTCGACTCTTCATTTCTTGGAAGGCAGAGAGGTGGTCACTAGTGACCCGGGTGGCCCGATTCGGGTCACTTCCTTCAGTTGGCGCCCGAACAGGGATTCCATCGGGCTAACCCATCTCGCCCGCAACCGGGTGTGGAGGACGGGGCCGCGTCAGGTCGGATGGGCGGATCGGGGATCCCCACATGATAGAGCTTAGTTCTCGTAGCTGCTCCGCCTGTCTGATCGGGCGATGCCTCGCCCAGCGGTCATCCCGGCTGGGGTCCAAAAAGGCAAAACCCTTGGATCTGACAGTTTGGTCCGAAGAGTCGGCAGTGGAGAATAATTTGTATGACCTGTGTGCACCAGGTGAGTTTGTCTTGACTCTTGGTGAATATGGCGCCATCTTGAATAATTTTGAGTATGGTCTAGAGACCATTTCTTGACGTGCTTGTACTTGGTAGGTCTGCGGACCGTTTAGAGATACAGGGTGTCTGCGGATACCCTGCCAGGCAACTTAGTGAATTTGGCTTACTATTGAAAATGCCTGGGGCTTGAGCCTGTCTCTCTGGTGCAGTCTGAGGACTGACTTGTGGATGCCTTCATTTGGAGTGGTCTGAGGACTAATTTACTTTGGTAGTCGTCTGGTGTGAATATTGAACGTATCTTATATTAAGATGCCTTGTCTGAGCAAAATGTGGTGTTTGGGGTGCCGTTGTTGTTCTGCTGATGCTCGACTGGAGGAAAATCAACCTGCACCTCCAGAAGGCACCCCGAATTTTGACATGTATGTAAAGCACGGTATTGGCCCTATTATGTTTAGTACATTATGGCACAAATATAGGAGGGACATTGCCGAGCTTCAGTGGCCATTAACAGGTACCTTTGATGAACAAAAATTGAATTTCTTGCAGGATAAATTGTTTGCAAAACTGAGTATACAGTCGATGTTTGATTCCCTTCAGGTATGGCAAAAGGAAGCCAGGCAGAAGCGCATAAGAGCAGAAAAAGAGGCTAGGCGAGGAAAGATGCAGACGGTGACTCAGAAAGCAGTAGCGCATGATAGAGAAAAAATTGAAAAAGGGATAGAATGCACTGATAGAAAATTTCGATTGCAATGTGACAAATCCTATGTTGCTCGAGAAGAGGGTGATACATTCGTGGAGGAGCTCTTAGACTCTCGACCTTCTCCTCCCTATGCTCCACAGAGAATATATCCAGTTGTCCCAGCGCCTTCATCTTCTGCCCCTCCTGTTTCCCTTACGGGTCCTCCTGCCCCTGACCCGGCTGCTTTAGCCACTGCACCCCCGATCTTTCTTTAGCTTCACATGTTACAGATGTTGTGACTACGAGTCTCCCTGCTACGCCTTTAGTTTCCGCTTATGCTCCCTCTCCGTCACTCACACCCTCAACGCAGCCATTGTTAACGCTTGTGTCTGCCCCTCCACCTATTGTGTCTTCCTCGAATGTCTCCTCCCCGGTATTGTTGAACATCGGGACGCCGGTGTGTGGATCGGATGAGGGAGACTGGGCAGCAGCCCAAGAACGAATGGGACGGGTGCTGATTCGATCAGATGTGGAAAATGAGGAGAAGAAGATGGTGGCGGACCAGGCCGCGCAGTGGGCCCGGAGTCCGATTTATAGCGTGGAAGATGTGTGGAGTGTGATGAAAGATTATGAGCCGTTCGTGCAGCAGCACGCCCTCAAGCATATGTCGGCCACCTTAATAGGGTTGTGGGGGCAGTGTTTTGATGGTGTCGCACCTCAGATAATTTATGACATCCGAGACCATGTGTATGCGCCGACCTGGCTCCTGATGACGTATTTAGTAATGTTGCCACATTGGTGGGTTATCGCGGTAGGCTGCATCAGAGAATGCCAACAACAGGGTCTCAGTTTCCGATGAGGGAAGTACACCCTATTTTTCACCCCAAGATACCGGAGCTGCGTAATCAGCAGAACGCTATTATCAGGCAGCGAGTAGAGGCCCATTTTCAAGAACAGTGGGTTTACACTACATGGAAAAGGAGTGAGGTTTTATCTCTAAAGAGCCAGTTACCGGACCCGAGGAAAAATCCAACTGCATATTACAAGGAATTGACAGAGGCTGCCTCGTCGACAGTGATGACGTTGGCAGACATTGAGATGTTTTTCGGATTGTTGGTACCAGTGGACATCTGGAGACAGGTGCATATGCAGGACCACGTTGTGGAGTTGGGTGGCACTTGAGATGAGATCAGGGCATGGGATAAGGAGAGGAAACCTGGTGAGAAGCCTAGGGCTGAGATACTAGCTTTGCTGAATCGAATTATTACCTATATGCATGCCCTAATACCACCGAGGCGGGTTGATTGGGATAAGTTGACAGCATGTCGCCAGAAGAAAGATGAAAGTGTGTCAGACTTTTTCACCAGGTTTGAGGGGGTATTTTTGGATTTCAGTGGGCAGGATTTGTCAATGGAAGGAGGTGTCCGATTGTTCGTTAATAGATTTATTACAAATCTGCTTCCAGAGATCGCTGCCCGGTTGCAGGCTTCAGAGAGTACGTGGACCACCTCCTCCCCTTCAGTGATATTGAACATGGCGCAGTACTATGAGCACAGGGAGAATGAGGAGAAGGAAAAGGCGGAGAAGAAAAACAAAGAATTGAAAACGAAGGTGTTGATGCAGCAGGCGGCTAGGGGGAACGGTAGAGGACGTGGCACCGGTTCGACCCAGCAGTTGCCTCGTACCAATAGGAATAGTGTACCTGTGGGGCCGAATCAGTGTGCATATTGTAAAAGGGAGGGGCATTGGCGAAGTGAGTGCCCGGAATTGTTGCAGAAAGTGGCGGTCCCTAGAGGACAGGGTCGCGGTGGAGGTGGTCGTGATGGGGTTCAGACAGATGAGTCCTCGCAGAGTCGTTCTGACCAAAATTATTTTGATGACCCTCGAGGAAAACAGTACTACCATGATGATTATGATATGGATGAGGTGACAGGGATGTCCTATAGCTAGGACAGCCAAGGACAGGGTGAGGGACCAGTCCAGATACCTGTAGATCATCGTGGGCCTTATGTCACAGCGGATTTGCATGGCTTGGAGAAGACATTTCTGGTGGATACGGGTGCAATGAATAGCTCTGTTTCTCGTTCACTGGTTCCCGGGGCTGCCCTGTCTGGCCAAAATAACGTGTCAGTATGTTTTTCAGGCGTACCGGTCGTGAACGCAATCTCCAAACCCCTTGCTTTGACCATTGGCCCCTTTACCATAGATTCGCAATTTTTACTGACAGCAAATTGTGGTGAGAACCTAAAGGGATTAGATCTGTTGAAAAAATTGCATGCTACCATTTCTTGCTCCCCGGATGGTGTCTATATGACAATAGGACTGAATGTGACTAGTACCAAGCAGTGTTTTTCCAAAGATATGCCTCTTCCTGTTGAATTCAAGGACGTGCCGCCCGCGTTGTGGGCCATAGGTGACACAGATGTGGGATTGTTGCAGATACCCCCGGTCTCTATTAAAGTAAAGGACAACGCTGTGTTGCCTCGTATCCCCCTGTACAAAATACCAGGGGCGGGGGAGTGAGCTCTGTTACAGATTATACAGGATTTGGTTAAGTCAGGAGTGGTTGAGGAGACAGCAGCGAATGTGTGTAACAGCCCTATTCTCCCCATTCTTAAGAAGGTGCCCTCAGACTCCCCTAATGCCCCTCTTGATGTCTATCGTTTTGTGATTGATTTGTGAGACGTTAACAAAATAGTGGATTCCCAGTTCCCGGTGGTCCCTGACATCACTGCCCTCCTAACAATGATTCCTTCTACTGCAAAATACTTTTCTGTGATTGATTTGAAAAATGCTTTCTTTAGCATCCCCATTCACCCAGATAGCTGGCATCTTTTTGGGTTCACTTTGGCCGGTAGAAGCTTCCGATTCTGTTGCGCTCCTCAGGGGTATACTGAAAGTCCTAGCATTTATAGTCAAGCCTTAAAAAGCCAATTGGATTCCCTTACACTTCCCTCCGGTAATGTGTTGCTGCAGTACGTTGATGACTTACTGATAGCTTCTGACACTGAAGAAGGTTGCAAAGATGCAATGGTTAAATTATTGCTACATTTGGCACATCACGGACATAAAGTGTCCCTTTCGAAATTCCAGTATTGTCGACAGGAGGTCACCTATTTAGGCCACCTACTGTCGAAGGAGGGAAGGAGACTAACACCTGAGCGCATTAATGCTGTTGCTAAAATGCCCATCCCCAAGACGCAGCGGGATGTGCGTGCCTTTATAGGTATTACCTCGTATTGTCACCACTGGATCCCTAACTATTCCCTACTAACAAAACCCCTCCTACAATTAACCACTAAGGATGTGCATGAACCTTTGCCTTGGACGCATGAATGCCAACAAGCTTTTGAGCAACTAAAAATAGCGCTTTGCTCTGTGCCTGTGCTTGGCACGCCAGACTACCAGAAGCCGTTCGTGTTGTATGTACATGAAGCGGATGGCTGCGCGCTCTCTGTTTTAACACAAGCCTTTGGAGGTAAGCAAAGGCCGTGTGCCTATTTTTCTGCGCTTTTGGGTAACATCGCCAGAGCCCTCCCGAGCTGTCTAAGAGCAGTCACGGCCGTGTCCGTCTCAATCTGACAATCGGCAGGGCTCGTCCTTGATAGTGATCTCACAGTCATGGTACCGCATGCTGTGGAAACACTTTTGAATAGAACAAAGACACAGCACCTCACCAGTGCGCGTCTGACTGGTTACGAATTGACCCTGTTTGCACCACACATCACCATCAAAAGGTGTGCCACTCTGAACCCAGCCACATTACTACCCCTCCCTTCTGAGAGTGAGGATGCGGACGTGCATGATTGCATTTTCCGCACTGAAGAAGAGACGAAGGGACGGGTAGACCTGACTGATGTTCCCATGTCCAAGCCCCAAGGGGAACTATATGTCGATGGCTCCTGCTTCAAACTACCAGATGGCACAACAACTGCGGCGTATGCCATCACTACTTTGCACACAGTAGTCGAGACATCGCGAGTCCCTTATCATTCAGCCCAAGCTGCAGAATTGGTTGCTCTCCTTCGCGCCTGTGAGTTGATTGAGGGACTGGCTGTCAATATTTACATCGACAGTCAGTATGCCTTTGGAGTCGCTCATAACTTTGGGCGACTCTGGGCAGAGAGAGGCTTCCTGACTTCACACGGGTCAAAGATCCAAAACGGCCCACTGATTCACAGACTTTTGTCAGCCCCGACACTTCCCAAAAAGTTAGCAGTAGTGAAGTGTAGTGCCCACAAAGCAATTACTGATGATGTGGGAAGGGGAAATGCATTTGCAGACCAGACAGCTAAGGAGACAGCCCGATCGAAAATGAAAAGAATGTTTGTGGCGGGTCCTGCTAGATGGGTACCCGATAATGCAATGTTTGAAGACACATTGGACAATGTGAAGGAAATTCAGAGCGAGGCAACAATTGAGGAGTTAGCAATGTGGCAGGAGAGAACAGGACGGCTAGACGATGAAGGGTGCTGGATGGACAAATCAGAGAAGCAGAGATGGATGTTACCAGATGCATATGTGCTCCCAGTAGTCACTATGGTGCATGGGCCAGCCCACATTAGTGTGAAGGGAATATGTAGGCTATTGGACCCTGTGTGGCAGAATGATAACATTCCTAGGGTAGCTGCTCACTTGGTGAAATATTGTATGGTCTGTATGATACATAACCCTGGGAAAGGTACCCCTACACCTTCTGGTAACTTTGCACCACCCTCTTTTCCTTTCGAGGTTCTCCAGATGGATTTAATCGAAATGGAACGAGTCAACAACCTGAAATATGTGCTGGTGGTTGTTTGTGCGTTCAGCAAATGGATTGAGGCTTATCCCACTAAAGAGAACACAGTCCTAGCAACGGTGAAGGCCCTTTTAAAGGAGTTCTTCCCGCGCTTCGGCTTGCCTCGTTTGATTTGGAGTGATAGCAGAAGTCACTTCAACTCAAAGGTTATTCAGCTGGAGTGCGACGGTCTGCACATCCAGCAAAAGTTTCATGCAGCAAACCACCCCCAGTCAGGAGGTTTGGTTGAGAAGTACAATGGTACTCTCAAGCTGAAGTTGGCAAAGATCAAGGAGAGCACAGGATTGAAATGACCAGATGCATTACCCCTAGCCTTGTTGTCCACAAGGGCGACGGCCCACTCTAGAACAGGATTGTCCCCATATGAGGTTGTTTTCGGTCGCCCTGCAAATGTTTGGGGCTTCCCCCGGCCCCGCCGCTTCTCTAAAATTGAATACCCGTTGCTTGTGGATTATTTGTGTGAGTTGACTAAAAATTTGCGTTCTATTCATCAACAGATCCACGAGGCATTGCCGCCAATACCTTAGGGGCCAGGGCACAGTATTCACCCCGGTGATTTTGTCTTGATTCGCAACTTCTAGAGGAAGGGGTGCTTGGAGCCGCGTTGGGAAGGACCTCTGCAGGTCCTTCTCGCTACCCAGATGGCGGTAAAGGTGGATGGTCGGAAGCACTGGATCCACTCATCACATTGCCGGAGAATACCGCTGCCCCTCCCCTACGACCGGTTGGTCCTGGATGGCATAAGGGACCACGAGACGGAGAAGGTGCCGCGTTTTGTTCCTTTCTCTGACGCCCGACTGACATGGGCCCAGACGGAGGAGGAGAATGAAGAGGATTTGAATGAGGCAGTCCCCCGAGAAATAAGGGCTGCCCAGGATCCCTCTCTATCTGGCCCACAAAAGCTTGAGTCTCAATCCCTTGATCCTTCTGAGTTTAAGGTTCTTTTCTGTGACGACACAGTGCCTGGAGTGACTAGGTACAATTTGCGTCCCCGGCAGAGGGGCAGTGCACCAAAGGAAAAGTCAGATTAGCAGGGATGGACTTCGTGGATGAAGAATAGGGTGTATGTGCCTTGCTTACGGTACCAACAATAGATTAGGGAAAGGGAGATTGGTGCATTGTCTGAGACACTGGACAGGATAAGTTGGGGGTGTCTTCCCAGGAGGGAGGGTGCCATATCCTGAGTGAAGAGACAGAAAGGGTTGTTATCGCACAGCCCCACCGTGAAGTGCTCAATAGCACCATCGTTGATGAACAATAGGAGTCTACCAGTGAGGCTCGGACGGACACTGGACTGTTGTGTGCCTTTTTCAAAATTCTTGGCTCCTTAGTAGGAACTTTCCTCTGGTAGTTTTGTATTAAAAAAAAAAAAAAAGTACCCCTTTGGCCGCCTTGTTCTAGATGAAGAACAGCCCTTAGCAGCGTCCCGTTTTGAGCATAATAGTCCCAGTTGGTCGAGCTGGTCTACCAAGCGAAGGCAGTTTTTATAATAATTGTTTTGATCGCTTTAGTAGTTGCGTTTGGGATTTTATGGTTCCTCGAAGAGAAACATCCTGTGCATTCCTTGATTGGTACTACTCCTGTTCCCCCTGAGCATGTATTTGTTACTTCGGCCCCTCACAACTAGAGGCACAGACAGACGTATGTTGATAATGTATTCCTGCAGATGCTTCACCAGGCTCATCATACCACTAATGTTACTGATTGCTGGGTTTGTGGCCTGCTCCCTTCTGTAATGCACAAAAATGATTTGCTGATGTCCCTACCTTTCTCGTATTTGGGGAGCTGTGAGGCCTGGCTTCAGTTGTTTACGATGGTGTATATTCACTACCATGCCGATGCAATGAACATAACATACAGTGATTATGAGACTGTGTTACAGTATATTAGTGTGCACCAAGGGTTTACACCTGGGGAACAAGGGGCCCCTGACACCTTGCATCCAGATGCCTGTATGAATGTATTTTAAAAGAAAAAAATATTACATGGCTCCAGAATGAGATGATGGATTTTCATGACTTTAATGTTACTGAATATTTTAGGTCCTTCCACATGTGTAATATTACTCAGGACACAACGATGCCTGTGCCAATAGTTAACACAACAGCTAGTTTCTGCGTCCAAGGTTTTGGAAATGTTAAAGTGGGAAAGAGCGTTTGCAACTATATTTATGACCTGAACACGACAAATAGCCCGCCTTTACTTCCACCCCACAATGTCTATTTCGTTTGTGGGTCTCAGGCTTATGTATGGCTCCCCGGGGGATGGTCCGGCATCTGCTATGTTTCTTTCCTTCTTCCCCCAGTATATATAGCACCGTCCACTTATCACAGAGATCATCGATTGTACCATAGAAGTTTATCCTTGTCCAGAGTTAGAAGGGTTATTAACACCGAAGACATTGATCAGACAGACACCACTTTGCAGCAGTTCACTGATGCCATGAAAGGTATTCTGCCTTTCTGGGGTCCCATGTCAAATAGTCTCAACATTCTCAGACTCACACGAGTTGTAGAGGGAGTAATTAACACAACGGCAGGCATACTGACAAACATCACAGCTGAGCTTCAGGCTACGAGAATTGTTGCCCTTCAAAACAGGATGGTGTTAGACGTCATCCTTGCTGATCGGGGTGGGGCTTGTCGCGTCATCGGTAGTAGCTGCTGTGTGTACATACCGAACCATAAAAACACACAAGATGATGGACGGAATGTTGCACATTGGCAAAACATTCACCCCCAGTCACAGATCTGGGTTTAATCCATCGTTATTTTGCTCACCACGCCACCCCAGTTCAGACATGGCCATATGCAAATCAGTCTTGACCCTGTGCCTCATGGGAACAGTCCAGCCCGAACTGCCAAGCCATGTCTTCCCTGGACCGGAATCAAGCATCCTAGGACCGGTTTCTGGCTATCAGCCGTCATCAGCCAGGATAGCTTGACTCCAGTGGCGTAGTGAGCACGGGACCACGTCTGGGCATACCCTTCCCACATAGGGCGAACAGCAAAACACACAAGATGATGGACGGAATGTTGCACATTGGCAAAACATTCACCCCCAGTCACAGATCTGGGTTTAATCCATCGTTATTTTGCTCACCACGCCACCCCAGTTCAGACATGGCCATATGCAAATCAGTCTTGACCCTGTGCCTCATGGGAACAGTCCAGCCCGAACTGCCAAGCCATGTCTTCCCTGGACCGGAATCAAGCATCCTAGGACCGGTTTCTGGCTATCAGCCGTCATCAGCCAGGATAGCTTGACTCCAGTGGCGTAGTGAGCACGGGACCCACGTCTGGGCATACCCTTCCCACATAGGGCGAACAGCAAAACACACAAGATGATGGACGGAATGTTGCACATTGGCAAAACATTCACCCCCAGTCACAGATCTGGGTTTAATCCATCGTTATTTTGCTCACCACGCCACCCCAGTTCAGACATGGCCATATGCAAATCAGTCTTGACCCTGTGCCTCATGGGAACAGTCCAGCCCGAACTGCCAAGCCATGTCTTCCCTGGACCGGAATCAAGCATCCTAGGACCGGTTTCTGGCTATCAGCCGTCATCAGCCAGGATAGCTTGACTCCAGTGGCGTAGTGAGCACGGGACCCACGTCTGGGCATACCCTTCCCACATAGGGCGAACAGCAAAACACACAAGATGATGGACGGAATGTTGCACATTGGCAAAACATTCACCCCCAGTCACAGATCTGGGTTTAATCCATCGTTATTTTGCTCACCACGCCACCCCAGGTCAGACATGGCCATATGCAAATCAGTCTTGACCCTGTGCCTCATGGGAACAGTCCAGCCCGAACTGCCAAGCCATGTCTTCCCTGGACCGGAATCAAGCATCCTAGGACCGGTTTCTGGCTATCAGCCGTCATCAGCCAGGATAGCTTGACTCCAGTGGCGTAGTGAGCACGGGACCCACGTCTGGGCATACCCTTCCCACATAGGGCGAACAGCAAAACACACAAGATGATGGACGGAATGTTGCACATTGGCAAAACATTCACCCCCAGTCACAGATCTGGGTTTAATCCATCGTTATTTTGCTCACCACGCCACCCCAGTTCAGACATGGCCATATGCAAATCAGTCTTGACCCTGTGCCTCATGGGAACAGTCCAGCCCGAACTGCCAAGCCATGTCTTCCCTGGACCGGAATCAAGCATCCTAGGACCGGTTTCTGGCTATCAGCCGTCATCAGCCAGGATAGCTTGACTCCAGTGGCGTAGTGAGCACGGGACCCACGTCTGGGCATACCCTTCCCACATAGGGCGAACAGCAAAACACACAAGATGATGGACGGAATGTTGCACATTGGCAAAACATTCACCCCCAGTCACAGATCTGGGTTTAATCCATCGTTATTTTGCTCACCACGCCACCCCAGTTCAGACATGGCCATATGCAAATCAGTCTTGACCCTGTGCCTCATGGGAACAGTCCAGCCCGAACTGCCAAGCCATGTCTTCCCTGGACCGGAATCAAGCATCCTAGGACCGGTTTCTGGCTATCAGCCGTCATCAGCCAGGATAGCTTGACTCCAGTGGCGTAGTGAGCACGGGACCCACGTCTGGGCATACCCTTCCCACATAGGGCGAACAGCAAAACACACAAGATGATGGACGGAATGTTGCACATTGGCAAACATTCACCCCCAGTCACAGATCTGGGTTTAATCCATCGTTATTTTGCTCACCACGCCACCCCAGTTCAGACATGGCCATATGCAAATCAGTCTTGACCCTGTGCCTCATGGGAACAGTCCAGCCCGAACTGCCAAGCCATGTCTTCCCTGGACCGGAATCAAGCATCCTAGGACCGGTTTCTGGCTATCAGCCGTCATCAGCCAGGATAGCTTGACTCCAGTGGCGTAGTGAGCACGGGACCCACGTCTGGGCATACCCTTCCCACATAGGGCGAACAGCAAAACACACAAGATGATGGACGGAATGTTGCACATTGGCAAAACATTCACCCCCAGTCACAGATCTGGGTTTAATCCATCGTTATTTTGCTCACCACGCCACCCCAGTTCAGACATGGCCATATGCAAATCAGTCTTGACCCTGTGCCTCATGGGAACAGTCCAGCCCGAACTGCCAAGCCATGTCTTCCCTGGACTCGGAATCAAGCATCCTAGGACCGGTTTCTGGCTATCAGCCGTCATCAGCCAGGATAGCTTGACTCCAGTGGCGTAGTGAGCACGGGACCCACGTCTGGCCATACCCTTCCCACATAGGGCGAACAGCAAAACACACAAGATGATGGACGGAATGTTGCACATTGGCAAAACATTCACCCCCAGTCACAGATCTGGGTTTAATCCATCGTTATTTTGCTCACCACGCCACCCCAGTTCAGACATGGCCATATGCAAATCAGTCTTGACCCTGTGCCTCATGGGAACAGTCCAGCCCGAACTGCCAAGCCATGTCTTCCCTGGACCGGAATCAAGCATCCTAGGACCGGTTTCTGGCTATCAGCCGTCATCAGCCAGGATAGCTTGACTCCAGTGGCGTAGTGAGCACGGGACCCACGTCTGGGCATACCCTTCCCACATAGGGCGAACAGCCAAACACACAAGATGATGGACGGAATGTTGCACATTGGCAAAACATTCACCCCCAGTCACAGATCTGGGTTTAATCCATCGTTATTTTGCTCACCACGCCACCCCAGTTCAGACATGGCCATATGCAAATCAGTCTTGACCCTGTGCCTCATGGGAACAGTCCAGCCCGAACTGCCAAGCCATGTCTTCCCTGGACCGGAATCAAGCATCCTAGGACCGGTTTCTGGCTATCAGCCGTCATCAGCCAGGATAGCTTGACTCCAGTGGCGTAGTGAGCACGGGACCCACGTCTGGGCATACCCTTCCCACATAGGGCGAACAGCAAAACACACAAGATGATGGACGGAATGTTGCACATTGGCAAAACATTCACCCCCAGTCACAGATCTGGGTTTAATCCATCGTTATTTTGCTCACCACGCCACCCCAGTTCAGACATGGCCATATGCAAATCAGTCTTGACCCTGTGCCTCATGGGAACAGTCCAGCCCGAACTGCCAAGCCATGTCTTCCCTGGACCGGAATCAAGCATCCTAGGACCGGTTTCTGGCTATCAGCCGTCATCAGCCAGGATAGCTTGACTCCAGTGGCGTAGTGAGCACGGGACCCACGTCTGGGCATACCCTTCCCACATAGGGCGAACAGCAAAACACACAAGATGATGGACGGAATGTTGCACATTGGCAAAACATTCACCCCCAGTCACAGATCTGGGTTTAATCCATCGTTATTTTGCTCACCACGCCACCCCAGTTCAGACATGGCCATATGCAAATCAGTCTTGACCCTGTGCCTCATGGGAACAGTCCAGCCCGAACTGCCAAGCCATGTCTTCCCTGGACCGGAATCAAGCATCCTAGGACCGGTTTCTGGCTATCAGCCATCATCAGCCAGGATAGCTTGACTCCAGTGGCGTAGTGAGCACGGGACCCACGTCTGGGCATACCCTTCCCACATAGGGCGAACAGCAAAACACACAAGATGATGGACGGAATGTTGCACATTGGCAAAACATTCACCCCCAGTCACAGATCTGGGTTTAATCCATCGTTATTTTGCTCACCACGCCACCCCAGTTCAGACATGGCCATATGCAAATCAGTCTTGACCCTGTGCCTCATGGGAACAGTCCAGCCCGAACTGCCAAGCCATGTCTTCCCTGGACCGGAATCAAGCATCCTAGGACCGGTTTCTGGCTACTCAGCCGTCATCAGCCAGGATAGCTTGACTCCAGTGGCGTAGTGAGCACGGGACCCACGTCTGGGCATACCCTTCCCACATAGGGCGAACAGCAAAACACACAAGATGATGGATGGAATGTTGCACATTGGCAAAACATTCACCCCCAGTCACAGATCTGGGTTTAATCCATCGTTATTTTGCTCACCACGCCACCCCAGTTCAGACATGGCCATATGCAAATCAGTCTTGACCCTGTGCCTCATGGGAACAGTCCAGCCCGAACTGCCAAGCCATGTCTTCCCTGGACCGGAATCAAGCATCCTAGGACCGGTTTCTGGCTATCAGCCGTCATCAGCCAGGATAGCTTGACTCCAGTGGCGTAGTGAGCACGGGACCCACGTCTGGGCATACCCTTCCCACATAGGGCGAACAGCAAAACACACAAGATGATGGACGGAATGTTGCACATTGGCAAAACATTCACCCCCAGTCACAGATCTGGGTTTAATCCATCGTTATTTTGCTCACCACGCCACCCCAGTTCAGACATGGCCATATGCAAATCAGTCTTGACCCTGTGCCTCATGGGAACAGTCCAGCCCGAACTGCCAAGCCATGTCTTCCCTGGACCGGAATCAAGCATCCTAGGACCGGTTTCTGGCTATCAGCCGTCATCAGCCAGGATAGCTTGACTCCAGTGGCGTAGTGAGCACGGGACCCACGTCTGGGCATACCCTTCCCACATAGGGCTGAACAGCAAAACACACAAGATGATGGACGGAATGTTGCACATTGGCAAAACATTCACCCCCAGTCACAGATCTGGGTTTAATCCATCGTTATTTTGCTCACCACGCCACCCCAGTTCAGACATGGCCATATGCAAATCAGTCTTGACCCTGTGCCTCATGGGAACAGTCCAGCCCGAACTGCCAAGCCATGTCTTCCCTGGACCGGAATCAAGCATCCTAGGACCGGTTTCTGGCTATCAGCCGTCATCAGCCAGGATAGCTTGACTCCAGTGGCGTAGTGAGCACGGGACCCACGTCTGGCCATACCCTTCCCACATAGGGCGAACAGCAAAACACACAAGATGATGGACGGAATGTTGCACATTGGCAAAACATTCACCCCCAGTCACAGATCTGGGTTTAATCCATCGTTATTTTGCTCACCACGCCACCCCAGTTCAGACATGGCCATATGCAAATCAGTCTTGACCCTGTGCCTCATGGGAACAGTCCAGCCCGAACTGCCAAGCCATGTCTTCCCTGGACCGGAATCAAGCATCCTAGGACCGGTTTCTGGCTATCAGCCGTCATCAGCCAGGATAGCTTGACTCCAGTGGCGTAGTGAGCACGGGACCCACGTCTGGGCATACCCTTCCCACATAGGGCGAACAGCAAAACACACAAGATGATGGACGGAATGTTGCACATTGGCAAAACATTCACCCCCAGTCACAGATCTGGGTTTAATCCATCGTTATTTTGCTCACCACGCCACCCCCAGTTCAGACATGGCCATATGCAAATCAGTCTTGACCCTGTGCCTCATGGGAACAGTCCAGCCCGAACTGCCAAGCCATGTCTTCCCTGGACCGGAATCAAGCATCCTAGGACCGGTTTCTGGCTATCAGCCGTCATCAGCCAGGATAGCTTGACTCCAGTGGCGTAGTGAGCACGGGACCCACGTCTGGGCATACCCTTCCCACATAGGGCGAACAGCAAAACACACAAGATGATGGACGGAATGTTGCACATTGGCAAAACATTCACCCCCAGTCACAGATCTGGGTTTAATCCATCGTTATTTTGCTCACCACGCCACCCCAGTTCAGACATGGCCATATGCAAATCAGTCTTGACCCTGTGCCTCATGGGAACAGTCCAGCCCGAACTGCCAAGCCATGTCTTCCCTGGACCGGAATCAAGCATCCTAGGACCGGTTTCTGGCTATCAGCCGTCATCAGCCAGGATAGCATGACTCCAGTGGCGTAGTGAGCACGGGACCCACGTCTGGGCATACCCTTCCCACATAGGGCGAACAGCAAAACACACAAGATGATGGACGGAATGTTGCACATTGGCAAAACATTCACCCCCAGTCACAGATCTGGGTTTAATCCATCGTTATTTTGCTCACCACGCCACCCCAGTTCAGACATGGCCATATGCAAATCAGTCTTGACCCTGTGCCTCATGGGAACAGTCCAGCCCGAACTGCCAAGCCATGTCTTCCCTGGACCGGAATCAAGCATCCTAGGACCGGTTTCTGGCTATCAGCCGTCATCAGCCAGGATAGCTTGACTCCAGTGGCGTAGTGAGCACGGGACCCACGTCTGGGCATACCCTTCCCACATAGGGCGAACAGCAAAACACACAAGATGATGGACGGAATGTTGCACATTGGCAAAACATTCACCCCCAGTCACAGATCTGGGTTTAATCCATCGTTATTTTGCTCACCACGCCACCCCAGTTCAGACATGGCCATATGCAAATCAGTCTTGACCCTGTGCCTCATGGGAACAGTCCAGCCCGAACTGCCAAGCCATGTCTTCCCTGGACCGGAATCAAGCATCCTAGGACCGGTTTCTGGCTATCAGCCGTCATCAGCCAGGATAGCTTGACTCCAGTGGCGTAGTGAGCACGGGACCCACGTCTGGGCATACCCTTCCCACATAGGGCGAACAGCAAAACACACAAGATGATGGACGGAATGTTGCACATTGGCAAAACATTCACCCCCAGTCACAGATCTGGGTTTAATCCATCGTTATTTTGCTCACCACGCCACCCCAGTTCAGACATGGCCATATGCAAATCAGTCTTGACCCTGTGCCTCATGGGAACAGTCCAGCCCCGAACTGCCAAGCCATGTCTTCCCTGGACCGGAATCAAGCATCCTAGGACCGGTTTCTGGCTATCAGCCGTCATCAGCCAGGATAGCTTGACTCCAGTGGCGTAGTGAGCACGGGACCCACGTCTGGGCATACCCTTCCCACATAGGGCGAACAGCAAAACACACAAGATGATGGACGGAATGTTGCACATTGGCAAAACATTCACCCCCAGTCACAGATCTGGGTTTAATCCATCGTTATTTTGCTCACCACGCCACCCCAGTTCAGACATGGCCATATGCAAATCAGTCTTGACCCTGTGCCTCATGGGAACAGTCCAGCCCGAACTGCCAAGCCATGTCTTCCCTGGACCGGAATCAAGCATCCTAGGACCGGTTTCTGGCTATCAGCCGTCATCAGCCAGGATAGCTTGACTCCAGTGGCGTAGTGAGCACGGGACCCACGTCTGGGCATACCCTTCCCACATAGGGCGAACAGCAAAACACACAAGATGATGGACGGAATGTTGCACATTGGCAAAACATTCACCCCCAGTCACAGATCTGGGTTTAATCCATCATTATTTTGCTCACCACGCCACCCCAGTTCAGACATGGCCATATGCAAATCAGTCTTGACCCTGTGCCTCATGGGAACAGTCCAGCCCGAACTGCCAAGCCATGTCTTCCCTGGACCGGAATCAAGCATCCTAGGACCGGTTTCTGGCTATCAGCCGTCATCAGCCAGGATAGCTTGACTCCAGTGGCGTAGTGAGCACGGGACCCACGTCTGGGCATACCCTTCCCACATAGGGCGAACAGCAAAACACACAAGATGATGGACGGAATGTTGCACATTGGCAAAACATTCACCCCCAGTCACAGATCTGGGTTTAATCCATCGTTATTTTGCTCACCACGCCACCCCAGTTCAGACATGGCCATATGCAAATCAGTCTTGACCCTGTGCCTCATGGGAACAGTCCAGCCCGAACTGCCAAGCCATGTCTTCCCTGGACCGGAATCAAGCATCCTAGGACCGGTTTCTGGCTATCAGCCGTCATCAGCCAGGATAGCTTGACTCCAGTGGCGTAGTGAGCACGGGACCCACGTCTGGGCATACCCTTCCCACATAGGGCGAACAGCAAAACATACAAGATGATGGACGGAATGTTGCACATTGGCAAAACATTCACCCCCAGTCACAGATCTGGGTTTAATCCATCGTTATTTTGCTCACCACGCCACCCCAGTTCAGACATGGCCATATGCAAATCAGTCTTGACCCTGTGCCTCATGGGAACAGTCCAGCCCGAACTGCCAAGCCATGTCTTCCCTGGACCGGAATCAAGCATCCTAGGACCGGTTTCTGGCTATCAGCCGTCATCAGCCAGGATAGCTTGACTCCAGTGGCGTAGTGAGCACGGGACCCACGTCTGGGCATACCCTTCCCACATAGGGCGAACAGCAAAACACACAAGATGATGGACGGAATGTTGCACATTGGCAAAACATTCACCCCCAGTCACAGATCTGGGTTTAATCCATCGTTATTTTGCTCACCACGCCACCCCAGTTCAGACATGGCCATATGCAAATCAGTCTTGACCCTGTGCCTCATGGGAACAGTCCAGCCCGAACTGCCAAGCCATGTCTTCCCTGGACCGGAATCAAGCATCCTAGGACCGGTTTCTGGCTATCAGCCGTCATCAGCCAGGATAGCTTGACTCCAATGGCGTAGTGAGCACGGGACCCACGTCTGGGCATACCCTTCCCACATAGAGGCGAACAGCAAAACACACAAGATGATGGACGGAATGTTGCACATTGGCAAAACATTCACCCCCAGTCACAGATCTGGGTTTAATCCATCGTTACTTTGCTCACCACGCCACCCCAGTTCAGACATGGCCATATGCAAATCAGTCTTGACCCTGTGCCTCATGGGAACAGTCCAGCCCGAACTGCCAAGCCATGTCTTCCCTGGACCGGAATCAAGCATCCTAGGACCGGTTTCTGGCTATCAGCCGTCATCAGCCAGGATAGCTTGACTCCAGTGGCGTAGTGAGCACGGGACCCACGTCTGGGCATACCCTTCCCACATAGGGCGAACAGCAAAACACACAAGATGATGGACGGAATGTTGCACATTGGCAAAACATTCACCCCCAGTCACAGATCTGGGTTTAATCCATCGTTATTTTGCTCACCACGCCACCCCAGTTCAGACATGGCCATATGCAAATCAGTCTTGACCCTGTGCCTCATGGGAACAGTCCAGCCCGAACTGCCAAGCCATGTCTTCCCTGGACCGGAATCAAGCATCCTAAGACCGGTTTCTGGCTATCAGCCGTCATCAGCCAGGATAGCTTGACTCCAGTGGCGTAGTGAGCACGGTACCCACGTCTGGGCATACCCTTCCCACATAGGGCGAACAGCAAAACACACAAGATGATGGACGGAATGTTGCACATTGGCAAAACATTCACCCCCAGTCACAGATCTGGGTTTAATCCATCGTTATTTTGCTCACCACGCCACCCCAGTTCAGACATGGCCATATGCAAATCAGTCTTGACCCTGTGCCTCATGGGAACAGTCCAGCCCGAACTGCCAAGCCATGTCTTCCCTGGACCGGAATCAAGCATCCTAGGACCGGTTTCTGGCTATCAGCCGTCATCAGCCAGGATAGCTTGACTCCAGTGGCGTAGTGAGCACGGGACCCACGTCTGGGCATACCCTTCCCACATAGGGCGAACAGCAAAACACACAAGATGATGGACGGAATGTTGCACATTGGCAAAACATTCACCCCCAGTCACAGATCTGGGTTTAATCCATCGTTATTTTGCTCACCACGTCACCCCAGTTCAGACATGGCCATATGCAAATCAGTCTTGACCCTGTGCCTCATGGGAACAGTCCAGCCCGAACTGCCAAGCCATGTCTTCCCTGGACCGGAATCAAGCATCCTAGGACCGGTTTCTGGCTATCAGCCGTCATCAGCCAGGATAGCTTGACTCCAGTGGCGTAGTGAGCACGGGACCCACGTCTGGGCATACCCTTCCCACATAGGGCGAACAGCAAAACACACAAGATGATGGACGGAATGTTGCACATTGGCAAAACATTCACCCCCAGTCACAGATCTGGGTTTAATCCATCGTTATTTTGCTCAGCACGCCCCCCCAGTTCAGACATGGCCATATGCAAATCAGTCTTGACCCTGTGCCTCATGGGAACAGTCCAGCCCGAACTGCCAAGCCATGTCTTCCCTGGACCGGAATCAAGCATCCTAGGACCGGTTTCTGGCTATCAGCCGTCATCAGCCAGGATAGCTTGACTCCAGTGGCGTAGTGAGCACGGGACCCACGTCTGGGCATACCCTTCCCACATAGGGCGAACAGCAAAACACACAAGATGATGGACGGAATGTTGCACATTGGCAAAACATTCACCCCCAGTCACAGATCTGGGTTTAATCCATCGTTATTTTGCTCACCACGCCACCCCAGTTCAGACATGGCCATATGCAAATCAGTCTTGACCCTGTGCCTCATGGGAACAGTCCAGCCCGAACTGCCAAGCCATGTCTTCCCTGGACCGGAATCAAGCATCCTAGGACCGGTACAGAAGTTACACCGGCTTGCATCTGACATTCATCAAGAGAATGGTACCTGGTCTCTTTCTGGTTGGCTCCGGGGTATGATAGCATCCTGGGGGTGGAAAATACTCCTTTTCCTAGTAGCCATTGCAGGAGTTGTCTTTGCTTGTTGCCTGTGTATTAATTGTCTCCCAACATGCTGTTCATATTGTGTTAGTAAGTTATCTCACCTGCACCCCAGGCCCCTAGGCAGAATGTTAAGCCCTCGGTTATGAAGATGCAAACAGTTCATGATTTTATGAACATCGATGAAGGCATTTTTTAATATTAGTATGCGTATGTATCACCTTGCAATTACTGACCTTCCTGTCATGTTAGTATAGACAAAATTGTTAGCAAATGCTAAAAGGAGGGTCTGTTGGACTGAAAATGCGTCTAGCAGACTCCTTCTAGCATTTTGCGTGTTAAGTTAGCATTTGCAGCGCCATTTTGTACTGTGATCGAAAGTAAGACTCTGTCACATTACTTGCCTGCCTAAACGAAGAAGACAGCTTAGAGTTATTTCTCTGTATCGTATTCAAGGCTGTATCCTAATGTACTAATGAATGGTTTATTCTGCTCACACATGCCTTTCCTCTCTCGTATCCTTGCTCCCACGTTGAAGAGCGCTGAGCTCAAGCAAAGCAACCTTGAGAATGTGATAAGATGTACCCATCCTGCAGGTGGTAGCTCATCTCTCTGTGCCTCCTTTGTTCACCAGTGCCCGAGCTGGAATTTTCCAGTCTGGGCGTGTTTCTAGGGATCTGGAAATGTATAATATCTGATGTTATGTTGTGGGGAGTTAGTCCCTTGACTGTCATCTCAGGAGACTGGTCAGACTGGGCTCCGCTGCAGCGCATTATAATAAAATTGCTTGGTTTGTATTCTCTACTGTTTTCTCGACTCTTCATTTCTTGGAAGGCAGAGAGGTGGTCACTAGTGACCCGGGTGGCCCGATTCAGGTCACTTCCTTCAGTGGCATTCCACGCAATACAGCGCAGCATCTTTGCTTGCTGCCTTGCGTTGCGTGACAGATTAGTAAATAAGCCTCAGATGTTCTTTTGTTGAACAAGGCTGATGAAACAGGCAGAAAGCTTTACAAATGAACTATTTCCCACCAGGAAGCCAGTGGAGATCTTTGTGATGAAAAGATACAGACAAGCAATGGGGGAGGTTCTAAATTAACTGGGCTGCGACATTCTGAACCACGTGGAGATAATGTAGAAGGAATCTGGGAATGCTCCCAGGAATTGTGCCTGTATGTCATCACTAACGAGAAATAGTCCCTTCCAGAGTTAAGTAGTTCACTCCCATGGGACATAACCTTCTTCAGAAGAACAAACCTTGCGCCAATAGGACAAAGTCAGCTCCTAAGTACAAAGCCGGCTAAGGAGGGACATAGCTGGTTCCCTAGTGAAATGGTTAACTCCTGAGGGGCATATCCACTTTTGAGGGACTTCGCCAGCCCGTGAGAGAAATATCAGCTCATGAGGGAAATAGCCACTTCCAGAGGGACGTAGCTAGGTCCCGAGGAACAAAGCCAGTTCCGAAGGGACGAAGTCTGCATTTGCAGGATAAAGTCACCTCCACAGATACTTGGCCTGCTCCTGAGGGACATAGCCGGTTCCTGAAAGATATATAATAGGTGGGCATGCCAGTGAAGGCTTGAGCCATATGCCCAGCTCTGGCTCACCTTGGGGTCCTCTTGAAACCAAGCAGAGCCATCTTGTGGCTTCTGCCACCTGGTGCCCTGTTGTTTAATGCCATATGGAGGGGACATGTTGAATGCCAATGACAATAGACTATTCACTCCACTTTGAGGACACCTCTACCATCAGAAGACAGCCTGAAGCCCAATTTGTTGCTTTTGGTTAGTGAACAGCATCACTGGCCATATTTATTAATAAGAACATAACTCATCAGATTCTTAACATCACATAAGTGCACTTATTTACAGGAATGTTACAAAAATTCATTTTCCGAATATATCAGCTAGACATCAAGTTCCCTACAACCCAGTTCCTCAAAACATTTTTATGAACTGATGGTTTGCCTTTCCATGTGTTCCCCCCTGACACCTCCGATCCTTCCAGGCTTGCTTTGAGCCCCACATCATGGTAAAAGAAGTCCGCTCTTATGGGAACCAGAGATTTATTCATTCGGGGACGGCTATAGCGCTGGTGGCGCCCAGTGTGCCCAATGAACTCATTCGCCATGAATTCCCTTACTATGCCAATGCCCCCATCTCTCCATAGCCCCTCTCTGACATTCATTTCATTTTTTTATAGCGCTACTTATAGTTCACTTACACTCAGTACTGTGACCTGCATTGGACACGTTCTTTGCAGCAGGCATATTAACCCTCTGTGCTACTTTATGATGAGTCAAAACTGCCACTAGACAAAACTCCAATCTCTCCCCAGCAGGAATATTAACCACCAAATCTTGACATTTTGATTGTTGCCTGAAAACTGCTGGACACACAAGGAACTCTGCAGCACATACTTTCAAACCCATGTTATTTTGAAACACAGCGCCCCCTGTGAAGTCAGCGCTAAGTGCACCGGTCGCAGCACCCTAAAGCCGGCCCTGTATTCACTTATGGGGAAGCAAGGTGGTGGGCCAGATCAAAGTGTCTAATTCATGTCTGCTGGACCGCCATCTTGCTTTAACTGGCCCCACCACGCCGTCCATAAGTCTGCTCACCCCGTTCTGTGGGAGAGCCTGAGGACATTCTCCAAAAGCCGCGCATGCAGCACAGGAAGGGCTGGCCAGCGCGTGCGATATTCGCATATTGACCAGCACCGCCCGTCAGCTCTACAGGGAGGCGCTGGTCAGACCCTCTGAAACGCGCCTAGAAGCTTTCCTGTCAGCAGCAGGCCGCTATCTGCAGGCCTCAAAGGGACGCGCTGCTTGTAAAATATACATAAACAGCAACTTCAGACTCCCGTTCCGGTATGTGTTCTGTAGCCTCGTGACAGTTATTGTTTTTCGTTCTGTGAGAAGTCCTGGCCTTCTCATTCATTCCCTTTGAGTTTTGCTCTTCAAGGGTCTCAATCAGGGTCGGATTGGTAAGGCGGGCAATGGCGGAAGGGGCCGGAATCGCTGTTCCAGCTGTGGGCTGCTGTTTTGGCAGCTTGGGAGCCAATTTGGGCTGTGTCTGGTGTGTTCAGATGTCACCAGCGGCCCAGTGGGGCCCTGAGTGGCCTTTCTGGAGGCAGATGGGCATCCATTACCTCCTTTTTATCAACGGGCAGAGGTGTCACTCCCTTTCTCTCGCTGGGCCGGCCAATTAATGTATACATATTGAGAGGGGGCAGGGGGCCTGAGCAGAAGTGGCCTCACTTGTTTTCAGGTGTTTATAAAACTTTGCCAAAGCAGTGATTTGAGGAAAGGCAATATGCAAATGTGGGCCGCTTTTTTTTAGCGTGCCCGCACTGATTTCTAATCCCAATCCAACCCTGGTCTCAATGCATTAACTGTTCCTGTGCAGATAATCAGCCCCTTGGTGCTATCAGCATATTTGCCTGTTGAGTGTTTCCTTATTATCACCTTCTTGCATGTCTCCTAAACTAGTTACTTTTGGACATTGTCACCGACATCTCAACACTACTGCGCTGAATCTGCACTTTGTAATCACCTGGAATGAAATAACATTTCAAAATACTGTAAAGGTGTTACTATTGTGTGGAAGATACAACATGATTAAGATCCAGGTCAGCGTTTCTGGTGCATGTGCCATTCATCTTGAGGTCAGTAGCGTAGCAAGGGTGTGACGGGCCCGGGTGCGAGCAACGAAAAGGGCTCCTTGGACTACTGTTGGGATAGTGAAATATAGCAACTATCGGGGTTCAATAGCCCCTCAGGACTCTGGGCCCGGTGCACTGCACCTGCTTCACCAATGGTAGCTCCGTCCCCGCTGGTTGTGCTGTAAGACGGTGTATTTAATACCAGGCCTTGTCCATGTCTCACTAGGAGGATGCATGTTTTTCTTGGGTGGTGTGTTGCTATCTGTCGTCATGTGCTGCTGTTGCTAAGATGCATCTGTGATGCATGGATTCCTCTGGGCATAAAACAGCAGCGTGAGTTTTTTTTTTTTTTTTTTTTTTTTTTTTTTTTTTGGGGTAAGAAAGGGGAAGAATAGAGTGAGTAGGGAGGAAAGGTATGGAAAAAAGAGGAAAAAAAATATATAAAATAAAATAAATAAATAAATAAATACATATAAATATTATCATATACATATATATATATATGTTTGGGGACATATAGACACAATAGAAATAGAGGGGCAGGGTGGCTCACGGACGCAATAGCTGGTCAACACCAGACCAGAGAAATGGGGGAAGGGTTTCCCAAGGGGAGGAGGAGTGGGTGGGGGAAGGGGAGCACAGGGGGATAAATAATAAAAATACCTCATTTGCCTCAACCGGTTCAGTTCTAGAAACTTCAATGAGCAGTAATAATGGGAAAACTGGAAGGTCTCTCGGCCTATGTCCTTGTTTTTGTCCAGTCAGGACGGAATATGTTAATGCTAATTTTAAAATAACATGACAATACTCCAGATTTTGTCCTGGAATGTCAATGGCCTGCGCATGAGGGCACGAAGAGCTAGAATTTTACAATACCTGAGAGATTCCCCGGCGCAGGTCATTGTCATACAGGAGACTCACCTTCTTAAGACAGAGACAAAAGAACTGTTAAAAAGTCAGAAATGGGTGGACAATTTCATTTGCACCGATCAGACGGCTAATATTAGAGGGGTGTTGATCCTTTTTAAAAACCAGGCTAGAGCTCAGATTCTACAATATAGTGAAGATTTTAGTGGTAGGTGGCTGATTTTGAAGATTACCTTAATGGGTATCCTCTTTACCTTAGTTGGATATTATGGTCCAAACCAGGACGATCCTTCCTATATAAATTCCATTCGCTCTCATCTCCTGGATTTTCCAGAGCCAGTGATATGGGCAGGAGACTTTAATATTGTCCTGGACCCTAAACTAGATAAATCCCCTAATAGTAGAGCAGAAGTTCCTTCTAAATCCAGGGCGTCCTTGTTGACAACGATGGCCCAATTGGGGCTATCCGATATTTGGAGGGAAAGATCGGGAGACCAACCAGGAGTATCTTTTAGAAATTTTAGATACAAACACAAGTCGAGAATAGACTATATTTTGCTTAGTTATAATCTAAAAGATAGAGTTAAAGATATAAAATACCTACCCTCGCACCTTTCGGACCACTCAGGAGTTATATTAGCTATTGAGTGTATACAGTCACAGCAGTCTAGAACATGGTCATTCGATCGAACAATACTGCTCGAAGAAGAAGAGACTGCCTTTTTTTCTACTGAGACCAAGCACTTTTTAGAGAATAACCTAGGAACAGCCGACATTACAACTGTCTGGGACACCTTTAAAGCTTTCCTAAGGGGTAATATTACCAATAGATCGAGTTATAGGAAAAAAAAATATAGGAAGCGACCTTAGTTCTGGAAATTGAAATGAGGAAATCGAGGAAAAAATGAATAGCCAGATCGGCATTGGCCAGAAGGAAGATTTGGATAGGCTCGTTCAATTAAAAGAAGAGCTGAAGAGTATTCTTCAAAAGAGGCTGATGCGTAGGTGGGAGGCTAGCAAGATTGCCCATTTCGAGTATGGGGAAGGAGCAGGAAAACTACTTGCTTGGAAAACCAAAATGGACCAGCTCCGGAACCATATAAAAGAAATAAAGGTGGATGATGAGGCACCCTCCCTTTCCTCGGACAAAGATATCGGCGAGGTTTTTTGGGTTATTTCCAAGATATCTATAAGGATACTTGCATAGAAGACAGAGCAAAAGTGAAGCTCTGGTTGGATGAGATTACATTACCATCTATTAGCCCCAAGCAACAGATAGATTTGGAATGTGCTATCACAGAAGAGGAGGTGAGGAAAGTTATTGCAGGGAGTAAAAGAGGGAAAGCGGCTGGGCCTGATGGCCTACCTGCAGAAATATATCGCGTCTTGCAGGATGTCATAATCTCAGTACTCACTCAACTGTATAATAAGATTTTATTGGAAGGAGTTAGTCCCCCTCGTTCTTGGGATGATGCTACGGTGGTCTTAATTTTAAAACCTGGCAAGAATCCGGCTAGGTGTGATTCATATCGACCGATATCACTTTTAAATACAGACTACAAATTTTTCTCTTCTATTTTAGCAACTAGGTTGGGGATGGTGGCAAATGACATCTTTCACCCAGACCAAAAAGGGTCGACAATTAGCAGACTTAACATACGATCTGGTCGGAGCAATTGATATCGCTTCCACCTATGCCCTCCCATTGGCAGCCCTAACTCTGGATGCTACCAAGGCTTTTGACAGGGTAAATTGGGGATACCTGTCGGAAGTCATGGCAAGATTTAATTTGGGAGACAAATTCCGCCGTACCATTCAGTTGTTATACCAGGCACCGTCAGCCAGGTTGCTGGTTAATGGCATTTTGACTGAGGCATTTAAGATAACTAGGGGAACGAGACAGGGTTGCCCTCTCTCTCCCCTGCTCTTCAATATGTATATAGAGCCTTTTGCACAGAAACTCAGAGATAACTCTAACATCATCCCTTTTAAATATGAGGAGTGGGAGAAGAGGGTGGCCCTGTATGCAGATGATATCCTTATACTGTCAGCAGACTTGGATTCAGCCTTTCCAACAGTTATAAAACTGGCAGAAGAATTCGGTCAAATATCGGGTTATGAAATAAACGCGGAAAGACAGAAATCATGACGTGGAATATTAGAAAACCCATTTCCAGATCAGTTCAGGTATGCGATACTTGGGGGTCAGAATAGTGCAGGAAGTAGGAAATATCGCAGAAATAAATTTAGTGAGAGTTTTCAGAGAGTGTCAGAAATTGATGAAGTCATGGGCCCATCTCCCCTTATCCATCTTGGGGAGGGTAAATCTGGTCAAAATGACAATTTTACCTAAGATCACATTCCTTTTTAATACGATCCCCCTTTTTTTGACAAACCCCTGATAGTTAAATTTCAACAGGACATAAACTCCTTTATCTGGAAATATAGATCAACCAGGATAGCCTGGAAAAAACTAAGGAGAAGGAGAGAGAAAGGAGGACTGGCGCTACCTGACTTGCAATACTATGCCTGGGCCTTCCAGCTTTCACATTCTAGAATGTTATTAAAAATGCCTCTGAGCACAGGAGGGGGAGACATGTTTCGGGCTATGTTAAGGGGTGCTGGTATATCGGTAGAAGGCTTTATGTTTAAATTTGGGGACCAAAAATTCTTCAAAAAGGTTAAACTTAAGGTTCTTCATACAATAGCAAAAACGTGGGCCAGATTAAGAACTGTGGTAGGGCTTCACTACTTTTCAAACTTTGCACCTCTCTGGGATTCACCAGGTTTGCCGGAGTGCCTCCAGGATAGTTTGGCGATACCACTAAGAGAAGCCGGGGTAAAAGTGTGGGGAGATCTGATTAATGAAGATTCGTTTGTTTCATGGGAACACCTAAGTAAGAGAGTAGGGACGGGCCTCTCAAAGTTCAAGTATATCCAGTTAAAAAGCTGGGCACAATCCCAGCTAAATCAGAAAAAACATTTTGGCAAGGGCAGCAGCCTGGAACAACAGCTAGTTGAAAGGCCGGCAGGAAAGAGGGAGGTTTCATTATGGTATTGGGCTATTGAAGAGGCAGCAGACGGAGAATTTAAGCTTGCAGACGAGCTATGGGGTGAACAGATCCCGAATACACTGTGTGAGTCTCTATGGCAAGACTCGTTTAGAATTCTCTTTAGATTAGTTAAACCTGCTTGGTTGAAGCGGAATCACTTGTTCACCGCCCATAGGGCATACCTATCCCCTCTTAGATTATCTAAATTTTTGAAAGGATCCCAAGTTGTATGTAAAAAATGTGGGTTGGCTGAAGCATCGGATACACATATGTTTTTGGACTGCCCTTTTATTGCTTCTTTTGGGAAGAGGTGAGGAAGACACTTGAGAGCGTTTTAAGAGCACCAATTCATATAAACCTGTCCTTGATAATCTTCGGTCTTAATAGCGATATTGTAGGCCCTGCCAGATCTTTGCTATTTTACTCAATACTAATGGCTAGGAGACAAATCTGTAAATATTGGGTAGATCCAGCTCCCCCAACCATTCAGACTGGCTGACCTCATTATATGAGGTCTCCAAGATGGACATGTCTAGAACCTGCAGTAATAAAAAACTCGCATATTGGGACTTGCTTATTCGGTGGAGGTAGTTTTTTTTTTTTTTTCTTTTGGGTCCTATGATTAAGCCTTTTTGGATACTCCCTGGACTATTGCATGCCTTTTAGGCTATCGATAAATGTCCATCAGGTTTTTCAAAGACCTAGTTGGAGTAAATCCGGCCTAAAATTGTACCTTCACAGGCTGAGGCACAGAGAGACCCCATATGTAAAGCCAAGGATATCCCAGGGTATCAAAGTAAGGTTACAAAGGCGGTTGGTTTAAGGCGGTTGAAGGCGAATGAGGACTAAAAAAAAAAAAAAAAAAAAACAGCAGCGTGAGGTGATCAGCATCGCAGGTAGCCCAAGGGTTATTGCTCTGTTGAATTTTCATGGACCGTAAAGGCATAATATGGATTTGACACAAAGTGCATAGTTAGGTGTAAGAGGGGAGGCTGTGAGGTGGTCTTAGGCACATCTTACATGACTGTGAGGAAGGAAAAGAAGTGAAAAAGAAGAACGAGAGGGATGTATCAGATGGAGGGGAGCTAGAGGAGGTATGGCTCAGCCATAAGCTCACAAAAGCCTCAGCAATGGTCTGTACACGATACAGATGAAGATCTCACCAATGAGACAAAAAAGCAGAAAGTGGAAGATTTATAAAAAAATAAATTACAAAGTGATGTGAATAGGAAGGAAAAAATGGCATCAAGGATATAAGAAAGAGGCCTTGGATGGGTAGCGAGTGAAAAGTAAAGTGCTGTGCAACACCACTTATGACCTTTCTGTGATTCAGAAATATACAGATGTGTTGCTGGGCTCGGCTCATTCTTTGGCTCTTACAGCTAAGCCAGACCCTTGGCTCAGCTCTTTCCATGAACTCTCTGGCTTGCCCACCTCTAACTGCTCTTGAGCGACATAGCCCGCTTCATGGGGACATAGTCAGTTCCGAGGGACAGAGCATGTGCCTGTGGGACATAGCCAGCTCCTGAGGGACATAGCCTGCTACTGAGGGAAACAGTCACATCCTGAGGGATGTAGTTAGGTCCAGAGGGAGGAAGCCTACGCTCAGAGGATGAAGTCAGCGCCCGGGAACATAGCCGCTCCCTGAAAGAGATATCCTGCTCTCGAGCGACGCAGCCTGCTCCCAAGGAACAAAGGGCCATATGTAACAAAAACGTGTTTTGCGATTCTCAAATTGCGATTTTTAGGGAATCGCAATTAGAGAATCGCAAAATGCAATGTATGTAGGATTTGCTAAATATTTTGCGAATCCTACAAATTCCTTATTTGCGAATCGCAAATTGAGATTCGCAAATAAGGAATACTTTCCCATTCATTCCTATGGGCTAGAAGGCCCATGGGAATGAATGGGAAGACATTCTCAATTTGCGATTCCCAATTAGAGAATCGCAAATTGAGAATGCAATTTCAAGGTTGCAAGGGTGTCAATAGGACAACCTGTTGCACCCCTGAAAAAGACAAGTGTGCACATGTGGCGCACATACATGCCCTAAGGGTATGTATGTGCGCCACATGGCACTTTGAAAAATGCAAAAAAGTGCATTTTTCAAAGAAATCGCAAATTACCACCTACCTGAAGTTGGTGGTAATTTGCGATTCCTTAAGCCAAAATCGCACAACTTGGGTGCTTCCTACATTGCATTTAAGGAATCGCAATTTGCGATTCTTTAAATGCATTCGCAAAATAGGGAATCGCAAATTTTGCGATTCCTTATTTTACGAGTGGTTTTTCCTTTCATACATTGCACACAGCTAACATGCGATCGCAAACGCTGAAATTCTGTGAATTTCAGCGTTTACGATCGCAATTTAGCTTGATACATATGGCCCATAGCCTCTTCCAGAGAGATGGACACAGCCACTTCCCAAGGGATATAGCAATCTCATGAGGAACATAGCCAGATTGTGAAGGCCATGGTCTGCTCTCCACAGACATAAACTGCTGCCACAGTATTCCCTTTCAGGCAATTGTCAGAGTCTGTACAATGAAGTTTGGCCTTTGTGAATGGAGTCTGGTATGAACTTTTGAACTCCATCTGTTGTATTCAAATTAATTGGAAATGTGTGCTAAACTTTTTGGCTTGCCACAAGAAAGCCACCTAAACTTCCGAGGTATGTGACTGTCAAAATTATTCTCCTCTTTTTAACTTGCAGAAAAACTCTTGTGGGCTATCTCAAAAACAGTAGGCTTGGATCCTACCCATTGCTTTTATTGGTTGATTTTATTGTCACTCTTATTTCTTTGCTTCTTATTCAGTGGCTTTCCTTCCTCTTTTTGTGTCTGCCCCTCTCCTGAAGCATACCCTCTTACCATTCTTCTGATTGGATGACCTGTATCCTTCCACTGCTTGATTTTAGGGAACTACTTTTTCTTTCTTGTTAATCTCTCCATGAGAGTGCATGTGTTTTCCAGCTCTCTTTTTCCTGTTCTTCTCCCTCCTGCCAAATATCCATCCTTGCTCTCCATGTTGCTCTCTCCCTCATTTGCAACTCATTCTGGTGTGCTTCTCTCCACCACCATGCTCTGTGTTGCTCTCTCCCTGGTGCGCATCTTTTTTCCTCCGTTATCCCTTCCCCGCCCACTCGGCTTTATATTTATTTTAATCCTCAAACACTCTCCCCATTGCTTTCCCCCTTCAGCTCCTCTGTTGCTAGCCCACCGCTCACAGTCCTTTTAAGGATTTTATTTATTACATTATTTGGAGGGACTACCAGATTCCATTCACTGCCAGGCCGCTCCGCTTCCAGAAATGCGCATTAACACATTTGGAAATTATAATTTTTTTACTTACAGTGCCAAGTGGCGTCTGCCATCTTGGACCAGTAAATAAAAAAAATGATGTCTCCGTCATTCAGTAGGTGCGCAAATGTGTGGGGATGCATGCACGTGCATGCATCACTACACATGTGTGCACCTGCTGAATGACGAAGGCACCATTATGACACTTACATACTATGTACGCGTCATGATGCATTTTGTCTTTTTCATTTTTTTACCAGTGCTGCATAGTTGCGATAAAAATCATTGGCAAAGCCAATAGGTTCCAAGTGCGAGACCTATTGGCTTTGTCAATGATTGTTATTTAGGTCTGGCCTACTAGACAGTACATGCACTGTCTGTTGCAAGACGTATTGTTAGCTTACAGTGGTCTTACAGCTCTCTAATTGCTTACCATTGGTTGGCTTCATTATCACTCTCCTTTGCCTCCTTCTTATTCGTCAATGTGTATGGGCTTTACTTTCTCTTCTTGTGTTTGTCCCTCTCCTGGAATAAGGACGCATTGCTGTGTCCTTATCCTAGTCACTTGTTGAGGCGCTACTTTTTTATTTTTGTTTAAGCACTCTACAAGACTGCATGTGTTTTCCAGCTGTCTCCCTGGTGTGCTTGTTTCTCTACCCCTCTCCGCTGCTGTCTCCCGCCTATGTTTTTCTTCACCACCCTATCCGTGATGCGCTTGCCCTTGTATGCTCCCTCTGCATGCATTGCTTTCTCCCAGATCATTTGTTTTTCTCCCTTCTGAGCTCTCTGCTGCTCTCCACCTTGCCCGTTTGCCTAGTGTGTGCGCTCTGTGTTGCTTCCGGACCCCCATGTTTGCACAGCTTCCACTGCCCCCATTGTTGCCTCCTCACCCCTGTGCCCATGTTGTTTCCCCACCTGCTCTGCCCCGATCTTGCTTCCCCCAGCAATTTCCCAAAAAATGGTTTTGCATGGTTTTTTTTCTTTTCATTTGGCGACCTGAGTTGGATGAGCAAATAAAAAGATTTTTTAAAAAGCATCTGTGTAATTTATTAGGTGGCGCATATGCACGTGCCTACAAAATGAGGCAAAATGCTTTTTTTTAAATTTAGCTATGCTACAGGGATGCCGTATAGCAGCGGTTCTTAATCTTTTGATATCTAAGGACGCCCACTTAATTAATACTGGAGTTGGGGCCCCCTGCCTTAGCAATTTCTATGATTTGAACCTCAGAATAATACTCAAAAATACAACTAACAGATGAAAAATGTATTAACTATTTTATTTCATTCGGCTACCAAAAAAGCATACAAAAATCTAATTTTTTTTTTAATGGGAAGATTGGAGCCTTTCAAACTTTAGAATCCAGAATATCACTCTGTCATTTTTACTCCAAATGCATACTTTTTTTTTTGTTAGCACATTCCATTGCATCAATTGAGGCCACCAAGTCCATACTAGATTCTGTTCACTGTTCTTGCGCTGTTTCCATGAATTGAGGAAATAATGATACCAACCTAATTTGAAGTCCCCAATATAGCTAAAAAAACGTTGACAAAGTCAATAGGTCCCAAAGGTGAGACCTACTGGATTAGCCAATGCTTGTCTGTTTTTTGCCACCACGGGGTCGTGAGCTGGACCAACAAGCTTAAATACAACTGATTGTCTGAGCTCATAAATGTATTTAGACATTATGAATTGCATTAGGTCAATTTAAAAGATATGCTGGGTTTTAATGTCCCATATTTCCTGTGCTGTTTGGCATGACATTTAATGAATGGGTGCTCTTTGATACTGTTAAGATAGCTGAGAGAGTTATTACATCTGATGCACAGATATGTGTGGAAGTTGAATGCCAAGGGGAGAAGCCCTCTGGACTTGTGCGCCGCTCCCCTCTGGCCGCTGATTAGCTCAATCTGCTCAAGGACGACTCCTCAGTTCCTGTCATCGTAGCCCTCTGGTTCGCTCCCGCAGGTTCATTTTCTTTCTCATTTTCTTTGACATTTCTTTGCAAATGTCTTTGCTTTGTTTTGATGCTTTTCCTTATTTATTAGCTTATTTGTTGTGGCTCAGGTCATTTTGGTCCCTACTGTAAAGGTTTGGTTGTGCAGTTGCAACTTCGGCCCCCGCAACCTCCCGCTCTCCCACTGGTTCCCACCCTCCTGCCTCCCTGTCAGCCCCTTTCACCTCCCTGGACTACTTAAGGAGGAATTCTGGCCCTCCAAACATCCACTGCTACACCACCGAGGAGCTTCTGGCCCTCGGAAGCCAGAAAAACAGCTGTTGCACATCCTCCCAGCGATCAACCAGAGCCTCCCTCGGCAAACGCGCCACTGAAGTCTGGAACACCATCACCACCCTCTCCCTGACTTTGCCTTCATCACCGAACCATGGCTCAACCCCTCCTTGAACCCCAACATTGCCACCGCCACTCCCGATGGCTACAAGATGATACACAGGGACTGTACCAACAAACACGGGGGACAGCGCCATCATCTTCAAGGAAACCATCCGATGCACCATCACCAACAACGACCAGATGTCTCTCATGGAACACCTCCAATTCCGACTACAGACCGACGCGAAGACCACGATAAGAGGCACCCTTGCCTACAGACCTCCGGGACCCCGACCACTTTTTTGTGACACCATCTCCAACCGCATCGCCCCCTAGCAATCGACTCCCACCAATACATCCAACTCGGCGATCTCAATTTCCACGCCAACGACCCCAACAACGCCAGCTCCATCATCCTCCTGGAGAACATGAACAACATTGGCCTCACCCAACTGGTCTCCGAACCCACGCAAAAAGCTGGACTCTTACACGGCTCCTTCTTTACCTCCAGAGACAGAATTAAATTCACCCACGTCACGGAACTCACCTGGACAGACCACAACATCGTTTGCTTCATCGTCTCCGATGCCCGGCATACATCACCAAACACCATGGCTCCTCCCACCGCAGCTGGGGAACGTAACCGAGACTCAGTGGACTCAGGCCCTCAGCACCACACTACCCGAATTGTCAGCTGCCCTTAACCAGGCAGTCCAGAACTTCTCCGCCTGGATCACCAAATGTGCCGACAGAGTCACCCCTGCTAAAACCAGCAAAGGCCAACAAAACCTATAAACAAGTCAGCTGGTACACCCCAGAGCTCAGAACCACCAAGCGCAACTGCTACTGACTTGAGAAGCGCTGGCGCATCACTAAGAATCCCTCTGACAGAGCCGCTCACAAAGCAGCCCTCAACAACTACCACTTGCACATCTAGGAAGCCAAGAGAGCAGCCATCACTGCCCGCATCGATACTGCAAAGCGATACCAAAGGGGATGATGGACGGAGCATTAGAGCAAATCAAACACTCACCCCCAGTCAACTGATCTGGGTTTAATCCATCATCATTCTTTAGCTCACTCCACCACCCCAGTTCAGACATGGCCATATGCAAATCAGTCTGACCCTGTGCCTCATGGGAACAGTCCAGCCCGAACTGCCAAGCCATGTCTTCCCTGGACCGGAAACAAGCATCCTGGGACCGGTTTCGGGTTCATAACCCTCATCAGCCAGGCTATCTTGAATCCAGTGGCAAAGTGAGCAAGGGACCCACGTCTGGGCATACCCTGCCAACTTAGGGCGAACAAAGCGATACCAAAGGGGATGATGGACGGAGCATTAGAGCAAATCAAACACTCACCCCCAGTCAACTGATCTGGGTTTAATCCATCATCATTCTTTAGCTCACTCCACCACCCCAGTTCAGACATGGCCATATGCAAATCAGTCTGACCCTGTGCCTCATGGGAACAGTCCAGCCCGAACTGCCAAGCCATGTCTTCCCTGGACCGGAAACAAGCATCCTGGGACCGGTTTCGGGTTCATAACCCTCATCAGCCAGGCTATCTTGAATCCAGTGGCAAAGTGAGCAAGGGACCCACGTCTGGGCATACCCTGCCAACTTAGGGCGAACAAAGCGATACCAAAGGGGATGATGGACGGAGCATTAGAGCAAATCAAACACTCACCCCCAGTCAACTGATCTGGGTTTAATCCATCATCATTCTTTAGCTCACTCCACCACCCCAGTTCAGACATGGCCATATGCAAATCAGTCTGACCCTGTGCCTCATGGGAACAGTCCAGCCCGAACTGCCAAGCCATGTCTTCCCTGGACCGGAAACAAGCATCCTGGGACCGGTTTCGGGTTCATAACCCTCATCAGCCAGGCTATCTTGAATCCAGTGGCAAAGTGAGCAAGGGACCCACGTCTGGGCATACCCCTGCCAACTTAGGGCGAACAAAGCGATACCAAAGGGGATGATGGACGGAGCATTAGAGCAAATCAAACACTCACCCCCAGTCAACTGATCTGGGTTTAATCCATCATCATTCTTTAGCTCACTCCACCACCCCAGTTCAGACATGGCCATATGCAAATCAGTCTGACCCTGTGCCTCATGGGAACAGTCCAGCCCGAACTGCCAAGCCATGTCTTCCCTGGACCGGAAACAAGCATCCTGGGACCGGTTTCGGGTTCATAACCCTCATCAGCCAGGCTATCTTGAATCCAGTGGCAAAGTGAGCAAGGGACCCACGTCTGGGCATACCCTGCCAACTTAGGGCGAACAAAGCGATACCAAAGGGGATGATGGACGGAGCATTAGAGCAAATCAAACACTCACCCCCAGTCAACTGATCTGGGTTTAATCCATCATCATTCTTTAGCTCACTCCACCACCTCAGTTCAGACATGGCCATATGCAAATCAGTCTGACCCTGTGCCTCATGGGAACAGTCCAGCCCGAACTGCCAAGCCATGTCTTCCCTGGACCGGAAACAAGCATCCTGGGACCGGTTTCGGGTTCATAACCCTCATCAGCCAGGCTATCTTGAATCCAGTGGCAAAGTGAGCAAGGGACCCACGTCTGGGCATACCCTGCCAACTTAGGGCGAACAAAGCGATACCAAAGGGGATGATGGACGGAGCATTAGAGCAAATCAAACACTCACCCCCAGTCAACTGATCTGGGTTTAATCCATCATCATTCTTTAGCTCACTCCACCACCCCAGTTCAGACATGGCCATATGCAAATCAGTCTGACCCTGTGCCTCATGGGAACAGTCCAGCCCGAACTGCCAAGCCATGTCTTCCCTGGACCGGAAACAAGCATCCTGGGACCGGTTTCGGGTTCATAACCCTCATCAGCCAGGCTATCTTGAATCCAGTGGCAAAGTGAGCAAGGGACCCACGTCTGGGCATACCCTGCCAACTTAGGGCGAACAAAGCGATACCAAAGGGGGTGATGGACGGAGCATTAGAGCAAATCAAACACTCACCCCCAGTCAACTGATCTGGGTTTAATCCATCATCATTCTTTAGCTCACTCCACCACCCCAGTTCAGACATGGCCATATGCAAATCAGTCTGACCCTGTGCCTCATGGGAACAGTCCAGCCTGAACTGCCAAGCCATGTCTTCCCTGGACCGGAAACAAGCATCCTGGGACCGGCTTCGGGTTCATAACCCTCATCAGCCAGGCTATCTTGAATCCAGTGGCAAAGTGAGCAAGGGACCCACGTCTGGGCATACCCTGCCAACTTAGGGCGAACAAAGCGATACCAAGGGGATGATGGACGGAGCATTAGAGCAAATCAAACACTCACTCCCAGTCAACTGATCTGGGTTTAATCCATCATCATTCTTTAGCTCACTCCACCACCCCAGTTCAGACATGGCCATATGCAAATCAGTCTGACCCTGTGCCTCATGGGAACAGTCCAGCCCGAACTGCCAAGCCATGTCTTCCTGGACCGGAAACAAGCATCCTGGGACCGGTTTCGGGTTCATAACCCTCATCAGCCAGGCTATCTTGAATCCAGTGGCAAAGTGAGCAAGGGACCCACGTCTGGGCATACCCTGCCAACTTAGGGCGTAACAAAGCGATACCAAAGGGGTGATGGACGGAGCATTAGAGCAAATCAAACACTCACCCCAGTCAACTGATCTGGGTTTAATCCATCATCATTCTTTAGCTCACTCCACCAGCCCAGTTCAGACATGGCCATATGCAAATCAGTCTGACCCTGTGCCTCATGGGAACAGTCCAGCCCGAACTGCCAAGCCATGTCTTCCTGGACCGGAAACAAGCATCCTGGGACCGGTTTCGGGTTCATAACCCTCATCAGCCAGGCTATCTTGAATCCAGTGGCAAAGTGAGCAAGGGACCCACGTCTGGGCATACCCTGCCAACTTAGGGCGAACAAAGAGATACCAATGATGGATTAAACCCAGATCAGTTGACTGGGGGTGAGTGTTTGATTGGCTCAAACGTTCCGTCCATCATCCCCTTTTGTATCGCTTTGGTCGCCCTAGTTGGCGGGGGTATGCCCAGACGTGGGTCCCTTGCTCACTTTACCACTGGATTCAAGCAAGCCTGGCTGATGACGGCTGAAATGCCAGAAACCGGTCCTAGGATGCTTGTTTCCGGTCCAGGGAAGACATGGCTTGGCAGTTCGGGCTGGACTGTTCCCATGAGGCACAGGGTCAGACTGATTTGCATATGGCCATGTCTGAACTGGGGTGGTGGAGTGAGCTAAAGAATGATGATGGATTAAACCCAGATCAGTTGACTGGGGGTGAGTGTTTGATTGGCTCAAACGTTCCGTCCATCATCCCCTTTGTATCGCTTGGTCGCCCTAAGTTGGCGGGGTATGCCCAGACGTGGTCCCTTGCTCACTTTGCCACTGGATTCAAGCAAGCCTGGCTGATGACGGCTGAAATGCCAGAAACCGGTCCTAGGATGCTTGTTTCCGGTCCAGGGAAGACATGGCTTGGCAGTTCGGGCTGGACTGTTCCCATGAGGCACAGGGTCAGACTGATTTGCATATGGCCATGTCTGAACTGGGGTGGTGGAGTGAGCTAAAGAATGATGATGATTAAACCCAGATCAGTTGACTGAGGGTGAGTGTTTGATTGGCTCAAACGTTCCGTCCATCATCCCCTTTGTACCGCTTTGGTCGCCCATAGTTGGCGGGGGTATGCCCAGACGTGGGTCCCTGCTCACTTTGCCACTGGATTCAAGCAAGCCTGGCTGATGGCGGCTGAAATGCCAGAAACCGGTCCTAGGATGCTTGTTTCCGGTCCAGGAAGACATGGCTTGGCAGTTCGGGCTGGACTGTTCCCATGAGGCACAGGGTCAGACTGATTTGCATATGGCCATGTCTGAACTGGGGTGGTGGAGTGAGCTAAAGAATGATGATGGATTAAACCCAGATCAGTTGACTGGAGGTGAGTGTTTGATTGGCTCAAACGTTCCGTCCATCATCCCCTTTGTATCGCTTTGGTCGCCCTAGTTGGCGGGGTATGCCCAGACGTGGGTCCCTGCTCACTTTGCCACTGGATTCAAGCAAGCCTGGCTGATGACGGCTGAAATGCCAGAAACCGGTCCTAGGATGCTTGTTTCCGGTCCAGGGAAGACATGGCTTGGCAGTTCGGGCTGGACTGTTCCCATGAGGCACAGGGTCAGACTGATTTGTATATGGCCATGTCTGAACTGGGGTGGTGGAGTGAGCTAAAGAATGATGATGGATTAAACCCAGATCAGTTGACTGGGAGTGAGTGTTTGATTGGCTCAAACGTTCCGTCCATCATCCCCTTTGTATCGCTTTGGTCGCCCTAAGTTGGCGGGGTATGCCCAGACGTGGGTCCCTTGCTCACTTTGCCACTGGATTCAAGCAAGCCTGGCTGATGACGGCTGAAATGCCAGAAACCGGTCCTAGGATGCTTGTTTCCGGTCCAGGGAAGACATGGCTTGGCAGTTCTGGCTGGACTGTTCCCATGAGGCACAGGGTCAGACTGATTTGCATATGGCCATGTCTGAACTGGGGTGGTGGAGTGAGCTAAAGAATGATGATGGATTAAACCCAGATCAGTTGACTGGGGGTGAGTGTTTGATTGGCTCAAACGTTCCGTCCATCATCCCCTTTGTATCGCTTTGGTCGCCCATAGTTGGCGGGGTATGCCCAGACGTGGGTCCCTGCTCACTTTGCCACTGGATTCAAGCAAGCCTGGCTGATGACGGCTGAAATGCCAGAAACCGGTCCTAGGATGCTTGTTTCCGGTCCAGGGAAGACATGGCTTGGCAGTTCGGGCTGGACTGTTCCCATGAGGCACAGGGTCAGACTGATTTGCATATGGCCATGTCTGAACTGGGGTGGTGGAGTGAGCTAAAGAATGATGATGGATTAAACCCAGATCAGTTGACTGGGGGTGAGTGTTTGATTGGCTCAAACGTTCCGTCCATCATCCCCTTTTGTATCGCTTTGGTCGCCCTAAGTTGGCGGGGGTATGCCCAGACGTGGGTCCCTTGCTCACTTTGCCACTGGATTCAAGCAAGCCTGGCTGATGACGGCTGAAATGCCAGAAACCGGTCCTAGGATGCTTGTTTCCGGTCCAGGGAAGACATGGCTTGGCAGTTCGGGCTGGACTGTTCCCAGTGAGGCACAGGGTCAGACTGATTTGCATATGGCCATGTCTGAACTGGGGTGGTGGAGTGAGCTAAAGAATGATGATGGATTAAACCCAGATCAGTTGACTGGGGGTGAGTGTTTGATTGGCTCAAACGTTCCGTCCATCATCCCCTTTTGTATCGCATCGATACTGCAGCCAACTACATGAAGGAATTCTTCAAAATAGTCAAGGAATTCTCCAACCCGATAGCCACAGAGAACACCGTCCACCCCTCCCAAGAACTCTGCGACATCCTTGCAGACTACTTCCACAGCAAGATTGCCACCATCTACAACAACTTTGACCCCCAACCCACCACTCTCAGCCTCGACAACTTCAATCATCAAACACCAGCCAAATGATCACCACCTGGTCTCCGCTCACCACTCAGACCACCACAGCCATCATGTCGTCAATACACTCCTGGGCGCCCACCGACCCCTGCCCCTACCATCTCTTCAACCTTGGAACCAACCCAATCAGCACGGAACTCAGAGGCGTAGCTAGCCCTTTGGCCACCCGTGGTGGTCCCTGTGTTTGCCACCCGCATCGGCCGCATTGAAGAGCGGGGGAGGGGTGCTGGCGAGTTTTTTCCGTTTGCCACCCTGCGGCAAACACATCGAGGAGCAGGGGGTGCTTGCCATTGCCGCCCCGAGATGGCAGGAAAGAGCAGGGAGAGGCTGCCGCCCCCAAAACTCGTGACGCCCAGGGCGCACCGCCCCCCGCACCTGTCTTGCTAGGCCACTGACAGAATTCACCAGCATCCTCAACGCCTCCATCTCCACAAAAACACTTCCAGACAGATGGAAACATGCAGAGATCAGACCCTTCCTAAAGAAACCCTCTGCTGAGCCAAGCGACCTCAAAAACTACCAACCAATCTCCCTGCCCCCTACCCAGCCTAAGTATTCGAGAAAGTCATCAAACAACAGCTCACCAAATACCTGTAACAAAACCACCTCATCGATGCCTCGCAAGCAGGATTCCGTGCCAACCACAGCACTGAGAACGCGCTGATTGCTGCCACAGATGACATCAGAACTCTCCTTGACCATGGGGAAATGGTGGCCCTGATCCTTCTCGACCTTTCTGCTGCGTTCTACACTATCTCCCATCACACACACACATAGACAGACTCTACAACATCGGCATTCAGCAAACCAACCTCAAGTAGATCTCCTCTTTCCTTACAGGACTCCCACAGAGCATTCAACTACCTCCCTTCAACTTCACGCCCAAGGACATCACATGCGGTGTACCCCATTGATCATCCTTCAGCCCCACCCTGTTCAACATCTACATGACACCCCTTGCAGACGTCGTCAGATCCCATGGACCCAACATAATCTTCGACGCAGACGACACTAAACTAATCCTCTTGCTCAGAGAGGACCGCTCCAATGCCAAAACCAACTTCTGCAACGGCATGAACAACGTAGCAAAATGGACGAGAGACAACTGCCTTAAACTCAACTCCAGCAAAACAGAAGTACTGATCCTCAGGAAGAACACCTCCATATGGGACCACAGCTGGTGGCAAGCAGAACTCGGACCGACACCCACTCCGACAGACTATGCACGCACATCGGCATCATCCTCGACAGCCAACTAACCATGAAACGACAAGTCAGCGCAGTCGCCTCCACCTGCTTCCACACTCTTTGCATGCTCTGCAGAATCTTCAACTGGATCCCAATCAACACCAGAAAGACCGTTACACTGGCCCTCATCAACAGCCGCCTCAATTACGGCAACGCTCTCTACGTCGGAATTTCCACCCCGCTCCTCAAAGGACTCCAGACCATACAGAACACTGCAGCCCGACTCATCCTGGTCCTCCCCAAATGGACTGACATCACCCCCTACCTCAGAAACCTCCACTGGCTTGCCATCCCGAAGAGATGCAGTTCAAGATCCTCACGCACACCTACAAAGCCCTACACAAGCAAGGACCGTCCTACATCGACCATCTGCTCACAAGGCACATTCGCTCCGCTTCACTCGCCCTCGCGGCCACCCCCCGCATCCATCGCAGCTGCAGCGGGGGCCCCTCCTTCTCCTATTTCACCGCCAAGAATTGGAACAATCTGCCCTTCCACATCCAAACAGCACCCTCCCTGGCAGACTTCAGAAAGAAACTCAAGACCTGGCTTTTCGACTGAGCACGGCACCCTCAGCGCCCAGATACCCCTAGGGGTGACAGTGCTGCGCTATACAAATTCTGACTGATTGATTGACTGATTGAAGGTGTAAATTTGCCTTAGCTGGCTGATCCTTTCGAAGTTAGTGAAATCAATACCTTACAGCGGCCAGCTGGGCTGTAATAATATTCACGACTGCTCTTTATAGCGCTATAAAGCTGCAAACGTGTGACAATAAGCAGTGTTATTTTAAAACGTTTATCATTTATCCCACTGCCAACATTAGTCAAATTGTGGCTGGCTGGCTGCCTCCTGCCACAGAAGGAGACACCCGGCCAGGCCCGTGCGGCGGCCATGAAGGGGTGCGGGAGTGACTGGATGTGAAGTGCCCCTCCCTAGCATGAAGCCTGCCCTTCCCATCGGGCAGCGAGTGAGCCTGGCTCGGCCCCCATCTTCTAGTATTTTGGTATCGAGATGGAACGGTGATTGTTGGACGGAACCTGTTAGACCGGCTGGCACGAGGCGTCATGCGGGCCTAGGATGGAGTCAGGCTCCTGTGGTACGACCAATCCCAGGGAGATGTCAAAACAAGCTGCCAATCAGACCAGCTGTAAATAGCTGTCCTTTTCATGTGTTCTACAGATTGCGTAACTGTCTGGTTTATATGTGAAGCATCAGTAAAAATACAAATGTAAGCAGCGTGTTAAACGTTACCTCTTGCTTGTATAGTGTGTCTCACAGCGGGTCTCTGCCCACCCTCCACGTCTGCGCACAGGACCACGAGCTGAGCACAGTATCTTACTGGACTGTCCCTGCAACCTAGAGACACGCAGTGGCGTAACGAAACATGATAGGCCCCCATGCAGGATGTGGCGAGGGGCCCCTTAGACCCCCATATAATCTCACAGATACTAATGGCCTTGGGTAGAAAGGGGTCCCTTGGAAGGTGCGGGCCCCCCTGCACCGCAGAGGCTGCCGGGGCCTATGTTACGTACGCCATAGGAGACGCGGTCTTATCTGGACGCGAGCACCCACTTTAATACTTGGCAGACCCCCCACCGTGAATACATCCGCAACTAACAGCTCGATTATTTGAGAACCAGAGATCTAGGTGCACCAAATTGTCACACAGTGCGATACTTGTCAGCAGTGCTTGAAATGGAAAAATAGTAGTGCAGGTACCCTGTACCAGAGTACCTGCCTGTTTCTGAGAAGTGCTGGTACTCTCCAATAAAAAGTATTACGTCTCTCTTGAGAAGTGCAGGTACTCTCCAATAAAAAGTATTACGACTCTCTTGAGAAGTGCAGGTACTCTCCCTCTCAAAATAAAACGGTGGCGGTACGGCCACAATTAAAGCACTGCTTGTCAAGGCTTCTCTGGTCAGCAGTTTTTTTAGTGAATGGCTCTTTCCAACAGCCACAGACTATGTGCCCCTTCACAGCGGCTGTCTGGCTTCCTACCCCTGCGAGCCTGAGTCCCGCACAAGCTGTCTAGCATTTCACACAGGCTCTCTCCCTTCTCAAACTAGCTGTTCTTGTAACTCAGGCTGTATGACCTTTCCCAGTAGCAGTGGCTCTTCTCAGACTTTGCACCATCGCATGTTCATACCAAGTGATGCAAAGCGGCACAAAGTCTTGAAAAGGTATTTACTTTCCAGCTCAAATCTTTTTTCCACTAGAATATTGACCCCCTCCCCCCCCCTTTTTTTTTAGCACAAATAACGCTTTGCGTTGCTTTGCACCACTTTGCATCAAGGGGTGTTATTTGGGTGTTACTAGAGTGTTTGCACAAGCACCCATGTTTTTTTATGCAAATCTATATATATTAAAATGTTCAAACTGGGCTTTTCATCGAAACATCATGCATCATTGCCCCACTGCACTACCCAGCACACTTCCAATGCTGAAATGTTTTAAACATTGTCTAGGTATATGATTTTGTACTACTTCCGCTACTAAGTTTATGCTGCACATCTCACCAGGGAGGACCTGGCTTGGCAGTTCGGGCTGGACTGTTCACATGAGGCACAGGGTCAAGACTGATTTGCATATGGCCAGGTCTAAACTAGGGTGGCATGGTGAGCAAAAGAATGATGGATTTAACCCAGATCTCTTGACTGGGGGTGAATGTTTTGATTTGTTCTGCATTCCGTCCATCTATTGTGTGTCTTTTGCTTCCTCGCCCTAAGTGCGCCGGGTATGCCCAGACGTGGGTCCCGGGCTCACTGTGCCACTGGAATCAAGCTATCCTGGCTGATGAGGGGTGAAACCCCGAAACCGGTCCTAGGATGCTTGTTTCCGGTCCAGGGAGGACCTGGCTTGGCAGTTCGGGCTGGACTGTTCCCATGAGGCACAGGGTCAAGACTGATTTGTATATGGACAGGTCTAAACTGGGGTGGCATGGTGAGCAAAAGAATGATGGATTTAACCCAGATCTCTTGACTGGGGGTGAATGTTTTGATTTGTTCTGCATTCCGTCCATCTATTGTGTGTCTTTTGCACATCACACACACATTATGGTGCAAAGGAATGGATGTGGCACAAAGCAGCTGTTTGTGTGCAGTGCTTAGAAAGAATATACAAAAAATGATGGGTGGAATGCTTGAATTAATCACCTTGTTGTTGTTGCAGCTGACGCCTTGAGTGCGAGGGGTGTGGCAAAACGTGGGTCCCGTGCTCACTGTGCCACTGGAATCAAAGTATACTGGGCTGATGAGCCCTTATCAGGGCAAAACTGGTCCTAGCTTGACTGTATTCTGGTTAAGGGAGGACCTCGCTTAGCAGTTTGGGCTGGACTGTTCCCATTGGAGCAGGGTCAAGACTGATTTGTGTTTAGTAAATATAGCTCTGTGGTGCAGTACAAAATGCACCATCTTCATACAATAAACTTATTCCAACAGGAAAAACAACCAGTGCTAATAAAACTACAGGATACCCGAAAAATGTTCCTGACAGATTTTTAAAAACCTATATCTAAAAAGATTTTATCAAAGACCACCCCTCCCACCCCTCAAAAATTCCCACATCCAATTCCCTTAGCTTTCTAAAAAAAAAGAGCCCATAATTTGCAAAATTTTCTTGAGGTGCCCATTCCGGCAAAAAAACACCCTCTCTCTTTCCCTTCCTTCTGCATTTTAATAAGCCAATCAAAAAACTAGGAAATAGCTTAGAACTCCAATTGTGAAAGAGCAATGATCTTGCCACTAACATCGAAATAAAGACTAATATCTGATACCTAATAGCGACACCTGCAATAGAAGAGAACCCAAAAAGCACCAAGAATGGATTTTCAGGAATTGAGTTCTGGAGCTTATTTTCCAAAAATCTAAAAATACTATCCCAAAATTCATCTAGTATACTACAGTTCCAAATAATGTGGGTCAAGTCATCACCTCCCATCATATCACATTGAAAGCACTTGTTAGGACACTCCTTATTTATTTTATTTAGGATTCAAGGGGTCCTATAAATCAACAATTTGGAAAATAATTCCATTTTTTAGAAAATGTGCCCCTCCTACTGTTGTAAAATTCAATTCATTAATGTTCCTCCAAATGTCTTTATTTAATACTATACCCTCCTCTCTTAGCCACCATTTGGCGGAAATCCGGCTAAAACATCCACCCCGTAAATTGACAGCAAATATTTGTTCCAAAACCCCAAATTCCTCTGGGGGGAATTAATTAAATCCTCAAGTAGCTCCATCCTGTCCAATATTGTTTTAGGATCTGTATGTAGTAAAAAACCATAAAGAGCTCTATAGGACCACTGCAGCCACATTTTACTATCTTGAATTAGTGGCTCTATCTCTTCCCAGGTTTTCCATTGATCATTCTCCAAAAAATCTGCTAACTTCAAAAAAACATTGGTCTTCTATCTAATGACAGACGCAGGATCCATTGTGACCCCCTGTCCCACTCAATTTGATCCAAATACGTTTCTAAGTTTACATAGGAATATCATACTCTCTGTAAAATTGCATCTTTCTTTTTTTTTTAAACTTGTTTTTATTAAACACTGCGTCAAAGGATTTTGATTACATTTGTCATGCACATACATTTACCTTTCGACAGTTGTTTTCGGTATAATGAGTTAACTACATGCCTTGCATCTTTCTTTAAAAAAAAAACATTGCAATATCTTATATCTCACCTTTTTGGGGGATTTAGTCATTCTTAAAGGATCTCAGATTTGATTTTCCATCATCATCATATCTATTAGATCATTCTGAAAAAAGCCACACATTGTGCAGATTTTCTGATACCTAAAAATATATTGGGTAAAATGTGCAGAAAAATAAGACTTCATCTTAAGCAAAGCAAAACCAATTTCACCTTAATAACCTGGGAATTTAATTCACATGGGATGGCGGCAAATTAGAAATTAAACAAGGGGAGACATCCAGACCAGTGTGGCTTTATGCCCGGCAGGAGCACCCGTCATTGTATTTGAAAGGTACAGCAGGCCCTCTCTATAGCAACCCACATAGGAGGAGATTGGCCTCCAAAAGGCTTTCAATATGGGTTCTTGGTCATTCCTCGGAGTGGTGCTTCAGCATGCAGGGTTTGGTCCTGTTTTCTGTAAGCTGGTGAAACTGTTGTATCAAGCCCCCTTGGCACAGGTCCAAGCTAATGGGGTTCTCTCTCCACCAGTCCCAATTCATCGGGGCACACTTCAGGGATGCCCCCTGTCCCCGCTACTTTTTGCCCTAGTGATTGAGCCATTGGCCCGCTTGATATGGTTTGGTGCGCAGGTGAGAGGCTGGTGTTGGGAGGGAGGTATGGAAGACCGCATTACTTTATATGCAGATTATATCTTGCTCTTTCTCAGTGATCCTCGGTTATCAGGCCCTAGGTGTCTTGAGATTCTTCACTTATACATTGAAGTGTCAGGACTTCGGGTGAACGCAGCCAACTCAGTCTTGGTCTCGGTGAGAGATGATGCCATGGGGCGAGTCTGGTGCCCCAATATTCCAGTGTGACTCCATTATTTATGTACTTTGGGGTCCAAATCTCATCTCTTCTGGACCTGGCCTAGTCTCTCAACTTCCGTTCTCTTCAACAGACGTTGGACTGCGACTTACGTAGGTGAAGCCGTCTCCCGCTTAATCCGACAGGGCGTATTGCCTTGTTTAAAATTATGTTCTTACCTCGTTATTTATGTGTCCTGGTGAACTATCCCTATCCAATTCCCTGTACATGGTTCCGCTCTCTTACCTAGAGGCTGACCACTTTCGTTTCGGCGGGTGGACGTCATCGAGTGGCATTTATATCAGCCCGGAAATCACCGTTCGATGGAGGGCTTAGTGTCCCTGATTTCTATGTTTACTATGTCGTGGCTCATCTGGCCCTGGTGAATGAATGGTTTAATGGGGGTTGGAACAACCCTGCCTATCGTCTTGAATTGCACCTTCTGGGATTTGATGGACTGCTGGAACTTCTGCTATATGGCACCCTTTTTCCCTCCACAACTCCATCTTGCACCCGGGTAATGATACTTTGTTGGAGGGCGGCCTTGCGCCTCACTCGCTGGACAGGTCGACTCACGGATTTGACCCCCCCTGTGGCGGGGTACCTGGCTGAGCCTGGTGGCTGGCCTTGTGGGGTTCTGTCAATGGGACTGCATCTGCATTACGTATCTGGGCAATGTTCGTACGGGGGGGGGGCTCTTAATGTCCTTTCAAGAACTGTAAGACCGATACAAATTATCCCATATACAATTATTTCACTACCTACAATTGCGGCATGCCCTCCTCACTCATATCTCTGTAGACACAGACATTCCTGAATACAGCCCTCTTGAGAAGAAGCTTTTGATGGGCTGCCCGGGGAAAGGGGCGATCTTTGTGATTTACTGGTCACTGATCATCAATGCCCCGAACTCACTTCCGCAACTCCGTTGTAAATGGAAGAGCTGGGTGGGAGCGTTGGACGATCAGTACTGGAGGGACACCTGCCTGGCTCCAAGGGAGCTGGCTATATCTTCGCAGTTGCAAATGATTCAGGTTAACTATCTACATTCCACATACCTATCCCTACCTCGACTGCAGCGGATAGGCGGGAGGAGGCTCACTATCTGTGTGCCATGCCACATCTCAGACGCTGATTTCTTTCATGTGGCATGGTCCTGCCTACACCTGAAACCCTTCTGAAGTGGAATACATCATGAGGTTTCTGCAGTTTTGGGTTATCAGATCAAATGAGGTCCCCAGGAGGCAATGCTGGGGCTGCGGGAGGGGATTGGCAAATCCCGAGCAGAAAGAATATTCTTTGGGGTGGCGTATTTGGGGACTAAGAGGGACATTGCTCGCTGCTGGAGGTGCCCGGATGCCCCCTCCTTTGAGGTGTGGCAGAGGGGTGTTGACTGGTGTGCATGCCAGGAACAACCTATTTACATGGCTCGTGGCTGCCCCGGAAACACAAGAAAATATGGAGGAGGTGATGCACCCAGCATGGACTTCTTCTGTAAAGGGATATCGTGGTTAGGAGACTGTCGGTGCTCAATGCTTGAATCTGTTGAGATTATGTTAATTGACTGTGCTTTTATGTGGATGATGATGTGTACTGAACTTAGCTTCAATAAAATGTGGTTATTAAAAACAAGGGGAGAACCACCATCTTTATTAAAGCTACCCTACCTAAAAGCGTTGACGGGAGTGATAGCCACCTAGATAACAGTCCTTGACTTTGTTTAAAAGAGGCTTAAAATTTCTATCATATAGTTCACTGATGTCTTCAGTAAAAAAAAAACTAAAAAAAGCGTTTTTAAAAAAAAATACTTTTGTTTATTGGCATTTTCAAAAATATTACAATGCACTACAGAATAAGCTCCGAGTTAGATTTCTGAGATTACAGCTATTAGTAATACAGTTCACAATAAGTTCTAAATCCGTTTTTTAGATCTACAATTTGCAAACAAACACGTGCCAGGGATGGGTTTATTTTAGGAGCTCTAAATTCCTTTAAATAATATTTATGCACATTTAGAATATACATAATAAAATATAAACATTAACTGTGTCCATGTGTGTCTAAGGCTTATGATAGGATGTGGGAGCGGGGGGGGGGGTCGGCAATCCATTCTATCTACAGCAGCATCTACGCGCCACCCACCCAGACTCCACCCCACAGCCTACCCTTCGTTAATGTCAACTGTTCCCTCATCCCCATGGGTCTCCCATTCATCAATCACTTCCTTCCAGAGAAGGGCAATAGGTCTGTGACGTACGCCCCTACCTTCCTCCCTCTGAAGTGTCCTTTCTTCAGCCCGTGCCCAGCAACTAATATCAGATACCCATGTCGCCACACTAGGTCCCCTGGGTGATTTCCAGGCCATGGCCACACACCGCCTGACTAAGGCCAGGGCCAAGTCCAGAAATCTATTCCCCACCTTCTTGGGGCCTTGGTACTCTCACACATTGACTACTGCAATGGCCTTTATCTTAGGCTGCAAGTTGATCTCATGCAGAAGCTGCAAACTGTACAAAATTCTGGAGCTAGAATGCTTCGAAATCTGCCCAAATTTTAATCTGCTGCCCCAGCGCTGAACGAACTCCATTGGCTCCCAGTGAGAAAGCGAGCTGCTTTAAAATCTCTCTGCATTGCCCATAAGGCCTTGGCCTGAACAGGTCCCGAGTACTTGAAAAATAAGTTTAGGTGATACATTCTCAACAGACCCCTCCGATTCTGCCTTGGGAAAAAAGTTGTTTTGCCTCGACACCGACTGACCACCTGGGGTGATAGAGGCTTTGTGAAAAACACTGCACTCCTTTGGAATGAACTTCCTCTGGAGTTAAAAATAGCCCCCACTCTTCTCATCTTTGGGATAAAACTAAAAACTTGGCTCTACAGCAAATAACACATTCACAGTCAGACTTCTGCTGTCACTGTTTGCACATTCTCCTGCTTCAGATCAGCGCCAAGACGCCTCAGGGCATAAGAGCGCTCTATAAAACCCAAAATTAAATCAAATCAGAAGAGACCAAGTAAATAAACAGCAGAAGTATTAGTGAGTGATCTAGACATGGTCTTATTAAGACACAAAATTACCTCCCCCAGAACCCTACAAGTTCAGAACATCCCCAGGACATGTGTCCAAAATCTGCTCCTAAAGTTGAACAGCGAGGGCAACGCCTTGGCTCCCCTCCATATATTGCCTGGATCCTGTGAGGAGTGATATGTCCTATGGCTATAATTAAATTGAATGTATTTAAGACGTGTGTTGCGAGAAACCTTCTGTGGGTACGCAAGAACCCTTCCCCATTCAGCATGTCATATCCCTCCCCAAATCATCAGACCAAAAAGGCCGGAGAGCGCCCAAAGGTTTCATTACCTGTTCATTTAAAACCATGAGACCAAATGAGATCCCGATCGCAGGGTCAGAAGTAACTTAAGGACTCCATGCGTTGGAGTTTCCACTCTCGCGTCCCCCCACAAATTCCGTATAGCATGAGTAAGAGCTTTATAAGTAATGAATTGCCCCATTGGTAGGCCTGATTGTTCCACCAGTTCACCAAAGCAAATGAATGCATTCATTTGGAAACAGTCTCCTAGGGTCACCAACCCTATCTCCGTCCAGGAGTCCATCTTCCTTGAACTAAAGAAAGACAATGGCTCACCATGAGGGAGTTCCACCAATGGGAGTTAAGGGGCATAAGGGGACATCATACCTGTGTGTCGCAGCCCACGCCCCCAACAGTTCAGGCCATTAGAAAAAAGGATACCCGGGTGTGGAATCCGGATTGCCGGGTGTAACAATTTTGCCAAAAGGAGCCTTGGCTAAGTTCGTTGCCCACCAGACCAAGATCTGCTAGGCCCACTCCATCAATCCATCTCGCAATCCACTGGAATAGAGCTGCTAGAAAGTACAATTCAAAGTCCGGGACTCCAAGGCCACCATCAAGTGGGTGGCGAAATAGGGTAGCCAATGTAACCCTACGGCACCTGCCATCCCAAATCAGGTCAAAAGGAGTGCTTTAACTCTTCGGAACTAGGAACCTGGAACCCGTAACTTTCACTAGAAGATTTACAAAAAGGTAGAGAAGTCTAGGAAGCATGCTCATTTTAGAAAGTGCGATGCGCGCTATAATTGGTAGTTTGAGTGTACGCCAAAAAGACACACAGGACTTCAGTGATTGAATTCCCCCCCCTCCACCCCGCCGATTCCGCTCTCACAGGTCCTCCACATTATGGAAGATCTGGATATCTAAATATCTAAAGGTTCTCGGAGCTCAGAGTATATCAGATGGTCAAGAAAGTGGGTGATACTAACCTGCGACCACCAGTAACACACCCGTCTTATTCCTATTTACTCAGAGACCCGGGCACTCCCCAAACTTCTCCAGGAGTCGCAGAACCTGAAGAATATCTGTTGCACCATCCTGAAGGTAAATAAGCAGATCATCTGCAAATAAGGAAATAACATACACGGAGCCATCTTGTCTAATCCCCCAATACATTCCCTCCATTCAAAACCTTTCCACCGGTGGCTCTACAGCCAAAGCAAATAAGAGGAGCGACAGAGGACAAACCTGCCTTGTTCCTCTAAACACTTCATAGGCTTCCAAAATCGTGCACCCCGTCTTTAGCCTTAGCCATGGGGTGGGTGTAGAGCAGTCTGACCCATCTCATCCAATTTGCACCAAGGCCCATCCGATGCATAGTCGATTCCAGGAAGTCCCAGCGCACTGTCAATGGCCTTCTCAAGACCCACTGACACAATTACTGCAGCAGAGTCAGATGGTAGATCATGGGTGTACAGAATTGAATAAAGCCATCGCAGATTGTTAGAGGTGTTATGTGTTGGAATGAAGCCATTTTGATCCCCATGGATCAAAGCCTGCAAATGGGGTAACAGTGTGGACGCTAATACCTTACTGAGAATCTAAGAATTAGCAGTCTAGGGTACCACATTCTGCGATGCAGACTTAGGCAGATGCACTACCAGCGCCACTATTGTCGTTACAGGGAGGATACTCTTTTCATAGGCCTCCTCATACATTTCCACCAATTTAGGCACCAGATCACCCTCAAACTCCATATAAAACTCCCTGGGGAACCGTCTGCACCAGGTGTTTTACCTATTGCAATGTCTTTTATAGCTTCCCTCCTCTCCACAACATATACTGGACCACCTAATCGTTCTTGTTCCGTCTGTGGAAGAGACTGTAGCAGAAGATCCTCCAAGAAGTATTCCAATGCTGTCAGAATTTCTAGCTCTGGTAATCGATAAAGGGACACATAATAAGACCTGAATGTCTCATTTCTATGTTTCAGCTGGAAAACAACTGTTCCTACCAACCTATTAGGCGAGTAATAGAAGTCCCACTACCATCCACCCGTACCAACCAGGCAAGGGGCTGATCGTCCCTCCTCCTCAAGTACCCTGTTTAAGTAGTTTTTGTAATCATGGCATCGCAGCCGCTCCAAAGTCACATTGTGCTGCTCATATGCTTCCAGCAACTGCGAAAGGACTCCTGGGATCCTACCCAGTTCATTATCTCACTCATGGAGATCATTCTCCATCTTCTCAAGATCTCTTTCCAAATCTCAACGGATACCCACTGATTGTCCCAGGCAGTGCCTCCGAATTACTACCTTAAAAGTCTCCCACTCAACACCACGGCTCAATGCCGTGCCCGAGTTGGAAGCAAAGAATTCAGAAATCCTGGCTGCTAAAGAGTCCCTAAATGTGAGGTTCTTCTAGCGAAAATGAATTTAGTCACTATGATGGTATAAGCGGACACTCCTTTACCAGTTGCAGTTACAAAAGCGGAGCACTATGGTCTGACAGGGTCGGTCTCAAGTATTCAGTGTGTGAGATACAGCTATTAATGCTTTTGGAGCAGACGAAGCGATCAATCCTAGAGTGGACCTGATAAACATTTGAGTAAAAGAGTAATTTCTATTGGTGGGATGTTGTGTACGCCAGGGGTCTTCCATATCCCAATGCGAGATCCAAGTGGACAAGCCTCTGGATGCCCTAAAGGCCGCTGCCCCCGTCAGCGTGAAGGTCAACCAATCCAGGGAAGTGTCAAGAACACAATTGGAAATCACCTCCAATGATGTATGGACTCCCCGTCAGCCGTGCTAACCATGCAGACAGGGTGTAAAGAAATGCGGTCTGGACATGATTTGGCACATAAACACTGCCCAGCACCAGAGGCCTCCCACTAAGTCATCCCTCCACTAGGATATATCTGCCTTCTTTATCTATATCAACTGCAGTGGTTTCAAAGGGAGCACCCACCCGCATCCAGAGCAGGGCCCCCCTCACAAAGGCCGAGTATGTAATTGCTTGAAGCTGTCCCTGCCACCTCCGACGAAGACGTCTGTTTCAACCATAGTGAGGTGTGATTCCTGAAGGAGGGCGATATGCCCACCACGTCTCTTAATGTACATCAGAATTTTATGCCGCATAGTGGGAGACTCCATGCACGTTTTGGTCGGGTATGCACACATCCCCAGGATTCTGGCAGCAAATTTTCGTTTGGACAGTTGCTGAGAATAACTTTAGTCTTGAATTTATTAACTTTGTACTGCGCCAAAACTTGAAATGTGGAGAAGATTTCAAATACTTTCTCCTGCACTTCCTTCTTGGGGCTCAATATTAACATAATATCGTCAGCATATAATTTAATTTTTGCCATCTGAGGAATTGGCGCCTGAATAGTTCTAGCAATCCCAATAGCTAGAACTAGAGGTTCAATAAAAAAGCAAAAAGGACCAGAGAAAGGGGAGAGCCCTGTCTAGTTCCCTGTTGGACTTTAAATGCGCCCACCTCAGTTGCATTTAAGATTAGTTTAGCTTCAGCTTTATAATACATCTTTTCAATAAACCCTGTGGTTTGAGCCGAAAAGCCAAATCTCTCTAGAATACAAAGATGAGTTTCCCAGACGAGATTGAATGCTTTTTCGGAGTCCAGTAAAATAATTGCTTCAGGGATCCGATTGTTAGCAAACACATCCAAAGCTTCAATTAAATAATTGTATTCACACAGAGCTGTCATCCTGTAAGAAAACCATTCTGATCCCCCATGGATCAATTTAGGCACTAAATTATTAAATCTATACGCCATCATCTTCATAATAATTTTATAGTCAGAGTTTAAAAGTGAAATGGGCAGATAAGAATTTAAGTCTGTAGGATCTTTACCCTTTTTGGTGAAGCAAACTGCATTCCCTAGATTGAAGGACAGAGGAGTTGAATAATCGGATCCTCTTTAGTGTTTTTTGAACAGTTGATGACTGTGGCTGCTTGATGGCAGCTGGATGGACTATGGTTATGATCCGACTCTTTTCTGGCCTCTGGTGGGTTTATATACTTTGTGTGCTTCTGCTTGGGCCTTGCCCGTTGGAGCTTGGGGGCGAGTACACTTTTCCACTTGCTATTGCATCCTTGAGACATTCAGTTGGGAGTATGCCTCCAAAGGAGAATAAGGCTAGCACTAAAGTGTGGTAAGCATCCACCGGTGACTGTTTCTAAATCAGCATCAAGTTTTTTATATAGCCACAGGCCTCTAAGCTGCCCGGTGAATCCGGAGTGCCAGCTTCCGCTATTCTAGCTGTCTCGATGAATTCAGAGCTTACCCTGCAGCCACCGCAGCCACCTCAGATATTGCAAATTTCGGGTCAATAACAGGATACTTGCACTTTAGACTTGACAGTAGTAAACAAAGACCCTGGGAAGACTGTACAAAAGGTGATCGAAATGGCTAAAGACCTGGAAAGTGAGGCTAATTAGAATCCTGGTACAGCGGGTCAGAGTGATGCAGAGGATTTCTGTGTGTTGACGAAGGAAGTGACTCAGGGTCTCAATTCTTCCATAACACTACAGCCAAGCAATGTCTTGGGTGTTAATGTTCCCCAGTGCACTACAAGTTCCGAGGCACATGCAGACAGGGAACCAGGCCTAGCTGCACAATATCTGCTGACGGCACCTGTAGAGGTACTCCTGCTCTCCTGTGTGTGAGCCCTTGGAGGTGAAAGGAGGAAGGTTGACTTTTAAGCTTTGTCTTTGTCAGATACTGAGGTCGAAGCCCAACATGTTTGGCAGGAAACTAATATTGCACCACAAAATCAAACGATAAGCCAACGGGCAATGAATTTGGAAACCCAAAGTACTGCTATTAAGCAATTTCGTGAGTCAACCCCTTGTCAACCTCAGATGGGGGGTGACAAATGGATAGCTCTAGCCCCATAATGCTTTTGCTCAGATAAGTGCTGGGTGAAATTAAGTCTTTGAAGCATCAACAGGAGGAATCTGTCAATGAGATAAAGCTGAGGCTGGGGTAAATAGAGAGCCAGTTTGCACGATTTGCTAGTCGCTGTGATGAATTGAAACTGCAAATCTTAGATCGTGAGGATAAAATAGAGGCTGCTTCTTTTCAGTTGATGCAGTTTGAGAAAGAGATTAAGGGGCCTATTACGATGGCGGTCGGAGGCACCACCGCGGTGCTGGCGGTGGCGGAAAATGCTTTTTTCCGCACGCCAGCAGCGAACCTCACGCCCGCCATATTAGGATGGCCAAACGTAGCCCATTTCCCATCCGGCGCGGTGCGACGCTAACCGCCATCAAAGTGCGCCCGCCACCGCGGTGGTGGGAGCCAATGGAGACTCACCGCCGTGCGGAATGATGTCCCGACCGCCGTACAAATCAGGATGCCCCAAACAGCCAGTCGCACCGCAGCGGAGAAACCGCCCAACCAGAGACGGCGGAAGCATCACAGCAGAGCGCTAAACCTGATCCCCGGTCCCAACCGCCCGGTCCCGAGCGCAATGGACCCAGCTTTGCACGTTTTCCCGGCGCTGTACCTGATACATCACCAGCAACTCATGGCCGTCGCGGACGCCGCCGCAGGTATGCAACAACACAACTCTGCACACAACCACAACACACAACGCATGGGGTGATCTAGGGTTCCTGTCCACACCAGACACCCTGGTGGGGACAGGAACACATCCACAAGTGTACCCACACATGTCCTACCTGTCACCAAATCACCCCTCCGCATCCAGGTCACCCATCCACCGCGATCATGAAGTAATGTCCCGGTCACGTCACCGCAGCGGTGAAAACGCGGGAAAACATGCGCACAATGCAGAAGGCAGGGCCAGCGCCAGGAATGGGTAGTGCACAAAGACCACAGGGCCACACCTCCACCCTCCACACACCAGGCCCCCCCCCCATGAAGGGACATGCCATGTGCCCCTCCTGTGCTCCCCCATGCACAACAACAAGCCAGGTGAACCCACACCCTGCACCACACACCAAACAACTAGGGAGACAGCCACAGCAGGAGTGGCTGCAGAGGAACACACAGCACAGAAGCACAGGGCCAGGGCAACCCACACACTACAACAACACCACACACATGGCAGGAAAACTGAGTCCAAGCAGAAAATGCACACACACACATATAATGAACAATCACTCCACTGGACACACAGCCTGCCAAGTCACACAGACATACCCCACACTGACACACAGCCACGTACACAGACCACATGCCAGCAGCAATGGAGTACAACATATAGTAAAGCTAAAGTGAGGTGCCCACAATTGGAAGGCCAAGGAGCTAACTACCAAGCATGTGTACATCACATGCAAGACAAGGAATATATAAGAACACCCTCAACCCATCAAACCACACATGGCTGGCACAGTGAGTGAAGTCAAACCACAGTCACCTCAGTGCAACAACTCAGGGAGACAGCAAGGCAACCCATGGATAGGCACAGGGATGAAAGGAAGGCCCTGAAGTCAACCAGTGAACAGCCACACATATGTATCCAACTACTTGACAGGAGCATGTCAGCAGCACAACACACAAGGCCCATTGACACACTCCATGACTGTCAAACACAAGTAGGAATTTTCACACATACACCCCCCCCCCCCATCACACCTGCAGCACACAACACCAGAGCCAGACACACAGAAGGGTGTCAATAAAGTCCGGTCAATACACAGACAAACAATCACACTCCCTGGGGGCACCCACAAACATCACACACACACAGGGATGCCAGAACCAATGTCTGCACAAAAACAAGAGCCAAACACATAACTCAACTAAAACACACACAGAAGCACAACAAGACCAGACATGAACTGTGCAGCCAAACTGTGGAAAGGCAATGGGAGCACAGACAGAACAGGAGTGCACAACCCCATCAGTCAGGAACAATGCATAGACAACATACCACAACACAGACAAGAAGTGCACCATCACAAAACAATCATGGACACAAACTGGGAGAAATGGGCCTACAATGACACACAGACAGACATACCACACCACCCATCAAGTCAACATGTCACAGTGTACCACATGCCTGCACATGCACAAGACTGACAAGAGACAGCTCAGATATGAGAGGAGAAAACAACAAGGACGCACCTAACACAAGCACAGGAACTAGAATAGACCTAAGTTCATGTGACAGACACACAAGTAAGGCACACCACACTGGCAACACACATCTGAATGAAACACACCACACCAACAAAACACACACACTGACATGCAAATAGAACACCACACACAGAGCATCTGTCATCTGCAAGAGACTACACAGCCCAAACACTGCACACAGCCACATCAAACACACAACAGAAGCACATGCCAATAAATCACATTGCAAACACAGCAGGACATCAGGGGATGCACACCAGGCAAGGACAAGGCAACATACACCCACAGCACTGCATGCACACCAAGCAGTGTGTGCACACCAAACATACCAGTCCCACACAGACATGAGTGACACACCATGAACACCCACAACAACAATCAAAACAGCACACTGACAACATCACACTCAGGAAGTGAAGCAGTACCTCAGCAAACACACATACACCTAACCCAACACCCACAGATGCACAAGTCTGGGACACCAAAGTGGAAACAACTTGACCAGAGGACTGTGCAGCACAAACAGTCGAACTGCATATGAGCAACCATGACTGCTAAACAGTACAAGAAAATAACATATAACCAATAGGGAAAATGTCCTGAGTGGCACATTGGTCCTGTGCAAAGATCTGCACCACAAAGCACAGTGTTACAAATGAAGTGATGGGGAGGCACACACACAGGCAAACCAAGGGGACATCTGACATGAAAGTGAAGTGGTGTGTACGTCAGTAGTGGACATGGCAGGAGTGTACCATACACAAATAGATGGAGTGCAGACTCACAATGGGTAGGCATCTGAAGCACAGATAGGGGATAGTATGACACCACACACCACATGCCATACTGGAGGCAATAAAGCCCCATGTGACAGCGATGCATGAGAAAACACACCCACAATGTCAGTGTGGCTGAGCAGGGATGCACAGTGAGTACAAACAGCATCAAGACACATGGATGATCAACAAAACACAACACTGACTTGCCAGTCACATACTCTGCATACTCACAATTGGCAAAAACAACAAGTAGGAGTCAGCCAGAACTGCAAGGACACACCAACACACTGCACAGTGCACAACATACAACACACACATGTGCACACAATCACAGGGCTGAACAATTACACAAACAGGCACCCTACTCCTGGGTGACACGTGTGTAGTTGACATTGCAGGTGCACACACACATCAACACTCACGACAAAGTCACCCCTCCACACTGCACACTTCCTGACCACCCAAGTGCACACATTGAAAGTAACCCATGTGACTAGGATGACTGACCATCACAAGATGACTATACACCTACACTGCTGGGCACACATAAAGTAAGATCACACATACATGATGACCCTGGCCAGCCTGCCTGCAATCCTATGGATAGAATCCCACTCTCTGCTGGTAGTGCATCCTAACATGACATGTGTACAATTTAGCAAACCTGACCATAGAATCATTAGGATAACAGTAGATCATCACAAACAACCATCAGTGCACCCCCAAGCCTCAGAGTCAAGTAGAACTGAAGTGCCTCTCACCTCAGACAAACTCTGAAATAGTGAAACTAGCAACTGGCAACGTTAAAGTGGCATACAGAGCATGTGTCACATTAAACCATACCCACACAGAAAACCCTTTATTTAGCAAGGAGACTGACAAAGCAGACAACAGGAGCAACTGTCTTTATTACAAATGTCACAGATAGGCATAAAAAGTAGACAAGAGCAAGGCCAGTGGCCAGTCAAAACAGCAGAGTAGGTACATGAGAAGCTGCACAGGGAATGGGCAAACACAGCAATGTACAGTAAGGCCAGTGGCCAGTCCAAACAGCAGAGTAGGTACATGAGAAGCTGCACAGGGAATGTGTGAGACTGTACACAGTCATGGTCAGCAACACAGCTAGGGGGATAACAATGGGCAGTACAGGCACCGCTGTGGGAGAGACAGGTGTGTTAGGGGGATTTAGCCTCAGACTTGTCTGTCAGTCTGACTGGGAGCTGGCTGAGTGTCGGGGCCAGTTGGAGGACTGGACCTGGGAGAGAGCGGACCAGCTGAGCTTGAGGCATCAGTGGCTTTGGGAGCCGGAGGGCTGCTTGGACCGGATGGTGTGGTGGCCCGTGGAGGCGGAGATATGCTGCCATGAGACACAGTGTGGGAGGGAGAATGTGGAGGGGTACCTTTCCACTTCTTGGGGATTCGACATGGAGGTGTGGTCTTGGTAGGAGTGGGAGGTGGGGCGGCCACAACAGTCACACTCACCACCAAAGCTGCATCAGGTGCAGACGATGGCCCTCCCTCTGGGGACATGCTGGATCCAGCTGTTCGCTTTGCCTGGCCTTGCCTTTGCCCCTCCATCCCCTGTTTACCAGGTTTTCCCCCTACAGTGCCCGCATTTCCCTGCTTCACAGGGCTTTGGATGGGAGTTGAGGTTGTGGGTGAATCTGCCTTGGAGCTCTTCTTATGTGTACTTTTAGCAGGCACCACCTTCTCAACGGGCACGAAAACTGTCTGCTTGTGAGACGCTTTTGGGACAGGAGAGTCCTTGGCTGGGGATGCCTCTGAGGCATGTGACCCTGAGGTCTGCTTCTTGGCTTTGTGGCCCTTGGTGTCGCCTGACGGGCTTATGTCTTTGCGCTCAGGGGTGGGTTTAGTTTTCTGTGGGGATGGTGTCTGCGCCCTGGACCGCTTGGGCTGTTGCTGCTGTGTGCTGCGTGTGCTGTATCTTGACCTTGAGGTCTGTTGTGCATGGTCACTATCGTCCGATGTGGCCACTGGCAGGGGGTGGACAAAGGGACTGGAGCTGGACTCCGAGATTGTGCCAGTTGAAGGGCTGCCGTCACTGCGGAGGACAAAGACTGTCCAGTCCGGTGTAGCCCACCCACGTCTGAATGTATGCCCTCCATGAAAGCAACCACCTGTGCCAACTTTTTGTCGTGGTGTATGAAGGCATTGAGGAGAGCTGTCTGGCCCACACACAGCTGGCGCAAAAGGTCCACAGACTCAGCACTGATGGCAGCAGGGGGGGACAGGGGCAGGGGCAGCAGTGCCTGTGGTGAAGGACACTCCTCCCTGCTTACTGGTGCGAACACGGGCAGCAACAGTGGAAGTAGCTGGGAGGGTGGGCACTGTACGCTGTGTGGTGGAAGAGGAGGCAGAGTCCCCGTTCCCTGTACCCGCCAACATGGATGCGTCACCGCTGGCGTCAGATGACGTTGAGCTTTGCGTCTCTGGCTGTGATTCCTCCAGCAGACTCCTGTCCCCCTCCAAGGCTCTGGTCACATCTGTGTCACTGTGCCCGTGTGCAGCTGTTGTGCTTGATGCCTCACCACTGGTGTCCGTCCCCTGTCCTCCCGTGCCCTCGGGAGATGCTGCATTAGAGAGAGAGATGTAGGGTCAGTTCATTGGCATCAACAGAACAAACATGGAGTGGCGGTACTTTCAGTGTTGAAACCAGGACGGGGATAGAGCCGTGTACTGTGCAGGCTTATCAAGGCTTGATTTAACTCGTAATTGCGGTAACTGGTGCAAGTACGAATAGACTCGGGAATACAGGTCTGCCACTACCTGTACCCATACGCTTATGTTTTAAACTCTCCGACTTGGAGGTACGATTTGATTAAGACAGAAAGGACAGAAAAATTATCTTTACTAGCCTTGAGAAAGTCCGTTTGGACGAAACACGTGTCGGCTGCCTGTTGCGTATAAGTGGATTTTGGCAAAAGAATAAAGGATACTTTTAAAGAAACATAGAACATTTTTTGGACTTCTTCTTTTTCATGATGATGGTTACTGCCTTATACATGGACTGGGACTGATTTGAGAAGTGCCTCGGCATATGTGTGATAGATGAGAGAGAGAGATGTAGGGTCAGTTCATTGGCATCAACAGAACAAACATATGCAAGCAAAGCATCACTGAAGATGAAGAAATCTACATGTTGCACACCACCCTGTGCTATGACATTGTGCACCCTCAATTTAGAACTCGAACAGTGCGTGTAAACAAGAAAACCAGGCATAAGTGAGCCATGTGATGACCACACAGCACAATATCCTGCCAGTGGCTCCATTCAACCAGACACACAAATAGCTCTGAGCACACCTAGGGCCCTGATGTGGGCAAGGATGAACCCCACAACATGTTGCCACTGTCATATCTGGATGGAGCAGAAGGGGACAACACAGATACGGACTCCAACATAACAGTCCACAATGGCCATGAGCTCATGCCATCCACCATGTTGTACTGTGGGGCACAAGTACTGTGGCACATTGGCGTCAGATGTCTAAGCCGCACAAATCTGAGCTCAGGCAATGCACGCATTGATGAGAGCACACTCAGATTAGGCACACTGCCGTTCCCTTCCTTGTGATTTCCCAGACTACCCCAATGCAGACGATACCTGAAGCCCACGACTCAGAATGCAATGTCAATGCTCAGTACTCAAACACACTAGGAAGTACAGGTAGGGCAAATGCATTACAGCTGCACCCAGCACAGAGGCCACTTACAAGCCACTGCATCACACTACCAACATCACATAGCCCAGCGCTGTCCCAGGCTGTAAACACATGCAGCCACTCACAGCCAAAGTCACCCTTCCCAGAATACTCACCCCTAGCTTGCTGCTGATGCTCCTTCAAATGTGCATCCAGCTCAGGCTGTGTCACGGCCAAGATGCGGGCCATCAGTGGTGTCATGCTGCGCCGCGCCAACCTGCCAGTCTGAGGGAGCAGACCCGTCATCTCCGCCACGTTCATGCTCAGCCGGCAGATGTTATCCCACCTCTTGTGGCAGTGGGTGCGCCGTCGGTTTGAGACACCCAGAGCCCGCACCTTGCATGCAATGGCCCTCCACACGGCCTTACGCTGGTGTACTTTGAGCTGCAGGCATGGGAGACAAGAGGGGGAAAACATCAGTGACACAGTGTTATGTACCAATATCTCTCAATACAGTGGCATGATACTGACTCATACCAAATCCACAGATATGTCTCACAGAGACAAGAATGCATCTCACATGGTACATCAGCATGGGAGAACAACACGTAAATGCATGCAGGTGTGAGGGTGGACACAGTACCTGCCCATCTCATACACATGCAGGATGCCAGCACATGAAGCCATGTCTAGTCTGCCCACATCTACTGTCCATTGTTAGGTAGAGCAAGACATACATTACATATCAACATATGTTGGGGGTTAGACTCACTGTGTCCAACACTGCGCAGCCCTCAATGTCCTTGCCCTGTGAATGGCTCACTGTGTCATGATCTCACAAACCCACACCCTTCTCACAGGGCCTGTCGTGTGCAAGCTACAGGGCTGAGATGGCTCATTGAAGGAGAGTAAAGAAAAAAAGACACATGTAACACTCTGTACATTCAGTGATGTGTCCTTGTCAGTTTGGGCGGTGACTGTGCAGGCCAGGTGGGCTCACACTGAGAAGGACAACAGGGACCCACACAGCCATTCACACAAGCAATCACTGTCCTGACTCCTGCATTACCAACTTGCTGCGTCACTGTATGGCTGACAAGACAATACATGTCCCTCAAATCTTGATGTGCAAGCAGGGAAACGTGTGAAATAGGCTACACACCCCTTCCCCCTGGAGAAAGCGTGCTAGGCAGTGCATGACTTAACCCCACACTCCCAGGCACATACTGCAGCAGCTCAACTTCATGTGTGCCCCCCCTGCACTCTCACTCACACTGTTGAAGACTTACCACGACATTTGGGGCACCATATAGCCTTGGATACTGTGTGAGCACCTCGTCCACCAGGACCTCCAGCTCCTTGCTGGTGAAGGGACTGGCCCGAGTCTTCTCAGTCCTCGCCATCACTGTGGCCAGGTGACAGCAGCAGCAGTTGGTGTTGAGGGGTGGCAGGCAGCAGTCCCTGGAGACAGCAGCAGCAGCAGGTGGTGTTGAGGGGTGGCAGGCAGCAGTCCCTGGAGACAGCAGCAGCAGCAGGTGAGGGGTCTCAGGCAGCAGTCTCTGGAAGCTGTGGAAATGTGAGGCTCTCTCCCACATATATAGCCCCCTGGGGCAGTTTCAGTGGTTCCAAGCTGCTGCAATTGGTGTGCCAGGTCAGCCTTTTTCAAATGCATCCAATGACCGGCTCCGCGGTGGCGGAGCACGCCTTCCGCGATTTCCAAAATTGCATTAGGCTACCGCGATTGCAGTTCCCATTGGCTGCAAGGGCATGGGCGGTGACACACTTCAGGGGCCAGGCGGGCGCTACCGCGGTGGTGCATCTTTCAATTGCATCCAATGACCGGCCCGCGGTGGCGGAGCACGCCTTCCACGATTTTCAAAATTGCATTAGGCTACCGCGATTGCAATTCCCATTGGCTGCAAGGGCATGGGCATTGGCGGTGACACACCGCTGGTGGCAGGCGGTAACTTCCGCGATTTGGGTGCCATACATTGGTGCCTGTGACCGTGATTTGGGTGGCGGAGCATGCCAACCGCCATTTGGCAATACATATATATCTCTCACTACCGCGATTGTGTTCTAGGGATTGGTGGTGACACACCGCTTGTGGCAGGCGGTAGCTTCCGCGATTTGGGTGCCATACATTGGTGCCTGTGACCGTGATTTGGGTGGCGGAGCATGCTAACCGCCATTTGGCAATACATATATATCTCTCACTACCGCGATTGTGTTCTTGGGATTGGTGGTGACACACCGCTGGTGGCAGGCGGTAGCTTCAGCAATTTGGGTGCCATACATTGGTGCCTGTGACCGTGATTTGGGTGGCGGAGCACTTTGTCAGCACCTATGGACACATCATGCTGTGTCAATGGCCAATAGGCAGTCATCAACAGTGCACAGTGGCCACATGATTAATGGCACATCATTGTGCACACAATGCCAGTGTAACATTTAACACACTGCTGACTACACATGCCATGTTTGTGTATGTCATGTAGTACATTGGCATGTACTCACTCACATGTCACTTGTGATATTGATGGGCATGTACACAGAACAGTGTTGTTATGGACTCTCAAATGTGTACACATGTCAATGTGTGAAAGTGCTGTGAAAATTACAGTGATATATGTCTTAATGTAGAATGTGCAGATTTGACTGTCTTGTTTTCTTGGATCATGCACACACTTGTTGTTTACGCTCAGCCTGTGGTCATTGTGTTGTTGATGTGTGGCATGTTCATCTTACGCCTGAAGGTGTGTCAGGTACAGCAGCTAGGTATGAGACAGTGGTGTTGCAGTTTTACACATATGCTATATGAAATACTCTCAGGCCTGCTCATGCTAGATGTGGCCATATCCCTACGTGCATTCGCATAGTCAGATGTTGTTTTGGATGTACTTGCTGTGTGAAAGGGGACAAGTGTGCGAGTAGTGTAGCTGAAGTTGTCCCTACGTGTAAGCTGCTCTGTAACTCAATTGTGATGACAGTCATTGTTGGCGTTGTGTCAGTCAAAACGTAAGATGTTGTACACGTCTCATGGTGTATTGAATTGACATGTGTCCACTTTCATCTCAACTAGGAGGAGACCAAATCTGCATCGTCCCTACACAGTGCTGGCAGACATGGAGGATGAGGAGGTCATCCGGAAATTCCATCTGGATAGAGCCACCCTACAAAACCTATGTGCTATGTTGGAGCCCCACCTGCAGCCTCGCAGAACATATCCAACAGCTTTCACCCAAACGTCTAAGGTGATGGCGGCCCTGCATTTTTTTGCCTCTGGATCATTCCAGCACACGGTGCCCAGCGCAGGTGGGATGTCGCAACCCATGTTCAGCATGGTGCTGCGTGATGTCCTGTCCGCCATGATGATATACAAGGACAGGTATATCCATTTCCCCAGGGTGCCTGAATTGGCAGCTGTGAAGGGAGACTTTTATGCCCTTGGACACATCCCCCATGTTGTTGGGGCCATTGATTGCACCCATGTTGGGCTTGTTCCACCACAGGCATGGGAGCACATTTATAGGAATCGAAAACATTTCCACTCCATAAATGTGCAAGTGGTGTGCCAGGCGGACATGATCATCACGCACGTGTGTGCCAAATTTCCCGGCTCTGCCCATGACTCGTACATCCTGCGTAACAGCATTGTACCACAGCTCATGGCTAATCTGCTTCCTGAGCGTGCATGGATTGTGGGTGAGTACAAAGAGTCCAGTAGTGTGCTGTGTGTGTGACATGCTGTCCTCTGCCACAGTTTAATTACAAGGTTTATCTGTGTTTCTCACACCTAGGTGACTCTGCATATCCCAACCGTCCGTGGTTGCTGAGCCCACTGCGGAATCCCAGGACACCAGCTGATGTACGCTACAATGATGCCCATGGGAGGACACGTCATGTGGTGGAGTGGACTTTTGGTCTCCTGAAGTCACGATTTCGCTGCCTTGACAAGACGGGAGGTGCACTCATGTACTCGCCCAGGAAGGTGTGTCAGATTGCAGTGGCATGCTGCATGCTCCACAACCCAGCCATTCGCAAGGATATCCCCCTGATCCTGGATGATGATGAGCAGCCAAGGCCCCCACCTGCAAACCAACCCGTGTCCAGTGATGAGGACAGTGGAGAGGAGGATGGTGCGTCAACAGCTCATCAACCGCTACTTCACTTGAAGGTAAGGGACAATGTACAACGGACCCATTGTCCGATGATGTTGCTGTTGTTGTGAAGGTGTATGTGAGCTTTGTGACTGCAGCCGGTTGTTGACTCAGTGGTGGCTGACAATGTTTATGGGACAGGGTAATTTTGAACATCTACAGGATGTGTATTTTGGCACTTGTTGCTCATTGTGATGTGTGCATGTTGTATTAGCTTTATGGTATGAGTTGTGTGATGTCTGTGATGCCACACCCAGACTAGTGAATCTTGTTCTGTTGTGTTTTCCTAGGTCACTTCAGCCTCTCCTTGCCTACATACATTCCATACTCGTGGTACATTTTAATCATGGTGATGACTGCACATCCTGGAATAAAGACGGAGCAGAAACAACAACATGTGTGTGAGGTGTATTTATTTACAATGGTGACATATGAGGGGGGTGAACATTTACATTGAGGTGATTAGTGAAGCAGTGAGTTGACAGTTATGGTACATGAGAGAGAATCGAGTTGTCACCACATTGATGTGGTGACCCAGTCCAACAGACAGATGCCATTCACAAGGCAGTGTGGGGAAGGAGAGTCCAAGAAGTCAATGCAGTAGTGCAGAGTGTTGCCATCATGGCTGGCTCCGTGACTGACGTTTGGCAGGTGCTTTGCCACGGGATACTCCCAGGAATTTCTTGGGCCGGCCCCTTCGTCGCTTGGCAGGGGGGGCCTCTGCTGTAGGGCCTGTGGGGTCTGAGGACTCACCCCTCTCTGTGGCCGCAGGGGAGGATGTTGAACTGTCATCCTGTGGCCCAGCAGGGGGGGGTGGAGGTGTTGTTTGTGGCGCAGGCCTGTCCCTCATTGCCGCCACTATCTGGCCCAGGAGGTCCACAATTTGTCCCATGCGGGTGTCCATGGACCTCTTCAGCCGGAGGAGCTCGTGGGAATCTTCTTCTGACCGGGCCGTTCGTCCCTGGGCCCGTTCATATGCCCCAAGGACTCTGTTTATGCTGTCCAGGGCTTCAGTACCAGGCTCTGGTTGTCTGTGAGTGACCCTGCCACTCCCACCTGCCCTGCTGCCACAGACCTGTTGCATCACCACTCTAGGCACCCGCATCCTCTCCCTGCCCTCTTCAGTTGGTGGTGTGGGGTGGTCATCTTCTGGGACAGGGAGGGTGTTGCAGGCAGCACTGGTGGTGGTGGTGGTGTAGGACGCACAGGCCATAACAGCAGTGGTCTGCGTAGCTGTTGGTGTTGCTGCAGATGTGGTGGGGGGGGACGATGGGGTCCTGGGACCGGTTGCGCCCTGGCACACCAGATGGGCCGGGTCCGAGTTCCTCGTCCTCTGAATACCGGGAGTCAACATCCGAGAGTCCATGTTCAGGGTGGGGAGAGGGGGAGACTGGCTCTGCAGGTTGCTGGTGTTGTCCTCTGCAGTCAGTTCTTGGTCACCTGTGGGACAGATGGGAAATGGTCATTGTAGTGTACCCCGCAAGCTTTGTGTTAGCTGTGTATTATTCACTGTTTGTACACCACACAGTTGACTAGTCATCACATTGTTTGTATGCGCACTACTGTGCCTCCTGAGATGATGTTGAGGTACATGCATTAGTTGTCCATGGTGTGAGGTGTCACAACATACCATGCGCCACGTGCATGTTTTGTGATTACAGGGACATGTTGCCATCTAGGGGCTAGCGCAACAAAGCATTTCTGTGACGCCTCTTTGTTGATCACTCTGCCCTGGCAGACGTTACATCCGAGCATGGACTGGCCATTGTCATCTCATGCATACCTTTGTAATGTCATGTGCAAATCTGAATTTGTACCGACAACCATGCTTTCTTTGTTTACATATGGTCCTTGCTGCTCTGGCCACATGGCACTTACACATGGCATTCAGTGCTGTGCATGATTGTGCACAGACTTTCTTCTACATGTGAATTGGTGTGTCACACTTTGGTTGCTGTGACAGTTACATTTGCTTAGCTGTCTGCACACTGTGAGTGGCAATAGGATCTGTGTGTAATTTTGTGTGATGAGAGGGCTGGTGTGGTCATATGGCACTATGCTTTTTGGGAGGAATGGCTGGGTGCATGTACTGCCTACTTACCTGTTCTGTTTTCACATTTGTGTTGGATCTGTGTCACATCTATGTGTGTGTGTGTGTTGGAGGCTTCCATCCTGCTCAGGGGTGGGACAAGAGGGCATAATATGTCTACCTACCTGTTAGTTTGAAGTGGACAGTGCAATGACTGACACATGCATCTGGGTGGGAGGGAGTGCTCCATCTTGATGAGCTGGGGAACAAGGGGGCATGGTGGGAGTAGTACTGCAGTCTTCCCATCCCCAAACCCCCCTCCCTGTTAAGATGGCTACCTACCTGTTAGTTTGTTTGTAGTGAGACAATGGCTTCCAAATGCTTCTGGGTGTGGAGTGCTCCATCCTGCTCAGGGGTGGGACAGGGGGCATGGTGAGAGTTGTTGTGCAGGCCTCCCACCCCCAAACAGTCCTCCCAGGGAAGATGGCTACCTACCTGTTAGTTTGTTTGTAGTGAGACAATGGCTTCCAAATGCTTCTGGGTGTGGAGTGCTCCATCCTGCTCAGGGGTGGGACAGGGGGCATGGTGGGAGTTGTTGTGCAGGCCTCCCCCCCCAAACAGCCCTCCCAGGGAAGATGGCTACCTACCTGTTAGTTTGTTTGTAGTGAGACAATGGCTTCCAAATGCTTCTGGGTGTGGAGTGCTCCATCCTGCTCAGGGGTGGGACAGGGGGCATGGTGGGAGTTGTTGTGCAGGCCTCCCACCCCCAAACAGCCCTCCCAGTTAAGATGGCTACCTACCTGTTAGTTTGTAGTGAGACAATGGCTGCCAAATGCTTCTGGGTGTGGAGTGCTCCATCCTGCTCAGGGGTGGGACAGGGGGCATGGTGGGAGTCGTTGTGCAGGCCTCCCACCCCCAAACAGCCCTCCCAGTTAAGATGGCTACCTACCTGTTAGTTTGTTTGTAGTGAGACAATGGCTTCCAAATGCTTCTGGGTGTGGAGTGCGCCATCCTGCTCAGGGGTGGACAGGGGGCATGGTGGGAGTCGTTGTGCAGGCCTCCCACCCCCAAACAGCCCTCCCTGTTAAGATGGCTACCTACCTGTTAGTTTGTTTGTAGTGAGACAATGGCTTCCAAATGCTTCTGGGTGTGGAGTGCTCCATCCTGCTCAGGGGTGGGACAGGGGGCATGGTGGGAGTTGTTGTGCAGGCCTCTCACCCCCAAACAGCCCTCCCAGGGAAGATGGCTACCTACCTGTTAGTTTGTTTGTTGTGAGACAATGGCTTCCAAATGCTTCTGGGTGTGGAGTGCTCCATCCTACTCAGGGGTGGGACAGGGGGCATGGTGGGAGTTGTAGTGCTATTTGCTTGGGCACATACAACCCTGTAAATGTTGACTACCTTTTGGGGTAATTCAGATGTAGTGGATGTTACATCTGTGGGACATGTGTTGGATATTGTGGTGCATACGGATATACTTGTGCCTCTGAGATGTAGCTTTGTAGTTGTGCTGGACAGTACATTGCTGTGTAATGGTCTACATTTGTTTGTACTTACCAGCCTCCACTCCCCCGGGTATTCCTGTGAGACTCTCTGGATGCAGTATGGCAAGCACCTGCTCCTCCCATGCAGTGAATGTTCTTGGTGGAATGGGAGGGCCACCTCCAGGCCTCTGAGCCAGCTCATGGTTCTTGCTCCTCTTCTTTTTGACAACACTCTTCAGGTCATGCCACCGCTTGATGATTTCCTGTCTGTTGCGTGGGATGGTCCCTACTGCATTGACCTTATCGACTATCCTTGCCCACATTTGATTTCTTCTGGCTAATGGTGTCTGTTGGACCAGGTTACCAAACAGTTGTGGTTCAACTCTGACTATCTCATCTACCATGACTGTCAACTCACTCTCTGTGAATTTTGGCATTTTCTGTGGTGCCATGGTGTGTGATGTGCTAAGGGGTTTGAGGTGGGGGTGTGTAAGTGGTGGGGGTGATGTGTATGGTGTGTGATGTTCAGAGGGGTTAGAGGTGCAGGTGTGGAAGTGGTGGTGGTGCTGTGTGTGGTGTGAGTAGTGATGGTGTGCAGATTTGCCTCTCCTTTGTGCTCTGGTGTTGGGCCCTTCAATTGTCGAGTATTGCAAAGGATTGTGGTCAGGGAAGGGGCTGGTTTTATACTCAACTATGTGGGTGTGTCCAAATGGGGTATTGCTGTCAGGTGTGTTGTGTGGGTTGTCCTGGGATTTGGATTTTTGTAGTTGCCATGTGGTTGTGTCATTGGGGTGTGTTATGTGTTTTTGGGTGCATGGCTAGTTTGCTGTGTGCACTTTGTGGCCTTGTTGTGAGTTTTTTCTGTTGACCACCATATTTGTCACGGAGCGTCCGCAGCGGTGGCTATGCTGCAGTTCTTCCGGCGGCTCTCCCATTCATCACTGTTGGCGTTTTCGGCAGTCGGATTCAGCGGAACGTACCGCGGTCACATCGGGGATATCCTAATGTTCCGTGCGGTGTCTCCGCTGTCCTGGCGGCGGTTTGGTTTTTTTCCTCCGAGAATCCGACCGCCTCGGACGGGTTTTCGCCTTCTCCGCCCGCTACGGGTGTTTTTTAGGTGGCTCTTACCGCCGCGGTCGTTTTTTTTTGGCGGGAGATCCTAATCTGGCCGCCGGTTTTGCCGCGGTACCGGCGGGCGGTTGTTTTCCGCTACCATGGCGGTCGGGGTGGTTTTCCGACCGCCATCCTAATAGACCCCATAGTTTTTTGGTAACAGTTATAGAATATTTATTAACATTGTAAATATGCATTACATAATTAGCTACAGTGTACATTTTTAATAACATACATTTTTTAACAATTTTCTTATTGTATGACTTTTTTATATTTTTTGCATAGTTTTTAATAAATAACATTATATTTTGTATAATATTATTTAAGTTGTAAATATAAATAAAATTATTAAGGTAAGAAAACATTTTGACAAAGAAAAATATTGTTTAACACACATTTTTTCATATTTGTAGCAAACATAATTTTTTTAAATCACATTGGTAAGTTTACATATTTTATTTTAATGTATAATAATATATATTATTTATTTTCTAATATTTATTATTATAGTTTAACATTTTTAAACAGTAAAGAACATAGTACATTAGTAATATTAATTATAATTGTTTTAACATTTTTTAGTATTGCATTTGTAATGTACATTGATTTTAATGTAAAAAGTATTTTTGTTATTTCATTTAGGTAGCCATTTTCTAAACTTAGGTGTATTTTGTAGGCTGTGTTGTTTTAGGTCATTTCTGAGGGGAGAAGCTCGAGGTTGGAAGCTGCTTCGCATTAGTCAAGGTAGGGTTTAATTTTATTACTTTTAGGCTTAATTTAGGTGTAGTTTGAAGGTAGTTAAGTACTGTATAGTGTATGTGTAGTTTGGATTTTGTGTTTTTGGTGCGGTTTAGTTAGTTGTTTTGCATTTGCGAAATGTGGTTAGTTCGTTGATAGGTAGGTGTTAGGATATGTATTATATGTTTAAATATGTTTAGAATATGGTGTTATTAGTGTGTTTATATGTGTTTTTCAATGATGTTATTGTGTATTTGTGCGGGAGGGATTGTGTTGTTTTTTTTACAGGTTTTTGTCGATTGGAAGTTGCCGTTGGGAGAAGCATGCTTTTTTTTTAAAGGAACTGTGTATTAGTTTTTAGTAAACTAATAATTATTTTACAGTTCCTTTATTTTTCGGGTTTTCCTGGAGCGTTTCTTTTTTTAATTCCATTTTTCGGGTTTTTATTGGATTGGAGTCTACGGATAGGTTGTCGCTGGATTATATTTTTTACCGTTGTATTTATCCATTTTTTTGGGGAGTTTTAAGTAAGTTTTGGGATCTTTACACGTTTGGATTTATTAATGGCAGTTTGGATTCAGTTCTTCAGTGACAAAAAGGTAAGTAATTTAAATTATTTATAATTAAGGCTCCCTGTTTTCCGTTTTTACTGATTTTTACAGATAAATACAGACAGAAAACCATTTATTTTCTTGTCTGTATTTATTTTTAAATGTGGATAAAAACGGAAATTGGGTGCTTTTGAGTGATTCTAAATAGACTTTGCCATGACTGCCAGGCCAATAACTGTGTGGATTGATAGGTAAGGGGTTAAAAAAGAAAGGAATTTTAGTAAAGAGGCTTAAACAACAGTAGATATGCACAAGGCTGATACTGAAATGTGCATATTTTCATATAAGTGCATTATTTTATCTTCTGCGGGCGCTCATATCACTGAAACCTGGCAGGCATTCAAGTATGAGTGCATATTTATTGGTTAAATAAATCTGGAAATATACCAGTTTCAGCTTTATTTTTTCACAAAACCCATAATAAATATGGATAAATACAGATAAAGTTGACAAAAAATAAATATGGATGAATACAGACGGATATGTCAAAAAAATAAATACCGTAAAACCGGGAGCTCTATTTATAATGGGAGGAAATGTAATTTTTGTACTTTTTATTGACGTTTGTAAATTTATAAAATATATTTATTATGTCAAATAATTTTTCAAAGTAAGTTAAAGTTAATTGACATAATTTTTATGTTTTATATGTTTGCAGAGAAATGTTTATTTAGGAATTTAATGCACAGTTACGATATTGCTAAGTTTTTGTAGTACTGTTCTAAAGTAGGGATTTAGCTATTGTTTCTAGGTATTCGATCCCTTTAGTGTTTGGATAGAGTCTTACTTTGTATTGTAGGTGCTCGAACATTGTTTTAGTCTGTTTAGTTAATTTTGGACCTAGCTGTGTTACAGACTGTTCAAGTCTTAGGGCCCGATTCCGATGTCCGACGGACCAGAGTCCATCCGACATTGGTCAGGAACTGTAACCGACCAACCTCCTGTCATCGGTTACAGACCTGCAAGTAGGATGCGACCGGGTTTGGTCGCAATCCTATACTTAACAATGGAAGCATGCATTCCGAACGGAATGAATTATCGCGTCGTTATGTGCAGAGGTGCAGTTCATCCCTGCACCATTTGGCAGGCTCCCCAAGGTGCCTGCCACCGGGTGCAGGGATCGACAGGGGGGCACGGTGCCCCCTAGGCCGCCATTCGGCGGCCACGCACCCATGGGGGCCCTGTTGTGGGCCCCCAAATACAGTTTCCCACTGCCTTTTTGTGCCGGAAAGACCGGCACAAAAAGGAAGTGGGAAAGTGCCATTGTACTCCCTCGGCCGGAAAGAGATGGCCGGGGGAGTACTGAAGGCTTTCCGGATGGCGAACGGGTTCTCCGAGCCCATCTGAAACCATCCGGAAAACCGAGTCGGATTCCTTTCCGACCGAGCCCATCGGAATGGCTCGATCAGAAAGGAATCCGAACGTGCAGGTCCGATGCGGTTAGGATGGCTCCGACCGAGGGTCGGAGCCATTCCTAACCGCATCGGAATCGGGGCCTTAGGTGTTGGTAGCTTTGTTCCTTTTGGAAGGATAATTTATGTAGGGTTGGTTGGGTTCTGCCTGTTGTGGCTTGGAAAGCATTATGCCATCCTTCCACAGCGTTATTAGTTTTTGCTTCTTTGTTTAGGGTACTGTTATATACATTCCACCATGGTATGTGGTATTTGGGCTGTCTCCTGTGTCCAGATCTGTGTAGCCTTCCCACCCAGGTGTCCTCGAAATAGTCGAGTAGGGGACTTAGTTTTTGTTCATTTGTTTGGTAGTAGGGGCTTTCTATTAAGAGATTGTAGTGTTCTGCTACATCAGTTATTGGGACGTATGCTAGTGCAATTAGTTTTTTTATTTCATATGCAAAATTGCTATTAGTTGCATATACTACACTGAGCGTAGATTTTTGAAGGTGTTTCCAAATGCATTGGTAAAGTGGTAATAGCAACCTTGGATTGCTGTGTGAGGGTAGTTTTTCAGGATGGCTTGTCATTGACTGTTCAAAGTCTATGAAAATGTTTTGAGGGTAGTAATTATTAGTTTCTTGCTTTACTTTTGTTAAGAGTTCTACATAGGTAGTGGTTTGTTTGTTTGTTTGGTAACAGGGCGTATATAAAGGGGATGTTGGTATTGTGATACAGTCCATGGATTGTATATAATTGGTAAAATGGTTTGGGACATATTTTAAATGTTCCGTCCATCATCTATGTCTCACAATTCGGTAGTTTAAGTAAGTTTGTGGGAGTTGCATATATAATAATTCTTTTGTCATTAGATTTATTGTCATAAAGTAGAAATTGCTCTTCATTATGACTTACAGTGAGTTCAGGTGGTATTTGTATTTCACTGAAAGTTTTGAGGGTAGGTGGGGTGGTAGCAGTTGCTTTTTTTGTTCTAGCTATTAGCCTTTTCAACGTTGAGACAGAGGGTAATTGGCCAGTTACATGTTCTGGAACTCTGGGGAGTACATCTTTTAGTATTTCAGTAGTAGGTTTTTGAGAGCTAGTGCTAGCATCTTTCAGAGTCTCTAAAGCGTCTCTCACTTCTATTTCAGCTACGTTAGGGGGTGGTTATGTTCCTTAACATGTAACACAGTAGTTTCTTTAGTTGTAGCCCTCCCATAATATGCATTTGAATAATACTTGCTGCATTTCCAATTAACTTTGTCGCCTGTCTGTTTCTCCTGGGTGTAGACATATCCCATATAACAGAATAAAAAAATCCTTTCTGGGAAGTTATGAATTTGGCACCTTCAGTCATTCTGATGTTTCAAATTCTATGAGAAATGTATATAAAAAATATTAAATGTATTGTAATTGTTTTAATTTTAATACAGGATTTTATATACAACATTATACTTACATGTTTGAATATGTTGACCTTTTTTTGACACAGAGGTGTTTCTGTTGGTGCTTGCCTTTAGTGTTTATTTTGATTTCCAGCAGAAGAAAAATGTAAATGTTAATAAATGTATTTAACATTATTTATTTCAATTTGGGGTTTGTGTGGTTAGTGGGCGATTTGGGTTGTGAATTTTACTTACTTGTTTTAATAGTTTAATTGAGATTTATACTTACTTTTTTGGCAAGGTGGTTTTTGGATGATGTTTGAAGTTAGTTGAGTATGTGTTGAAGTTTCTGTAGAGGAGATATAATGAAGAAAAAATATACATTAATTATTAAGTTATTATAAAAAGTGCTTTACGATTATTTTATGCAGTTGTAACATTAAATAGATATTTTACTTACTTTTTGAAGTTGTATTCAGAGCTTTCAATGAAGAAGTCCAGTGTTGCAGCAGCAATCCGGCAGAGATTCCCCTTATTCTTGGTTTTGTAGCTGGAGTATAAAATAATGTTACATTTTCTTTTGTTTATATCGTGTTTGTTTAATTGTGCTTTCAATCTAATTGGGTTATTTTAGTTGTAGGTATTTTTTATTGGTTGTTACTAATGTTTTCAATCAATTTGGCAGTTTTTTCCTTATATGTGAAACGCTAATTAATGTTCAGTTGAACTTTTTTTTATTCTTAGTTTATTTAAAAGTGTAATAGTACATTATTTGTATTTTATTTTGCATTCATGTATATTAAAAAATCTTTTTTTTATATATAGTGTGTGTAAGTATAATATATTTGTTGAGTTTAAATATGTTAAAGTTATTTTTTTTAATTAAAATGTATTTAGTGTTAAATATATTTATTTAATGATTTGTGTGTGTTTGTGATATTGTTTATATTATTTTTGTTATATCTGAATTGATAAAAAATATTTTTAAGGTGTCGATATTGTTTTTGGGGCGATATTAGTGTGATCTATATTTTTGTTTTTGATATTTGTGTCATTTTGTATGTTTATTTAATGATTTCGATATTAGTTATTACGATATTTTTTGGATCTATATTAGTTATATCGATGCTAATGTTTGTCGATAATTTTGTGTCGATATTTGTGTATTTTTAAAAATAAGTATAGAATATTAATATTTATGTTATCAATATTTGTGTGTCGATAATTTGGTAGATCGATATTTTGAGTGTCGATGTTATGTCAGTGATCCCTTGCATGCATGGACCGTAAAAAAACGCACACTGGTGCAGTCCACCTCACACCGAGGGCACATTGCACTTAGATCATGAGGAGCAGCACTGAAGGCACTAGAATGAATATGGGCTCTATCACACATTGCTAAGCCATGTAGATAAGTGCTGTAGAGGCCATTTACAAGCAGTGCCCTCCCGTCTCCGACAGCTCAGTTACAATATGGCATAAGGTACGCTGGCTACCCGCTGAACCCTCGGTAAAAAAGCTTCAGGACCGAACACTTAAGGGGAGCGCGGTATTACCCCGCTTGGTTCCTGGCAGGTCTGCCATAAGTGCTAGGGGATCACAAACCAAGCAGGGGATCATAGTACAAAGACACAGTGGCTACCAGGTCCTAGTCCTGGCTTGTTAGCAAAGCTCGCACAGCTTCCTGGTGGCAGCACAGCATGCTGGAAACTGTAGTGTTACTTGGTGGATGAAAGCCACGTTTGGTGCCGACGAAGGTCAGGGTAGTAATCCGTGGCTAAAGAGGCCTATCCTTTGCTTTTATTTTAGAACCCATTAGTGTTACCCACTCAGCCAAAAGTGTAACCAGAGACAATTGCCCACCATGTTGTTTAATAAATTAATGTCACATGCAAGTTCCAACCTGCCTGCAGCCCACTAAATACATAAATAATTACCATATACACATGGATCACAAGACCTCTGAGAGAACGGGAAAGTTGTAACGCGCTGACAGTAGCGACGTAGGTTACATCCCACTCGGCCAAAAGTGTAATCAGAGACAATTGCCCGCAATGTTGTTTAATAAATGCCTTATGCATAAACCGTCATGCTTGCAGCTCGCTTAATAAATAAATAATTACCTTATACAGGTGGATCACGAGGCCTCAGAGAGAACGGGAAAGTGGTAGCGTGCTGACAACAGCGACATAGGTTACATCCCTCTCGGCCAAAAGTGTAACCAGAGACAATTGCCCGCCATGTTGTTTAATAAATAAATGCCTCATGCATGTTCTGTACTGCCTGCAGCCCGCTAAATAAATAAATAAATAATCACCTCATACACACGGATCACAAGGCCTCTAAGAGAACAGGAAAGTGCTAAGACGCTGATAGCAGCAACGTAGGTTACATCACACTGAGCCAATTTGTAACCAGCGGCATTGCCTGCCATGTTGTTTAATAAATGCATGACTCATGAACGTTTATTCATGCCTGCAGTCCACAAATTAAATATTTAATTGCCTCATACACAGGAATCATGGGGGTACTGAGAGAATGGGAAAGTGATGACAACAGCGGCGTCGTTTAAATCCCACTCAGCCAAAATTGTAACCAAAGACAATTGCCCGCCATGTTGTTTAATAAATAAATGCACAACTAGAAAAAAGTATCCCGTCTGTGGTTACAAGGAAGATAATGTTTATCGCATACGGCACGGGTGGGGTGGCTATTTAGAGATACCCCTAGTGGGAACTCTAGCTCTGCATGGCTAGTGCGTGGAAGGAAAAAATTCCTTTTTTATATATAACCCTCACACACTCTATTAGTGTCATGCTTCATCATCAGGTTCACCCTGACTCCTAAAGGTCAGGGTGGGCTCAACCATATTCCAGGGAGCACTTCGTGATATAGGTGGCCAGGGGGCTAACCTAGAGATTAAAAATCCCTCACCCTCTCCAAGGTATCCCTTTATTCGCGGAGATGGTGGGGAAGGCTCAAAAAGTATAGGTGGGTAAAGTGGACTATTATGGACCTATGACCCTATGTTTTTGTTGACTGACATGTTTCAGTCCTACACTATGGCCTAAAAAGGTCCCGGGCTTTCATCAGGGTACAAGGTACGCACCTCCCTGAATTGGCAGGTACACGCCTAGGCCATGCACTCTGTAATAGGGGCAAAGACAATACTTGCCCTTTCTGTTTTTCAATTTTCTTGTTCTCACCTGTAATAGAAAAAACCATAGTACATGACTGTGGAAACTGAACGTTGCGGTGGGCTACAGGGGAGCAAAAAAACACTTTGTGATTGAAAAAGGGATGCATGCATATCCCATTGCATGCGTGTTTACTGCACTCGCCTGTACTCGAGGACTGTGCTGTGGTTCCTTGTATCCCTTATCTGTGTAGCGGTTTTAGGAGTTTAAAGTAGTACTCCTTATGTGACTATCATATCACCCAAACCTTATGCCGGGGTATATCTAGGTGCCAGTATAATAGCGGCCCTTTCCAACAATAGTTAATTTGTAACTATCCATGTGCTTTTATTGTGAATTCAACATGTACCATTTAACACAAACTCAGACCCACGTTTAAAACAACAACAGACACCATACCAAAAGACATAGTTAGCGGAATATATATACAGAAAAATGCATATGCAGCCATTTCTTTCTCTTTTTTTAGGATTGTGCATCGAAGTTCCAACACATTCACGTCCAGATACTCACCCACAATTGGCGGGCGTACTACCACTCGGGAGTGAGGAGGGGGCGCCCTTTAGTCACACACTGTTTGTGGAGGGTTTAGGGTAAAGAAGGGAAGAGAGTTAAATTACGCTCAGGTTTACATCAAAGGAAAACTATTGGGTTTACTGCTAGCCGCCATGCTCGAGCCACACGACAAACATTCCAGTACTCACTTCGTCAAGAGATTACCCCTGCAATTTGCCTGCATTCGCCCTCCTCCTCCCGGTTTGGTGGATAGATGCCGGGAGGACACAGCTATTTCAAGGATGGACTTTCGCGGGCGTGGGTTCCTTCCGTGTCAGGTGATACGTGAACACGTCCACTGCATGTGCGTATGCATGCGATGGCTCGTGGTATCATGGGAATTGGAGTGCATTCAAGCCACGGCTCGCGTAGAACTAATTGGTGTATTTAGTTATCGTGCACGTACTGGGAGAATTGGTTCAATCATACAATGATTGATCCCTCATATCGTGTAACCCTGGGCGGAGTATGCATAGTGGAGCTCCGCATAGCTCCACGTAGTAAAGAAAAACCTCAGTGGAACTACGCAGGGCTCCGCTCCGCCCCGGGACCATCAGCAATATAATAAATTTGAAAAAAACCACCACTTACCTTGTCTTCTGCCTTCCCTGCTCCTCGCCGCGGTACCTCCCTTCTTCCCGCGTCCTCCTCCTCGCGTCCCTGTAGGTATTACGTCTTCCGTGAACTGTGCATATGCATTTCACGCATGACGTAATACCTACAGGGCGGCGAGGAGGAGGACGCCGGAAGAAGGGAGACACCGCGGCAAGGAGGAGGGAAGGGTAGAAGACAAGGTAAGTGGTGTTTTTTTTTTTTTTTTAATATGGGGCTAGCCTTGTACTCCGCTCCGCCACGGAGGCGGAGATTTGCCCAACTTTGCGTTCCCAGCGGAGCGCGGTGTTGGTAAATCTCTGCAAACTCCGCTGGCAGAGCGGAGTACGACGCCCGGGGTTAGTATTGTGCTTGTGTGTGTCAGAAAGTACGTAATTTTTCAGATTTCATAGAGCGGTAAAAAATTCATATTTTCATTATGACTTTGTTATGGCAGGAGAGACATGACCGAATTTTTCAAAAACTTTATTGAGTCATGTCCATTCATAGTGAACACAGTGCATTTTCGCATAGCAGGCCCATAATACATCTATATGCATATCAATGAATAGGGAACTGTCCGTTGCTGTTAAAGGAGTGTATTGTTCATTACAACTATGTGATGTTATTAAAAAGGCCATATTTCTTCTAGTATGTTTAGGGCAAGAACCTGCGCCCGCGAAAGCACATCCTTGAAATAGCTGCGTCCTCCCGGCATCTCTCCACCAAGCCGGGAGGACGAATGCAGGCAAATTGCAGGGGTAATCCCTGACGAAGTGAGTACTGGAATGTTTGGCGTGTGGCTCGAGCATGGCGGCTCCCAGTAAACCCAATAGTTTTGCTTTGATGTAAACCTGAGCGTAATTTAACTCTTCCCTTCTTTACCCTAAACCCTCCACAAACAGTGTGTGACTAAAGGATGCACCCTCCTCACTCCCGAGTGGTAGTACGCCCGCCAATTGTGGGTGAGTATCTGTACTTGAATGTGTTGGAACTTCGATGCACAATCCTAAAAAAAGAGAAAGAAATGGCTGCATATGCGTTCTTCTGTATATATATTCCGCTAACTATGTCTTATGGTGTGGTGTCTGTCGTTGTTTTAAACGTGGGTCTGAGTATGTGTTAAATGGTACGTGGTGAATTCACGATAAAAGCAGACGGACAGTTACAAATGAACTATCCTTGGAAAGGGCCGCTTTTATACCGGCACCTAGATATACCCCGGCATAATGTTTGAGTGATATGATAGTCACATAAGGAGTACTACTTTAAACTCCTAAAACCCCTACACAGATAAGGGATACAAGGAACCATAGCACAGTCCTCGAGTACAGGCGAGTGCAGTAAACACGCATGCAGTGGGATATGCATGCATCCCTTTTTCCAATCACAAAGTGTTTTTTGCTCCCCTGTAGCCCACCGCTACGTTCAGTTTCCACCATCATGTACTATGGTTTTTTCTATTACAGGTGAGAACAAGAAAATTGAAAAACAGAAAGGGCTAGTATTGTCTTTGCCCCTATTACAGAGTGCATGACCTAGGCATGCACCTGACAATCCAGGGAGGTGCGTACCTTGTACCCTGATGAAAGCCTGGGACCTTTTTAGGCCATAGTGTAGGGCTGAAACATGTCGGTCAACAAAAACATAGGGTCATAGGACCATAATAGTCCACTTTACCCACCTATACTTTTTTAGCCTTCCCCACCATCTCTGCGAATAAAGGGATACCTTGGAGAGGGTGAGGGATTTTTAATCTCTAGTTTAGCCCCCTGGTCATCTATATCACTAAGTGCTCCCTGGAATATGGTTGAGCCAACCTTGACCTTTAGGAGTCAGGGTGAACCCGATGATGAAGCATGACACTAATAGAGTGTGTGAGGGTTATATATAAAAAAGGAATTGTTTCCTTCCACGCACTAGCCATGCGGAGCTAGCGTTCCCACTAGGGGTACCTCTAAATAGCCACCCCACCCGTGCCGTATGCGATATACATCATCTTCCTTGTAACCACAGGCGGGATACGTTTTTGTAGTTGTAAGTTTCTAAGGGAGTACGTATCCCTCCATTCCTCTTTAACCTCTGAAGATACCTCTCAACCCTCGGGGCTCCACAGGCTCTCCACCTGTGTGGTCCCCAGTTTTTGTTTTTCAAAATTTAATAAATAAATGCCTTATGCATGTTCCGTCCTGCCTGCAGCCCGCAAATTAAATAAATAATTTCCTCATACAGGTGGATCAGGAGGGCTCAGAGAGAGAAGGAAAGTGGTAACGTGCTGACAACAGCAACGTAGGTTACATCCCACTCGACCGCCGCGCTGAGCCAGGAAAAGCTGTGCAATAAAACTAAAAGATTACACAAACGCAAAGGGAAAACCCTTTTTGTGAAAGGATACCTGTAATAAGCAGGTAATCTTCTAAGTTCCATGATGAGCCTAGCTGCTGAGTTCAATATGCCCCGTAATGGCGCCAGCCTCACTTAGGGTAAGCCTGCAAGAATAGCACTCCCGTAATCTAATCTAATGACTAGGGACTGCACTGCTAACTGAAAATCATCAGGGTGCAAGAAGGGTTTGATTTTCCTCAGTATGTTCAATTGGTAATTGGCTCCCCTGGTGTTCACACTGATATGATCTTGCATATTCAGGTATTTGTCCAACGTTATACCTAGTGATCTAGTTGAGTCAATAATGTGAGGAGCGCAGTTGAGAGCTGTATGTTGTTTGAGCCATTTTTCAATTGGGGTACAGTGTTTGTGAGGGGTGATCAAGAGGAATTCCGTTTTTAGTGTGTTGAGCATGAGGTGATTGCGGGTTAACCATTATTGGGTTTTCAGTAGGATGAAATGAAGAGTTTTGATATCTTTGGGTGAGGACATTTTCATGTATAATTGTGTATCATCAGCGTACATGTGGTAATGAATGTTTAAGAGCTTCAGATATTCGGCAAGAGGTTCCATGAACAAGTTGAAAAACGTAGGTGAAAACTTTGATCCGTGAGGCACTCCAATCGAGACTGGAGTAATGTACAATCAGGTTTGACTGAGTTTGATTCTTTGAGCGCTGTTATGAAGAAATGAGGCAAACCAGTTTAAAACGGGACCAGATAGCCCCATCCTTTTCTCAAGAAGGTCAATCATGCTGTCATGTTTGACCGTATCGAACGCAGAGGAGAGATCCAGAAGTGTAAGCAGGCAGGATTCGTTCTGATGTAGAAATCTCAGGGCATCAACTACAATGTGTGTTAGAGCCAATTCACCTTTTCGAATGACATTTTGAAGACAAGATCAGAGTAAAATGTGAGGGACAGAGCTCCCAGTCCTGGCTCGGAGGATGACTTAAAAGACAAGAGTGCCTGCTGAAAAGTATTTAGAGTCAATATTGCTACAATTTAGAGCAGTGCTTGTTAACCGGTGGTCCTGGACCCGTGGGGGTCCTCGAAGCCTGCTCAGAGGGCATGACTGCTAAGAAAATCAAATGATATTTACAGATTAATACAGTGTATAGAAATAAAAAAGCAAAATGTAAAATAAACATTTTTGAAACATTATGTAAATGTGAATGAATCTGAAATTGGAGACTAAAAAAGATGTGTCCTCAATTGAATTTAGACAAGTTCCAACCATCCTATTAAAATTTAGATTATGTTATATTTGGTTGTGGATTAAACAAAATATTTCATTATTTGTATACTTGTTTCTGTATTTTTCCATGTATTGTTTTGTGGTTCAAAATATCGAAAATGCTTAGGCCGGGGTTTCTGACTTTCATTAGTTACTCACTGAGGTTCCCTGGATTCCAGTAATGATTCAGTAGGGGTTCCTAGGTTTCAGTAACGAATAAGTGAGGGTCCAAAGAATTCAAAGGTTTAAGAACCCTTGCTCATGAGGGACTGATGTTATTAAGCTTCAAACCAAGAAGAGTCCTGACAGCCGGAGAGAGAGTCTGGACTGTCATTGAGAAGCCACACTGTCAATGTGAGAGACCAGCCTAACACCTTTTAAAATGTAGTTCATAACTTTCAGTAAGTGGGGATTTAAAACTTCAGCAAATACTTTATAAAACTCAGAGGGAAACCCATCTGGGCCCCCAACCTTGCTTGCTGGTAAATTGTTGATCACCTCCACCAATTCTTGCAAGAAGAAGGGGCATCCATAGAGTTTTGATCCACCTCTAGTGATAATGGAAGAGAAAGACCATCCAAAAAACGAACCAATTCCACCTCATCTACATTAGGAGAGATACTATAAATATTCTTAAAATGTTCTAAAAATATACTATCAATTTCAACCATATAAGTATATGAATTCCTGTTCTGGGGCATCTCACTGAGCTAATACTAGTCCTAACACTCTGTTTGCGAGTTAGCCATGCCATAAGCTTCCCCGCAAAGTTACTCTCTTCATATATTTTTTGCAGATATGTAAAGCTTTGTACATAATTCTTAACATAGTAATGTTCCCAGAGAGCCAGCTTTGCTTCTTCTAGTGCTTTCCTATTCCCTTCTGAATCCAACCTCAAAAAGTCCTTATATTTATCATTAATTCAGCTCTCCAATCAAACTCTATCCAGTTTTAATGCTTTAAAACGGGATATATCTCTAGAAATCAAAAAAGCTCACAGAGAAGCTTTCATGGCATCCCAGACCATGCTAATAGACGCTGTACCCAAATACCTTTTACAAAAAACATTCAATTTCGACTTTACATGCTCAAATCCAGCTCTCACACTCCAAGTAAATTCTTTTTAAAAAAACATCTTTGTCATTTGGGCACCCACTCTCTCCTAATTATCCCTGACTCTAAAGCAGAATGGTCAGAAAAACCATTCAGTATCATATTTAACCCTGTCAGTGAGATTAAAAAACAAAATCGATACTGGTCGCAGTTTTGTATCTGCCAGAGAAGCAAGTAAACTCCTTTCTATTGGCGAATGCCATTCTCCGAGGGTCAACTAATCCATAAAGTTTTATAAGCTCCCCAAGGACTTTCACTGTCTTTTGTGTTGATTCCTATTACTTGACTTATTATCTAGCCCAGGCTCTTGAATAAAATTAAAATCCCCTCTTATAATAATTTCCCCCGCCACTGTGGCTAATGATCAAAAATTAAAACAGCCTAGAAAGGGGACCTGGCTCATCCTCACCTGGGGCATAGAGACTTACTGAAGTCAATTGTAAGAATTTATCGAACAATTGACCCAGCACTATCGACCTCCTGTATCAGCATGCCATAACTGTATAACTGCATCAACAGTCTTGTAAATATTAATTGCTACCTCTCTGTATGCTGCACCCCCGAAGGAGAAACATTTAAAACCCACACAAGCTTTAAACATATCAAAATTATTTAACTTTTTGGAGGGAATATGTGTCTCTTGTGAAAATATTACAGTTGGATTATGCCCCTTAATCCAGGTTTCTATTGCCTGCCTTTTCTTCCCATTATTCAACCTATTAACATTAAATGAAAACACTTTCACCATGCCCTTCTTATGACGAAATTGTTATGTTATGTTAAAAATTTGTAGAGCGCATGGCTGCCCCAGCAACGGGGCGTCCCAGCGCTAAAGTAGACACGAAGAGAGGATCCCAGACAAAGGAGACAGTTAGATTTGGGTGAATAGCCAGGTCTTCACCAACCTTCTGAAGGTAAGGTGATCAGAGGTGTAACGGATGTGGAAAGGGAGGGCATTCCAAAGGACCGGGGTAAGATGCCCAAATGAGCACCCGCCTGCTCTGGCTCTCCGTATCCTAGGAGTTTTGGCCAGGCATAGGTCTGCTGAACGCAGCAGGTGAGTGGGAACATAGTAAGAACATAGATCACTCAGAATTTTGGGGCCGGAACCCCCCAGAATTCTATGGGAGATGCAGAGCGTTTTGAAACGCACTCTCTGTTCGAAGGGGAGCCAGTGAAGCTGACAGAGGAGGCTGGAAGTGTGACAATATTTGGGAAGTGCAAAAATTGCACGCACAGCTGCATTCTGAGCACGTTGCAATTTTTTAACTGTGCCTTTGTTGGCGCCCAGAAGGAGCGCATTACAATAGTCTAATCTGGCAAGGACAGAGGCTTGAACAATTAGTTGCCGGGTCTTGGCATCAAACAGACCCAGTATAGGTTTGAGGCCACGCAGTAGGCCAAAACATTTCCCTGCCACTGATTTGGCATGGTTCTCGAAAGCCAGGTCACTGTCCAACAGTATACCGAGGTTTTTTACCACCGGTTTAGGGGTGGGAGGAGCTCCGAGCACCTGCGGCCACCATTCATTGCTCCAAAGATGGCGATCTTTACCAACTAGAAGGATCTTGGATTTGGACGAGTTCAGCTGCAAATAATTGGCGGCCATCCACTCCGAGATTGCTGACAAATCTTGTTTGAATTTCGCGAATTCTGGCTGGGGTTCTTAGAAAAAGCAAACACCAGCTGGGTGTCATCTGCATATGACACCAGGGAAATGCCCCGAGTTTTGGCCAGCAGGGCAAGAGGCCTCACATAGATATTGAATAAAGTTGGGCTTAGTGCCGAGCCCTGGGGTACCCCACAGCACAGTGGATGAGTGCGAGAGTGGAAGGGAGGGGCTGACACTTGGAAGGTCCGGTCACTCAGGAAAGATGAAAACCAAGAGAGGGCCAAGCCCTTGACACCGATCTCCTCTAGGCGTAGAAGCAGGATCTCATGGGAGACCGTGTCAAAGGCTGCACTCAGATCTAGTAGGATCAGTGCAGAGGTTTGACCATTATCCAGGGAGGACCGTAGTAGTTCCGTAACTGCCAGCAGGGCCGACTCGGTACTATGTTTAGGCCAAAATCCATTTTGAGTGATATCATATCAACATTACCCCGTTACTTACTCCTGTTTGCCTTAACATTCCCTTATATGCAAATCCACAATCAATTGCATCCAGCCGTTAATCAGCACCGGTCAATATATACAATAAATACCAATAACCCACCCTCCTATAAATAAAATACTAAGAAACATGCATAAGCCTAAAGTGCATCCTAATTTAGCAGCAACAAACTACAACTCCCCAAAACTCTGCCACTTCCCCAACTGGTACCCAGCCAAAACTGAAAACCTTATAAAGTGCATGAAAATTGTGCAAACCTAATCAGCCGAATCAACACTCACATGATTTCGTTCTTCACTCGGCATAGTCAACTTACTAACTGCATCTAACTAGGCTCCTTTCGAGTTATTAAAGTCATTTTTCCAGAATATTATACGAAACATATCTTCTGTACCTCCTTTTTAGGTCTCGCCTAGGCAGTGCAAGCACGGTCTCTTCGAGACATGCTGTATTCAGTATGTGGGCTTTCATTCCCCCCCTCGCTGCTAATTTGTTAAAGTGTGTGTCGTTTGGAAAAGCTTGTTTCTCAATGGCTTATTCGTGTTCTATGTCTCACCTTCTCGTGTCTTGCTCCTCCCCTGGAGTATTATTGGGTTTTCCGTAAGATGCAATTAAGAGTTTTGACATCATCTACAATGTGTGTTAGAGCCATTTCGCTTACAATCCACCTTTTCGAATGACATTTTGACATCTACAAAAACGGAATTCCTCTTGATCGCCCCTCACAATCACTGTGCCCCAATTGAAAAATGGCTCAAACAACATACAGCTCTCAACTGCGCTCCCCACAATTATTGACTCAACTAGATCACTATGTATAACATTGGACAAATACCTGAATATGCAAGATCATATCAGTGTGAGCACCAGGGGAGCCAATTACCAATTGAACACACTGAGGAAAATCAAACCCTTCTTGCACCCTGATGATTTTCAGTTAGCAGTGCAATCCCTATGCATTAGATTAGATTACGGGAGTGCTATTCTTGCAGGCTTACCCAAAGTGAGGCTGGCGCCATTACGGGGCACATTGAACTGAGCTGCTAGGCTCATCATGGAACCTAGAAAATTTGACCAAGTTACACCAGACCTAAAACAACTAATATGGCTCCCATTTGAAGCAAAGTTACAGTTGAAGATAGCTCGTATGACACACAAGGCCCTTCACCTGAAGACTCCTGTCTACCTGGCCAAAAAACTTTAACTATCTAGTGGTAGTTGCTCCTCAAGAAGCGCTAACTCCCTATTGCTGAAACTACAGACGTTCAACAAAAAGGAAACTTACAACCGCTCCTACTCCGGTCTAGCCCCAAGAATATGGAACGCGCTGCCTCTTGAAACCAAGGCTAACTCCTCGAATACTTCCTTCAGAAAAGAAGTAAAAATGCTTCTGTTGAATAGCTTCCTTCAGTAGTTGCCCTGAAGTCACTCAGCCTGCTAGGCCGATTGGTATTTTGTATCTTTATTGCTGCTTGCTTATTCCTTCTTGCATTTTTTTTCTCTGTTTGTATGACTTGACTGCTATATGTGCAGCGCTGCGATACCCTGACGCAGGGCTTTAAGTGGGATGAAAAACTGGGGGGTCTCTCAAAGGGGCGTGGCCGATATAATTAAAGGCATGGCTTACAACATTTATGCAAAAAATCTGTGCTCAGCATAATGTGCCGCCCGACTGGTATTTCGCTGCTTTTGTTATTGCCTCCACATATATAATACAACAAGTAACATTACACCTACAACAAGCCAGAACTATTGGCTTTGTCAAAGGTTGTTAGTTGCATAAGATAAATATACTACATGCATACATACAACTATGGCTTCAATGTATATAATATTGAAAATGCTTTAGTTCATGCGCGAGAGGTTGTGGTGTAATAGCTAGAGCCGCCAACTTTGGAGGTGAGGAAGCAGGTGTGAGTCTCAGCGTCGGCTCAACATCCTGTGTTTCTGGGCAAATCACTTAATCGTCCGTGCCTACCAAAAAATAAATGAAGATGTCCTTGTTGGTGCTCATGCAAAGCATTTCGAGCTATGCAATATAGAACTGCAAAAAACATAAAAGTTACATCAAAAACAGTGAACTTCTGCAGAGTTGAGATTTTTTTTTTCCATTCTGAGTGTGAGGGCGAAAATGGAGAGTCTGATAGGGACCCTTCTCGGCACTTGCTTTTAAGAACTGCCAGTGCTGACCACCGGCAGGACCCGGCCCACTTAAAGCCCTGCCCTGATGGGTCATTTTTGCATTATATTAAATTTCTAAAATAAAGGCAAAAATAAATAAAGCAAACCTGCACAGCCCTTGTGCAAGGATTTTAGAGTGTTAGGCAAAATGATGTTTTGCCATCTGAGCACAGCCTAACTTATAAGAAAGAAGCAATTTTTAGTCCATTTGTTGCAATCAGACGCGATCCTGTGGCCGGGCCGGACTGGGGAACCAATCGCAGCCCTGGAAAGAAATGCTCAAACGAGCCACACTCCCTTCCTTCTGCTCTCTCATTCCATCCATTCAATCAATCTCTCTCTCTCTCTCCTTCCCTCCTCTTTGATCACTTTCTCTCCACCTTCTCTCTCCCTCCCTCTCTTTATCTGTCTTTTGAAGCCTCCTGTGCCTGCTACAATTAACCTCCAGAGCCGGGGAAAGTGACAGAGGCACCAGAAATGGCCCTGGGCTTTCAAAAGTGACCTCCAAGAGCCCTAGACCACTAGGGAAATTCTCGGTGAGTAAAAGGCCTCTCCCCTGTGATGTGGGCATTTTTGGTGGCACAGTGAAGCAACTGTATACATTGTCTTCTTAATCAATTCTGTCCCTAATCCAATATAAAGTACCACTATATTCAAATCTACTAACAAAACTCCTCTTGCTCACCTCTCTGCCAAGCCCGGCTTAATTTGGTTTAAAAGCTGAACAGTGGGGTGATCAGATGACATCATGTCACGGTCAACACCCCTCTTCTATTTACTGGCTTTCATTTAACAATGCCCCCCCCTCCCGAACCATGGGACTGAGTCTTGTCAGCCTTGTGAAGCTTCCCTTCGCTACTGATCTCAGCTAACCTATAATTCAAGGCGTTCAGCGCCATTGTCATGGGAATCCCTTACAAGAAGACGCCTATGTCAGCTCCTGTTATCAGTTGTACAGGTGGACGAGAACCCTCAGATCCATGTGGGCGATCTTCTAGTCACTGGGGACCTAGGGACCTCACCCCAAGACACTGGAAGGATCTCTTCCTGTCAACACCTAAAGAGTGAGATCAGAACTCCCCAAAGAAGAACCTCAGGAACCCCGCCCAGGAAGAATCATAAAACCTCCAGGTTCCACTGATGAGCAGCCCCCTCTAGGAAGAACCTGAAGGCCTCTTGTTCTACTGGCAGCACCTCTCCTTCAGTAGGAACCTGAATAACACCCACCCTAGCTCCACATAAAAGCACCCCTCCTTCAGGAAGAAGGTGAAGACCCTCCTGTCCCCATAAAGGATTTTCTCCTTCAGGAAGGATCTGAAGGTCTATCCCTTCGATACCCGATGAGCACCTCCCCTTTAGGAAGACTCTAAACCTTGCCCACCCTCTTCTTTTCCCTCTTCCCCTGTCATGGTTCCCTGTAAGAAAATATATACGACCGATCTGTAAAGAGGAATCAAAGAAACCTTCCTAGAGGCTAAATGCCCCCTGCAGAAAACTGGGCTGGTCTCAGGTTCGAACACCGTCAAAGCCGACTCCACCTTTTATCCCTCGAGGGGGATAATAGGAGAACCTCTGGGTAGTAGCAACATCTGCTGTCGGGCTTTGATGGGCCTAAGTTAGGGTGACCAACTGGCATGGGTGCAAATTCAGGACAATGAGTGTAAAAACTCAGGACAAAGGGTCAAAATTCAGGACAAAAATTCAGGACAGAAGGTTAGAATTCAGGACAAAAATTCGGGACAAAAGGTACGTTTTGCAGACACATCAGAGGAGGTCACACAATAATACATAAGTAAACAGACAACCAACACAAGCACAAGACAAAATAAGTTTATATTAGGTTGAGAGAACCTTGCACTGCGTCTGTTGTGTATGCGAGTGAAACTTGAACACCTGCGTTCGCATATTCCCAAAAAAAAAAAAAATGAAGAAAAAGATCAAAGGTGAAGGCTTCTCAGATCTTACATGCCCCCTCTCTCCCACTGAAAAAAACACCCGATCCGATCAATCATCCCAAGGGGATGTGATGTGTAAAAGCTAAGGGGGCTCGGAGCACAATAACAGCACAAAAGCAGAAACCTTGCACTATTGGAGAAAAAGAAATAAATAATAAAGGACAATTGTATTGTACCATTATCACTGCTTGTGTGCCAGTTTAAGAGGCTAACAGTGGATGCACCTCGGTAACACTCGCGAAACTGAAACCTCCACCTCCCCAGAGCTTGGCCCCTGGTGAGGTGACAGGAGCCCATAAATAACAAGCATTGGCATAGCCAATAGGTCTCGCCTTTGGGACCTGCTGCATAACTAAATACTTATAATGTCCCAAAGGCGAGACCTATTGGCTATGCCAATGCTTGTTTTAGAAAGCCTTAGAAGAACATCAGCAAAATGTGCTGGGCAGCAAGATCGAAATATGGCGTTGTCACATGCCACTTTACGAGCCCCGCGCTCTGGCGTACGCTCTTGGGCCCGGGGGTACTGCTGTGCAGGCCCTGGTCGGGTCAACTAGGCAACGGTGATGCAGGTCCGGTGGCGCAGTAAATGGCCATGCGGTGAGGCAACACTCCCCCTCCCCCCGCCTGGCATCCCAGCAGTGTTAGTGTCCAGGGCGGCCAGGCCAGGGCTGCGGTCCGCCTGGGGGGGGGAGTGTTGGTTAACTCACGGGTACATGGGCCAGCACCGCCGATACTGCCAGCTCCTGGCCACGGTGGGTGCCAGGGTTGGAGGGAGGGGGAGCCAGCTGGGAGCGAGCTCCTTCCGTTCACTTGTCAGGGTGGCGGCATTAGAGGCGCTTCCCCCTCCTCGCTCCTCTCGTTTCCGGCACAGGCAGCAGAAGGGTTTTGTGCTGCTCGTTGCGGGTCGTGCCGGGTCCAGCAGCCTGAAGTCAGTTACGTCGCCTCGTGGCAGTGTATTGGTTTAATGGGGAAGTTAAGTTTGTCTGAGCAACTTGCTCATTGTCTTACTCGCAGCACCTTCGCGCGTTGGGGGTTCACACGGGTCGAGTTTGCGCTATATAAATAAGCGAATAACAGCAATACAATTTGGGGCATGGTGGTGGATGTGTTACAGTGCCCTGGTCCATGTGTTGCGGGCCTGCACTTCAGATTTCGCAGCAAGTGTCAGGTCAGACATGCAACGCCCGGGGGGGAATGTGCCTCCAATGCATGCCTTGCTTTGTGTTCTAGCTTTGCACATAGGGGCTGCAGCAGTTCGCCACCACCCGCTTTACCCGCTCCGCCCAGACAAGGAGCATTCAAACACAGAGGGGCGGGGCACGACAGGCGTCGCCACCCCGGCATGCCAGGGTACTGGTCAAAGGAAGGTCCGGTTTGGACTCTAACATTTGTTTACGTGCAGGTACTGTGTCTTCCGACCTCGGCATCACCGCGAAGCGTCGGGCGACGCACGAGCTCGCAGCAGGTACTAGCTCCTTGGGTTTCGAACGTGTACATTTTCTTTGGTAGTAAACAACCGTTCCTTTTGCTACCTAGAAGAGCAGAGACAGAGTGGGTCCGTTTAGGAGCAGAGGCCAGCTGGTGCGGGGGTTGTTTGGTTCGCATTTCTGGTAATGAGGGGACAACTCAGTGTTTGCTGTCTCTTCCCCCCCTGCTGCTGGTTTACTTATGGAGCAGTGTATTTGAGGTAGCCATGGAACATAGAGCCCTGTCTACACAAAAGGTAAGCTCAATTCAGCATTACGCATTCGGTTAAGGCAATTGGTTGGGTACTTGACAGGAAGGGGTCACGTAATTTTGTACAGCTGACAGCCAGGTTACAGGCCAGCCCGATTACAGGCCAGCCTTGATTTCAGAGGCTGAAGGGGTGGGCATAAGACACAGCACCGGAGCTCCTTCGGGGTTGCGGGGGCAGCATAGGCGGCATCAAGGAGCACTGTGTTCATCTACACCTCACTTTTGTCCCGCCCGCTAAAAGTTTTGCGTCAGGTAAAGTGTCAATTGGGAAGCAGTTTTATGAGTAATAGCGGTCACACTAAATCAATGTGTATGCCCAATCAGGTTAGACTGCAGGAGTCTAGCCCTGCCCGGGTTCACGAAATCAGAGCCACTGGCTGCTGGGTTTCCTTCCAACTCACTGACTTCTTTTTCAGGGGTGCTGCTCAGACTGAGAAGAGCTTTCACGATGGAGAAACAGTTACCTGTTTTACTATGTTTAGAATGTAGAGTGTGCTCTATGGCGGGGACAACAGAGTGCACCTGCCGATATATCCCTGTGTCTTAAAAGGAATGCTCCCTCGGGTACACATGAGGTGACACGGTGTGCATTTACACGAGGTGACGTAGTATGCATTTACACATGAGGTGACGCGGTGTGCATTTACACGAGGTGACGCGGTGTGCATTTACACATGAGGTGACGCGGTGTGCATTTACACATAAGGTGACGCGGTGTGCATTTACGCATGAGGTGACGGGGTGTGCATTTACGCATGAGGTGACGCTGTGTGCATTTACGCATGAGGTGACGCTGTGTGCATTTACGCATGAGGTGACGCTGTGTGCATTTACGCATGAGGTGACGCTGTGTGCATTTACGCATGAGGTGACGCTGTGTGCATTTACGCATGAGGTGACGCAGTGTGCATTTACGCATGAGGTGACGCTGTGTGCATTTACGCATGAGGTGACGCTGTGTGCATTTACGCATGAGGTGAGGCTGTGTGCATTTACGCATGAGGTGAGGCTGTGTGCATTTACGCATGAGGTGACGCTGTGTGCAGCTACACATGAGGTGACGCGATGTGCAGTTACACATGAGGTGACGCTGCGTGCAGTTACACATGAGGTGACACTGTGCAGTTACGCATGAGGTGGCGCTGTGTGCAGTTACACAGGTGAGGACGCTGTCTGCGGTTTACACATGTGGTGACGCTGGGTGCAGCTACCATGAGGAGACACTGCAGTTACACTTGAGGTGACACTGTGTGCTGTTACACATGAGGTGACACTGTGTGCTGTTACACATGAGGTGACACTGTGTGCTGTTACACATGAGGTGACACTGTGCGCAGTTACACATGAAGTGACACTGTGCACTTGCACATGAGGTGACACTGTGTGCACTTGCACATGAGGTGACACTGTGTGCACTTACACATGAGGTGACACTGTGTGCACGGACACATGAGGTGACACTGTGCAGTTACACAGGAGGTGACACTGTGTGCAGTTACACAGGAGGTGACACTGTGTGCAGTTACACAGGAGGTGACACGAGGTGCAAGTACTAAGGAGGTGACACCGTGTGCAAGTACACATGAGGAAACGGTGTGCAAGTGCACATGAGGTGTAGTGAAGAATAACACTAGGAGGGACTCAGAAATCATAGGAATATAAGGGAAAAAATACAACAATCGGTCGCACGTCCCTTAACGGGATTACACGGTAATGTACATGGATGACTATTGCAGATCATTTAGTTGATATACAATTGGGTATTTAAGGGGCTGTTTTCCGGTCACGTATTGGTCACCTCCGGCGCTTGGGACAGTCTGCCACCAGTTGGCACTGTCTGTCTATCTTAGAGATGACCGCGTCAACATGCATTGAGTCATTCAATGCTTTGATAGTGCTAGTGCCTGCTGCCAAAGCCATCCTCATAGCTGCGGGGGCCTGGAACAGTCTGATTTGGCACACTTGCACAAGGTTTAGGGTTAGCAGTTGGGATGTCACCCGGATGGGGAGCACAGCAGGAGCAATGTGTGGTGCAAACTGAAGTGGCCAGCTTCGTTTTCAAACTCAGGGCCATTGGCATTATTGTGATGCAGCGGCAATGTTTACAAAACTTTGGACCTGCATTAGCCATTCATATACCTTGTCCATTCGGGCTCACTCTAAGACCATTCTCCAGTATTTCCATGCCTGAAAGTACGTAGTGATGAAGTAAGTGTCCCTAGTTGCGCAACAAGATATACATTTGTATAGGGTGCTTGTTAAAAGCTTCATTTGGTCTAACGAGTGCCAGGCTTACGGGGAAGACTTGGACTAGAAACGACCTTCAGTGGTTACTCAACACTATTGGTTAGAAGGGATGTTGTCAAAAGCAGAACTCAAACTAATTTGCCTTAAACACAGGATGGAGACGATTTAAGTGATATGCCTAAAGCTGTAAACGTTGTGCTAAAGGGATGGCATGCCAAGGGAGATTCTTCCATCTTTCAATGGACCCCCCCCCCCCCCTCAATCCAACACGCCTAAAGTAAGGGAGGATACCTGATTGATTTGTGACCTGTATTTGTTTTATTAAACACACCGGGTACTTTGAGATAGCGACATTTGCACTCAATTCATAGGTACTTCCAGGACGTATGTCGTTTAAGACACACACCTCCAGACAGGACTGAAGAAAGGGCAGGTATTACACATATGGTTCCCCTTCTGTTCCCACTTCTTGTCTACTCCCTGGTATACTAGCAGAAGTTTGGGAGGGCAAGACGTCACCTAGGGTGGTGACTTGCTTAATTCGATGGACATGCTCCACAAGCGCCATACACAGGTAACTGGGTGAGAGGAAGTAAGGCGGGCTTGATAGTTCTTACTTCTACCTGGAAGTCTGCAGGATGAAGGTCTTTTGGGGTCGTTATGACCAGGTAGAGCATTATCGCTTTGTATAGCCGGGCATAAAAGAATGCCAGGCAAGAATACAGGGGACTATGGGCAAGGTTTGCCTGTCACGAGTATAGTATATGCAGGCGTGAGCAACGTTATGGCCACCAGGCCAACTGTGCATCATTCTCCCTCAAGAGAGCAGGCATTCCTTAAGCCCTCATCCATCGAAGGCGTTTAATTAATTTTATGACACTACTTGAGCTGATAAAGTATCACGGATAGGGGGCATAGTAGTCTGGCACCGGTGGTGGCTTCACACACTAATCATAGCAGGGCACACAGTGGAAGATGCACGATAGACATTCAGTCACACAAACCAGAGAGACATCATTCATTTGTTCGACACAATTCAACTACAGAATTGCCTGCGCAAATGTCTGGTCGATGCAGCAGAGCAGGTGCACTCTGTATGCAAGGGCATGCTACCAGTTGCTCATGTGAGACAAAAACACCCACCCTATAGCCAGGGCAGCCAGGCATTTTCGGAAGTTGCCATCGAACTAGTGGGTTGCGATGCAATAAGCTGCGGGGAATATGGGGTCAGAACAAAATTTGGCTACAAGGATTGAAGAATGATTGATTTGGCGTTCCCACTGCGAAAGGAAAGGCAGGTATTTGTACATGTTGTTCCCCCCCTTATACGTCAGGTACATGAGAACACCCGTGCTTATTGTCACATATCCCAGGGCAGGATAGTCACTAAGGAGGGGGGGGACAGGCCATGGGCATGCCTTGCCAGGACAGTGATAGCCACTCACACTAACTGGAGCCTCTATGGAGGACAATTGTTGGAAACACAGACTGGGGTGCGCTGGGCCCAAAAACCCCTCACCAAAGCTGCGGGGGGCATCTTGCTGTCAGGTGTCTTTGAGGGACGGGCAAGGGCATTAAAGGGCTGTAGTTCGTGACAAGGCATTTGCAGGGATGCAGAAGGGTCCCAGCGGATCCTCCAAAGGTACTGCAGCGAAACATGTGACACGGAATCTTGTAGTCCGACACCATTACTGGTGTAAGTATCAAGGGTCACAGGTGGATAGCAGGGACTGGGCATCTGTGACCGGTTGAAGGTTCAGCAGGCAGGGTGAGCGGAGTAAGTTGTCACTCCACGGAAGGGTGCAGTGTCTAATAACTGGCACCATACACATTCCCTCAAGCCTGTTTTGACACCATTACTAGGTTCGCCTGGGAGCAATCAAAAAGAACTGTGAAAACTGTCTGGTCAAGGTGGCGAAGTAATACACCCTAGAAGAAGACCATGAAGACCACAAGGTGCAAATTAGCAACCAGTTGGGGACAGGTGAACTTTAGTGGTCTGAATTTACCCCCGGGCTCCCGTGGCATGGAGCTCGGTCGGGGGAGGCGATGGAGCCTGCGCGCAGGAGGGTCTTCTGCGCTATGCGTAAATTCACTGAGCAGAGGGGATTTGGCTTCAGTAGACAGGGGTTGCTACACGCCAAATCCACAGGGTGTTTCGAGGACGATGGGGTACATCTGTCCAGTATAAGCATGGACCTGTTCTTGCTGGATAGGGGAGAGGCCCTAGAAATAGCAGGATGTAAGTAGGAATGCCGGCCTGGGTGGGGGGCCCTGGCTGCGACGGTCGCCAAACCCAGGGCTGTGGCGGAGTTACAGGGCGATCCGGAGGCGGAAAGGTACTCGGGTACCCTCTTCAGGAGCACAAAGGGTGCTGAGGCCTAATATCCCCAGGAAGTCTGTGCGGTGGACCCTGGGGTGCGACGGCGCCCCGTCTGTCCTACGGGCGGTTGGAAACCTGTACAACCGGGGGTCGCTTGAACGCTCCGCCCCTCGTAGGGGGGGGCCTGAGTAATAGGGTGGACCGATGGTTCACCGGAAGTGGGAGGGGCTATCCCCTCACCACAACCGCTAAGCACCGATTGGCTAAGGCCACGATGCAAGTTGGCCCATCAGGTGGTAGGCCGCGAGGGGCGGCTTGCCTTTGGATCGCCTGTATGATAACCCACCATGTTGGCATATTTGGTATGCTAATAAACCTGCAGCAATTTTTCCCACCAAAAAGTTCTTGTCTGCTTATTTTGTTACATGTATGTTGCTGCGGGAGGGCTGGTGAGTGTTGCCGATATTGGCACTAATTCAGAGGAGGCGCTGGAGAGAACTAGAGAGGGGAGACCGCAATTGGGAAACACAGACCGGCGTTCACGTTGTGAGAGTGGATATTAAGAGGGGCCCCGAGAGTGCCATTGGGAGGGGTTATTGACTCGGAGAAGATATTGAGAAGTAGAATATTGAGAAAGGAGTACAAGATTTGTCGAACACATTGAGACGGAGAACGTTATGGGAGAACGGGAGACCCAGAGGCAAGCAGAGAGAGGGCTATGTCAGATACGTCATAGATAGATAAACTGTGTGAGAGAAGCAGAGGCAGGGAAAGTGAGAGGAGAGAAGGGGTGACAGGGAAAGAGAACGAAAGAGGGAGATACATGAGAAGGGAAAAGACGAGAAGAGAAAGAGTGTGTGAGGGAGATTGAGGTGGAAAGGGCAGTAGAGAGAGTGAGGTGGGGTGAGGAGAGGAGAGAGAGATGAAGAGGGGACCTAGAGAGACTGGTGTATCGGCGCGGAAGAGGGAGAGAGGGAAGGGGTGGAGCTACAAGTGACGGAGACTGTAGGAAGAGAGCCGTGTCAGAGCGTGTGGAAATGAGACGGGGTCTGTTGCCCTGGCGCTATGTGGAACTCGTTGCATCTTTTATTCAGAGCCGGGTATGTCCGCAGGCTGTTCTCTTATCCTGCAGTGTGTCTAATACACAGAGAACTGTACTATCAGCATGTAACGTGCACCACTGTTAACCAGTTCCATGAACCGCTGTAAGTAGCGCGGGCTGTAGATGGACTCAGAGGCGCAGCGCGTGCAGTGGCACCGGGGCCCCTAGAACCCTGATAACTGCTGTACATTGCTGCCAATGGGAGTCAAAGGGGCATTTCCTTACCTGCACCGGGGCCCATGGCACCCTTGCTAAGCTACTGGTTGGATGCATCGAAGAGGAGAAATGTACTGACGAAGTCATCTCCAAAGGTTACCCTTAGCAAATCGGACTCCAGGCGACAGGCACTGCTTGTCATATAATATCACGTTTTTACGGAAATACTTTTAGACAGGCGTTGCTACACTCCTCTTATGGGCTGCACACTGATTCAAATATTTCTCAATATTTACACTGAGGCATACCGCGTGGAAATGTAACACCGTCTAAATAACTACGATGACCATAATGCACCGGGGCGCGGTAATCTGAGCTATTGATACCTCAGACTGTGATGTAACTAATCAACTGTGAAATAGACGCTTAGAAGGTCCAAAATGGAATGGGAGACCAGAAAAAGATGAACCAGGATTAAATGCATAACACACCCCTGAAAGCCATTAACGCTGGTGTGAGGGAGTGGGGCCACAACGAACGTTTTTTGCAGAGGCGACAGTGAAACAGTGAAGTTTGTCAGATTTGAACTTGTGAAAGAACAATTATTTGTTGACCTATTCGTACTTAAAACTCCGTCACATTTCCGAAAGTACTTATCAAATTTTAAATGTTTGTACTGGACACTTAAAACAGATAGACTTATTTTGCTAACTCTACTCCCGTTCTCACGCGCATTATGTTTCCCTGTATGGGCGGAGGGTCGATCATAGGACACGCCTCATGCTAACACCTATGTGGATTTGCTCCGTCCCCGTTAACGGTAAGTGGCCACGTGGACAGCGACACTAAAAGCTACATTGTCTGGGTTACAAGTTAGAACTCAAGATATTGGTACGCGATTTATTGATGTACCGAGGATAAAAGGCGGATTACGGCCTGCTTCCCTACGTCTCATGCAGGAAGTTTGCAGCAGGCACTCAACTCACTGTGCAGTGTGCAATGTCATTCTCTCGGCGTTCCCAGGTCGAGATCCCTCACATCGACTCCTCCGGCTCTTTGCCCGTCACCTCCTCACGTGACCTCTGCTGTCAGCAGGGTGCCTGGAGGCGGGACCTCGTAGCGCCCCGCCTACTTGTGCTGTTTGCAGCCGGTGCGCCTGGTTACCAGGCAACTCTGGTAGCCATGGGAGGCGGCATGATCCAGGTAAGGTACCGGGCACCTGAGCGTTGTTGTCAAGTCAGTCCAGCGGGCGCAGTTGTCCTCGGTACTGGCATCGAATTCACACTCTGCCACATTCTCAGAACAGCAACCACCACCACAACACTCCCTGTGTGTGACTCCCAAGCATTTGTTAACAGAGTGAAGTGTACTCTCGTGGTGTCTCGGCTGCATGTGACCTGTCTGTACACTGTGAGACACGGGTTAAAACCTCCGACAGTTCCTGGTGACGAGACCGTGACCGGAGAAATATGTGTACTCTGTACAGAGTCCATTCCCACAGGGTCCGAGCCCACTTAGCTCGGTGGGATAGTGCACATGCTGCAGAGATCTCTGCATAATCTTCAAATCACAGGATCAACTTCCGCCAAGGCTGAATCGGCGTTCACCTTTGTCTCAATAAAGGGAGTAACATTGAAACGAGTGAAAACTTTTCTGTAACAACCCCTGGTAATATTGATAGTACTAAGAGCCCACGTGACCGTAGCAACCCGCGAACAAGTATAAAAATACCCAGTTCTCCAAAATTTCTGTTTTAGAACTGATCCTAATCCGAAACCAATTCCTAGTTTCCTACAGGTCTCTCTCCCAGATCGGGCATGTTTAGTAAATTGTCAGCGGCGTTTTTATTATTTAATAAAGCTGACGTTCAGCTGGGGGATTTGCTGGGGATCTGTGCGATCAGTGAGTGTGCGCGCGCAGGGCAGTGCCCGCCAGTAACATGGGTGCCCGTGAGTTGGCGAATCTAAACTTAGAATCTTTCCTTAATGAAGAGGCACGCACGAACTTAATGGGACTTTCATGCTGTGACGCACACTAACCCCCCTGCTATTCCTGTCAGCTTTCGCTCTCCCGCCATAGTTCCTATTACAAAAGATTCCTACTCAGGAGTAGACTAGCCCATAATAAAGCAGGGTTCACACCGCAGCCTACTTTGACCACGCGAGTTTTCATGCAGTGACGTATGGACACCATGGAAACGTGCACACGAGAGATGTAAAGGGGCGCAGGCGCGAATTGAGTGTCGACCTAAAAAACGCGAGCGCCATCCATCTGTTTCCAATTAACGCGAACGTGATAATTGGAAAAAGATGGCGCTGCTGCTCGCTCCCGAGCAGCCTAGGCCACAGGACACAGAAGGCGGGACATACACCCGCCTTGGGCCAATTGCCTGCTGTCTTTCTTACAAAGACAGTACGCAAAGCCCAATAGCAAGTGATAACAAGCATTGGCATAGCCAATAGGTCTCGCCTTTGGGACCTTATAAGTGTTTAACTATGCAACAGTTAATGTTGTTGCACCAAGGATATTATGCTGCATAACTAAATACTTATAAGGTCCCAAAAGCGAGACCTATTGGCGTTTAACAATGCCAATAGGTCTCGCTTTTGGGACCTTATAAGTATTTAGTTATGCAGCACAATATCCTTGGTGCAACAACATCAACTGTTGCATGGCTAAACACTTATAAGGTACAAGGTTTAGCCATGCAACAGCTGATGTTGTTGCACCAAGGATATTGTGCTGCATAACTAAATACTTAGAAGGTCCCAAAAGCGAGACCTATTGGCTATGCCAATGCTTGTTTTGTGTCTCTCTATTACAGCAGTCTTCTGTTCCATTTCTTTACACAACGTGCATCCTTCTAGCTTCTTAAATGCAAGAGGGAAGCTCTTGCAACCCCTTTCTCAGACCATCCTCTGAGAATTTACAGCATTATCCACATCCACAGTATAAAAGATGCATAAAATTGGGAACAGCAGTTGCCATCTGGACGTATATTATTTTTTTTTAACCAGCAGAGCCACTATGAGGTGTTCAGTCACACGATAACTCCTAATTCTGTCATAGATGCCAGCAATGAGCTCAGTGCTGACCCCATTAATTAAAACTCCAAAGCACAGGCTCAACGATCGTGAATGTATGCTGAATTAAAAACCAGAACGTGTAGGTAAACATGTCAAGTGGCCAGCCAGTCAATGGCACGTACGCAGAAACGGGATAGTGTAACTACAATAACCAGCATGCAGCACAATATAGACAGAGTGACAATGGTTCCACTTACTGCCAACTCCAAACGAAAATAATGAGAACTAAAGTGATTCTGCCAGAAGTACGCTGTGATGGCTGTTCGTCATGTACCAAACCTTTAAGAAAAGGGGATAATACCCTCGAGATCATTACCTCATATCTACAATTATAACAATGTGCACCCAACTGAATTCCCGTAAAGTGAATAAGTGAAAACGTACCAGCCATACACAGTTAACCTGTGTATCAGAACGCGCCCAGGAACAATGTGCAGGTAAAACCCAGTCCTTCGTAATATTGAGTGCAGCTCACAAAGCGGTAAACACTAGACAAGTCGACTAAATGAGTAAGCAAACAGACCTGCAGTCAAACCCAGTCTTGCCCATATAACTTTGTCATGCACATGTGAAAAAGTCAAGAAAAAACATGTAAAGCCCTACCTTAATCAATGAACTGCGATCACGCGAAACACCACAACACTAATAAGTCAGTGAAAACGATGTTAGCACGATTGTGATTAATGTAATTGTATTTATATAGCGCTTACTATCCCTTACGAGGCATTGAAGTGCTTTTCAGCAAGTAGTACGCTACTCCGGAACCCAAAACAGGTTAGTGGTGAATTAGTATAGGGAAATATGAATTTGTTTGAGCGGTGGACATGTGTCTGTTAGCTGGACTGAAAAGGAGAATGGAGGGACGGAAGAGTCTAGAAAGTGATTATTGGGAGATAATAGTAGTTGTAGGAGGTTTAGGATGAGTAAAGGAGAGTCTCTAGAAATGGATTAGGGAGATCATATAGGCTCAGCATATCTCCACGGAGATCCCAACACATACTCCGATAAACCATGTAACAGCATTTAATAAGTGAAGCACTTCCGACAGCTATATTTCTCCTTCATGAAAAACAAATGTAAAATAGGCTTTGGTCATCCCTGAAGAGATCCAGATGCAAGAAAGGGTAGCCTGGCAAGACAGCTTAGAAGGTTAACAGGCCTGCTGCTGAGATCTGTGCGAGTGGCAAAGGCAACAGATTCAGCGTTTCTTCTTTACAGAGCAGATAAAAAAAGTGCCAAAACCTTGCCTAATAGTAGCTCCTATCATAGGAACAAAGAAATCATCACAGTGTCATTCGCTACATAGGGGGCACATTTTGGGGGCACATTTTAAATACACCGAGGGTCTGAACTTGGTGTCCTTTAGAGGTGACCTGCCCTATAAGGTAACACGCATATTATGACAGGACGATTCATCTGAAAGGTCCGCAGGCGTGACCTGTGGCTAGATTTACCCCACCCCTAAATACTTGCCTTACAAAAACAAGACGCGCGGCCAAGAAACGCGCTCTCTGGTGAGGGAGGGGGAGGAGGGGTGAGGGAGGGGGAGGAAAGGCAGATGGCGCCTCGCCAGCGATGCGAGGAATGGAAACGCGCTCTCTGGTGAGGGAGGGGGAGGAGGGGTGAGGGAGGGGGAGGAAAGGCAGATGGTGCCTCGCCAGCGATGCGAGGAATGGATGGCAGCTGTGCGCGTGCACGCCATCGTGAACGCAAGCTGGTCGCCAGCCGAAAGCCAGTGGGTTTGCACTTCCAAAACCCGCTTACTAAAACTCTCGGCCAGACCAGCGCAAGCGCTGGTGCAGGCCGAGACCTAAAAATGGCCACCAAGTATCCCAAGTGAGTGGCAGTGTCAACAAACAAAAACCCGGTAGATTGAATGAATCGATAAAACAAGTTCATCACCTTTTTAAAAAAAATAAAAACAATCACTATGTGACCCCCACCAAATTAAGAACAGTTCAGATTCAACCTTGCAATGAGAGTACCCATGAAAGCCGTCCTTTGGAGGGGAACTGGCATGTAGCACAGCCAGTTATCGTGTCTCTTTTGAGACAGACAAATAGGAAAAATGTGGTCAACCGGTGGTGACCCAAGTAAGCCCATGACCTTTGACAAAGTGGTACCCAAGGATGCTTGGGCACAATATTACAAGCAGACGTCTCGGAGTGGGTTCAGAGGTCACTGGTAACCGGGCTACACAGTAAGACAAGCATTGGCATAGCCAATAGGTCTCGCTTTTGGGACCTTATAAGTATTTAGTTATGCAGCACAATATCCTTGGTGCAACAACAACTGTTGCTTGGCTAAACACTTATAAGGTCCCAAAGGCGAGACCTATTGGCTATGCCAATGCTTGTTAATGCTTGTTTGTCTATTCAGAGTGGCACTGGAGGTGCCTTTCATTCAGTGTTGCAATGCCTTTGCCTTCTCATCACACATTTCTGCAGTCTTGTCTTTGTAAGGCCTTAGTCAAAACTCTTAAGATTTGCCATTTCATGACTTCAAAGGAATCCATTCATTGCCTGACACACTAAAAGTCAAGCTGATTTGAAAAGATTATGCCCAAACTGCTATAATTCCAAAGCCACGCCTTTCTTATTCTCGGTTTCTGCTGCGAGTTGACCTCCTTTCAGTGCTAATAAAAAAGGCCTGACCTACATACAATTTTAGGTAAATTATCTCAGTGTGGGGTAATTGAATGGGACGCTCAAGAACAAACTTCAATAAAAATAGATCACCAGTTGAAGTCAACAGAGTGAGGGGGGGCGGAAACAGAAGATGCGCTGTCAGCCCATCAGCCTGGCCACCGACGTGTACTAATGTATTATTCTGTGGGTGAACGCTCTTAATGTGCTGCTTTGACAGGATAATTTCCCCTCCTGACAGGTCGATAGTGGACAATTACATGGCCTGAATGGCACATTTTACAACAACATTTTCGGTGTCTGGCACAGTGAGCAATTAAAGTTTCTCCCACACTCTAATCATGCTGAAAGGTTGGAATTACCGGGAACAGGGTGAAACAGCCATAAAAAAAAAATCAATGCTCTACATGTTTTTAAATATAGTAACTTATTACTAAGGTGAATATATTGTATGGCTCTCAAAAACGACTCGCCTGTGCCAACTGAGTACTGCACGCACTGAAAAGTAAGTCCTGAGCGAAGTTCTGCGTGTCTCCTGCACACACATTACATGTAAAGCATTTGAAGTTGTTACAGCGCCGAATTTGGCGCTCATTTCTCGCAGAGACGCGTGAACCAGACACCATCCCAAAATAAACAAACCACACAAGCGTCAGACCTGACAAGAGTCCAAGGGAAAGAAAAGTTCATTTGGTGAAGTGCCCTTCGCCCCCACGTGTCTGCCAAGGGACACAGGCCGGCGTTTGGGAACAGCCAAGAGGGAGACAGCGCAGCAGGAAGAGACAGCTGCAAGCTGCGCTTGACCGGTGACTGCATTCGACCGCGGGATGTTTCAAAACAAGAGAGTAAAAGAAAGGAAAAGTCTAGACAGAGATTGACCAAAGAGGAACTAGCGCACCTCCTGATCCGAGAGAAGTGGGACTTACGTCCGAGCACACGAGGCTTTTAACGTAAACAAGGGCAGTGCCAGGGTCATACATACACCCGGGTGGTGCCGCTCTGCACGCAAATTTTTAAGGAGAGTCCTTGGGCGCCTCACGATTGTGCACCTGGGCATGAACCTCGATTCCAGACGGGGTTGGGTGTTAGGGGGGCATGCCGGCGGTAGAGATGGGGCACAGCAAGTCCACCCGGTTACATTTCTTCAGCCTTCTCGTTCTGTCAGCCTCGCCTTTCACTATCAAAAGAACCACTGCCCTAACGCAAACAGGGCTACATGTTCCCGCCCCCTCCCGTGATCGGTAGAGTAATAAAACAGTCATATCTGGGGAGCGGCGGGCTTTGGTGCCACTGCACCTGCTGCACGACGGATACCTACCCCCCTGATTCCTGTCATCATAGTTACCTAAAACTGTCCTAGCTACCCCTAGTGACACGGCAGCATCACAAGCTGCACCCGTGGCCATCAGAGAACCGCCTGGGTGTCAAAGTAAAATAAAACCAGGGCGAGGGAGTAAACAGCTCACTCTCTGGTTGCGGAGTCTCATTAAAGCTACACTTGGAACATTCAGCGAGTTAAACAAAACTCGTCAAAGGCGTAGACCCCAGGGCAGGATCTGGTTGTTCACTCAGGAGACACTAAAAGCATGCACGGGAGGGCGCCCAAAGTCATTCACTGCGTAAGGCAACCCAAGACATTGTGCATACTTTACACCCTGCAATGAGATCAAGTAGGATTTGAACCCCCTTGTCACAGTAACCACAAATAAACGCAAGCATCGCACAAGGCACTGGATTCAGGGACCCAGCCACCCTTTCTTCGGAGGGCTACAAAGCCGTCTGAGGGCAGCACACAGCAGCGCTTGTAAAGATCACACGCCGTGACACACGGGATGCAGTGACTGAATCCGGATTCGAGAGAGCACACACTGTAAACAAGGAGCACATGCACGGTGCTTTGGCTCTTGCAGCTTCACTGACAGAGCCGCGAGTGTTACACTGCATTCTGGTACTTGCAGTTCTTGGTTTTAGACGATTATAAATCAAAACTACCAATGCCATACATTATATTAAAAGCATAAGTCCGTGAGTTATTCAGCCTTTCACGGGACAGCTTGAGAGCAATTTGTGTAAAAAAAAAAAGAGTATTAATCACCCACGGAGTATGGACCCATGCTAGGGACACAAAATTACACGTTATGTAGGAAACGTGTGTAAACCATCCAGGATCGGGTGAACAAACGTGGAGCATTAAAAACAAAGAAATAAAAAGCTGCTTAAAGCCAAAGCGGGAGAGGGAAGTGCACAGAACAGACGCCCTTGTACCGCTTTAATGAAAGTAAACAAACGCTGGTGTAAAGCCATAGCGGGAGGGGGAATTGCACGGAAGACGCGAGGCCGTCATTGCTAATAAAAATGATGCGATGGAGGGCGAGGCGAGTATTTTGTAAATTAAGGCATGCGTTATTCACAGAGCTTATAAATGTATAGTGTGAAAAAAAGGAATATTAATCACCCCCGGAGTATGGATCCATGCTCGTGATTTACAATTACACACGATTTAGGGAATGCCTGTAAACCATCCAGGATCGGGTGATCAAACGTTGTGGAGCATTAAAAACAAAGAAATGCAAATGTCGCTCAAAGCGGGAGGGGAAAGTGCACAGAACAGGCACCCTTATACCGCTCTCATGAAAGTAAACAAAGAAATGCAAATGCTGGTGAAAAGCCAAAGCGGGAGGGAGAAGTTCACGGAAGACGCAAGGCCACCATTGCTAATACAAGCATTGGCCGCGCGGCCGTAAAAGTAACGCTGCGCGGCCGTGAAAGCGAAAGTCATCGCAGTGAAAGCAAAAGTGATCGCGATGACGCGCTCTGTGCTAAGCACGCGAGGGATGCGCGCGCAGCAGTGATTTGAGAGGCGGAGTGAGGCATGCGCGCTTGTGCGCGTAACCGCACGTTGGTGGCCGGAAAAAGCCTCTTTGGGAGCACTTTCAAAAGCCCCTTACTAAATGTCTCGCAGAGCAGCGCATGCGCTGGCTCAGCGAGACCTAAAAAAAAAGGACACGCCCGAGCGTGTGTTTGGAATTTAAAAGCCCTTACTAAATGTCTCGCAGGGCGGCGCATGCGCGCTGGCTCAGGCGAGACCTAAAAACAGTTTGCCATGCCCTGGGCTCTGGCAGGAGGAGGCCCAGCAAATGCTGTCACTGCGTGGAGAGGCCCATTGTCATTCTGTATGTGATAATTAGGCCGACATACAAAATGATAATGGGCCTGATAGCAGTCTGTGCCAGCTCGGGGAGGGGCTGCTGCAGGCCACAGATCACAGCAGGAGCGTGAGCTGGCCCCTGCAGTGAGAGTTACAGGCTGCTTGCAGGGGGCAGCTCCCTCCAATGTCTGAAATGACAGACAAATGGCGTCCCTGGAAGAAACCCTTACGGACAATGGACAAGAGGCCCAAATTACGGGCAGTCCCTGAAATTTACGGACGGTTAGTCACCCTAGCCTAAATAAAGAAATATACTTATTGTTGTAATGCCCTATTCGGCAGCCCTGTCAGCTATTGCTGTGTCTGCACAGGCGTGGGATGTCGACGCTCCAATTTGCATTTTTTAATAATACCTTTCGTAATTATCCGGCCGTATAAATAATGACTTTACCTTAATTATAAAATGAAGGTGCTTAATGGTGACGAGCGATTTGTTCGCCATTAGCCAGCATGCATCATGAGTGATTCATCGATTAACAGGCGGGGTGGTGTTTGTCCCTCCGCAGGCCTCAGCTAGGGTTACCAGAGGACTCTCTGTCACCAAGGACGCCATTTTACATTCCTGGTGCATTTTGGGAGTTGAAGTCTTGGTTTATTTCAACTGAACAACTTTTACTAATAATGCGGGAATCAAGGATTGTGTTTTTGAGTTAAGTTTGTTATATTGAGATTTTATCAAAGTAATACTGGGAAAAATAAGTAAAGCGATGAAAATATAAAGGTTAATACATAACAGAAGGCAGATCGATGCTCCCTAAATGTGGGCTGGCCAGTTGACTCCTTGTCACCAGGACACCACTGTTCCATTCATGGACTTTCTTTACATATCATTGTCATGAGGTCTGTTGGGCCAATTGGCTCAACTAAAATGAAAAAGAATACAACTCACAGAACGCACTGATATGTAAAAATAAGTCCAGGAGTGGAAAACTGGTGCCCCGGTGACACGGAGACTGGTCGCCATTGGGGAGAGGAGTTGGCCTAACGGCAAGGGCGGTCGACCTCGAATCTGGGGAACTGGGTTCGAGTCTCGGCAATGACGCTGAACATCCTGTGATTCTGGGCAAATCACTTAATCTCCCCGTGCCTAACAAAAAAAATGAATGTGTCCTCATGTAGCGCAACTGGTGCTATGTAAAGCGCTCTGATACCCAATACCTTCGGGTCAAGTTCGCGCTATATAAAACTCCGTAAAACAAAAAAAAAACCTACATACAATGAGGCATATCACTCGATTGTATCATAATACCTTATGCGTTTCGTAGCGGCTCACACTTGGAGCATAATGAAAACTAGAATTGACAATTATTATGCTAGCAGAATGGGTGACCCAATAAAAGCAAAGAAAATGCACACAGTGTTCATAAGAACTATCACAGGCGAATTACAATAGTGGTTGGATAAGTCAAAAAAATGCATATACAATGTAGCCAGTATAGGAGTAACATCAACAAACCGAGGATGGGGGCTACAATTCGACGAAAAAAGGCATCTCATGCTGGGTCTGTCTTTTGTGGGTAGTGATCGAGTGAGCTCCATAGAGGTGGAGGGCACCCAGTGGTATTTATGTGGCATAAGATTAGGTTCATGGCGATAGTGAGCATTATAGTAGGTGAGGCACGCAGAGAGTGGGTGCTGGCTGTGCCGCAACTACTCCAAGGGTCGCAGTGACATAGTCAAGCTTCAATCGCATGTCACGCTTTTTCTGTGTAGGTGGAAATTTACTCCCACAAAGGAGGAACATATGTGCAACTAAATAACATGTGGCCCAAGTTGCCTTTGCAGCCGTACATTTACAACGCTCCTCATTGGATATTAGGCCCAATGTATATAGCCTGGATGGCCTCCAATAAGATGTGTCCAGTGAGTGGTACCTGCTCTGTGCTAGTGTATGTGTGATTTTGAGGTTGCACTAGATCAGAGTCTGCACTCCATCGAGTAGCCTGGGTCTATCGAAAGAATGAAGATCCAACTCCCATGTAGTATGTAGCGGCAAGAGGATTTGGGAATTAGAGAGTCCATGGTTTTCTACACCTTAGAAGCAAAGTGTCCTGCCTGTCCTTGTTTCTTCAGGGTCCCTTGGTGGTCCGGGGGTTTTATTATGCTTAGTTTTGAAATACGAGATTTAAGCTTTCAGAATTTATATAAGTCAATATTTGGAAGAGCATGTTTGGATTATAACTCTGGTAGGAGAGAGGTTGTTCTGGGTTAACTATACCTGCAAGGAGAGCGGTGCCCTTCTTTGTCCAGTTGATCCAGAAAAGGTTATTTTTGATATGCACCCTTTTATTATGCTACTCCGACACAAAAGAGATGAGCTATACATTTTGTTCTCTAGTTTCTTGTCTAGCAGGAGAAGGGATTGCGCTATGTCTTGTAAAATAAGTTTGGAATGAGACTCTGGGTTAGGGTACATAGTGAGAATGGAAATAAAAATATGAAAGAGGTGCATCAGTCCTCTTTCTATGTCTAGCCACACTAGTAAGGTGGGGGAGGGGTCTCAGAACCAAAGAGTACCTTGGTGGATATGGAAAGACGTCTGGTAAATAAACCAGTTAGGCAAATTACAACTGCTCAAGTGTTTTCCCAGGAGTAATTTCTTGAGGTGGATTCTAGCTTTCTTGTTGTTCCATAAAAAAGCAAATGTCAAATTATGTATCAAAGCAAAGAAGTCCTGGGACAGTCTGATAAGTGTCACAATAGTGAAGTTGTTCACATTGGGCATAATCACCATTCTCAGTGTCTTTTGAATAAGGTGTCCGCTACGTCTTTGATTTGAGTGACTGTATATCTGGATTATACAGCCGATTAGTGGTAGAATTTGTCTTTTCTGAGGCATACGCTAGAGCTTCTCCCTTGACTACCCCAAAGAGTTCTCAAAATAACAAAGCCCACACTGTCGATTATCCCAAAATGGTATTTTGTATTTATTGTAACTCTTCAAAGCAACACTAAGTACGTCTATTTCTTTTTTCATGTAACATCTCCTTTCCGGGCTGATGCTCTTCTTTTTCTGTTCCCAGGTTCTCTATTCTCTGGACGGCCCCAGTCCCCTGCCACCAACAGCTCCAACGGGATAAGAATATTTAAATATTAGCCCAGAAGAGGTGAAGAGGCAATACATTTCCGTCTTTCCTAAACTGTCCTTGCCTTTTCCTAATTAGAAAGTGATTCTTTTTTCTCTCTCTGGTTTCCCATTTCATAAGATTTGTGGTGTAATTTCTTTTCCCCCAAGTGCATCGTGGTTGGTCCTAGGTGATTTTCCCAAGACTTTATTCTTCAACCAGATCTGTCTCTGAAGCAGGGCTCTGTTGAATGCCTCTTCATGGTGCTCGAGCTAATTTATTTTCCTTTTTCCTGTCATTCCTCCTTTCTATGACATCTTCCTTGAGTTTTCTACCTACATTCCCCAGTGTCACCACCATTAATGTTCTCATGGACCTCTTCCCCCTTCCCCATCACATGCCTGGCTAGCCATGATCATTGCCGGAATCGCAGCAGGAGCAAGAGCCTGGAGTGGATTCTCTTCCAGGCCTGCGTTCCTCACCTAGCTGGGGTTTGGCACCGCCAGCTATCGTTGCCTCCACTCCAAATGCTACTCCTGGGGTCCACTCTCCTTTGCCGTCCACATCGGTTCCTCTCCTGGTGTCGTTGGGTTTGTTGGGATCTTTCCCTTCTTTTCGGCATCTTCCCACGAGGCAGCGTTCTGCTTCCTGCTGCAAGAGTCCCCAGACAACAGTCTATCCTCAGTTTCTCTTATTTCAAGTCTTTTGTCCCTTTCTAATGTTTTCTCTTCTTTCTGGTTTCCACTGATCTGTTATAGTGGTGGCGGCATCAGGCCTCGTAGGAGCATGATTACTGTTAAGTGCCCTTTACCCCACTCACATTCTTGTTTAGCAAGTACTCTGAGGCAACTGAATACTCTTCAATAATCTTCAATAAAGCAGGCATGTATTTGTGTACATCTGAAGTAAACACTATCATGTCTTCTGAATATGCTACGGTTTTGAGGGAATGTGGATTGATTCTGATGGAAGTATTTTCTTGAGTGTTATTGATCATACAAACTAGGGTTTCTATAGCAGGTAAAAATAGGAGGGGCGAAAGGGGTCTCCACTGATGTGTGTATTGCCTGAGAGAGAAGCTGACAGAAAGTGGTCCATTATCTCCACTCTCAATCCTCTCGCTAAGGGGTAAAATTAACCATATTAAATGCCTCAATTACTGCAACTCACTGTTTCTAGGCTTCTGTGCCTTCATCAATACACGTTTTTACATCATCGAAAATGTAGCAATTCACCTTCCTGAACTCTCTTCTTCTTTTGAGGCACTGTGATCTCTATATTGGATACCTATTGCTGACAGGATTATCTTCAAATCACGTTCTATGATGTTCTGTGCCTACCATCGATTTGGTCCTCTTTCCCACCAAAAAAATGTTTGCCACTACCGCCATGCGTGCTCTCTCAGATCTTCAGCAATCCGCCTTCTTATGTTCCCAGAATCCATCATATGTGGGTTGGCGACTGTGCATTTTCCATCACTCCTACTAACATCTGGAACCCTTTTCCTGATTCTCTACCAGGCTGCAATCAAGTTTTGAATTTCTGCAAAGCTTTAAAAACTTTGCTTTTTTTTTAAAATACCATGCTTAATGTCAGTGACATTCTTCTTTTTCAGTCCTACAGTGCCGGGACACCTTCTAGGTAATTGTGCACTTTATAAATCTTTCACAAATTACAGAAATCTTGATATAAGGCTCTCTGAAAGTAAACAGGTGCAGGGCTGCAGTTAGATATATCCAAGAGACCTTATCAAAGGCCCTTTCTGCGTCTAAGGGAGTCTCATGTCTTCACCTTCTGAATAAAATGGCCTAGCAGTCCAGTGTTGTTGCTGGCCATTCCTATCTTTTAGGAGTCCAGTCGGTGAGGGATGAATAAGATTCGCTATAATTGCTTCTAATCTCCTAATTTGCTGTTTGCCATATATTTTGTACTTTATGTTAATTAGGGAGACAGGTGTGAAATTTCTTTGGGAATTTGGGGTCTTTACGCTCCTTCTGGATCATCACATTGGTAGCTTCGGAAGCAGAGCCAGAGAAAGCACCGGTGGATGCAAAGTGATGCAGTACAGGTTCTAATGACTTTATGGTTGAGTTTAGATATGTTTTATAAAAAGCGATTGGATAGCCATCTGGATATGATGCCATCCAATACGGAATGGAGGAAATGGCTTTTTAGTATTTCTCATTTTTCAAATGGTTTGTTTCGGCTTTCTCTGTCTTTAGAGATTGATGTGACATTCATTTTGTTCAAGAAAGAGGTGCAAAACCTCCTCTGTTGCTTTTGGTTTTGAGCAAAGAGCTATACAAAGTTAGCTTTGAATGTAGCAGCATATCTTTAGCTTTCATGTGTGTTAGCACCACTTCCTTTTCTCATGGCTTCTTTCTGGATCTGTTCTTACGGTGTTTTAAATGTAAGGCAGGAAATCTACCGGCTTTCTTAAGGTTGCAGACTTTTTTTCAGTTTCTGAGACTGTACCTCGGTGTGGGACCTTTGCTCGGTATACGTTATATTGGTGTTTTAACGTTTGGAGTTCACATTGAGTGTGGCCAGACCTTTAGTATGTAGATGGAGTTCTTAAATATGTTTGATTTCTCCCTAAGGTGTCTACTTTGATGTTTACCAATTTGTTTTTCTTAGACATCAAACTAGATATATCCCCTCTCAACGTAGCCTTAAGTGTATCCCAAGCACAGCCAGAGAGCGGCAGGAGCATCAATTCTCTTTAAAGTACAGTTTAATAGTGGCATTAATGACATTGGCATCAGCAGGATCTGTAGCAAATTGCCTTTCATTCTCCACACACTGAATTTCAGAGATGGGGAGCCTAGCATCATATACATTGACATGCAAGCACAATATGAAATTAGAATTGGTTCAGTTCTAGAGTTCGAGGTATAAGGGAGATAAGCAAAATCCACCAGAAGGTAGTCTATCTAGGAATAACTCTGATATAGGTAGGAGGAGAAAGTGAATTATTTTCTGTCTCATTTAAAGACTCCTCACATCAGAGAACTGATGGGAGTTGCCTAGGTGTCGCATCTCCTTATGAGATTTGGATGGGCGAAATTTGTAGGAGGATTGTCTTCTTGATTATCCCATCCATCGAGAGATTGAAATCACCAATAAAAATAATGTTGGCATTGGGAGGGAGTTCTAAAAGTTTTTTGTTGAATGTGCCTAAAGAAATGAATATCACAATTGGAAGCATATATGTTTACGGTAAAAAAGTCAATGTCATCTTTATGTAATCTGCGGATAACCCATCTGCCCTCTGAGTCCGGCTCTGACTCCAACATAGCCACGGTCAGTCTAGAACATTTAGAACCAAGTGAGATCACTCCATGCTTTTTCCTCATAGTTTCTAGTAATAATAATTCATCAATTGAACCTCTTCCCATGGACAAGGATTCACTATAACATATTTTATTCCTCCACATGACGATGATATCCCTTTTAATTTTTGGCAATATTCAACTGTCTTTCTCCTTTTCAATTCGGACCCTTTGCATTTAGAGATAAGATCTTCATATTTTCCATTGAGTGTACTTGTTGCATCTAGGGTAAGCTAAAGGAAGTATGAAAAATCAATAGCAAACAGAGGGGGCTGCATCAAAAGCGAGTAGGAAATACTGGAAATTAAATGATTGAGACATATAGTCATGGCCATGCGGAAACAACAACTTCTAAAATCAAAGCCTAGGACTGGAACATGGCGTCCATGGCGACTTGAAATCACCTGGTAACCTAAGATTGAGCACTTATTTCTAAACTAATGGCCTAAATATCAAGTATGCACTGGGAATGCCATAATGGTTATGAAATGGGAAACCCACAATCCAAATAAGAATTGACCGCTGTTGGTCATCAAGGTCATTAATGGCCATCCAAGCATCCCTACCCGAGACAAAGAAAATCAAATTTGGTTGCCCTACTTTTGACTCCTAGGGTGCACAATGTTACACATTATAGTTATTGACCTACAAGTCCCAGCATCCTTAGTGCTGTTGGTTGAAAAAACTAGACTAACAGATTTATTAGACAAAAAAGTGCCCCTGTGTTTACAAATTGACCTGCCAGTCTAAGGTTAACAGGTGACTCCATGTCACAAGGGACACCAGGTTCCAGACTTGGACTTCCCTTGTAGAAGTCCTATGTTTTCAGCTTTGTTAGTTCAGTTGAAATGAACCAAGATTACAATTTGTAGAATGTACCATGTTGTTAACGAAAAACCAAGTACTCGAAAACGGTGTCCCTGATAAAATGGAGGCCTCTGGCAACTCGGCGCCTCTCCTGGGTACTGAGCCTGCAAGAGGCACAGCATAGCACAGGTTGTTACCATCTATAAAGGTTTGCAGTTGCAAAGTAGGAATACCAGAGGACTCCCTGTCACCCAGAATGCATTGCTGCAGCTCCTAGCTTCCAATTAGCAAAATAATCCATGATGGCACTTGTTATATTGGTCCATCTCAAAGGACCCAATTGTACTGAGGACCCAGTTGTATCAGAGTGCTAGAATAGTGGGGTCCAGACTGATTCTGGATCAGGCAACTATTACTGAACCTTTTTATGCACAGTAGACTAATGAAATATTGAGGTACAAATCTGTGAGGTTCTAAACTAATGCTTTGCAGTTTGCATGCTGCTCTTTAATGGCGGTTCTTAACTTACTAAGATATATTTCAATGATTTTAACCTGAGACCTGCAGATAACAAAATGATGTCTTCAAGAAAAGCAGTAACCCACTGAGCTATCGACATAAAATTGAAATCAGTGACTTGTATAGCTCTTTGCTCAAAACCAAAAGCAACAGAGGAGGTTTTGCCCCCCTTTCTTGAACAAAATGAATGTCACATCAATCTCTGAAGACAGAGAAAGCCGAAACAAACCATTTGAAAAATTAGAAATACTAAAAAGCCATTTCCTCCATTCCCTATAGGATGGCATCATATCCAGATGGCTATCCAATCGCTTTTTATAAAACATATCTAAACTCAACCATAAAGCCATTAGAATCTGTACTGCATCACTTTGCATCCACCGGTGCTTTCTCTGGCTCTGCTTCCGAAGCTACCAATGTGATGATCCAGAAGGAGCGTAAAGACCCCAAATACATTGTTTACTAATATGTACGAGCATACTGCCCACTCGCCGTACACTTCCTGAGCTACTTTTCACTTCTCTAATTTGGAATGTCAACTGGCAATGCCACCATGTACCACAGCTGGGCTGGAGAGTGTGCAAAAGGTATATTATGAAGCAGGTACACTTAGATTATCAATTACTAAGGCTTGGCAGCTTTTCTGCTCTCCACAGCCTGTCTCTCTGCCAACCTCAGCAGGCCTTGGGAGCAGATTACTAGGCAGTGGTGTTGGGCTAGGCCAGATAAAGTATCAGGCAGGTAGATTGCGAAGGGCAGCCTGGTCAAATAGCGTCTGTGACTGAGCTGGACGAAAGATAGTAATGTTTTCAGAAGGCAGGAAGGGTGGGATGCCCATATGGCTGCGTGGAAGATCTCAGAATTAGGAACATATTTTTAAGAAACATGGGACCGCTTTACCTTTGGCCTAAGGTGGGCATACGCCCCTTCAGGAAGAAGAACTACTTGGATTTTCTAGACATGACAGGATGTAATCCAATTACTAAAGGAAGTAGTGGAATCCGTATTTCCAGATACCTTCAAGCCACAAATAGCAAAGTTAGGAGACTGGTTGGTGGGGTCAATGTCCTCCTATTTCCAGATTTTATTGAGGTTCGCCATCCCTAGAATTATGGGACCTAGTAAATAATTATAACAAGTGTTATGATTACCCAATTTAATTGTGCCTAAAATATCAATCTCAGAATGATGAAAGGCTGAGTGTTCCCTGAAGGGATTAAAATTCATAAACGCCTAGTGCTTAACTCACTGAGACGCCAAAAGGAAGAGGGCAGGGAGGGAGAGCCCTTTACTCATAGAGAAATTGCTTCTTTTTCTCCAAGTCCTGGAAAAATAAACTGAGCCTCTTTCGTGGAGAGTGTGATCTATTTTTTAGTGAAAGTGTGAGGATGTGGTGGCAGGTTCAGATGCTGGGCACCTCATTTTTAAGCAATCGGTCCACTATGGTCAGTAAAGGCTGAGATGGATACAGAACATTGCTCTCAAGTTTCCGCGGGTCCCTGCTTGAGTAGCTCATCCGGATCACTGTTTTGTTTTGCACTCTGGGAATTTTCCTGTTTATTCCATTATGAAATCAGGACTACAAGTCCCAGATGCCAATGCAAAAGAACTTGGACTGGATGAGCTACTCACGCACAGACCTAGTAAATTGGACAGCTCTGATGTTGAATCGCCGCCTACCCTAATGGCAAGAGCTCGGGATCCTAGGATGGTCGCTGGCCTGGCACATGAGATGTGTTTTTGTTCTAAAAATCAATCTGCATGCTTGAGTGCACCTGATGATCGCCTCTGATGATCTGTATAGGCCATTTGGAAGGAAGGGAATGCCGGGAGGGAACTCAGCACTCAATGAATGAGCTAGGTGCTCTTGCCCATCTTGGATGGATACCCTTGGCATTTGGAGACCTACCTGAGGCGAAGAAGTCAGTTTGAAGGGTGCCCAAAGTGCTGAAGACAGAGTTCTCAAGTGTCCCATGTCCAGTTTTTAATGGGACGCACAGGAGTCCAATTTCCGAAATGCAAAAAAATAAATAAATAAACTATGCATGCATTGGGGAAACTTGAGAGAGCTCTGTGGAGGCACACCCAGGAAATACAGTCTCATACTTCCACAACTGAAAAAATAATGGAGTCGAATGTGTTCATTTTCTTACACATTTTGATACCTGCTTGATTGCAGCTAGAGAGACGTGAGTCCACTCCAAAATATTGTTACCCATCTGGTAGAGATGAACAGTGTGGTCCTAATTCACAAAGGGTCTCCGCACTCGTGGCGGAGTCCCTGAAGTCATGTGGGAGTCTCTGCACTCGAGGTGGAATCTCCGCAATGACGGGGTCCTAGCCACGAGTACGGAGGCCCTTTGTGAATCAGGCCCTGTTTGTGCCCTACTGCGCTACATCACCTGCCAGGTCTTACAGAAGTCCAGGAGGGCTGAATCCATGCCAGATTTTCAGAATAATCACTGTTTATATGAATTGAATTTTCTTTTATGTGGATATCCCGATATTCTGGTATGAACCTGCTGCTCCTGGACCAGTGTTGGACACCCCTAAGGTACAACAAGGCCAAGATATTCAGCGTCATTACTCACAGTACATGGTGAGGAAGGACTTTCATGCTTGAATATGCCCTTTGACTGGAGCATGTTGGTCTGTGAGCCTCCATCTTCTCTTGACCAGTACCTGTGGATCCTGAGGAAGGCAACATGGCTGACACCAGGATAGACTCTTTGGTGCTCTAGGACTTGATGATCACTGGTGTCAGAGGCCACCAAGAGGATTAGTACAACAAGCAATGCGGGCAGCCTCCACCTAGGGCAGGAGGGTCCCGCGGGGCTTCGGGAGTACTGCATTCTTGCTATATTGTCAGGAAACCATCGAATATGGAAATAAGAGTCATTAGCTTGATTCTATGTCATTTTGTCTTATGTGATTATCCAGAGAATCTGACATGAATACTTCCTTCTTCGACTTATGTAGTGCACACCTTGCTCTAAGAGGTGCTCCTGAACATCCAGGAGGGTGGATTCTGGGCGGAGGGGAATCCGGGAGACTGTCTGGATCTATGTGATATATACATGACTGACAAGACCCTCCAGTTTTTGATTGAGGAAGAAGAGATTGAACATGAGTCAAATGTTAGAAGGATCTGCTGGAATAGTGCAGGACTGATGGATGATTAAGCAAAATATTACTTTGCTGCTGGAGCACTCCCCATCTATTTATGATAATGTATTTTGACACTTGTAATTTGGTGCTACCCCTTGCCTTGCCCTACGGAGGCACAGGTGCCGAGGGTAATGACAGCATGTTTTAGTGGTTGCGGTTTGTGTCTCTCTGTGGATGATGGAAGTGATACCTGGGCCTTTGATTTTAGACAGACTTTTGATAATCTCAGTAGAACTATGTACAGAGGTAATAGGTGCACCTTGTTTTTTATGAAGTCCATGGCAGTGTCAGGAGTGGCACTCTATTAGTTTGTACTTTGGCTTGGATGTCCTTAGTTCTGTTGGTGAAGAACAGTTAGGTGTTTGTTGGCCACATCATGCAATGGAGGCTGTATCTTTTTCTGATTTACAGAAGAGTTTCCCAGTGTGTGAGAAAACAGGCTTTTTGCAGGCGTCCCCCCACTTTTAGCCCCATTTGGACCCCAAGGCTGATGGGTTTTGATTCTGAAAGTGCACTGGGTCCTGCTAACCAGTCGCCAGTGCTCTCTCACTAAAACTGATACATTTGAATTGGTAACTCAATTGGCAAAGACTTTAACCCCCTAGTAAGTCCCTGGTAAATGGTACCAGTGGTACCCAGGGCATAAGAGTTAAAGGGGTCACCAGGGCTTGAAGCACTGCTTGTGCCACCCTGAGTGACGCAAGTAAACGGATGACAGCAGTACAGCAATTGTTGACTACAGGAGCAGTGCAAACTGCTTGAACATGATTTGGCCTCACCATGTGTGGCAAGGTCAAACCACTATTTTTAATATATGGCGTTCAACCCAAGTTAGGTCTCCTAAGCCCAGGATCAGGATGCATTATATCAAGGGTGTGGACATATAAGTGCAAGCTTATATGTCCCTACAGTAGCTTTTCCATTAAGGGCTGCTGTAAGTGATCAGCAGTCCATAGGATAATATGGGCTGGCACCCGGGCAACCTCAAAATTGCCAGCTCGATTATGGTACAGCCAAAATATGTAATGTTTGGTATCAAACAATTTGCCTCATCACCCTGACATGATTCTCGTGTCAGAATAGATGTGGTATGCACCCAGGTGGCTTCCTTAGAGGTTGCGCACCTGGTTGCCCCAGCCTTTCCTGTGCTCTGCTTGGCAGCCCGCAACTGCTTCCGCCAAGACAAGAATCTGACCCCCTGCCAGAGGTGTGAACTCTCACAGGAGTCCGAAACAATGGCCTGGACGGGAAGGAGGTGACACCTCCCTCCCTGACAGGATGGCTAGTAAAGTGGCACATCAAGGAAGTGAGCTTCAAAGCTTACACCACCTCTGATAAGCATCCAGGCTGCCTCCAAAAGGAAACAGCCGCCCTCCTGCCCCCAGGCACATTTGCACCCGGGCAGGAAGGAAAATTATGTAGTCAGGAGGTGTACACCCCCAGAAGGCTAGCCACACCCCTAGGGTGGACCACCTGGTCTGTACAGCTAAGGAAGGTTTCTACCATTTTTAAAAGTGGCAGAATAGAGGGTTCTGGGTGGAAAAGGTGATGCACACATGTCGTCACCTCAGGGGCAGATTAGCTGCTTGGGCTAGTAGCCCATTGGCCACTTGCACCCACATCCCTAACGCCTCAAATTCTAGGATTTAAGGGGCACCCGTGGCACCAGAACCTCAGTTCTGATTTGAATTGCAACAGTGGACACAGAAGAGGCCAGAGTCTGCGACAACAGGGCCTGTACAAAACAAAGGCGTGATACTCTGCACCTGTGGTAATCATCCTGATACTGCACGACTGTGACTCGTCCCGGACCAAAGACTAGTTCCCCCAGACAGAGACCCCTTTGAGAGCCAAAGGCAACTCTAGACTCTCTTGGACCAGTGGCACTAATTCCCTCCAGCCCACAGGTAAAAACAACATACTGGAAACAAAGAATTGCGGGCCATTGGGCCCTCCGAGAGATTGTCCAAAAGTAGATGGTCCAGTGCATTGTGGGAAACATAGTCCTGACCTCCAGCAAGTATCAGGTGGCTACCGTTTTCCCCGGACCTCCAGACGTTGAAATAACATCATGCTGATCTTACCGCTGCCAAGGCTTGTTGGTGGCCAGTCCGGCAACCACCACCTTTACTCAACGCTTCAACACGAGGGAGCACCACTGAAGCTTGGGATGGAGAACAGTATGAAAGGCAAGGGAGAGTTCAGGTAATAGGTGTAGAGGTACTCCAGTTTTAATCCACTGTTGTTTTTAAATCATCCCATGTGGAAATTGCTGCTGCTTCTGTGCCTCAGCCATACTAGAATCTGTTTTGGTAATGTTAAAGCAGGTTTTTTTCTTTGAATATAGGTATATGTTTTGAAGCACATCTTTTAATCGTTCTATCTTTTTGACTAAAAACAGTCTGTTATTGGCCAGTGGTTTGAAGGATCTCTTGACTTAAAGCCTGTTTGTTTTAGGGAGGGTTTTATGTAAGGCTTTTAGAATTCATTTGGGAAAATACTTATATTCAATGAGTTGTTGACTGTGATTGGCTGCAGAGCTCATCATTGCCATGGGTCTGCAGGCAGTTCTGCTGGCCAACAGGCATTTGCAACATCGATGAAGGATTGATGAAGCCTTGATAAGATTAAAGGTGAGTGACTGTAGATGTTTTTCTATTTTGTTCTCTGGAAAACTGTATTGAGCTTCTGGAATTGTGTTTGAGCAGGAGGAAGGGATGCAAGAAGAGTGAAATTGGTGATAGACGTAATGCAGGTTTGCCCTCAAAACAGCAAAGGCCAGTGGTGAGGAGGTCTTCAGCTGTACTGTCAAGGAATCAGGATGTTCCAAGGTACTTCCACTTCAGGTATTATGGCTGGCAGACCCTTTCTCCTCTGAAATCTTTTAGCGGAGCTGTTGTTTGTGACCTTGAGGCCTCTAATCAGGTCTGAAGGCTCCTCAAGTGCTCTCTCTGTTCAAATCTTCTGCCCCATGTTAGGGGATTGTGGCTACTCTCAGCTCTGCAGGCTGTAAGTAAGCTCTCCAGGAAGTAGGGCAGGTCTCCCTTGAGCAAGGCAGCTACCAAGGAGTGTTAACTTTACTGGCTCCAGTCATCTTTCACTGCTACCAACTCATCATTCTTGTGAAGAAAAGAAGAAAAAAAAGCATCCAAACTACTCACCATTTAGAGGGTGAAGAGCAGCTATTCTTGCATGTGTGCACTGTGTAGAGATGGACAATGATTGGAAATAATTTATATATACATCAATACATTGAGCCACAAATATGCACTTGAATAGTATCCACAAAATAGCATATTTATAGTAGTTAAGAAAACATTTATGTAGTGAAAAGACCGTAAAATAATCCATAATAATTCAGGAAAAACATAATATTGTCTGAACATGCTGTTGGACTGAGAATGTTCCATGTGGGGTGTGCAGTCATGTTGTCATGTTCTGAGTGCTTGACTGTGGCTCACTTATATCCCAGTTTTTGATTTTGGCTCTAGGCTCATGCTAATATAACATGTGTAGGAAGCTGGAATTTTGTTGCCCCCACCCCCACACTTTTTTCCCCATCTCTGACTACAAGATGCTTGTTTTCAACTATGATAGTCACTGCTAACAAGACCTCAGTGCCAATTCTCTTTCCCCTAAAACTAGTTTGTAGGAAGCTGGCTCTGTATACTATACCAAAGTACGGTATAGTGTGCACAGAGTCCAGTGGATCTTCAAAGGTAGGCAGAGGCTAAAGTAGATAATACCTTACTCTCTATTTGTGGTAGTGTGGGCGAGCAGTAAGGCTTTATCAGAGGGTAGTGTTAAGCATTTATTGTACACAGGCAAGAAATGATGTCACACACTCAAAGACTGAACTCAGACCAATTTGCTTGTATAAAAATATTATTTGGTTGTATTTTATTTGTAGTTTATTTTCTAGAACCAAGCCAGGCCTGTTGCAGGTAAGTGAAATAATACTTTGCAGGTATAATGCAGTTGAATACAATTGAAATGCAATTGTATGCAATTGATTTGTTTACAGGTAAGTCAACAGTCAAAATTACTTTACAGTTACTTTTGAGATTACTTTGTACGTTACTTTCCAGGTTACTTTTTAAGTTACTTTTTCTACTCAGTGTGATATGCCTAGATATCACACTGGGACATTTCCTAGAGAAAAGGCAAATAATGCAGGGGGATATGTACAATGAAGTGGCGGAGCGTGTCGTTAGCCTCCTTGGCTTAACGACATGCTCCGCCACTTTGAAAACACAAGGCTGCACCATATTCACAAGAATGTGGTGCAGCCTTGCGTTTCCCCCTGCGATGACGCTAAGTTTAACAACTTAGTGCCAACGCAGGCACCCTTGCACCAGAGTGCAAGGGTGTCTGCGTGCAGGGGAGGATTGTTTATGTGTAGGAAGGTGTCCCTTCCTGCACATAAACAATCCTAAAATGCAATTCTGTCACTTTCATGTGTGCTGCTTTATGCAGCACACATGAAAGTGACAGAATTGGATTTTTAAAGGTTTGTTTATGTACAGGAAGGGACACTTTCCTGTACGTAAACAAACAATGGCATTTTGCTTTTTCCATGTGTGCTGCACAAGGCAGCACACATGGAAAAAGCAAAAACGAGGAGAAATAATGCATTTCTCCTCGTTTCGCCAACTTAAGACCAGGGTTTTCCTGGTCTTAATTTTGGCGCAGACTTCTATGTACGCCACCCTTGTACATAGGGGGCTGCGTCAAATACAATGGGTGTTGCGGTGGAACGCCCACCGTAACACCCACTGCACGCCCCTTTCACGCTACCCATAGCGTGAAAGGGTGCCTTATGTACAAGGCAGCGTTAAGCCACGTTAAGTGGCTTAACGCTGCCTCGTACATAAGGCAAGGCCCCTATCGCCACGGGAACGTCACAAAAAGTGACGTTCCCGTGGCGATAGGGGCTTGTACATATGCCCCTCAGTTTTCGTACATTTGCAGTTTCGTAGGGTTTCATTCAAACTTCCTCCACACTTAGAAGATTTTTCACAGAAAAGCAGTCAATGCAGTCCTATGGGAGAAAATAGTGTTATTGGTTTATCGGTAAGTACCTAGGTTATGGAGTTGGTATTCTGGGGTTAGAACCAGGGTTCCCCCAGGGCCGAGGATGCACTCTCAAAGCACCCTCAGCGGCACTAGGGCAGCCCGGTGCAGAGTGCTGAGGCCCAATGTTTTCCAATGGGGGATAGGGGGCCTCCGGTTGGTGGCTGCTCACGAGCAGGCCACAAGGTTGTGGGCGCAAAGCTCCTGGACTTAAGCTCAGGGAAATGGGGGATCCGAGCTAGCACACAAGGAGCACCCACAGCGGCACAGGGGCGGCCGGGTGCAGGGTGCTGTTTTAGCGTCGGGTGCCCTGTTGTTTTCAATGGGGATTGCCGGTTTTGGTTTTTGGCTGCAGACTCGATCCAGGAAGTATTCCACGAGGAACCAACAGCTGGGCAGGTAAGTTGGAGGGCCCAGGGATGTAGGTGCATCTCGGGTTCTCTTCCCCAGGGCGCAGGGCGGCTGGATGCAGGGATGTCTTTTGAGGTCAGATTTCACCTTACCAGGCCACTCGTGGTTGGGGGGGGTCTCCGTGCAGAGGCTGCAGACGACGTCGGGGAGTCCTGGAGGGGTCAACCCATGGTGGACTCGGACTCTGGAGCGATGGGGGACCTTACTGGGACTGGTAGGCCACTCGGATTCGGGCCGTAGGCGTCGGGTGCAGTGGTGGTTCCAGGCGCCGGTTTTGTTTGTCCTCAGCAGGCTCAGAGTCTTTCTTGGGAGTTTCTTTTGTACAGAGCTGCTGTTCACAGGAGATCCGGTCTTTGTTGAAGGCAGTCAGTCCTACCAGGGGTTCTGGAGGTCACTGGCTGCAGAACAAGGCGACTTTTGGCACAGGATCTCTGGAAACTGCAGACAGGCCTGTAGGGCTGGGGCCAAGTCTGTTCTTCTCTGCAGTCTCCTCTGCTGGGCGTCTTCTTTCATCCTTCTTCTACGTAGGTTGCGGGAATCTCCCTTCTTAGTTCAGGGCTGCCCCCTAAATACTGTATTTAGGGGGTGTTTCGGGAGTCTCAAGGTCAGTAGCCAATGGGCTACTGACCTTAGGGTGACTACACCCTTGGTGTGCTCACCCCATGTGGGGGAGTGGGCACAATCCCTAATCCTGATTGGAGAGTGCCTGCCATCTGCAAGATCCCAGGCACTGAAGAGTGGGCTTCACCTGGCCTCCCCCACCTGAGGGGTGGAGTTGGCAGAGGTGGGCATGAGTGGGCTTCACCTCACCTCCCCCACCTGAGGGGTGGAGTTGGAAGAGGTGGGCACACCTTCTGTGCTGTTCTAATTTTTCCTGCCTGTCTTCATGCCGAAAGGGAGGGGAGACAGGAAGGAGGCCTGCTCCTGATAGCAGGAGAGGCTGGGGGTTGCGTTACAAAGGCGGCAAGGCCTTTGAAGCTCCCCTGCCACAGATGGCTCTTCCTGACCTGGGCAAGGTGTGACCACCTCCGCCCAGGAAAGGCTTTGTTTCTGGGCTCAGGGAGCGAAGGCTCCCACTCCAGGGGTCCAGAAACATGTGGGGTCCAGAAACATGTCTCGTGGTGGCAGGCTGGTGTTTACCAGTCAGGGAACCCACCAGAGGCTGGTTGTTTTTCAGGGGGCATCTCTAAGATGCCCTCTAAGTGCATGGTATAATAAATCCCACACTGGCATCAGTGTGGGTTTATTATGCTGAGAAGTTTGCTACCAAACTTCCCAGAATTCAGTAAAGCCATTATGGGGCTGTGGTGTTCGTAATGACAATCTCCCAGACCATATACTCTTTAAGGCTTTACTGCACTTACAATATCTAAGGATGGACTTAGACACTGTAGGGGTACAGTGCTCATGCAACTGTACCCTTACCAGTGGTATAGTGCACCCAGCTAGAGTGGTGTCTTACCTATACCATAGGCAGTGGGTTGCAGGCATGGCACACAAGTATGTGTGCCATGTCGACTCTTCACTTTTCTCTGCACCAAATCACGCAGCCTGCAATGGCAGTGTGTGTGTGTTAAGGTACAGGACCGCTAAGGGTGGCACAATATGTGCTGCAGCCCTTAGAAGCCTTCCCTGGTCACAGTGCCCTTGGTACCCATGGTACCTTTTACAAGGGACTGACATGTGGCCAGAAATATGCCAATTGGGGGTACAGGGTACAGTTTCGGGAAAGAACACAGGCCCTGGGAACCTGATTGGCAGGGACCCAGGGCACATCAGGTCGAAGTGCATCAGAAATCTGGCAAAAAGAGTGGGAGGGGGGGGTTACTGTAACAGAAACCCAGCTTCCTAAATAGTTAAAGTCTAATTGTAACCCAATTGGCAGGGACGTTTGCACCCCTACAAGTCCCTAGTAAATGGTGCCCCTGGTACATAGGACATGGGCACTAAAGAGGGTCCCTAAGGGCTGCAGCATGCCTTATGCCACCCTAAGGAACCCACACACAAATAGCATGCAGGCTGCAATTGCAGACTGCGCGTCATGGTACAAACCATGAGTGAAAAAGACAACATGGCACACTCACTGTGTTCCATGCCCAAGTCACTGCAAGTAATATATTTAAGTCACTCCTAACGCAGGCCTTGTAAACCTAAGACAGGGTGCATTATATTAAATGTGAGGGCATATCTGCATGACGGATATGTGCCTGTGCTGTCTAGTTCAATTACTAGGTGGTAAAAGTGAACAGGGAAGACATCTGAAGTATATGTACTGGGCACTCGTCATTACGATTCCCCAGCTTCATGATGGCTTTACTGAAACCTATGGTGTTTGGTATCAAACACCTTGTCTTAGTAAATCTGTACAGCTGCCAGTACAAGATTTATTATGACATGCACCCAGAGGGCACCTTAGGGGTGTCCCCTGAAAAACCTACTACTATCTGGTGTGCTGGCTGACTGGTACCAAACAGCCTGCCACCACAGATGAGTTTCTGACTCCCTGAGGTGAGAGGCAACGCTCTCTGAGGCCAGACACAATGCCTGCTCCGGAGGAAGGTGTTCAACCCACCTCCAACAAAATGGCTAGTGATTTAGCATATCAAGGCCAGGTGCTTCAAAGCCCTTACCGCCTTTGATATGGGACCCCGACTTCCCCCAGGCCTGGAAGATGCCACCTCCTGCTTTGAGGCCCATTTGGCACCAGGACAGGTGAGAAATTAGCTATGCAAGGAGGCATGTTGCACCACCAAGTTAGTCACACCCCTAAGGTGGGCTACCTGATGTGCTCCACGGAAGAAGGGTTCCACCGTCTTGCTTTTGGTGGACTTAGGAACACTGGGGCAGGGTTATGCCCACTCCCACAGGAAGTGGTCATATAGGGGGTGTAGCGACCCTAAGGGAAAGTAGCCCTAAACACATACCCTTCAATCCCCTCACCTCCCATAAATTTAGTATTTAGGTGGCCCCCCGACACCAGGAAAACAGATTCACCTGACTAAAGAAGAATAAGGACAAAGATGAGCTGAAGAAATGGAAGAACTATGGACTTGGTGCCAAAACCTGCCTGCCTGCTCCTGTCTCGACAACTGCAAAGACCTGACTTGTCCTGCAGCTGTGCATCCTCCAAAAGCTTCGGAGGGCTACCAGCACTTCACCAACCAGCCAGCATCTGCCTTGAAGTGGAGGAGCCACTTGCCTGCAGACACCAACCACACTGTTCTGCTGGCCACCGGGCCCACTGAGACAGCAACATCTCAGGTGGAGGTCACTGTGTTACAGAAGATCAGATCCATCTCCCCGCCCAGTTTGGAGACGCCAGGACCCCCAGGAGCAGCCCTGCACCAATACCCGGGGTACCGGAGCCCTTGCAGCAGCCAAGGCTTGTTTAGTGTCCAGCCCGGACACTAACACCACCAAGACCTACATACCGATGTGGGATGTCAGCACCAGAAAGGCTATCATCGAGGGTGACACTATTGTCCTGTTTTGTCCCCATCTCCAGGTTGACCTAAAGAGTGAGAGCCTCCAATGTAAGCGACCAACCGGACAAAACACCTCTGCACCCGAGCCCCACAGCCTGAGTCTGAGCCTACCGACAGTGCACCCTTGCTCCAGAGACCCTCAAGAACTAAGCCCCCCTCTGGGTTCTGCCGGACTGATCCCCCACCCCCACTTGCAGCCTTTTTCTCTTTCGGTTTTCCCACTGACTTCAGCAGTAGCGTTCAAGGCTACCCTTGCAACCAGCACCTCTGCACCCAACTCACCAGGGCAGGTAAACCAAAACAGCTAGTGGTTCTAAGGACCTTGGCCCCTACTCAGCTTAAGTCCAGAAGAACAATCCTGTACTGTAACTCGATTGGAAGTACTCCATGCAGTGTATGTTTCTCCCATAGGATAACATTACCGTGTTGAGGATCATGTCTCCAATCTGACCGCTGTATTTTCTGTGTTTCTGAAAATCGCTAACTTCAAAAGTACTTACCCAATCTCATATATCTTGGTGTCTAAATTAATTTAAAAATCTATATTATTTTTCTAAATTGGTGTTAGATTTCCTTATTGTGTGTGTGTCTCATTTATTAATTCTGTGTGTGCAACAAATGCCTAACACTTCCCTCTGATAAGCCTAAGGCTACTTGAGCACACTACCACAAATAGAGCCCCATGGGATTGTTAAGCAAGCCTCGGTACCCTGAAAAGGGATACCTAGACTCTCTGCATGGTTCGCCTCATTTTTGTACACTATACATAGAGAGCCAGCTTCCGCCACATGTGCAGAGGCCTACCCCTGTTCCTGACACATATGAAGCCCTGTAACTGTCCTGTGACCTAGAGGGGTGCATCAATTGTGCTCTCACTTTGCTGACAGTGGACTGCCGCAGCTATCATGGGTTTAGCATGTACAGCGCTGGTGGCAGCATACTGTGTTTTTTGAATCCACAGTTGTGATCAGACCGTCTATCTGTGTAACAGGCCCTAGTTGTGTAAAGGTCTGCATCAATGTGTAACCTAGATCCTAATACTAACATCCAAGTGGATTGTGTGTATGTGTGGCTTGTGTAGTACATGCAGTATGTGCATGAGTGAGCCAGAATAATGGAGGCCTGCAGGTCCCATTTTGGAAGCCCCCAGCTTGCTTCAGTACACAAGATGTAGGTGGGATTGTTTTCACAGACAGTGGAAGATGATTGCTGTCATTCCTGAAAATGGAGGGAGGCAACACGGATCCTTTAAAATTCACTTAAGCAGCTCCTGCTGAGTGGAGCTGCTGATTAGTTTTGATGTGATACTGGCATCTGGTAGGTGTTTAGGGTGGGACTTTCATCTTTGTTGTTCAAGGTGAGAGAGAGCTTTTAGGTGAAGCCATCCTTTTGTCTTCATCCTGATCACTGTTCGGTGTGTCTGGTGAAAAGCCAGTTGCAGAATCTTCCGCCTCTTTGGGTCTCTGTTGGGAGTACTCCATGCTGGAGAATACCCTGCTGTGAAGAGGCATCATTCTACACAAAGGCTCTGTCTGGAGAATAGCCTAGAGAGGGCTCTTGACAGAAGAACCGCTGCAAACCTGTTTTGAGATTGCAGTCAGAGAATTCATATCCATTATCTGCTTTGACCGCATAAAAGTGGGAGCTACTTACATTTTTGTTGCTCTATTTCCAAGTCCTTTCACCAAGGAAGGGAGTATTCCGCAGCATACTTTGAAGACTAATGTAGAACAACCAGAACTGATGTCTGATTGACAGCCAGCTTCCCAGAGGAGAGAGTACATCACCTGGAGTCTTTACTTGCTGGAACAGCTGTACCCCTGACCTGAAGTGCCTGGAATCCAGCCTGCCTGCTGAGAAAGTGAAAGAGTCTGTCAAGCCGCAGGAGATGTGACTGTCCAAGTAGTACCAGAAACTGCCAGACTCTAGTGTGGAGGGTCTGTCAGGGGAAAGAAGACTGCAGTATGTGATCTGCGAGTCCGAAGAGGGTGGGTGCAGTCTCTTCAGAAGTGAGGCTCTAAGAGGGAATCACAAGCAGGCGGCCGACCTTGCAATAGGAACAATCACGATTGACCTCGCTTTTTAAATCAAGACCTGTGCCCATGCAGAATGTAGCCACTGAAACCCAGAGCTGTTCCTGTGGCTGACGTTGCCACAGAAATCAAAAACTATGTCCATGGTGGACGTTACCGTCGTAGCCAAGACTTGTGCATATGACGGTCACCGCTGCATTATTTACGACGTGCATCTCGTGGCTTCTAGCGTGCTGTTGTGACACCTGTATAAGTGGTGCCCCATCTGCTGCCCAGTGACCCAGAAGCAGGTCTGATGCCTGCCATGATCCCTCACTGACTCTCATTACCTGCATTCACCGAAGGACTCATAGCTGCGGCTCTGGCTGCCCCGTCCTGCTGTGGCCTACCCAGACCGAGGGCCACTGCTGCAGCAATGCCGATCCGTCCTAGAAGTGGGCTAGAGCAGACACAGGTAAAGCTGAAACGCATTGAGACTTGCATTGTGGTAAGACTGTGTCTAGGAAACTATACTGAACTGAACACAACCATAATTGAACTGGGGTACCAGCATCTGACCCTTGATTAATGTCTCACAAAACTAACCTAACAGGAACCTGCCTAGACTCACAAGAGGAAGGACTCATCTGAAAGAGAGAAGAGGAAGACAGTAAAGACAGTATCCCAAGGTGCAGTAGCCTAAGTGGCAGTGCATATTATTGTACCTGCAGCAGTATGCAGTCTTAAGCGTTATCCAAATAAAGCACTGGGTTGGACAAACAGACATTGCTCTGCTGGGTGATCTGAGTTCTGAGTTTCTATACTCCTACACTACCTCCCTGAGAAGTGTGTGAATGCTCCAAAGGGCTGCCACTGAGAGTCAAATGCTAAAGGGGTTCTACATGGCCCAGTTTGTGAAGCCAAAGTGGTACTGACACTGGGACATCCAAGGTAACCCTCCCTCTGCCCCCACAGCTGAGGCCCAGTAGCTCCTGCTTGCCCCATGCCTCCTGAACTGGATCTGACACATGCCCTCTGCCAGAAAGGATATGTATTCAGAGTTACCAACTAAACACTGTATGCCACCTAAGTCTATATAGTCAGTGTAATTCACTTAATACTAGGTTTTCAATGGGAGTCAAGGGCACCTTGGGCTCAGGTAGGAATGGTGCAAGAGGCACTAAAGGCATTGAAGGAAAAGAATCAAAACAAAGGTTTTTAAAAAAAATAAAACTAATACTGTATTACAAACCATTTCACAACTTTTGGACAATCACCAGTCCTCCACAACACATGACATAACTCCTTGTGTTATTCTTGAAGCGTTAATGTACTTTCGTTAATGTATAGATCTATGATTTGAGTTTTTAAGTACCATATTGAATGTGTTTCAATACTTCTGAGATGTTCTTTTTTTGTCTGGCTTTCGCCGTACCTTGTGTGATCAACAGAAAAAGCTTTAAGAAAAACAATCGTCAGAGAGACTTTGGCTCCTCCCACATGTTTACCTTGATTACAGCAGTTGGTTGGGCAGAAATTGTGTGGTGCTGCCAAGAAAGAGAGCAGTGCTTGTTGCACTTCTATTGACTCCTGAGTGGTGTTCCCTCACCTTATATGGCTACCACATTAAAACGCAATAACGTGGCAGTGTGCAAGAAGAAGTCCCCTCCACAATGATGTGATAGTATTGGCTAAGAATTGTACTCTGTGAGCAAGCAGCAGTATAAATGTTAGAAGTATTGATGAAAAGAGCTTCCCAACAAGGGATTTCCCCCATCCAAAATGGCTACTCTGTCCAGTGTGATGACGCAGTGGCATCTGAGCCTGTTTGTTTTTAATTCCCTATTTGCATTAGTGACATTCAAAACAAAAAGGTTTGTTTTGCCCAACCTTCCTTGCACTCTAGAAGTGCTGCTCACTGCAGCCTTAGCCTACGGTCCTGCTTCACAACAGCCTCATCCCAGTCCCTCCTCCTACACCAACCTACAATGTCACTTCACTCTCCCGAACTTCACTGGCTCCTCCACGGACTGCTCCCATCTCTCACACCAGCTGTAGCCTCAGCACGCTCTCCCCTCCCATACCGGCCCCTGCAGAGCGCTATTGCTATGCAGGCCAATGGCGCCCGGATGCTGATTTACATCATGGCTTCAGAAGCAGCAAAAATAGCATGTCTGGCCACAGGTGACACCCCCACCCCCACCCTTTCTTCACAGTGGCTGTTATGAAGGACAATGGGGCTCGGTGCAGGGCCAACAAGTAACCTCTTGAGCTGTAAATTGTTCCCTCACCTGCACCACTCCCTTAGCCTACAGACCCCATCAACTCCCACACCAGCTCAAAGCCTCAGTTACAGTGCTTCATCCTTAGCCTGTTGTGCTGCTCCCCCTTTTGCTGCCTCCCCCTGCTTTCACCACTCCCTCTTGGCTGATACCCAAGCCCCCACAGCCACAGCTCAATCTCCTTTCCCATACCATCCCACAGTCTTAGTTCACTCTCACCTCTTGCATTGGACCTGTAGTTACGGGTGGAACTGAATAGGCAACTAGTAATGCAGGAAGAACAGATGTTCTGTGACTGCGTTTGTAGACATGTGCATGTTCACAAGTGTTCGGTAGTTTAATGTGTGCTGTGTTGCAGATATGGTCTGGAAGTGCTGAGTGACAGTGAGTGGTGTAAGTGCAGGGTGAGTAGTGTGAGTGCAGGGTGAAAGGAAGTACAGTGTGAGAGGTGTGAGGGCAGGGAGAGTGGTTTGCCCGTGTGAGAACTCGGTGACCAGCGTGCTCTTGTGAGTGGATGGGGAGAGTAAAAGGCGAGCCTGAGTGAGCGGAGTATGACCTGTGAACCTGTGTGAGTGTAGTGTGAGCGGTGTGAATGCAGGCTGATGTATCCTCAGACACTCCAAATAATTCACCTTATACTTGGCAGTTGGCAAGTGGGGATTCAGGTGTCATTTGAACTATGGTTATCGAAGCTGGTCCTGCAACAAAATGTCAGCCTTTTGGACATGCCAAAAGTTACTTTCCTAGAGGTGGAAGAGTCATTGAAGGCCAGACCCAGATGCTGAGCTATAGCTCTGGAAAAAGTCCTCTTGGAACTTCGGGCCAAGACTTCTTGTGGATTCTGCCACCCACGCCCTTATATCAGTCACAAAGCCACGTACCCTTCGTCTGGTGGCTAAATTGTGCACCGTAAAACCAGGAAACTTGGTTTCAAACACAGTTTGCCTGCTAGACAAAATCTGTTTACTCTATGCAATTACCTTACTTCACTGTGCCTCCATGTCTTCTATCTTCTCTTTTAAGAGTACCTTTAAAAAAACCTCAACTTAGCATGTGCTCTATACAAAAACTTCACATTTTTACATTTTAATAGACTTTATTGTTGCTCCATATGTTCTAAAAATGCAGTTTTGACTAAATTATGCGTCAAGAAAAGGCAAATTATGCGGCGTAATGCTGAACATTTTGTGATCGTATTACCTCATTATTTTGTCATTTTTACACATGGCAACACTGTCTCTGAAAGATTTCACCTTATTAATACCAACTTAACATCTAAATACAGCATTAAGCAACTGAAATATGACCATTCATCCTTGCGAAGGGCCTTCCAGAGTGCAGGAACACATATCGCCATGTTTTTAGTAAATTTTGATCCGTTTAAGGTAGAAACAATTTTTTGGGTCAAAATCTACAGATTATGCAGCAGACAAAGGATAATGTAGCAAATGCTGCAAAACTAATATTACTCAAAAAAAGCTTACATTTCATAATTTCAGTGGCCCTGCTAATAGTATCGTCATTGCAGTCATGAATGTTTCAAAGTTTACATTTGGAAACTGTGAATTCTGATAAAAGTCAGTCAATGCAGAAATTCATCTTAGTGTTCTTAAGTGAAACGCTTCCAAAGTTAAAGAAATATATTTTTTGAAATGTGAGTCTATGGCAAATGATGAATTATATACCACGTAGGGGGCTCAGTTCCTATTTTGGAGCTTAGAGGCACACCAGGCCAATGGCTGGGCACTTTATATTAATGTGCTACATACCCAAGTTTGTATTGTAAATGGATTCCTTTCATCCTTTCTCCCACTCTGGCAGCAACAGTCGATAACAAGAGTGTGGATAGCAGGGGGCCGGTCGCAATTAAAACACACAAAGACCCGTGAACCGATAAATGGTCTTTTGAAGACCTGGGACATACTTTGGATGAGGCCGAGTCTAAGTCTTCAACCCCCTCCCAGCACCAGCCCATGACAGCTCATGAGCTGTCTGTGCACTCAACAGCTCGGGCTACTGGAAACAACAGGTGTGGGGGGGCTAAAGCCCTTTCATCCTAATGGGCGTTGCGCACCTGCTTGGTACTGTAGTTCCTCGGTGTGCACCTGTTATTTCTGCTGGAGTGGTTTTGCCTTTGGCCCCAGATCTTGTCTTCAGATCAACTAACACCAATTCTACTTCCGTTGTAAATAAGCGATATTATCGATTCAGGCAAGTGCCACTGGTTTTATCGACCTTGGAAGGATGAAATCCTGCACTAACCCCGTCACGATTCAATCTTGTGACCTACAGGTCACACAAACATCTCCTCGGCAAGTACCATATTATGAACACTGGTTGTGGGGGTCTTGGGCTAATGCCACCGAGCAGAGGGGTGCATCGGTCCCAGGTCCAAGCTGCTGCAGTCTCTGCCTGTCTATACACAGGATTCAAGTTACATTTTAAGAAAGGAAACCCTGGAATTCCAAGCCTCAAACTTTCCAAGTCATCTCACCTTGACCATTTTGGAATTAAATCACTGAATAAAAAATACGACAGTGAATAATTTCGTGAGGTGCAAAGTACAGCCTTTCTGTCCACTGTTTTTATTTATTTTTAAGTCTGATAACTAAGATATGTTCAAAATATAAAAGGGGAGAATGATTTTTAGAGGCTCAGGCTAAGTCCCATTCTGCCATAGAAACAATACCATATGTTGCAGACTATCGCCCTCTTGTGGCGAACGAAGGCTACTGCTTAATCTGGTGTCAATGTAGCACTGCCGTCCCGGAAAAGGTCCGATGGAAAGAAAAGGGCAGTCAGCAAGTTACACACTTCAGAGGGTTCGCAACCAGAACTTGTGGCTTAAACTTACTGCACTGTGAAGAAGAGTTTGAATTCCATTTTGGGTATTTTTTTCCTTTTAACTTTTTCCTAATGTATGTATACGACCAATTAAGTGCTTAAATCAACCACTGCTCTAACCTATCCACTCGCACAATTGATTGCTCCTGCATTGACCTTAAGTAACTCTACTACCCGTTCTCTCCCAGGACGAGCATCTCTCCTTTTGAAAGGTCAGGTTTTCAGAGGTCTTGTCGTGGGACTTAACACAGGTGCCCAGATTACCCTTGCCAAATGACTGACTGTCCATGATGCGCAGGGCTCTCGTGCTGGGCCGAAATGAGCACCAAACCGCCACATTGCACTCTGCGAGTGAGCATAGCGAGCAAGCCTGAGACTCTCCAGTAGATCAGTTGTGTTTAGGGGTGGGAGGTGGTGAATGGGTCCAAACAGTGCGTGTCATTGCAATGGTTGAAAAGTATGCGACAATCCAAAAAGCAGACTTTTATTTTGCAGCCGACCAGGAATTTGCTTCATGGCCCAGTTCTCACCGAATGGCCTCCTGTCAGTGGCTGATGCCCAAGTGTGTCAAATGTCATTTGCTCCAAAATCTGCCCCCTCCTTCTCAATGGAAAAGGATTGGGAATATGGCATGTTTCATTCAGAGGTTCCACTGGGACAATAATTACATTCAATCCACAGGTGAGAAAACAAGAGGTAGAGCAAACGGCAAACGCTGCATCTGGTTTTGGGTTCATAAGCATCGCAGACCCACTCAAAGATGTCTGGGGTTCAGAATGGGGCTCAGACCAGGAAACGACTATTGTTCTGTGAATCGAGAGTTCCATAGCTGCCAAGGTTTCAGATTGCTATGTGTGACATTTTCATAATTTCAGTGTAATTATGAGTGACATTTCAACGACTATGAGTGACCCTTTCTCACGAGCACATCAAGCAATTTAGACGAGGGAAACATATGAATAATATCAGAAATTACACCCATTTGAGCAACGAGAAACTAAGAAGTCACTGAACTAAAGTGTGCTGGCAGCAGGCAGCTGAAAACTGAGCACAGCAGAGTCAGACTGCATGAGTGCACAGTTCTCAGACTCAATACACTAAAGGCTGGGGGGGGGGGGGCACAGGCAACTCAGAATGATTGAAGCATTAATGTTATTTATTAATAGCAGCCATAGCAAGTTAGCTGAACTACTAAAACACAGATACCTTAGCCAGCCTTTGCCCACACTGGGCCCCCTGGATCCTCCTTGTTGCCGGGTGTGGGGCCCCAACATGAACAACAAGGACCTCAGCTGTAGCGGTCTCTAAGCTGCAACAGTGGTGGACTCGTTTCTGTCGCCTGTGCTCGAGTCTTGCCTGTTCAGTGCTACAGTGTGGGAGTCGAACTCACTGTGCAGGCGTCACTCGCAATGCTAGCAGGCTCAGCACTCTGACCCAAGCTCTTCAGAAGGGTGGCGCAGGCAGTCGTGCTCCTGCAGTCGCAGTGAGCTGAGACTGTGACTGCAAGCCTGGTCAGCCGGCCTGTGCCTTTTGAAGAGAACCGTGGTGCAATGGTACCGGCATGGAGGGCAGCGGGTGAGTTGATAGTTAACCCAGGCAAGGGCTTAAAAGCAAATTTGACACTCGGATGGTCTGACACTTACTTGAGAGGAGAGCCACACGGCATTCCGGTTTACGGGCCGACTGACCGCCTCCTCAGAGAATGGCCGCAATGACTCCCTCCCTCAGCATGGAAAACGTGCGCCACCCCCTGGATCAGACTCACTCAGGCTCAGCAGCAGGCGCAGCTCAGAGCAGATCTGCACAGTGGGCTTCAGCGGCCGCTGCAGTCCGCGGGGGTGGGTCGCGGGGTCATCATTAATTTTAATTCACCGCCGCAGGCGGTGCAAGCAGCACTGCCACACAGCCTAGCCAGCCTCCCAAACTTTTAACTGCAGCTGCAGCAGGAGGATGTGACGTCCCGCGGAACCTAATAAAGTCACTGACTGTGTCAAACCTGAGTCGGCTAACTGGTGACATCAGTCAGCTTGAGCCAGATTGTAATGCTACGCAACGGCAGGAATCTCAATTCCTCCATTGATGCATTGTAGCAGCCAGCAAGTTAGCTGCTACTAGCTCAGCCATCCCCTAAGCCTGAGGTAGCAGCGCGCAGCAGCGTGCTGCCACTCCAGCTTTAGTATAGCCATAGCAGCGCTGTAACGGCCTGACAGCTGAGGCAGGCACTATGCCTATTATGTGTGACTTTGCATTTCAGTGCGGTGATGCGGACCACCACACTGAAATGCGTTAGTCTAATGCATGTTGCGTGGTACTTGGCAGGGTTGGAGTTAGAAGAACCCCTTGTCGTCATCCTCCTCTTCTTCATGGCCATCGTTCTTTTTCTTCTTCTCCAGTTTGTACTTGGGGCGCCGCAAGCAGTCTGTCAGGCTCCTGTTAACGTTGTCGGTGAAGTAGTCAGGTGGCAGGAAGTCGCGGTCGATGATGTCGGCCACTTCCTGCCAATTCTTGAAGGCGGCTGGGCCCAGACGCTTGATCTCGTCCACGGCATTCCAGGAGATGACCTGCCCACTGGGCTTCAGGACCACCACAGTGGGGATGGCTTCGACGCCAAACGTAACCTCCAACTCCCTGGAAGATACAGAGAGAAACAAAGCGTTACCAGTCCTCCAGAGAAAAGTTTATTGACATGTGTTTTAAAACACAGACCAAGCCTCGAGGGCAGTGTCGGACTGGCCTATAGGTGAATCAGGCAGGTCTAACAAGCTAGTGCATGGGCCATTTTTTGCTTGGTTGTGGGCCTTTGATATGGTCTGCTGGGCCGGGTTTACTGTTGATTTTCCTAATATTAAAAAAATGCCCGCAGCAAGCTCAAATGCATGTAGTCTCCCACACTTTGTAGAACACATATAAAGCGTGTCGTTACAAATTAAAAACTTCCCAAGTTTTTCCCCAATTTGCAAACATGGGCCATATTTTTAGCTATCTAATTCACCAATGCGGCCCACTTTTATTTTAGTGCCCGGGCCTATTTTCTTTCCTAGTTCGACCCTGCTCGAGGGAATCAGAGCGCTATAAAGAAAAAAATGCAGTTGTAATAGGTAGGAAGCAGGTGCAGTGAAAAAAACACATTTACAGAGAGCAGAGGAGTAAAGTGTGATCAGGCAAATAAAGCATGAGTGACATTGTAGGACTAGAAGGACAGGTAATTGCAAGAGCAGAACACCGGCCACTACAACCATGGATGATACATTTAAGAATTTGGGTGTGGCAGCATGACAAATGGGTCATGCCCGCTTGACAAATAGGGGTAAGTAGTCCTTATATGGACAGTGGATTCTTAAGTATTACTGTAGAAGATGTGTCACAATTCTGCGTACAAGAACATATAGTCAGAATTTGGCAAAATGAAATAGCATCTGGATATCTGCAGTTAACAAGGATCAAAAATCAGAAATGAAAGGACAATGCTTGTGTTACAGCATAAATATGAGCATAACTTGGTCGTATTACAAAGTCAAGACATTTTTGATGCATTTCTGGTGTCATGATTGGTGGCTGTGGCCTGCACATCTTTGTGATAGATAACATTGAATTCCATAAAGTACATTTCGACCAATTTTTTATTCACAACCCCCAGGGTTTAATGTCCGATAACAGTGTTTAGGGATGTGCCTCAGATTTCCAGAGGCAGGCGGATGAAGCACTCAATCAGAACAGTCCAGAGTTTAATTTGTAAAATCAGAGTTTTTCCCAGGAGCACTCTGCTGGCGCTGCTGAATGCCAACTTGTCAAATACAAAGGCTAGCTGGTTTTGATTCCACCTCGTGCCTCTTTCTTCCACCATCATACACTCTCTTTCTCCTTATCTCACGCTTGCAGGTCCTTCATCATCCCTGATTTCTCCCTTTGTCATTGTTTTTCTATATTTCCCTTCCTCCTTACTTTTCTATCCTTTTCTGCTTTTCTAGGTGAAAGTTTGATGCTGAAAAATAAGTCTTAATACTTAAAAACAAGCATTGGCAAAGCAAATAGGTCTTGCCTTTTGGACCTCCTGGCATTGTGAATGCTTTTTACCAATGTTATGCAGCATTGGCAATAAAAGAAAATAGAAAAAATGCATCATGATGCTATTGGCACCCGCATAATTCAGTAGACGTGCGCCTGATGACTTATGTGTACGCATGCATCATCATGGGCGTACTGAATGAAACGGGCAACATTTTATTTAGTTTTTTATTTACTGATCTAAGATGGCAGACGTCACGTCCTGCAGTAAATAAAATACAAAACTGTCAATTGTGCTGAAGCACATTTCAGCAAGTGGATTGGCCCAGCAGCAAATGGGAGCGGACGGGTCCTCCAAGAAATGTAAAAAAAAAATATTAAAAAAAAGGTAAAGGGTCTTGAGGGTGCATGAGAATTGGAGGGGATTGGGAGAAGCAATGGGCAGTGAGTGGGGGGGATTAAATAAAAATAAAGAAGGTAGGGAAGACGGGATAAAGGAGTAAGGTGTAAGCCATCTGTGGAAAAATCAATGCTTCTAAATATAAATATGTTGTTGTTTTGCAAAATGCTATTAGGTTTCCTTTCATCCACTTTAGAACACTAATTTGGAATCTTAATGTGGACATTTAACATGAGACTTAATATGAATTTTGAAAAACGTATGATAAGAGTGAAGTTTTAGTTAAGTCATAATAACTAGGATTATCCATTTACGGTTATTGCTATCACCTCGACCCACATCAATACTTCTTTCTTTCGAGCTTGATCTCAGGTTCATGATGGCTCCAGTGGTGCCATAACAAAAGAGACCTGCCACATGCCGCCGGCAAACAGAGGACCTTAATTTAGTCCACCACTGCTGATCCGACAAGCTACATACTAATACCGCTTCTTGACACCTAACAATAACAAGCAGATATAGGATGGTACTAATAAAGTCCATCCTAGCAGATCTCTGCTCAAATAGAATATCTCAGAATGGACAACCTGGTGAAGTAACCAGCTAAGTGAACTATGATCCTAAAAACTACCACGAAAGGCCCGCAAAGCTACTCGATGCTGCCAGCTTATTGAAAACCATAAACTATGCTCCTCTCCCATACATTTTTAAATCCATCACACGCTAAGCGCTGAATCCTATAGTACAATATTGCACAACATGGATCACCAAGGGTCAAAACAAAAACAGCACTTCAAAGCGTGCTTCCCACACAGGTAAGCGTTTCAAAGCTCAACATAGGGATAGGAAGAAGTATATACATGTTGCAGTACAATACATAGGTGCATTATGGCTTCTGTGGTGCCACTGATTCTAACTGTTATGTCTAAACACTAAGGTAAGCTTGATATCACTCATGACGTCACTAGTAACCTCAAGTACCACATCACCAATTGCATTATCAATAATATCACTGAAATACGGGGAAATACCATAGTGGGTTCAATTTTTCCATTGCAGGACATCTGTATGTAGACAGTGGTACTGCACCTTTGGTTCTATATAACTGCATGCATGTGCTCTCAAAAAAGAATTCACATCAAGCCACCATTTGAATATGTTGCTGAATCTAACTACTCAAGTAAATGAAATGAACACCCAGATACATTTCACTTCTGAATGTAACATACACTAACATGTAGAAGTGCCCTTGTTCAGAGTATAAGGGCATTATTAACATCTGTACGTCATTCGGACAGATCAAATAAACCTTTTAACAACTTAAGGGCAGGTGCATACTTTTAAATAAATCCAGCACATGCTGAACAAATATATGCACAATCCCTCACCACCCCTCGTGCCCTCATACCGTTTAAACGTATCTTCTTCAAAAGGCACCACCAGCCATTTTTTGGGCATGTCCCTCAGGAAGTCGTCTTGCTGCTCCTCAGTCTCATCCTCAGACACGTAAACCAGCACAACCTGGGAGGCCCGGTTCACGTAGAACTCATCCGTCAGCCGAATGAAGAACTCCTTCAGCACCTTGGCGAAGTCCTGGCACCTCTGGCTCTCCAACGCACCAAAGAACAGCAGTAACACCCGGTTCTCCAGCCGCTGGCTGAGCTCTCGCTCAGTGTCCAACTCGTTTTGGCTTGAATTGTTCTGCAGGAGGATCCGGCCCGTGAAAAGCTCGGCCATGGTCCACAAGCCTACAAAGTCGAGGCCAGGTCTGGGAAATAGAGGCCGAATTAAAGAGCAGTGGCCAAGTCTACAAAGTGGAGGTCAACATAAGGTCTTGGAAGTGAACCTAGTGTGAACCTGCATCACAGATAGACCAAAACCCTTCCAGTAATGGAGCTTTATCTCCAATCCACAGAACTCCCCTCTTGTGATCCATCATTACCCCGGGCGAACACTAGATTTACTTGAACAATGTCCAAGAGATGCCACCTCCTCAGCATCTTCCAACTTCTCAGTATCAGCCTGTTCCTCCTCAGTATCGACTTACTGTTGATTAGTATCGAGATGCACCTTGGTGGTACTGGACGGCGCTTCCTCTGTATCTGCCCACTCGTCACTATCAGCCAACCTCTCCTCAGTATCAGCCGGCTTCTTCCGCCGTTTTAGCCAACTGATCTTCAGTATCAACCTGCACCTCAGTTTCAGCCAGCTTCTCGGTGTTGGCCAAGGACAGAGTAACCCTCTGCTGCATCGAAGCTCAGAGCCTCTTCACGCTTGTGTCCTGTGGGCAGCCCACGCATGTGCGCTCCCCTGATAATCCCGCCTCACAGTGATTAATTCCTTCTTGGCCTCTCCTGCCTATTAATAGGCCGTCTTTGCTCATGGAGGAGAGGTTTAATCTTCTTAGAGCGTGAAGCTTAACTCCAGTTTGCTAGTGCTGATGAGATCAGGTCCTCATGCTGTTCTGAGGGCTAAGTGAGAAGAAAGGCTCTCGAAACAACCACTTAAAAGCGCACTGAGACTCTTCATGCAAAACTGTGACGCTGCTTACTAAGCCCCCTCCCCCACCCCCCACCCCCAGGACCATCTACTAGGCACTCTGGTGATATTCATATTTTATATCACAATTCGTTATTAATAGTGGTTGAAGTAGGTAGGGTGTATTGGGAACGGCGTTCCCAGTCTTTTGTAATTTTATTACAACATTTCCCACACTTATTACTGAAAAACATCCTTTCCAGAACGCATAATGTCGCCCTTCAGGTGCCTCTTGCTGAAAGGAAAGGGAGGGGATCTCCTGTGCTGTGAAGACAAGGGAGAGGCAGACAGTGAAAGATAAACAAGTCTTCTTGCCAGGGTGCCTGCCAGTGCTGTCTGAAAGAAATGCAAATGTGTGGAGCCAGTTTATCAGCAAATTAAAGGCGTGGGAGCCAGAATATGGCTTACATTGATGGAGTCCTTTTAGGTTTCATGGTGACTAAGACTTATTCTTTTTTAGAAGTAATGTATGGGTATCAGCTGAGATTTGGGGTGTGTTCAAATGGAAACTTATAAAAGGGGATTTGCACTATGTACAGTCTGATGGTAGTACCCATTTTTCATTATATATATCATTATATATATTTAACACACTTGTTTTATCTCAAACACTAAATCTCTTTGCACATTTTGCAGCAGCCTATCTTATAAAGTATGTAATATAATTTTAAAATAATGACTTGCAAGTTCGCAGGGCTTTAAGTCACAGGATGTGACATCACTACACTATAAATACACATTGTCATTCCCCAATGTGCCAATCAGGATTCATTTCTGTGATTGCATTAACCAATTGAACTTTCATAATGTAACAGAGTGCATTTCCCATTGATTACTTTGATTTTCATTTATTTTTAATTTAAAGTGGGTGCATTAAATTTTATATGAATTTATCTGACAGTGAAAGGCCAATAAAATATTTGCAGAATATTTTGCGCTTTTTTTTAGCCATATCTCTGGTCCCACCCCCAAACTCGCTGACCCCTCCTACATTGCACTCTGGATCATAGATCCCATTCTTTTTTATACACTTCAACCTCTGATTATTAATCATTTCGTGAGTAGCACATCACAGTATCACGTAAACGGATTTTCACAGTGTAACCAAGTTCTGCTTCTTTCTTTCTTTTTTCTGTGGACCACCTTATGCAGCAACTCCTCCAATAAACAGGATTTGGCTCTACATGATGTAACCAACACAACAATCAATATATGTACCTGAAAGAAACAGTATCTTGCAGAAAATGCCCCATTCATGAGGAAAACCTCTGTCTGATCATTAAGTAAATATTTCACCTTTTCGTATTCTGCCCGATTCGCAATCTCCAGGTGCCAATCACCATATATGGGCGCGGCTGATGACTTCCAAAAGCGTAATACATAGCTTAGTCACTAATAGTGCGGTTGGTTGCAAGCCATTTACTCAAGTGTGTCATCATACGTTGAATCCCTGAATTGTCGTACAAGAGAAACGGGGATGCCCTTAATATTAATTCTCTTGGATTTTTTTAAGGTGGCCATACCCAGGGCCGGCTTTAATGCTGGTGGAGCCCAGTGCAACATTTATTTGGCACCCCCCATGACCTCCTACTCCATGGATTCCCTCACTAACACCCTCCACCAGTGCCCCTCATCTCTGCATAGCCTCTCTCTCACATTCTTTTAATTTGTCAAAGCGCTGTTTGGGGTTGGCTTTACTAATAAGAATGTTTTTCTACCAAAACGAAACTTTTTCAGCAACATAAGGAGTCGATAATGAAATACCGGGGTCAAAAAACATAACGTCCTAACTTATACTATGCAGTCTGCATGCAGCGCTTTGAGGACAGTTCACAAGTCAATGTGTTATATAGGATTGCAACTTATGAACTGCAAGTAACAAAAGCAGTAACCCACTGAGCTATCCACATAAAATACAGGGGGATATTACCAAGGAATAGCGATAATTATCGCAAAGCGCGCTTAGCGCTGTTTTTTTTATCGCCGGCTATCGCTGGATTTCATCGCGGAGATAACGCGTTTTTATCAACGCTTATCTCCAAGGCGATAAAAAATCCAGCGATAGCGGCGAAACCCAACAATAGCGCGAGGAATCCAGCGATAAATTCCCAGCGCTAATGAAAAGCTTGCTAATAGGCAGGTGAGGTCTTAACCTTACAATCCACCTCCTATTGACAAGAATGGTTAAGTCAAGTTTTTAGCAGGTGTTAAAATCCAGCGATAATCGTGGTTAGCGCAACTTTTTTTTATCGCTTCGCGGGCATTGCTAATAGGGGGAAGTTGTGTTTGCGACTGTTTCCAGTCACTTTTAGTTGGGAACGCCTACTTTGCATGTCATTAGCGATAATTATCGCTGACATGCAAAGCGGCACCAAAACGGTCGCTTTCGCCATAAAGCTGTCGCTAACAGCTGTTAGCGACAGCTTGCTAATAGGGCGATAGAAATATTGCCGCTTTAGCGGCAAAAAGTGCAGCTAAAGTGGCGATACCGCCCTTGCTAATATGCCCCACAGTTCTGTGGTCTACATAGTGCATGTTCTTCTCGCTAATTTATGATGAGTCAAACTGCCACTAAACAAAACTCCATCTCTCTCCAGCAGGAACATTAATCACCAGAGTTATCTTGGCCTTTGTACTGTTACCTGAAATCTACTGGACACACAGGAAACAATGCAGTAGGCACAGCGCCCCCCAAGGTCAGCGCCAGGTGCGGCCGCACCTTTAGCACCGCCCTAGAGCCGGCCCTGACCGTACCCATTCCCCATACCATGTGAGATTTAGACACACACACAGAATGTGTGGAATGTCGCACTCTTTCTCTACATCTCTCCAACAAGGTGAGTGCATACACATTTGTGTGATATATGGTCTTCAGTGGACCAGTGCCATTTATGCAAAATCTTGTAATAGCTGAATTTTAGCCTTGCCTCTCCCATTTACTTATGATGATTAAACTACAGAGTTTGGTCCTCCAGATTTGCTCGAGGCAGTGATACAATTGATTTTATATCCAGATCTCACTCAGATGCAGAGTCGATCGGAGTTCCTTGAAGGTTTTTATTTGCTCGTCCATTATTAAGAGGCCAAGAGTGCGAATAACAGCTTCTTCCCACTCCCACCAGTGTAATAATTTCTAACCAATCGTCATCCCCACATTACTGCATAATAATATCTTTACCCTGTTTTGGAATCAGTGTGATGATTACTCTATGAAATTCTGCTTTCAAGTCAGTAGCGGCTGCTACTGGACGGGGGTAGTGGGGCGGTGGAGAGTGGGAGGTGAATGGAAAAAAAGGTCTAACCTGGAACGGCTGGCCGCCGCCTCTCCTCCGTCCTCATCCTCTTCATCTTCCTTCTTCCTGTCCCGGCTGGCAGCAGGAAGCACCCGGGCACACAGGCTCCCCTGAGCCAATCACAACGCTGCAATGCAGCGTTGTGATTGGTCTGAGTGCTGTGGTTTGGTGCTCAGATGGGGACAGGGAGTCTGTGTATGTTCCTCACCAGGCTGTGTAATGCAGCCTGGTGGAACATGCAAAGTGCGCATGACTGTTTGGCCGGCTGAAAAGGGCCAGCCAAACAGTCATGAGCTCTTAGGGAGTGCACACCACTCCTCCCCTGCTCTGGCCAGCCCCGCCCCACCACTGACTGCAATAGGAAAAATAAAATTATAATAACGTTACGTTATCATTTTATTTTTCCTTTTGAGCAGTGGGGCGGTGCTCCTCCGCCTTAGTGGAGGAGCCGCCTTAGTTTCTACCTCTTTGAATGACTTACAGAGTGAGTGAGCAATTCTACCTTTATTTATTTCATAGCATTCATTTGGAAGACCATCCTCTCCTGGTGCCTTCCCCACACTCATACTTCCAGTCACAGTAAGTATCTCTCCTGAGGAACTGCCTGAGAAGGCAGCAACATGTGACTCATCCAATCCAGGCATTACCACGTCCAATAGAAAGTACTCTTTCAATGCATGGATTTGGCCCACATTTGTTTCATACAAATCTAAATAAAAATGTCGATAGTTTTTGAACATGTCCAGCGGGTGCGTAAATTAGCTACCATCAGTGTTGCTAATGGCTGGTATAGTGGGCAGCTGCTCCGCTTGCACAACTAAAGTTCCCCCTGCCCAAGGTGTTTCTTCTTCAACCTGTGTAGCTTCTGTTCTGCTTGAGTTGTAAACACAGCTTTCAGGTCATCCTTAGCTTCGGCCAGTCCTCAGCTCGAGGATGCAGTGGGTATCTCGTGGTACAGCCGTGTCAGGTGTTTCACCCTAATCTCTAGCTGTTCCTGTTTCTCTTTGTACTGTCAGCCATGTAACACTGTATCCCTACCCCACTGACCCCTGATGTAAACCCTTACTGGCTGCCCAAATGTCTCCGATTCTTCATTATCTGCAACATATTTCAACAGGTGTGGCCTCAGTTCTTTTCTTTTCATCTAGGTGTTTGCACATGAAGGTGTTCATACGCCAGCGGCAAGGTGGTAGGCTTGTCAACTCTAAGTCCAGCCTTAATAATACCAGATTGTGGCCAGAGATCGTTCCCTCTTGAATGTTACTGTCTGTGAGTTGTGACAGTAGCGGTGTAGAAATAAGGTGAAACGTCCCATGTACACATCACACAAATGTATGCTCTCTACTGGTAGGGAGCAGTAGTCTCCTAATGTCGATAAAGGAGAGGTCTAGAATTACCATCAACACACCCATCTTACTATAACTTTTGTATCGTCACGGGCAGGATTTTCTTAAATAGTATGGCAATGCCACCTTGCCTGTAGGCTGTGGATATGGTCATACCATCAATATTATGTTCCTCACTACAAGAGTACATGACCTGACCCACCCAGCCCCTTCGTATGCAGAAAAGTTAACACCTTCTTGTGTTTGATATCTTGTGCGAGACCACTGGTGTTCAATGAAAGGATACATAGGTCTTTACTTCCTGGCCCAGTCCCTTATGGGGTGGGGGTAACTGCGACCTCCGTCTTATTGGTCTGGTACAGCTGTGGCGACCCAAGGATGCCATGTCATCTTAGTCGTCATCTGTGGTGGTAATAGGAGTGGCTGCCCAAGCCTGTGTGCAATGCACCACAAATGTTATCGGGACTCAACTGGTAAGTAAAAGAGGGGTAAGTGAGAACCCCTACAACTAACAAAGGATTAAGGGCCTGATTTAGATTTTTGCGGATGGAGCTAAATCGGTCTGTTTGGCGGAGTATTTTACAGTTCATCTATGCAGTTCTATATAATAAAACAAACTGTAACAGAATGTCCAAAAATTCAGTGGTCAAAAGTCATTCCAATACAACCTAATAAACCTTTGACCAGAGCTTGGCTTTCACCCAGAACCCACTCTTCCACCCACGACCCTGCCCTCCGCCTGAGCCTAGAGTCATGATCCATGTCGAATCAGAAGCAACTAATTATTATGTCAACCACAGAGGTCAGTCAGGGGATATACATTACGACCACAGCAGCTAACCGATGTACACTGCCTCTTTATCTCTGCAAACTTGTACCTGCATACATACAACACAAATATCTCCCAAAGGGTAGAAAAGGTTTTTAAGTGGAACTCTCAATGTTTCATCGCCCCCACCAAGCGACTAGTAGCACAAAGTTGCATTTGTACTTAATAATAGTTCCTTCCATCAATAAAATGGGGTTGTATGTCAGAAGCATGCATGACTAAACCACGTGTGCCTCTGCCACACTGCCCCAACAACGAATGCGTCTTAACAACACATTCCTTTACCACGCATGTCTTCACCATGCATGCTTTTACCATGCAATTTCATGGTAAAGGCATGATTGGTAAAGGGATATGCGTGGTAAAGATCACACCCCAGCTCCCCGCCCTGAGCCCTAAAACCCGGCCCCATGTACTAAAAACTACCGCGACCTCAGACCCGCCTGCCCTGAGCCCTAAAACCTGCCCCTAGCCCTGAAAACCGTCCCTCCCCCTACCCTGTCCGAGCTTTAAACACTGACCCACAAGTCCTAAAAATGACCCCGACCCCAACCCCCTCGCCCTAAAAACTAACCCCACTCCTGAAAACTACCCTGAAGCCCCCCCCACACTGATCCCTAAAACCCGGCCTCCTGCCCTATAAACAACCCTACCCCTCCAAGCCCATAAAACTCCCCACCCCTAAAAACTACCCCATCCCGCAAAATCTGGCCCGCCCCATTTTCCAGACCGAGTCCTCTCCCGATCCTTCCTCTTCCTGTGCCTGCCCATCTGCGCATCTAGATCACATACTGCCTTAACCATCCATGCGTGGTTAAGGCATATGTGTGGTTAAGGCAAGCGTGGTTCCGCTTGCGGTTAAACGGCACGCGTGGCTCAGCCTGCGTTGTAAAGGCTGTTTCCCATAAAATGGTGCTAATAACTCTCTCCTAGAATTTGGAGACCAGCCCCTAATCTCCAATGAGGCACCCCAGCTTAGAGCCCCACATCTGTGCTAGAGTGGCAACCAGCAATGTATACAATGTGTGGCTTGATATATCGTTCTTTAAGTGTAGAGTCTCCAGGTCTAGTTTCTTTAGCTACCGATTTTTTTCATCACTGAGTCCAGCTGTTCTCTTTCCCTCAATGATCCCTCCAAGTCCCTGCTTCTTACTGATCTAGTGACGAAGCATCTTTTGTGGTATGGTCAATGGGTTCTTCATTGAGGGCTGTCTAGAAAAGCCGTAAAATCTTCAGAATTACACACTTCTTCTTTGTGTTTTTGGCATCAGTGGCGTAGCGGGGGAGGGGGGGTGGCAGCACTGTTTTTGGGGGCGGCGGAGGTGAGCAAGTCGTGTCTGTCGACTACCACCATTCCCCCGCCCCCAAGAACAAGTTGTCTGTCGGTCAACAATGCCCCCCCCCCCCCGCACTCCCTCTGGAAGAAGTCGGCCATCGGCCGCCAACCCTAAACCCCCCCCCCCTCTTACCTTTGCAGGGCGGCAAATTTAGGGTCAGCCCGGGTGGCAGTAGGTCTGGCTTGCCACTGTTTGGCATTGATTGTAAGCAGTATGACAGCTGGCTGGTTCAAGCAGTCCATATCGAATGTCGCAGAGTAGGGCCCAGCATCGGAATTGCCTATGTTTTGCATTAGTATCATAAGAAAAATCTGCTGAAGTGTAGATGTTGTAGTTATCACGTTGAAACTGGTCATTTTTTCTGCTTAGCTTCCACAATTATTTGATGGCTTGCTGGTGTCTAAGCAGACAACTAAAATAGGTCAAAGAGGTCTTGGTTTAAGAGCGCCTCTTGTTTTGGCCCTATGCCCTCTCTGGAGCTCTACTGGCGGTGAGAAGGCCTCTTCCAGCAGTGTGGGGAGGAAGGAGCCCAGGAATTACATCATGTCACAACCCTCCAGTAATTCACACTTGTCCTTCTGCTTCTATCCTTCAAGTTTATCACTTCCGGTGTAAGTCCCAGTGTTCATGACGCCTTTCCGGTGACGTCTTGATGTGCTCTCTCTGGTCTTCCGTTGCTGATATGCAGCTCCTCACGCTATCCCAACGAGCCCTGAAGGTTGAGCTATCCTGCCTCATGGATTTGATTTTGTTTTTCGTTTCTGCAGTGCTCTCTTGGACAATTGTTAGAGAAAGTTTAATTTACGCAAGCTCCTTTATCAACGTGTCCATGTTGATTCCCATGATAGCTGGACAGTCCTGAATGCCAGGTCTGTTTCGATTTTTCTGTAACTGCTTCTGTTGCCTCTGGAGTTTTTGTCACAACATAGGAGGGGTAGCACCCTGACCTCCCTCCCTTCCATTGATGCTTCACTGTTCCTCTATTCACTGACACAATAGACAGTGTTTTCTGTTTCTTTATTTCCTAATGTGTCTGCCATATACTCGGTGGCGTTATGGCGGAGGAGCGTCGTCCCACTGGGTGGCAGCAGAATAAAACGCATGAAAAATAAAATGATAATAAATCAATTTTATTATCATTTTATTTTTCTTCTTACCTGCAGGCTGCCAGTGAGGACATGGGGCGGGGGCCATGCAATGCATGACAACAGTGGGGAGGAGGAGTGATGCACACTTAAGATTTATCCACCCGGCTGTGTTGTACAGCTGGGTGGAGAAAAGCCACAGGCTCCCAGGCACTGTCTGAGGGTAAACCAGGCGGCTCAGACCAGTCCCAGCGCTTCTCTCCGTCCATCAATTGTGTGTCTTTTGGGAATACTATTCCCAGCATTATTTCCAGCATTAGAATTGGCATCTGGGAGCCTGCGCAGTGTGCACCCGCCGGCCCTGGCGTGGAGGATCGGGAGAGGAGCAACGCCGCGACCGGTAAGTAAAGTTGAATTTATTTAAAAAATTTTTGTTGTCTGTGCTTATTTTTGAATTCCCCCGCCACACCGCTGTGGACCCCGAGCAGCTGCCACTGCATATACTACCTTTAAAAGGCCGGTTCTTTTCGGTCATGCCCTGGGTGTAATGTGGCTCTAAGTTCCCCACCCAGGACAGCAACGTACATCCGGGGAGGGTCCTCTGATCCATCTATGTCGTGAAATGCAACCTTTTCTGCCAGGCAGACCTCTTCCCCAGTCTTTCTTCTGCGGCCTCTCTGCACAGCAATGCCACAAGAATATGTGCAACCTTCGCCACTCTTTATAGCACAACCTCATACATGCCAACATTTTAGAAGAGGGAAGATCTTAAAAAAATAATCAGGAGATAGTATTTCTCCCGTTGATTCCTATTGCAGCCTGAATCGGGTCTATTGCAGAGCAGCCAAGAATTCAGATTGCTTATGTGTGCCATTTTCATAATTTCAGTGTAATTATGAGTGACATTTAACGACTATGAGTGACACTCGCGAGCAGTATAATGTCACCCACACTTAGTAGTAGCATGGCTCGGCCCACAGCCTAGACAGGGCACATGTTGCCGGGCGGGAGGCAGGAAAACAATAAATCAAACAGAGATTCCCTGCCTTAGCCAGCCTGCGCCTCCCTGGCTGTCAATCAATCAAATTAATGGCATGATCAGATCATGATCAAGTGACACGGTCTGTTCAGGCTCTCTGCCACATGGGACCAGAGGCCGACTACAGGATGTGAGAGGGGACCCCCACGGGGATCTTCTCCCTGTGTTCTCCAGTTAGGCCCCATTTCTACTGCAGTTTAGAATGACCCAGTTTTTGGCCTTTATTTAGAAGCTTTGTTTTGCGGCTAGACATGCATTTCTGTTTGATACTATCGTTTGAGCAGGGGTTGCTTTTTTTTACATGAATTAGGCTGGTGTGTGGTTTTGTGTTTCTGTCTTCAAATCTCTGAAGTCCATTTGGCTTTCTGTGATAGGATATTTCCGGATATTTCCACCTCATAATGTTGTACACTACCGCCATCTTGTGGTCTTTGAAAAACAGAACTCGAAGGTCAGCTTTTATGTGTCCGTCCCAGCAAAGTGATAAACTGGAACTACACCATTTTATCTCACTTCCAGACACAGTTCTTTTACGTGACAATCTCAGGCATCGCGGTAATGTGGGAAAATTATCCGAAATACGTTATTCTAACGTGAGATGTGTGGTACTTGGCAGGGCTGATGATACTGGCATGTATGGGACTTGCAAGTGTGCTTCTGCAGGATCGGATATAAGAAATACAGATACACTTTTTTTTAGGTCGAGCCTGGGCAGCGCATGCGCTGCTCTGTGGCATGCTGTATTGGAGTATGGAATAGAAGCCCCACCCACTCTCCACCCATATTTGTCATTGGCTTGTGACATTGCCCTTCAAAAATGCTGGCTTCTGATTCCTTAATAGGCTTGTTAGTCCCTCCTTAGTATCGCCTTGTCTTCATTTGTAACCTCCCATGAGGATTGGCTCTTTTACTTCGGTTGTTACATGATAGTCTTTTTTAGTCTGTAAGCACTATTTTCTTTAATGAGTTTCTCCTACTGCAGGCACGACATGCTTTCCTGCACCATTCAGCGTGCTTTCACTGTCTGAGCAGCCCGGGACAATGGCGGCCGCTTCTTTGAATAGGTCTCGCGTTTACAAGAGTTTGAGCTATTGGCATTATAAATGACAATGCCTTTTATTTATGTGTTAATTAGCAAAACAGATAAATAAAAGGCATTTTCATTTACAATAGCATAAAACTTTTTCAAATGCGAGACCTATTGCATTGCAAATGCTTGTCATTACCAGTCAGGGGCACAGAGAAAAATGTGGTGCAGTGGCCTGCAGGAGCAGGTTTCTGGCAGTGCATAATCCGAGTACTCAAGACCAGTTCCTGCCGTCTGACATCTCTAGAGGAATCAGGTTTTTGTATGCAGGAGGCAGGAGATTATTCCTGGAAACGGTAGTCTCCCGCCTTATTACACTCTCTGGTGCTGTTTAATGATGACTTTACAGCTATTCATTTTGACCTCTGATGTCATTAACTAAACACCTTGAGGTTATTTATTTAAAAATCTAAGGCCATTTATAAGAGCTCTGAGTTTTTTTATTAAGTGCTCTGAGGCTATTTACCAGGCATTCAAGGACTATTCCTTAAACAACTGAGGACAATTTATAATGCACTCTGGTGCTGTTTAATGGACAATCCAAAGTTTTTCTTTCAGAGCTCTGAGGTTCTAAGATTTGTTAAACTCTAAGGCAAATTTTGAGAACTTTGTTACTGTAGATGTGTAAGTGTACAAATGCGCTTCAGCTATTTATTGAGTGCTCTGAGGACGTTGGGGCGGGAATGTCTGATTCATGGTTTACAGTCATATATTCCTGCCGTGAGTGCCCAACTGCATGTGTAACTGGTAGCCTGACTTTTATTTTTAGCCCTGGTATCACTCTAATCTAGTGTGTGTGCAGAGACGTAGAGCGGGACCTGACAATGCAAGTTCCAAGATGTGTCCTGTGACCTGGAGAAGCACATCAAAAATACATTCAGAGTGAAAATGTCAGAGGACAGGTGTCCCTGTGTTAAGGTAGGTTAGCGGATAATGCATTGGTGGCCGCATTCCATGTTTTATAATCTTATATAGTTGACCAGACGTTTTTATCTGTGTATGTCATATTCTACTGGCCCCTCTCATGTAAAGTTCTGATGTTATATGTGAAAGCCCACAAACCTGTGCTGACATCCTGTGAGTATGCTGAGTGTGTGTTTCTGTGTACTATGCATGTAGCATGTGTAGAGTTAGGGCCCTGTGTGAATGTGGCATCAATTTTGTATGCTCCTGGTTTACCATACCATGGGAGAGGAGTTGGCCTAACGGCTAGGGCGGCCGACCTCGAATCTGGGGAACTGGGTTCGAGTCTCGGCAATGACGCTGAACATCCTGTGATTCTGGGCAAATCACTTAATCTCCCCGTGCCTAACCAAAATGAATGTGTGTTCTCATGTAACGTAAATGGTGCTATGTAAAGCGCTCTGATACCCGATTCGGGTCAAGTTCGCGCTATATAAAACTCTGCAAAGAAAAAAAAAAAGAGGTGGAGTAAACAGTGGCTCATTGTACATTTGACTTGTGAGAAAACGTAATCTGCACCTGAACCTTATTCATGTTTTCACCACAGCTTTGCTGGGGGACAGATCCAAACAGGGTCACTTGGGTGAGAGAGAGCACAGTGAGAGGGGTAAAGGATATGCTGTATTGAAGTGTGTAGTATTGAGTACTGCTGTGTATTTAAAAAGTACTTTCTTTTTCCAAAAGACAAACACTGGGCTGGACAATAAATTTGTTGTGTCTGTTGCTTAATTGCTGAGTTTGTGCCACCCACACTCTCGCCCCTGAGAAGCCTAGATCTGTGCACCCTTGCTACCTTGAGAATTAATTGCAGAAAAGGTTATACTTGGCCTAGTTTGCAGAGCCATAGTAGGATGGACACCAGGAATAAACAACCTCAGCCTCCACGCCTCTTTCTGCCATGTAGCCTCTGAACGTGGTCTGACAATTGGCAACAAGTGGTGTGAGACATGCAAGTACCAGTTCCAATCTACTTGAACAGATAATTAATTTCAGCTTAATCACAGTGTTGCCAGCACAGTACAATGGCAGATACAAGAGTTGTGGGAATTGACCTTGACACCCTGTACTTAGAACAGTTAAGGGATCTGTGTTTGGAGAGAGGGTGGAGGGGCCTAGAAACAAGAATCTTTGTTAGTTTTGTTAAGCAGCAGTTTTACAAACTAGGGGTAGGGAAGAAACGATGATGAACTTCTAAGAGGGTACCATGTTAGGAACCCAGCAAGGGAGTACTGTAGTTTCTGGTGGATACAATTAACTGCAGATTCCTCACTTTAGAATATTCTTCAGGTGACAGACTGGATCTGGAGAATTTTATAACCGTGCTCCTGCAGTGGAATCTTAAACCCCAGTGGGCCCAGCATCAAAGGTTCCTTTCTGACACCATCCAGGTCTCGGAAAAGATGGCACAGGATCAGCTGTGGTAGGTGACTGATCACAATTTGTCCTGCTGCAAGAAACTCTCCCTCCCCCAACCAGATCTGACAGTGGTTATGGATGAATCACTACTGGGTTGGGGTTGTCGTCTGAAGGAGGTGGAGATCAGAGGCCTTGAAGGCTTTCCTGCCATTGATCAAGGGGAGGCAGATGCAGGTTATTACAGACAACACTACTGCAACAAGCAGGGCAGGGTGGGATCCTAGGACCTGTTACACGCACATGTAGAAGGGGGGCTTTGCACTTGAAATCGCTGTGATCTAGGGGTGAGAAAACACACCAGGGTGTTAAAACTGCCCTCACCCACAGAAATCTGTGGCATGCTTCATCATAGGGCTGCTAACACACCTCCGCGCAGACCAACGCTGGAGGTGGAGCAATAGGGGAGGGGAAGACAATACAACACATAGAGAAACAGTGTGGGATCAATTGGAAATGGTGCAGAAAAACAATTTAAAACTGACCACGGGAATTCCAAATGTATACTTTAATATTGGATTCCCTGATCAGAGTAAAAGGTCATTAACGGACCCGTGGATGATGGTATGGTAGGCTATAATGAACCCCCTACCCATCCACTCTGCAAAATGTCGACATGTTTCAGCCGGCTACTGCAAATACCCCGGCTTTCATCAGGACTCGCAAAAGAAAGATTCCATAGGTACTACCCCTACCTCCTCACTCCTAGGGTAGAGTGTAGCCACACATCTGAGTGAATGCTCAGAAAATATGGAAGAGTAACTTGCTCTCCGAGGGAAACCGAGTTTATTAAAATCAATGCTTGAACTGGCGGGGGAGCGAGGACAGCTCCCTATAGTCACACGTTTGTCAAGGTGAGCTGTTGCTGACGAATTGTTTCTCCCGGTGCCGGGTTCATTATAGCCTACCATACCATCATCCACGGGTCCGTTAATGACCTTTTACTCTGATCAGGGAATCCAATATTAAAGTATACATTTGGAATTCCCGTGGTCAGTTTTAAATTGTTTTTCTGCACCATTTCCAATTGATCCCACACTGTTTCTCTATGTGTTGTATTGTCTTCCCCTCCCCTATTGCTCCACCTCCAGCGTTGGTCTGTGCGGAGGTGTGTTAGCAGCCCTATGATGAAGCATGCCACAGATTTCTGTGGGTGAGGGCAGTTTTAACACCCTGGTGTGTTTTCTCACCCCTAGATCACAGCGATTTCAAGTGCAAAGCCCCCCTTCTACATGTGCGTGTAAGTGGTTATAGGAGGTCGAAGTGGGGCGGTTTTCCCCCTACCCCTCAACTTTTTGTGTATGTTTAATCCTAGGACCTGTGCCAGGTGGCTCTGCACCTCTGGGGGTGGCTGGAACACCAGAACATCTTCCTGGTCGCCAACCACCTGGCAGAGTCCCTGAATGCCAAGGTGGATGAACTGATCAGACATCAATTGGCAGATTATGAGTGGCCTCTATATCATGAGGTCGTGCAGGGCATATCTCAGCATTTGGGAGTGCCATGGTTAGAAATTTGTGCCTGCATCGAGAACACAGAGTCAACAACTTTGTCCAGAGCACATGTTAGGAGACACATTCTGAATTGAATGGAACTAGTGCCTTCCCAGCTCTCCTTCTCTTTCCCCGAGCTCTAAATAAGATCAAGTTCGAGTGAGCCCAAGTCATCCTAACCAGGCTCAAGTAATCCTAACTGCCCCAAAAGAGTGTGGCACCCAGAACTACTGAGCAAGAATATCTGTGCTCCGATTAGGCCACCGCTTCGGGAGGAACTCCCATCAGGAACAGGGCAGAGTTATCCACCTCAAACTCCATAACTTACACCTCCATGCATAGGGTTTGAGCAACAGCAATTTACTGCTTTCATTTTGTTGTCTGAAGTGGACACCCCTCCATAAAATCCATCTATAGTGGAGCTGGGACAAGATTGTAACTTGGTGTGGCTCCCAGGACACTCACACCTTAACCTAGAAGCTCTTGAACGCCTTTTTGTCTGTTTTGTCTCTAGCCCAGCATGGCCTTGCAGTGGGCACAGTAAAAATGATTTATTTGCCCTTTCATCCTTTCTATGTTTGCCGAATCAACTGTCCTTGTTTAACTCACTTGTTGTGATGACATTTATTTTAGATTTTACTCACATGTTCCCCTTCAAACTGTTTGTGATGCCCCAGTGGGACCTTAACTTGGTCTTGAAATTCTTCATGTGTGCCCTTCGAGCCAATAGATGCTTGTTCACTGTGTCTCCTGACTCTGTCTTCCTCACTGCGACTACTTCAGCTTGTTGCGAGAATGAACTGCAGGCACTTTCCGTGCAATTGCTGTACACCACCTTCTTTCAAATCGGTCCAAAGGACTCTGTCGCACTTGTTACTAAAAGTTGTGAGTCCCTTTCACGCTGGGCAGTTGATCACTCTACCAGTGTTCTTTGCTCCCCCTCACACCTCAAAAGAGGAGGCTCCATCAGTGGGACCCCAAACGGACTTTAGGTTTTTACACCGATTATACCATGGACGGTCAGCTTTTTGTGGGGTTTTCTGGAGCATAAAAGTGGAAAGTGTGCAGAAGAGGACCATGTTGAATTGGATGGTCTTCTGTATCAAGATCTTCTACACACTGGCCAGGAAGCAACCCCCGAAGATCTTAGAGCTGCTTCCACCAAGGCCAAGGCAGCTACCACCACCTTGGTGCAAGGCGTACTTGGGCTTGATGTCTGGCACACTATGATGTGGGCCTCAGTGTATTCGTTCACGAAGCCAACTGCCTTGACAGCCAAGTCTGCTGGAAAGGACAATTCTTTATCTTGGTTCTGCAAGAATTTTTGGATTAAGTGCACTCCATAGACCCTCTACATTTAGGAGATACTACTTTGTTATCTTTTTTAAGGTGAGAAATCTGTGGTTAGGAGCATCCATCAGAAGAACAAGTTTCTTACCTTCAGTAACATTCTCTCTGGTGGATACTCGATCTAACCGCAGAATCATTGCTGCCTTTCTACCTCCTCATTCTGTGGAGTTGCTTCTTTTAAACGTGTATAAAGGTCCCAAATTAGTAATCAGCACACTGTTATCAACAACTATTCACACTCCGTATCTGAGCATACAGAAAGGGAAGCGGCAAGAAACTGATGCTAGCATGACAGATGGTACTTATATGCAGCTCTGCTCTGTCACTTCTGGACAGTATGGAGTCAGTGCGGAGCCGCAGGACACTACATACTGGGGCACAAGAGCAATGCTACAAAATACTCCTGATTCAGTCTGGTGCCTGGGGGATATTATCTAGATTAGTGTATACATCAGAAAGAGTGATACCTAAGATAAGTAACTTGTTGTCAGGCTTTCTTATCCCCCTAACATAGGTCTCTCTGAGACACACCCCATGTTTGTCCCATGAGACAGTCACCCACACCCCAATTTCAAGTGTACCGCTGTCTCCAACTCCAGGATGTATTCCCTTGCATGGATTACATCTGACTGAGACCCTGAACTTGCAGTTGACTCTCCAGAAAGAGAAGGCTGAGAAAGAGGAGAAAGCCTGGGAGTGTGGGAGGGAGAAGTTGAGATTAGCTCAAGAGGAAGGGAAGCAGAAGAGAAAAGAAGAATGGGCCAGGGAGCAAAGGGGATAGAGGAAAAATGAAAGGGAAGAAAAAGAGAAAGAGAGAAATGGAGAGAGGATAGCCTTAGACAATAAAAAAAACTCCAATTATCAGCAGAAGCACCACATCTGGGAGATGTGATTTCACCTTCAGCGCTGCAGGTGCATCAGCAAAGGATCCAAAATAACTTGTGCACATGAATGTGGAAGGCTAGGATATTTTGGAATGGCTCGTGTGTTGTGAGAACACATGTAGACTTTCAATGATGTGTTTAAGGCAGCCACTTTAATGATTCACTTGCCAATAGGTGGCAGCTCTCACCGGAAAAATGTCTGCATCTGATCAAATGAACTACGAGTGAATGAAGGAAACTCTGATCAAATGGTTTGGGCTGAAGTCTGCTCAGTACCTTCAGAGATAGCAAGAGGGTGTATAGCTTTCTGTTTGAAACTTGACTTCATGCTGTGTTACTTGATTGAACTGAGAGGCCAAGGATTTTCATGTTCTGAACCAGTTGATGTTGACAGAGCAACTTGGGGGGGGGGGGAGTGCTCTACTATGCTTAGTCAATGCCTATCTGCCTTGACAGAAAAGAATCCACAGAACTTGCAGTGTTGGGTGACAATTAGTTACATTACAGAGCTAACAAATGGCTGGAGCAATCTGGATGTAGGCCAAAGGGAGAGAGGAACTCTTTAGAGATTGTTTTTAAACTGGAAGGTGATAGCCAGGGCAATTCTCAAAGGTTCAAGGGAGGATACAGGCAAAACAGGGAACTGGGTTCCAAGTTAGGAACTCAAGGAGAAGGAGGACAGGAAGGTTCTTCGAAGCCCAGTGATATTACTTGTTATAGGTGTCACAAGGAGGGTCATTACACGAGGAACTGTAAGGTGAAAGATTCATGATAACAAGCTGCACTTACCATAGCAAGTGTGTGTGGGTGATGTGGCCTGAGAGGGCCCTGTTGCTCTCAGCCTAGTAGTAATGGTTATTTGGGAAAATGACTCAGATGATGTTAAATACATCCATCCAAGGGGTTTGTTGTTTGAGGCTAGTTTTAATGGGACAAATGGTCTTGCCCTGAGGGATACAAGTGATTACAGGACTATGGTTGAGAGGAAGTATCTCAAACCCAAAGAGATTCTCATGGCTGCCAATAGCGCAGGTGTGGTCACCACTGTGGCCAACATGGAGTACCTGATTGCCCAAGATGAGGTAGAAATGAATGAATATTCAACCATCGTCAAAACAATGGTGAGAGAAAAGTAATGTTCATTGGGCAATTATTTGATTACTCCTGGTTGAGTATCAGGACCAGAAGCCTACATGACTTCAGGGAGAGACTCTAACTATCCCAGATTTGCAAAGATCAGAGAAGGGATGTGCGAGGATCTGGGAAGATTCTAAGAAGGTTGTAGCAACCAAAGCCTCTGCCCCCAAGGATAGGGAAGATGGGACACCCTAAGTGGACCAGGTGTTGGAGTTTGGGTAACTGCTAGAGCTGCAGGGTTTGTTAGTTGCTGGAGAACCAACCTGAGAGGAGTTCCTGGAGGTACAAGTTGAATGCACTACACTAGTGGGACTTTGGAAGCAAGCTCAGAAGCAAGTGAGCAAGGGAGTGGTTTGTAGGCATTATATTCGCTGAGAGAATAGACTGCTCTTTAGTGACTTTGTGAATTCTGAGCCAGGAGGTAACAAGAGGCTTGTGATTCCGCTAGTACATAGGAATTTTCTGTTGTCACTAGCCCATGAAGTGCCTTTAAGAGGACACTTGGGCAGCAAGGAGATCTAGGATAGGGAGGACTCTTTCTTCTACTAGCCAGGGAAGTGGGGAGACACAAAGATGTTCTGTAGAACTTGTACTACATGCCGATTAAGTGATAAGTCAGGAGGAAAGGCCAAGGCACCATCAGTTTTTAGTGTTCCATTTGAGCGGGTGGTAATAGACATTGTTGATCCATTTGACCCTGCCTCAACATCAAGTAACCGGTATATCTTGGTTGTTGTGGATCAAGCCACCAGGTATCCAGAGACAGTACCTATGAGGGCCACGACCGCAAAGGTGATAGCTAGGGCCCTCCTGAAGATATTCTAGTAACCTTACACTTCTTAACGACATACCACCTGCAAAGCAATGGGTTGGTAAAAAGTCTTAATAAGAATCTTAAAAGCGTGATGGATACTCTAATACAGAACCTCAGGAGGAAGTCTTATCTTCTCCTGCAGAGTCTCTTATTCTCCTGTGTTGGGACGGAAAAGACCTCTGCATGGTAATGGACATGCACCCCTGCCCTGAATGCCCCAACTGCACTGATGTCTGAACCCCTAATGCTGATTTTTGTTGTCATACGTAAACACGGATTTTGGCCTTGTTGGCCTTGTTGGACACGGAGAGGCGTCCAAAGTTCAAGCCTCATAGTGTTGGAAGGCTACTGCCTTTTCCAGGAGTAAAACAGCAGGAGCGCAGTGGTAGCAGCATACCGTGCAGTGATCAGTAGGAGTGAACAGGTCCTTTTCACCTGTGTCACTGGAGAGAGGCCTACAGGCCCATTCATTTAAAGTTCAGCTGCCGTGTGCTTATCTCGCCCTTAGCGTACATTGGTTTGGTGTGCAGTGCTGCGCAGTGCATGTGTGGTGTACATGTGCAGGGTGTATGTGTGCCTGTGAATAGTACAGTACATGAAGGATGTAGTGCTTTACAATGCATTTATGGTATATGCATGTGCTGGGTGTATGTGTGCCTGTGAGTGGTACAATAAATGAAGGATGTAATGCTGTGTGTGTATGCTGTATACATGTGCTGGGTGTATGTGTGCCTGTTAATGGTTCAGTACATGGCTGACTCTGGGTAACATTTTGGGAGAGCCAGGGCTGCATGGTGAAACACAAGGAGGTAGAGGTATCCCTCAGACAGATTTGTGTATTGCTGCATTCCTGTAACCTGGATGGGAAGCACTGGAGAGAGTGATAGCCAGGCTCCCCCAGTATACTTCAAAGGCTGCTCTTTGATTCAGAGAGAGGTCACAAGGAAGCGGCCTGGGCACATCTCAGGAAGGAGATGGGGCTGATGATAGAATCATAAAGAGTTGGGCTGATGCCTAGGGCTAACCCTTTAATGCACATATCACTGTAGCTGACGTCCAGGTGTGAACTGTAGTCACTCCCATAGCCTGTGTTGTGGGGTTATCAGTTTTGGAGTCTCTCCTGCTGTGTCAAACTGCTTTTTGGAGGAAGAGAGGGCAGAGAAGTGAGCACTTAGGAGACCCCCAACATAAACTTCAAAGACTCCGACTCTAAATCACATTTGGTGTCTGGAAATAGTGTCTAAAAAGGGGAGGTTGAGACTCCAAAAATTGTCAACTGTCATTCATCCAGTTGCGCTGTGCGAGGAGAGGAGGCTCTACAAGACTTCTACCTGCGACCAGGATTGGGGGCCAATGCCTGCTAGTCTGACAGCTGGGTGGGGGGGACATCACACAGGAAATCCAAGACCACCTTTCCTTGAGCCTGGAGCACCAGCATCTGCCTGTTTGACAAGACCAGTGTGCCCTGTGAGGAAGAGGAGAGCTTTGGAGAAAGTGAGGTCCAATAGGGACTTCTGTCCAATGGTTGCAATTATCGAGGTGTGAGGAGACAGCTGCTGCACCGATCAGGTCAGTGCCCATGTGCAGGGAAAAGTCGGTGACCCTTGTATGTCAGAAGAGGGCTGCCGTGAAGTGAGCTTTGATCGTACCTGTGCCAAACAGGTCATCGCCTTTGTGCAGTGAGGATTCGGTGACCCCGTATGCCAGGAAGGGCTGCCATGAAATGAGCTGTGATCATTGCTGTGCTGTGCTGAACGGGTCATCGCCTGTGTTCAGTGAGAGATCTGCGAGGAGGTGCCTCCGTGGACAGATTGCTGTGCTGAGTGGGCCATAGCCCATGTGTGTTGGTGAGCCTGTGTGTCAGAAGGGGCAGACGTGACAGAAATGTGTTGTGCCGATCGGATCAGAGCTCGTGAACAGTGGAGAGATGGTGACCTCGTATGTCAGAGAGGAACACGGGACCAAGCAAGAAGTGTGACTTGGTCGGGATCATAACGAGAGAAAAGCTGCCGTAGGGACCCCAGCAGACCTGCACTGGGGCAGAGGATCAGTGTCAGGACCTTCGCAATACTTCTCTCCCTCACGCACCATAGGACAGACCAAAGAACTTGCCCATCTTGGAGGAGTCATGAGAAACCTCTGGTCGCTGCTTGTCTAATGACCATGCGTGAGGAAGTTGAGGATCGCCGAGTGCAGCCTACCTGGGCCATGTCTAGTGAACTCAACTGAATCAGCTGCTGCTCCACCAGTGCCTGCAGAAGAAGCACACTCAGTAACTCCAGTTGCTCCGATCCTGAAAGTGCGGGTAAGACTGATTTAGGGCCAGTCAGCTACGGGGGAACTTGCTTTGGCTCTAGTAACACTTTTGACTTTAAGACAGAGTTGGAGTGGAGCTCTTGAGACTCGAACTACTAGTGAGGTTTACCATGGATGTTGACTATAGTGAATGGGGAATAACCAATATCACTAGAGTGAGGCAGGAGTGGGACATGGGGAACTGCCTAAGAAATACTAGAGCCTCGCAGGCGTGGCTCGCGGGTTGGGGAGTGGGTGGGGGGGTCGCGTGGGGGTTCGCGCGGGAGGGTTAAAAAAAAAACGTACCTTACCGGGACCCGCGCCACCTCCGCTCCTGGCCGGATCCTGTTTCCTGGAACAGGAAGCATGCATCCTCCCTCCCCGCCCCTAAGCCAATCACAACTCTGCAATGGCAGCGTTGTGTTTGGTGCGGACAGCGCCCAGCTGGGCGCCTGTAGGGAGGCCATTTTCTCTATGTAGGCTGCATGCAGCCTACATAGAGAAAATGTAGAGTGCGCATGACTGGTTTGGTCGGCCCCAGAGGGCCGACCATACAGTCAGGGACCACAACAGTGGGCAAGCCACTCCTCCCCGACCCGCCCACCCGCACGCCTGCCCCCAAACAGACATACCCTGCCTTCTGCTTTCTCGCAGCGCGAGAAGCAGAAACATAAAATCGTATTTAAAATACCATTTTATGTTTCTGCTTCTCACACTGCGAGAAAGCAGTGGGGCGATGCTCCTCCGCCCTAATGGAGTAGCCGCCCCTGGATCCTCGACCTCAGGGTAACCATATTTCCTTTTCTGTTGATAGCGGTAAAATAAAATACTTCTCTTTTTGCATAAAAGTGACTGGACAATAATTTATTGCTGCTGCTGTGTGTATTTTGAGTTGTCAGCCTGTGTTCATCCTCTATATCTACCTCCCCACTGAGGGAGCATTGTACTGCTTGGACCACAATATACCTGAGAGTCAAGTGCTGAAGGGGTATTAGTCCCAGTTTCTCAAGATCCACAGCACATAGGGCCCAGGACATTAGGAGAAAACGGCCTCAGTCCCCATGGTGGGACTTGTATCCCCTGCTTGCCCTGTGGCCCTCTGAACTGAGTTCTAACAGCCTGCAGATAAATTCCACAGATGTGAGTAGGGTTCAGACCTTCTGAACTTCTGTATGGGCACACAGTACGTGGCCCACTCACCTTATTCAGAGAAGGTAGGAAGGAACTTCAGAATCATCTCAGAAGGATGTGGTTGACTATGTGCTTAGCCTCAACAGGTGGATGGTGCAATACATGCATCAGGTGAAGAAAAACCTTCAGGCACTGAAAGAGATGATGCAGGAATTGTTATAACCAGAAAGGGACAACTGGGATCATGAGACGTTGACACAGATGCCCATTTGTCCGAACCATTAGTGGACAAGTGGTGTGGGCCATACAAGGTAGCGCAGAAGGTCTCTGAGGTCAACTGTCACTCCTTACTTACCTTCCGTAAGAATCTGAAGACATGGCTTTTCTAGCTGTCCACTGCGGTCTCCGTTAGGTGCCTCTATCCTGCCCTGGGAGACCCCTCGGGGTAGCTGTGAGCATTATAAGTCCCTTATAACAATATTAATAATAATAATAACTACTTGGTGGACGTAAGTGCCACAAGGCAGCCAAAGAGGATGTTGTACGTGAACCAGCTTAAGCTAGACCTCCATTGATACTTCACATTGAACATCATTATAGTTCAAATCTCTTTATTACATTTCAATAAGAAGGTACAATAGTATACAGGGAGCGTAACGGCACTCGATCAAGAATCTACTTACTCCCCATATCAACAAAACCCCAACAATTCTTACCGCCACCCACACCCTCCCCCCACACCCCCCAGGGTACTTCTATCTATTTTCTTTTACCCTGTAAGGCACTTCGTAACACTAGTGGCCTCCCTCTGGTCGGTAGTTCCATCCTGTGTGGGGGTATCAGCCGCCATTAACCGCAAAAGGCGAAGGTATCTAGGGCATGTTAGTTCTCTAAATTCCACGGATAGCAGGGCGATGAATGGGGGCCAGAGTTCACTGTAAGAGGCACCCCTGGTGGTGAGTGTGAGGGGGGAGTCTCTCAATGCCCAGGATATACCATAAACGGTGGATCCAACCCAGCTGTGTCTGGATTTTATCAGTGCCCCAATGTGTTAGGATGTTCTGAAGGGCGGCTCCTAATGCAAGCCCAATATATCGCCCTCTATGGCCTTTAAGTGGAAATATGAGGGGGCTTGGGAGCCCTAGGATAATTTATGCAAGGAATCGTCAAAGCTGCGTGTTCGGGTGGGTGTCTATGTCAGGATCATGTCCCAGTAACGTTTGAGTTTGGGGCAATCCCAAAGCAGGTGGAGTAGTGTCCCAGGGGACCCACAGCCTCTCCAGAAGTCAGCGCTTCTTATAGGGTTGCCTCTGTGGAGGCGCACTGGTGTAAGATACCAATATGTGACTATTTTGGTGGCTGTCTCGATGCTAGTTGTGTTTTGTGCTGTGTGTCATGCCCTATAGTATATCTCCTCCCACTCATTCTGCGTCAGGTGTCGCCCCAGTTCCATCTCCAGCGCCTCTGTCCCGTTGTCTTAGTCGGGGGATGGTTTGTTGTAGTATTCCGTACAGTTCCGTGATAAGACACTTATCTGAGATCTTCATGACCAACCACTTCACGAAGGAGGTAAGGGGCCGCTGTGCCCCAGCGCACACTATCGGATGTGTTAGCCAATGTGGGTCCTGAAGTTAATGTAGTCTCTCCGGCAACTCGTAATCTGTAAGCAGCTGATCAAAGGGGAGAGGACCCTCATCGTCAAAGAGGTGACCGATAGACCGGTATCCTGTGTGTTGCCACAGCTGATACACCCTCTGGTCAAGTCCCAGTGTGAAGTCAGTGTTGTCTATAATCGACGCTAAGGGTGAGAGAAACGACAAAAGGCCTCTGCACGTTGCCCCTCGATCCTACACTTCGAGCGTGGCCTTGGTGATCGGTGAAGAATAGAGACCCCATGGGCAGTGCAACCTATGCAGAAACTGTAGTTTCCACAGGTGCACTCTTGCGCCCACTAGGTCCATGAACAACCAATGTTTCGCTGATTCATACCTTGTCCACTCCACGACATACCAGAGCTGGGCTGCCTGACAGTAGTGCAGGATGTTTGGGATACCCAAGCCCCCCCTCCCCTGGAGGTCTATAGTCCTAGTCACACTGCAATCTGGGTCTTCCGTCCACCCAGACAAAGCAATTTATCTCCCCTGCAAGGTCTGAATCATACCTGCGGGAGAGTCTGAAATAAGAACAATATCTTCGGGAGGGCAGTCATCTTTAGGGTGTCTACCCGGCCAAGCCATGACAGCCGATAATGCTTCCATTGGGCCAGGTCTTGCCTTATTTGCCAAAGTAGGGTGGGATAATTAACGGTCACAGTTGCTTTTATGATGGGAGCTATTTGGACTCCTAAGTAGGGGATGAACGTGGTTGCCCATTGAATTGGGTCTTGGCGAGCAAGCTGCTCCTCTGTCGCCGGTGGGACCGATAGGTTGAGGGCATGTGACTTTTGGATATTAATGCGGAAGTCCGCCACCACAACAAAACCCTCTATCTCGGCCAGAAATGCTGGAAAGGACGCGACTGGATTATCCAAGGCCACAATCACATCATCCTCGTAGAGGCTGGCGGTGTGTTCCTCCCCACCAAAGGTGACCCCTCTGATGTTCGGATTGTCTTGTATATGCTGGGCTAAGGGATCCATGCAGAGAGAGAATAAAAGGGGCAAGAGCTGGTAGGGAAGCGAGCAGAGGTCTGCCCATTCACTCGAACCGTAACTCTTGGTTGACCATAATTGCTAAAGACCCATGTGCTGAAGCGTTTGCCAAAGCGAGCAAGTGCTGCCTCCAGGTAGAGCCAATGCATTCGGTCAAAGGCTTTCTCAGCGTCTATGGCCAAAAGCATTATTTCCCTGCTAGAGTGTTTGGCCTTGTCAATCAGGTAAAGGATACGGTTTGTGTTGTCGCTACATTGTCTGTGTGGGACAAAACCTCCTTGATCTGGGTCGACCGAACCTGGCATGAGTGATCCTAAACGCCCTGCAAGAATGCTAGTGAACAATTAACTGTCCACTTTGAGGAGAGAAATTGAGTGATACGATCCATATTGCTTTTTGTCTTTCCCCAGTTTAGGAATGACCACAATGGAGGCGTCCAGCACTGAGGATGGCACTGTACCGGTCCCTTTATTGAGTTAAAGAGTCAGATCAAGATTGGAGCGAGTGGGAGCAGAATGTCTTGTAAAAGAGAGCCGGGAAACCATCCGGTCCCGGTGACTTAAGGGGTTTCTGGCGGGCTATTGTGGAGATAACCTCCTCTATTCTAAACAGGCAGTCGAGACTGTCGGCCTGCTCTGACATCAGTTATGGTGTGCTGGCCTCTCCGGTGCTAGTGTTTGCTTGGAGTAAAGTTCCTCATAGAGGTCCCAGAAGGTAGATGCTATAGGGCCGTCCCCTACCACATCGTTACCATCTTTGGGTATTGAGCATTTGCTCCTCTTTGCATAGCATAGGTATTTTGAGCAATAATGAAGCTAATTTCTCTTTGATTCAATATTATCTGAAGAAGACAGTTGTCCGGTGTTTGTCTTAAGAAAAATCTTTATTAATTACATGACATGGTCTTCATATGTACTTTTATTATTGGTGCTCTGGAGGTGAAGTAGCAAAACAGCCGACACGTGTTTCGCCCTCTGGTCAGTGCGACCTGGGCTTTCTCAAGGCTTTCATAGTAGAAATTAAGGTCAATGCAAGTCTTGTAGATTACAGCATATCGTTCTTCAGAACATTAAAACAAGTACATGTCGTTTTTTGGTCAACGAAAAAGATCCCGGGTCACTCCCTCACAAAAGAAAGTTCAAATGTGCTCGAGCAAAAGCTCCTCCCAAGAAGATTTTATTGAATAAAGGCAATAATATCCAGTCCTAGGATCCGTGGACCTCTGTTCAATCCTCCCAACATCGTTACCATCTTTGATCACCAGGAAGTCCACTCCCACTGCCTGTCGCTGTGCCCTGAGTCTGTACGCGAACAACCTCCCACATCTGTCTCCCCCCACAGAAAAGAGGTGCTGAACCGAAGCAGTGCATAGTCGGCCTTGTCAATGTCAAGTCCTGCTAGTTCTGCGCGTGCGGCCTCCAGTTGCCGCCAAACCCTTGGAGCCCCTGTGCGCTTGTGTATGCGTTCTAGTTCCTGCACTTGTTTGCGGAGGTGCTCCCTTTTGTCTCGTCTTAATTTATTTGCCGCTGACACGGCGATCAGCTCCCCTCAAATGACTGCCTTTAGAGCTTCCCAGATGGTAGTGACTGGGGTGCCAGCAGTATTGTTAATAGCTAGGTAATCTAATATAACTTGGGTAATCTTCTTCACCACCTCTGGCTTATGTAGTAATGTCTCCCGCATTCTCCATGTATGGGAATTGTGATGCATGGGTGGAAGGTCTAGGGTGAGGGATACTGCTCCGTGCTCTGATAGCGATCGCGGCTCTATCTCTGTGGCTGAGACCAAGATTTGAAGCTCCCTTGTTCCAAAAAAATTATCTAGGCGTGCATATGTTTTGTGGGACTGTGAGGAAAATGTATAATCCTGAGTCTGGGGTGCTGTGCTCATCAAAGGTCTCTCAAACCCATCTCCTGTAGCCATTGGGCTCCCTCCCCTGAAGGGGCGCGTGTGTGACCAAATCAGTGTGCTGAGCGGTCTAGACAGTTGTCGAACACTAAGATAGGGTCTCCCCCCAGGAGCACTAGTCTATCCTGGGAGGACATCACCTCCACCACTGCTCGCCTCAAGAAGCGCTCTTCACCCTCATTTGGGGTGTATATGGAGCCCAGTGTAAAGGTGTAGTCTCCCATGCTCACGGAGCATGCCAAGAGACACTCTTGATCTCTAATAGCTTGGAGCCCACCTTACCTCGTAATGAGCGGGAAACCAATATAGCGACTCCCGCTGTTTTAAAGGAGAAGAACTTTTGTGGGAATGCCTGTGTCCGCATCCTGTGACAATCGCCGGAGACCAAGTGGGTCTCCTGTAGGACACAAGTCTGCCCCTGTCCCCTCTAAGTATGATAGGATGGCCTGTTGTTTGGTCGAGTTGTTGAGCCCCTTCACGTTGAGGGTAATAACATTTAAATGATCATGGGGGTAAGGTAAGAGGTAGAAGTGCTCAATGATAGCCCCCCAAGAGAAGGCGCCCCCTCTCTATGCTGAGCCCTATTCCATCTCTAGTGAACCCTGTGTGTGCTGGAGTCTAGAGTGTAGTGCATATCCTCGTGATGTGTGTACCCCCCTCTGTAAAAATAAAACAATAAACAAGAACAAAAACATTGTCTCTGCAAACCTGAGGTTCCGGCTTAAGCCAAAAATGTCCCACTGGGAAGTTGGGTTAACGAGTCTGTACGGTGGCACAAGTATCCCTCCGGACCGCCCTGTCTTTCCCCACCCCACCCCACCCCCGCCCCTCCCCCATCCACACTACAGACTGCCTTCTTGGTGCTCATGTTGTCTCTGGTCGGTCTGCTCCATCGGACAGCGTCTCGAGCACTGCCCGTCGTTCCATGTCCATGGTCTCTGAGACCGGCCGTAGTATCTTAGATGGCCCTTTGCCCCCCTGCCATCTGAAGCGATTCCGAGACTTTCTTCCTCGGGGGCTGGTGTGTTGGTCTCCCTATGTGGACTCCTCGATGTTCAGCACACAGTAGGCCTATGTCTGGGACTGGAGCTGGTGAAGTTTATCCTCTCATCTGAAGATTATGCGGAACGAGTAGCTCCAGGAGTACGAAATGCCTTGGTCTCGGAGATAGGTGGTTACGGGGTGGAAATCTGGTCTCTTTTGTAGTATAGGAGCTGACAAGTCCTGGTAGAGCATCACAGTGTGCCCTCTGAATTGTAGGGGGTGCTATTCCCTGGCCTTGCGAAGAATGCTTTCTTTAAGCTGGAATTCATGGACGCAGACCAGTATGTTGGCTGGGTGAGCAATTTCTGCTCACAGGTGGCCCACTCTGTGTACCCTGTTGAACTGTATCTCTCCATCCGGAGCTGATCCCAGGATATGGAGGAAAAGGTCTTTAGCATGCGCTCCTACGTCTTTGCTCTCTGCGTTGGTTGGGGCCCCTCTGATGTGTATGTTATTACGCCTTGACCAGTTTTCCAGGTCCTCAGCATGTGCTTGCAGGTCGATGTGCTTGTTGCTGTAGCTGTTCTATTTCCTCATCGCGGCTGGACTCATGGTCTTTGGGGGTTGGGACCCTATACCCCACCTCTACTAGGTCCTGTCGGACCTCTTTCAGGTCATGAGATAGCTCCTTTTTGACCATCTGGAGGTTGTCTCTCAGGGAAGCAAACAGGGTCTCTAGAAAGGAATGCGTTACTGGGCCCACTGCGTCCTCGAAGTCTGGTAGTGGCTGGGCGGCTGGAGTTGGTGGTCGATCTCCTGGTTGGGTCCCAGCAGGTTTGGTCAGCATTTCTTTGAGGATGCGTTCCTTTATTGCCCGTGCTGCAGCCATGTTCGCCCACAGCCCCCTGATAGTTTATTGTGGGATAGGTTTATAATCACAGGTGTGATGCAAGAGTTCCCGGCAGGGTGAGAAGGTATGCAATGCTGAACCTCGGATGTGGGGTCTGCTAATACGGCTTGGCCCAGTGTTCACAGGCTGTTGCTTCCTTGGGGAGAGAACCTCGTCATGGACCCCGTCGCATGCCCTACCCCTCCATCCCTAGACTCCACCGGGGACACTTGCAGTCTTTGTGGGGGTTCTCCTTCAGTGGTTGCGCGTTCTCATGTTCTCCCACTCCGTAGTTGCCTGCGTGGCCCAGCTGGCCTTCTCGGATTGCGGTGCTCCTCTGGCGTCTCCCCTCTATGTGACTCCCAGCTCTAATTTCACAAGGCTTCAGTTTCCTCCTCCACTCTCCCCTCGTCGCAGTGTCACCACAGGAGCGATGGCCTAGTAGTCCCTGGCTTGCTTCTGAAGCTGAGGGCCTCATTTCAATGCACTCTTCACTAGAGAGCCTCACTCTCCGAGGCCCACAGGTGCTCACAGTTCCACCAGTGGTGTTGCTGCCGGCCACTAAGCCCCAGTGTTGCCCACCGAGGGTCACATTTGCCGAGTCTCCCAGGCAAGAAGTTCTTCGCCCGGCCACGTTACTGCGTCAGGGGGGATTGGAACAGACTCAGGGCTGGCTGCTTCAAGGTCCTAAGTTGGGTCCTAGCCTCGGTCCATATGCGTGCATCTCCGCGGGCCCTGTCAAGGAGGCATTAGGGATCTCTGGTGCTTGTGTTGCCCCCGCAGGGCTCCAGCGGCTCCCGGGGAGTGTGTGTAGTGCAGGAGCTGTGCAGTGTCAGAACCGCGGGGTGAAGGCAATTGGCCACTGTTAATTTGGTGCTGTCTGGTTCTTACTTCTGAATGTCAGGCCTGGGAGCTGCTCCTGTGGCTGCAGGGCATGCGCTCAGCTCCTCGATGGCAGCGTCAGCCCGGGCTCATTAGCGGAACTGCAGGTTTGGCCTATCTCGTAGCTCCACCGCCACCGCCATTTCCTTTGGTGGCTTCCCCTCGCTTGCAGTCTCTGCGGCCACGAGGTGTGCAGTGCTGCAGACCACTTCAAATTCCTGGGCGCTCCCGGGTAGTGTCGGCGGGCAGTGCCACTGCAAGCACCCGTTGTCCTGTGCTGAGTCTTTGGACTCGCAGCACCACAGCACCACCTTTTCTAGCATTCCGGACCACTCTCACTTCAACTAACGTGGGCTGGGATCTTGCCTTGTGGCACCTGGTCCCCAGGACTGGTGGTATCTTCTGATGCCCGGCAGTCTCCGAGGCTGAAGTGGGCACCTCAGGCCGCCTGCTATGATGTGGGAAGGGCAGGTGACAGGGACAGGGGGACAGGGAACCATGTCCTATCCGTCCACCATCTTGGTCACACCCCCTTGAACATCATTATAATGACAGAGGAGTTTGAGGAAGACAGTTCGCTTTTCGCTGACCTACTGCATGGTAATGTGAAAGATGATTCTGTGAATGGGTTACAACTTAACCATGAACTAACGCCTCAAAAGAAGAAATAGTGCAGAGAGGCGCTAGGGCTTTTTTTCCCATATGTTTTTGATAACTTCTGGATTGACACCTATCTGTGTATATGACTTAGATACAAGGCATAGCTGCTTGCCAGTGAACAATAAGAGGTACTGGATGTTTGTCTGCATTCAAGACAATGGTTGCCAAGATATTGGACTTGGGGGTTATTGAGTGTTCCAGTAGTCCTTGGTTCAGTCCAGTATTGGTACCCAAGCAAAGATCCACAAACTTGTACTTTCATGTGGACTACCAGCCCTTAATGAGGTGACCAAGACTGATTCACATCTGATTCCCAGGGCTGTTGAGCTAGTGGACCAGCTGGGTACTGCTTGTTACTTGAGTACCTTCGACATGAGCAGTGGCTACTGGCAACACGGCATGAGCACCTAGTTCCAAGGAGAAAACTGTGTTTTCTATGCCAGGATTTTATCACTTCAGAGTAATGCCTTTTGGACAAAGGAATGCTACTGCTACTTTTCACTTCAAGGTGAAACATGTTCTCTCAGGGCTGGAAGCATTCGGTGTGGCCTAACTTGATAACATTGCCATATTTAGCAATTCACAGGAGGGCCACCTGAGGTTTCTGGTGCAGGTGCTGATCAGGAAGCAGAGGGCGAAACTGATCATCAGGGCAACCAAGTGCAATCGAGACAGTCCTCTGTAGTTTACCTTGGGCATCTGGTGGGCAACAGGAAGATACGCCTTTTAGATGACAAGATCCTGTCTGTGTTAGAATGAGCAGTTCCTGCCACTGAAACATAGGTGAGGGCCTTTTTAGGGCTCACTTGCTACAGATGAAGGCCTTTCTAGGACTTTCCTGCTATTACAGGAAGTTTGTGGCAAACTATGGGACCATAGTTACGCCCTTGATAGCCCAGGCATCCGAGAAGCATCTTAAAAGGTGATTTGGACTACAGAATGTCAGACGACGTTTGAGGACTTGAGAGCACTGTGATGCACATTTGTTGTTAGCACCTGAATATAGTCATCCCTTCATTGTAGAAACTGATTCCTCAGACAAAGGATTTTGAGTTGTACTGACTCAACTGGATGATAGGAGATGACAGCATCCAGTGGCCTTCGTCAGCTGCAGAATGCTTCCTAGGTAACTGAACTGTGAGGCCATTGAAAACAAATTCTTTGCCATAGTGTAGGCTTTGAGGAGGTTCCGGCCATACTATTTGCATCTAGACAGATCACAAACCATTCAAGTGGTTGACTGCATTGAAGGGTGAGAATCTCAAATTGCTGAGATGGTCTATCACATTACAAGGCCTAGATTTAACAGTGAAGTACAAAACCAAAATGAATCGTGGGAATGCAGATGTACTTCCCAATCAGTTTTGCCGATCCAACAGCCAGAATTCTCCAGTGCTGGAGTAGGGATATGGGCAGATAGATCTCGAAGGGGCATGTGTTGAGATGGGAATGGCATGTGAATGACATACAGATGTATACCCCGGCCCTTAGTGCCCAACTACATGTGTATCTGGCATTCTGATTTTTATTTTTGGCCCTCGTATCACACTAATCTAGTGTGGGCACAAAGGCCTAGGGCTGTCCCTGACAATATGAGGTTCAGGATCTGTTCTGTGACACCATTGGTGCACCAAACGGGCCCTCGGATTTGAAGGAAGACTACTGCTCCTGTCTTGGGTTGAGCCCATAAGGCGGTGGTGGTGGCAGTGTACTGTGTTGTCATATAGCTGATCAGACCCTTTAATCTATGTTAGTAAGAGTGTGGCCTATTGGTCCCTCACGTGTAAAGTTCTGCGGTTATGTGAAATCCCAAAACCTTGCACTGATATTCTGTGTGAATGGAGAAGTTTGTGTGAGTGCACAGTATGCATGTAACACATATATAGTAGTAGCAGTAGTAGTATTAGTCTGAGAACTGAAACCACTGGGATCCATTTTGGATGCCCCTGGTTTACCATGGCACAAGATGAAGGATGATGACAGCTTCCCCAGACAGTGGCAGTGTATTGCCTGCATTCCTGCGGATGGAGTGTGGAAATCCAGACACAGATCCAAACCGCATTAGATGGTATGCAGGTTTGTAGATCTTGCATACTGTTGGCCAAAAGACAGATAGTGAAGGGTGGTTAGAAATGGAAAGCAGCAAATGCAATCGCCCAGGGCTGAAAGTAGATTGTGCTTTGTTGTTTTTGGCTGCTAAGTATTTCAGTGAGGTACATGATGATTATGGATTTTGGTTTAAACTGATTCCAGCAGAGAAAACTCAATGTTCAAACCAGAAAACGTGTATTTTGCTGTACTTAAACTAATTTGACATCAGATGGCGCCAGAGGAATATAAGTGCAGCCCCCGATGGCAGTTCGCTGTTAATGAAAGTTGCTGGAGCGCAGTGGGCTCTGATCCTCCTGTTACACGTATGCAGGGTCTGCGCTCTGCGGCCTACACATATGGAACTCAGCGCATGTTGCCTTCTTACTGTGTGCTCTTCAGCTTGTTCTCCGCCTCTGTGACCCTCGCTCCAGGATTGCTCCCCCACTCTACCCCCCCTTGCCCCCCTCTCCAAGCAGCCGCCTGCTCGCCTCCTCCCCAGGTGCTGGCCAGCCAGGTAGGCAAATGTCAACAGGTGGCAGAGCCCCAGCGGTGGCACTACAGTGAGCAGCGGGTAAGTGCGGGGGCAAACGACTGTGCAGCTCCAGGTGGCCCCTTCCCTACTGGATATGGCTCGTTAATTCTTAAGGGTCTCTCTTTGGTCTTTAGGTGTCAGAAGGTATTCCCTATGTGAGTACGCAGACCTCTTTAAGGTATCCTCTACCCAATAACATATCACTTAGAGTCTTAGCCTCCCTAAAGTAATCGTTTCTCCACTTGATTTTCTGTGAATTCATAAGAACTGACCAAATAGCACGCCATCTTTAAGTGCCTTGAGGTCATTGCTTGTATGTGGAGGAAGGTTTTCCACTTTGTGGATTTGTGGAATAGTTTGGTGCCCAACATACTGTCCTCTACACATATAGAAAGATCTAAAGCAATCAATGAAAATCCTACTATAAATGTATGTAAAATGCAGGTTAGGAGAAAGGGTATGGATCCAAGTCAGCAATTGTATCAGCCTATTTTCATCACCTCACCAAATGATGAAAATGTAGTCAATGAAATGTTTCCGTAGACTGACATTTTCATGAAAAAGGTTAGTAGTGCATCAGAGATATGATGACGATCAAAGTCATCCATAAAAAGAATGGCAAAATTGGATATAAGCAGGGTCACTAGAATTATGCGGCAGAAGCAGTGGCATAGCTAGGGGGGGGGGGTGCTCCGCCCCAGGAGACATGAGTTTTGGAGGCAGCGGCCTCCGCTCCCCCCGCTCTTACCTGCGGCCGTCGTGGGACTCGCCAGCACCCCTCCCCACCGGGCAGCAAGCGCAGTGACCGCCACGGGTGGCACAACAGCTAGCTACGCCACTGGGCAGGAGAGGGCCAAATTATGTGGCAGGGTTAAGTAAATTATGCAGCAAGAAAAGGCCAATTATGTGGCATAATGTGGCACATTTTTTTAAAGTATTTTGTCATTTTTAAACTTGGAAACACTGTCTGGGCATAAGTTACACCTCATTAGTACCCGTTCAACATTCAAATATAGCAATAAGCAACAGAAAGGTGAGTAGTCCAGCTGTGCAAAAGGCCTTCCACTGCGAGGCAACACGTGGCTATGCATTTTTAGTAACTTTTGAACTGTTTGAGCTGGAAACAATTTTTTTTTAATTTTGCAGATTATATGGAAGATGATGAATTATGTGACAAATGTGGCAAATCTATAGCTATGCAAAAATTGCCACGTTCACACAATCGCATAATTCCAGTGGCACTGGATATAAGCAATTGGCTAACTCGTGCAGTTTTATTGACAGCTACTGTGGCTTTGGGGTGGCGATTAATGTGGCTTTCCTCACTTATTATATGTAGATCCACAAGGGTATAGATCAGCGCACTCCTTTTAGTAATAATTTTTCACCGTTTGAAAAAAGGTAGGTGGTGCAGGTTAGTAAATCCTCCTGAGTATGAGGATGGAACATAATCTGAAAGCGCTATCCTCACGGACTGAGGGGTGCCTCCAACTTGCACTCTAACAAAAAAGTAGTTTCCACTTCTCAATGAATTCCTTCTCAATTCACTTTATTGAGTTCATGAATGTTCATTTAGTTAATATCAAACGTGATACAAACATAACAGTGATCCTCACTTAGTATCACACATTTCGTTTAACAAATATTCGTGTGCCACAGCCCGAAATGCATTGGGCACACGAATATTTGTTAAACGAAATGTGTGATACTGAGTGAGGATCACTGTTATGTTTGTATCACGTTTATTATTAACTAAATGAACATTCATGAACTCAATAAAGTGAATTGAGAAGAAATTCATTGAGAAGTGGAAACTACTTTTTTGTTAGAGTGCAAGTTGGAGATGCCCCTCAGTCCGTGAGGATAGCGCTTTCCTCACTCATGCCACTGTTCTGCAGCTACGTCCTACTCACTGAGGTCGCCCAGTGGATCTAAAGTTTGGTCCTCCTTTCTACTTCATTGTATCATTTCAGGTACTTGTCTCCACGCACCACCTTGAGTCGTTTTAACATTATAAGACTATTGTTTTGAATGACTGACTCTGTACTTACTATCCTCTCCTCCAGATCCGATTTGCTTGTTGCCATGTTGAATGTGTGTCCTGGTAGTGTGTGTTTGCAAATAGCACACCATGGTACAATACAGAGAAGCTACAGTACTGAACACTGCATGCAGATTGAATGTGTGTGCTGAATATACAAGTGTCTGTGGTTGCACAATACATGAGGTAACAGTGCTGGATAGTATGTGTGCTGTGTGTGTACACGAAGTACAAGTGAGCCTGCAATGGTACATTACATGGAGGAACCCAGGTTCCATTTTGGGAAGCGCAAACAAGATACAATACAATCTTTTTGTAAGTGATTCTTCCTGAACGTGGCTCCTTATTTGGTCAGGTAACTTCTCACTTTTGGGTTAATGCTCTATTACTTACCGGTAATCTTCTTTACTCCGGGTCCCGTTGTCCTCGTCCCATTCATTACTAAGTGGAGATAACCATCTCCCGACAGAAAAAAGATCAGAAGAATGCTGGGATACTAACCCCGCCCCTCCCACCGGGAGTACATAAGGGGTACTTACCCAGCATTCCACCTGAACAACCAAGCCCACAACAGGAAGGCCGGCCGTCCGGGAGGGAGGGCGGGGCGTATGAATGGGACGAGGACAACGGGACCCGGAGTAATGAAGATTACCGGTAAGTAATAGAGCATTACCCCCAGGTCCCTTATGTCCTCGTCCCATTCATTACGAAGTGGAGAATACCAAAGCAGAAAAGCCGGCCTTCCCAAACAAAACAGAAGCCAACCTAGGAAACCACACCAAGGCAGCCATCGCAGGAAAGCAAAAAGGCAGAACCGCCGAAAACCCCAGGCAGAGCACCCAGACATGAGGGAGCCCCACCAAGCAGGGACGCGCCCAACAAAACAACGGGAGAACAGCCAGACGACCAGCCCTACAACCACAGCAGGAGCACCCCACAGGCACCCAGAGAAGGGGAGAGCACGGACACACAAGCCAACCGAGGCCAGAAAGAACAAAAACAGTGAGGAGGCCACCCAAAGAAGAATCTAAGGGCCACCAGGCGAGCAAGCCAGACCAGGGCACCAGGAGCCAGACCAAGGCACAGAGAACCCACGCCAGCCGAACGCAGGCAGCGGAAAGAAAGACAACACCCAATCGCCAAGGGGCCCAGAGAAAAACGAAGCCCCAACAAGAGACGATCAAAGGAGTCCACGGTACAAAAAGGCCGAGAAGCCCACCAAGGGTAGGACCAAACCAGAAGAGAAGCGAAGCAAACGACCCGGCCCCAGAGAGACCAGAGGACAAGCCCCCCGGAACCCACAGAAGAGCACCAGGCCCCAGGAAAAAAAATGGCCAGCACCAAAGACCAGCCGACCAGCACCCAGCCCGGAAGATGAGAGAGAGCCCCGGAACAGGGAAACAGGGAAAGACAAACCACCGGGGAAGAGGAACAACACCCGGAAGCCAACCCACCAGGCCCCGAGATCCAGAAGGGAGCAGACCCATCAGGGACCAGAGTTCCACAGAGCGAAACACAGAACAGGAAACCAGAGAAAGGGAACAGGATGGAGCACAGGACCCCAACACAAAGCCACAGCAGAACAGCCCAACCGAAAACCTGAGCAGAGAGACAGGCCAGGCAGAGACGTCCCCAAACAGACCAGGCAGAAGGCAGGACCAACAACACACAGGGCAGCCCAGACCGAGGAGCAACAACCCACAGAGGCTCGAAGGAGAGCGTCAGGCCCAAACACCACCACCAGGAAACCCCAACCCATCAGGGAGAGGAAACACAAAAAAACAACCCGACCACAGAAGCAACAGAAGCCAGGGTGGAATGCCCAGGCAAACTAAACCCCACGGGTCCACACGACCCCAGGTAGAGCATGACCAGGGGAGAAACCCCCAGGGCAGAAAAGGTGACCAGAAGGACCCGACGGCCCAACCCACACCCGGGGCAAGGCCAACGAGGGGAAGGCCCCAGCCGAGCAGAGGCCAAGAAAGGCCGGAAGGGCGAAAAGACCCCCGGCACCGAAAAACAGCAGACCGGGCAGGACCGAAACCAAAACAAGGCAACAGCACAAAGGCCCGGACCATCAAGGGCCGAGAAAGACAGAGCAAGCAGCCCTGGCGCCGCCAAACCGACAACAGAGCCCACAGAACCTGGCACTCCCAGGCAGTCTCCCATGCAGGTAGTAACCAGGCCTAACCCTGCGTAACCTCTGAGACCAGACGAGAACAGGTGCTCTAAGGGAGGCACGGCCATAGGCCCCAGAGAAGGCAAGCAGGGAAGAAAGGAGTGGGTGACAGACCAAAACAGGGCCAGGCAGAGCCAAGAGGCCACAACAGCAGGAACACACCACAACCGCAAGGACCAGCACCAGACAGCAGAGGGACCAGCCACCCCACAGGTAGAAAATACACCAGCAAAATCAAAGGGGCAGGCCAGTCAGCGAGCCCCCAAAACAGCCCCATCAGGCAGCCCAGGCTCGCCGCAAGAGCGCAACCAGGCAACCCCGAGCAGATCGTACCACCGGCATCCAGGAGACCAGCCAAGAACAGGAGCCAACAGAGAGGAAGGCCGAAGGCATCCAACAAGCACAAGGAGGTACCGCCGAAGGCCAAGCAGAAGCAGCCGCAAGCCTGCAGACCAGGAGACTGGAACACGGACCCCGGACCACAGGGAAAGCCGAGGCGCAACCCTGGCCAAAGAACCACCAGGAACAAGCAGGGACAAGCACCCCCCCACCCCAGCAAAACAAGCCGGAGAAGAACACCGCAGGCCAGAGGAGACACAGTGGAGGCCAACAGCATCCAGGAAACCCAACCTGACACCAAAAAAGAAAAAAAACCAACCCTGCAGCACCACTGAAACGAGACAAGATCAGAGGAAGCAGGGAGGAAAAGGCTGTAGAAAAGAAGCACAGCCCACAGCCAAGAGGAGAAACACCAGACACCCCAGGGGATCCAGAAGCCACTGAGGCACCCGGTCAGATGAGGCGCCCAGAACACCACGCAGCAGCGAGGACCAGAGAGGACTGACCAGGGCACCCCTAAGCACACCGGCAAGGGAGACAGTCCCGAAAGGAGGCAAGACCAGCACCACAGCGCCCGCCAAGAACCAGCAGCCCGGGGAAGCAGAAAAAGAGGAAACCAACCTCATCCGGAAACCCAAGCGGGCGACCCCACCCAGGAGAGAGCCATCCCCAGGGAGGAAAGGCCACAGGCAAAACCCCGGAGCCAGTACTGAAACATCGAGGCCCAGGACACAGCCAAGGAGGTCCAGCACCATGCCCGAAGGCAAGGGCTAACAGACAACCGGGCAAAACGCAGCACAAACAAGCGCGTCAGGAAGAACCACGCAGAAGCGTAGGCAAAGGCAACATGGAAGGGAACCAGGAGAGCCAGAACAGCAGCAGGAGGACAAAGACGACAACCAGGCACTGCCGCGACAAGCCCACCCACCAGGAGAAGCAATGGGCAGGGACCACAGAAGCCACCAAGAGGCACCGGTGCCACGAACGCCGTGTCCAGGCCAGGGCCGAGAAGCTCCCAAAGAAAAGGACCCCAAAAGAGCCCCCGCACCAGGAAGACCCAGGACGACCAACCGGGCACAAAACAGGCCGACCCAGCACAACCACCGAGAGCCGAGGAGACCAGGTGCACACAGACCGGCAGAACCGTGGGCCCAGAGGAAGAACACCGGACCCACCGGCTAAGAAAAGCCCTCCCGGACCCAGTACAAAGACGGCACGCCAACCAACGGACAGCCGCCAAAGGAACAGCGCACAGTGGAGGAGGACCGAGGCATACAAGAGGGGAGCCACCCACAAACAAGCCCCCCAAACCTGCAACGGAGACAGAAGCAGAGCACACACAGGGACACATGCAATGCCAAGGAAGCCTGTACACGTCGTAGCCCAACAAAACAACGGGAGCACCACAACCGCGTGCAAAGAAGAACCACGGAAAACAGCAAAGTCCAGTGATAGACTGCAACGAGCCAAAGCACGCAAACACAGGCATGCACAGCCGAACGTGCACATGTGTATTTGTAAAGCACACGTTCACCCCGTCGGGGTCGTGAGGCGCTGAGAAACAGAAGCTTATTGTGACCCAACACAATGGCACCCATCACATCGACCACAGACGGATGAAAGGCTGAGGGGACCCGTCAGGATCTGAACCGGTAACCATGAGGTTGAACACAGGACGATGCAGTAGACACATCAGTCTACTGAGCCACCAGACCTGACAGAGCAACCGAGCAGTGAACTCCGCGCAGCCCCGAACTCAGGGCTGCCGCCGGCACCCAGCCACTCCACCAGACAACCGAGAGGAACAGCACCAGGCACACAGAAATGCACCAGGGCAAGAAAAACGGCATTCAAAAATCGGTGAGGCAGAGAGACAAGCCACGGGACGCCACTAGACCCACAGGCCAGCCACAGGAGCCCCGTCTGCAGGACAGCGTGTGTGACCACAGCACGAACACACAGCAGCAGCCAGCGACAAACAGAATGCGAGCACGGAGACAGAGACTGTAAAATCCAAATGCCAAAATACAGTCCCGGCCAACTCCGCGTGAGGAACCAGAAACAGAATACCAGTGCACGTCTCCATGTGCCATCCATACAGAATGCAGGAAGACGTGCCGGTGGACAGGCCACGAGTGCCTCGCGCATTCCAGAAAACCCACAGCGCTCGTACCACAGAAAACAAAAGTGCATACATCTGTGAAATGAGGGCTTCAGTTGCTAACGAAGAGCAAACAAAACCGCTATGTGGGACTCACCTGGGGGGGCGCAAACAGCCACAAGCCCCCCCCCCCTGCATCCACCGGACTCCAGGAAGCCGCCGCCAGTCATCAAAGGCAGCAGAGAGACACCGCTGAAGAAGCTGGAAGCAAGGACGCTCTCGATGCAGCAGGCACTCCTCACAGCCTGCCATCACACCGCAGCGCTCACCAAAGAAGCCACAGCGGTGAGAGCGAAGACCGACAGGAAGGCAGGGGAACCAGGAAACCGGCTCGTATTCCACCCGGCCAAGCCCCAGGAAGACAAGCCTCCAGCAACCCGGAAGGACCCGGGAGGCCAGCACACCAGCCGCAAAGGACCGCCAGAAACTCCACACATGGGAATCAAAGAGCCGGCCGAGAAACCAAGCCTCCCAGCAAGCCCAGCAGGCCGGGAGGCAAGGAACCAGATACCCCAACCGCACAGCCAGGCAGCCGGACGGGGTAGAACAGGAACAGAAGCCACTCAAGCCCAGCAGGAGCAGCACCAGCAACCACAATCAAGTCTGTCGGTAGACAGAAAAAAAGAACAGGCGGAATGCTGGGTAAGTACCCCTTATGTACTCCCGGTGGGAGGGGCGGGGTTAGTATCCCAGCATTCTTCTGATCTTTTTTCTGTCGGGAGATGGTTATCTCCACTTAGTAATGAATGGGACGAGGACATAAGGGACCTCACTTTTGGGGTAATGATGGGTTGACTTCTTGGCTTCCCATAAGCTCAAGAGCTGCAGTTGAGTAATCCTGCATACTTTTGTTGTTTTATGCATATTCGTGCCGACTTACTGGACTCAGTAAATAGCCCATTGGCATACTTCCCATGTGTATACACAAATTGTGCATTGACTTTCTCTAACCGCGTGTACATTTTCATTTTTTGCGAAGTACATTGCTCACACTTTATTATAACCTTCTACAGTCTTCATGATGACACGTTACTTTAATAGGGTCAAAACGCTGTGGATGCATATGGTAAATGTAACCCACTTGGATGAATCCACTCATTGATCTATGAGTTCAAAACCAAAGCTAAACAGAGCGACGGACTAGTTGGATAGCACCTCACTTAATTACTGCAATTTAGTCTTTGAGAATTGTGCACAAATCATCCAGCACTTGTCGCCCTTTAGTGCCACTGAATACAGATTTCGATTTATGATGAAAGCAAGGAGGTGCACCAAGAAAGTAGATTCAGTCCATAGAAATTCTTCAAGAAAGTTCTTTATTTAAAAGTTCGTGTTCATTCAAAGAACAACCAGCCAACGCGTTTCGTTCCCAAAATAAAATCGTGGAACGTCGTCAGGGCTGTAACAAATAACATAAAAGACATAAAATGACTGACGAACATAACTGATGACATGGAAAACTTCAATGTTGTCACTACCATCAAATATTGACATGTGAATTAAATCACTTCACTAAATTACATTTAAAAAGGCACATAGGACACAACACAATGACATGACTAATAACTGAACCAACATTTTTTTTTGTTTTGTATGAAACAAGGATAAATACACAATGTGAATAACAAAATAACAGCTACATGAAGACAGACATAATAGAGACATATTTGCAAGATTCTTTAGCAAAAAACACAATTTGCATAATAAATGGTTAATTTAAGTGAGTACGTTGTATCAAAAACTAGCGGATTTATCTCATCCATTAGAGACATTGATTAAAATCCACTTTTCACCCTAAAATGTGGTTACAGTGATAACTTAAAAGTTTTGTAGAGATTTAATTACTCGTATGATGAATATACAAACCAATTTAGAATAGCGTAAAGAGAAAGACAGAGAGAATAATATAAATGTGGAGAAAAAGACAGATGCTGCAGGGAAGCATAATTAATAGAGTTTAGTCCTGAAAGGCTAAAAACAACTAAGTCAGATGATATTCTGAACTCTCACCTCTATAATGTAAAGTTCTAGTGCGCCGTAAGGCTACATCTTAAATCTGTTGTCGCCTTATGATAGAGGTAAATTTCAGGTTTTACAGTTTGACACCTGATATGAAAATAATTTTAAAACTTGTGATTAGAGTAAGGCCACTTTTTGAAAATAAACGTATCCAAAAGTAAAAAAAGCACTAAAAGTAGAAAATCATATAATTTTAATTGGCAAATCGGTCCTGAAAGGCTGGAGGTGGTAGATTCATACCTTTTATTTAGGGAAATTTTTAACAAGCAGCTCGAAAAATAAACCTCACATTTCACACTGTACTAGTAAAGCTACATCGCACGCCAATGGTTTGCGTATTTTTTACAGCGCTATGGGTAGAAGACATTTTTTACACTTATTGACGGTTTTTAAGGCAAAAATCCCTCCAACCCTGCTTTATGCGATTGAATCAATCCCTGTTAAGGATTGGAGTTTTTTGGATAAGGTTGAAGGTCAGATACTACGTAAAATATGTAATTTTAACACATTCGTTCCAACGGCAGCAATTAGATTGGAATTTGGTTTGATAAGCTCCTATACTCCAGGCTTATCCAGGGTTTTACGTTGGGGTTATCAGCTAAAACATAGCGAGCCAGATTCACTAAGAGGTGCTCTATGCCATGAAATCTTTGATGCGAAGGCAGGTAACTACTCCTTTTACCGTGACTTCTCATTGGCACTAAAAGCCTTTAGTATACAAGAAGAACTAGTGCTCACCCTTCCATCATTAGGATTTAACTCACTCCTGAAAACTCTGAGTGGCAAAATTAGTTTCGATAGAGACATTCAATTCTGCAACTCTAAAGAAAGATTCAAACTAATAATTAGGACAAACTCACCGAGAATTGCACAAAAATATTTATTTTGGAATTTAGAACACAGTATTCGACGCTTGCTTATTTTAGGTCCTATGAATCTCCTGCCTTTAAATGACCTTACAGCAAACTGGTCTCAGAATCCGAAAAATGGGAAAATTTGTAATTTGTGTATGCTGAGTACCCAGACTCTGGACCATGTTTTGTTTGTATGTCCTGCATTGGCATTGAGCCGTTATCGCTGGCTTCGCCCGATGTTTCTACAAAACTCTGTTAAAAATGTAGCATCAGCCCGAGATTATCTCTTTTGTCCTAAAAACGAAGCAGTGTGTGTAAAACTATTTAATTTTTTTAAGGAATTCATGTATATTTTTTAAACTTGTACCGGTGTTCTTACAAGATTGTGTAAAAATTTAGTATCAACCCGAAACTATCACTTTTGAACAAAAATGAAGCAGTGTGACTAAAACCTTTTAATTTTTTGGGGAGTTTATGTACATATTTTAATTCTTCCTTTTTAGCACACTTTTTAAACGGGCGGCTATCCTCTTAGCTAGCCTCTCCATCTGCAAAGCATCAATATTCTAGTTTTTATTAATTTGTATTTTGCACATTGATAAGCAGCTATTAACCGCTCTTTTTTCTTAAATTATGGCTAGGTTGCGTCTGCTTCCCACTATGTTCTGTTGTTAATTTTAAAAACTTAAATGAAGTGGGATTCTAGAGGTATTTTGCTTATGAGCCGGCTGCTACTGAATTGCCTTTTGCACAGGTCTGGACATGCCCATGTTTTATCTTGCCTCTAAGTCTAAATTAATTTTCTAGCTGAAATTGAACTTTTGGACTTTTTAAATGAACTGTCAGCTTTTTAATGTCCTATGTACATCTTAGGAGTTGTAATGTGGAAAATCGTAAGTACTGTATGATCTGGGCTCTCTGACAATATTGTTTGTTTCTATTTACAAGAAATTTAGCTAATCTAAGGCAGGCTTTTGATAATTTTATGATGGTTAGTGGATTGTGCTTGTTATGTGTTTCTCTTTTATTTGAAATAACATGTATGCATTTTATGTGGACCTCCTAGGAGTTCCAAATCTTTAATAAATATATTGAATTGAATTGAGTAAGGATAAGGTTTATATTAAAACAACCGTGTAATTCCTATACCCATGGACGTAAACCACGAAAAGGTAACAGAAGATTTGTATAAACTTGAGTATCCTACTAGATTTGCCACTCAGCCTTGTTCCAACCTGTCACCGAGTGAGAGGCAAGCCTTGAGTAGGCTCCAGAGTGATGACAGCATTGTAATTTGAAAAGTGGACAAAGGCAGTAATGTAGTTATAATGGACAAAACAGACTACATGAATGAAATAAATCGACAATTGAATGATGTTTCATGTTATTTGCCTGTGAAAGCGAATCCTATAGGTGAATTGACGTCCCTCATCAATTTAAAACTTAGTGAGTGGAGGGACATCTGCCTTCTGAGTGACTCAGAATACAAATTCTTGAAAGTTGGACAATCCAGATACCCTTGCATATATATGTTACCCAAAGTACACAAAAAGGCCCCATTTTCACCGGGACGACCTATTATTGCGGGGGTGGGTTCACCAACTGAGAAGGTGTCAGAATTTGTGGATATTAAGTTGCAAAAATGTATGGTCAACCTCCCATCTTACATAAGGGACAGTAAGGATGTACTGTTGAAATTCAATGATTTTGCATGGTCTGAAGACTTGCGCTTTGTCACATTGGATGTTGTCAGTCTGTATACCTGCATTGAGAACAAATTTGGCCTCATGGCAGCACGTTCTTACTTTGACAGAGAGGGAGCAGACCGATATGAGCACAGCAACATGATCTTGGAGATGATGGAATTGATTCTAACCAAAAATCTTTTCCTTCATAATGGACAGTGGTACCATCAGATCCACGGAACAGCCATGAGCACGAGGTTTGCTCCCTCTCATGCCTGTGTGTCTCTTTATGGGTTGGTATGAGAGGGAGCACGCCTGGCGCAGAGTTGCCTCCCCTGGACCCAGCATATAATCTTTTGGGGAGGTTTATTGATGATATCATCTGCCTATGGTCCGGTTCTGATGAAGCGCTTCAGGATAATTTTTTGTTTCTAAACAATAATCCATACAATGTGAGACTAACAATGAATCAACATAAGGAGGAGATAGATTTCCTTGATCTCTACTTTTATGCGAAAAATGGAGTTGTCCAGAGTACCTTATTTCGGAAAGAAATAGCCTGCAATGGTGTTCTGGATGCATCAAGTGCGCATGCGCGGTCAGTGATCAAAAACATCCCCTATGGGGAGATGGTAAAAATAAGGAGGAATTGCACTGAGGACACCTCTTTTGAAGCCAATATTGCTGATACCTGAGCACTGTTTCTCAAGAGGGGCTACAAAATGAGGGATTTGCTAAATGCAGAAACTAGGGTACACCAGTTGAATAGAGACTCAACACTTATGGGTAACAAGAGCCCCAGAAAAAAAATAACCATGACAAGACACTGAGATTCATCACTAAATATACAACTTATAGTGACAAAATTTTCAGAATTTTAAAAAAGAACTGCCACATTCTACATGATGTTCCAAGCCTGAAGAAAGCGTTAACCAAAAATCCCTCAGTTACCTATAGAAAAGGGTTAACCCTAAAAGACAAACTCTGCCCGAGTTATGGAACATCAGCCAGGGCGGCAGGAACATGGCTACCTCCGAACCAAATGGCTTTTATACTTGTGACTCATGTAACATGTGTCACTTTGGAAAGAACAAAACAAAGGAATTTGCCTACAACAGCGCTCAACACTATAAGATCAATGAGTTCATTAACTGCAATACATCATTTGTGATATATGTGCTAAGCTGTACCTGCGGAATGATCTATATAGGGAGTACAATACAAATCTAAAGTTGAGAATTCAAGAGCACCGTAGAGCCATAGCAAGTGGAGACACTAGGTACCCTATGGCTGAACACTACAGGCAAGTCCATCCAATGGACTCTGTCTTCTGGTTCCATGGGATTGAGCATGTAAGGGTAGATAAGAGAGGAGGAGAGAGAGCTCTCTCTCAGACAGAAGGAGGCTACATGGATCTGCAGATTGCGGGCGATCACCTGTGGTCTTAACACTGACAATGAGTTTCACTACTTCTTAAATTAACCACAATGTTTTTGATAAAATATGCTGTCAAAGTCAAAAAAAGCGTACAGGATGGCTCAGTGGTTAAGTTAGTTATCCATTGATTGAATTAATTGTTGTTTGTGTGGAAACTGTTACATTCATTGTTTATTAAATAAGTTATTCTAATATAATCACTAACAGGATTGGAATGTATAGTCAGCCATCACTTATATAAGATTATAATGAGTTTTCTATGAATATAAAGGGCTAACGATATGTGTAACGTTGTGTACCTCCCCTGTTATCCTATCATCTTTAAGGTTTCATTACATCTTCTCTCTTCTATTTTTCTTTTGGACACCACTGGTGGAGATTACAAGTTTGTACCAGTGCTTCTGAGACAGCCACAATTAGAAAGATGTGACTTACAATAAATTGAGTTTACGTAACGTTATGTACCTCCTCTGTTATCCTATCATCTTTAAGGTTTTATTACATCTTCTCTCTTCTATTTTTCTTTTGGACACCACCGGTGGAGCATACAAGTTTGTACCAGTGCTTCTAAGACAGCCAGAATTAGTACACAGATGTGACTTACAATGAAATGAGTTTAAAATCACAGCATTAAGGAGATGAGCCCTGTAATGAATTGAGTTATATAATACAACATAAAGTCAGGTTCTTAGGTCGTATTAATTAATGGATGAGATCAATTTGGATCAGTGTCAAATATTTTGCAAATTGGGAACACCTTAATGATCCCCATTATAAGGTTAGTTTGGCTTAGTATTAGTCCCTCTGCACATTGATAGATGTCCGAGAAATACATTGTCACTTTAAGCATATGTTGTTTTTCCCCAGTTTACCCTACGCCCTTAACTCCAATGCAGAAATAGGCGTATCTGACTATTATCAGAATTAGGCTTTTGCAGCCTCGCATACGGATGGCTGAAACAGTTAGCCCAAGTTGGCTATAATTGCCACACTTCGAGATGGCCGGACGATTTGAATTGATACATTTTTTCATCCAATTGGGCCACCGTGTTTCAAACATTCACGTAAAATCCATCTATGCCGCATAAATTGGCGTGACCCACAATAAACTGGGGAACCATTGATTCATGGTAACCAGCATTAGTCCACATGCTTTGCTTAAGGTTGGCAGAAACTCTTAGACGCGTTCGGCTTTAGTTAAATCTGTTCTTTTCCGAGATGGCCAGACGGTGCAGTTTGACAGTGGGCACTGGCTCACAGGTTTCAATTATAGATGGCCGAAGTTATTAATTCAAGTTGGTTGTCCAAACAAGCCCCATTCCATTATGGATGCACGCTTGAGTTATAAGAAAATTTTTGTGAACAGATCGCTTTTCGAAGCAGGATCATGTCGCATTATACTGATGTATAAATTATGAGCCGCGGTTGGTTGTTAAAACAAGCTCCATTAAAATATGGCCATACGTTTTTGTAAACAGATCGCTTTCAAAGCAGGATCATGCCGCATCACACTGATGTATTAATTTTGAGCCGCGGCTTCTAGGTTTGGAGTGACACTGGCGCCATTCAAAGATGGCCGAAATTATTATCGTTAGCTGGCAGTGCGATATGAGGTGTAACCAACGGTGCGTCAGGTGACTTATGAGGTCACAGATTATCACCTGTGGTTATTTAGGAGTATTTAAACGTGTCCTCAAGGCGCGCTTTTCAAAACTATATGGATCCACGGAAGGAGACCTCAGACACTTAGCAAGGTATGTGGGAAGTTAGACGGAATTTGCTAACTACATTTGGGTGAATTGAGATTTAAATTTTGGGTTTGTTGTGTATAGATACTGGCAATCTGATTATTTGCTATGAGTTTTAAGTTTCACATTTGGGCGAAATACGGGGTATATCTAGAGCGGGGCTACTGGGGCCAGCATTACCTGTTTTTTTGTTGGTTTTTTTTAACTTTATTTTGATAGTTTGAAAAACAAAACAAGTCATGAAAAGCCATATTTACAAAAATATACAAACCCAATACACATGCAGATATAAGAAAACCAAACACATGATAAATGCAGTGGAGAAAAAAACTAATAGAAAAAGGAAAAAAAAAAAAAAAGATAAGAAACATCAGACAAAACTAAAGGTCAGTTGTTAACCCAATAGGCAAGATACAGACTACCAGCAAGACAGCCAGCAAAACAGCCCTAAAAAGAAAGCATTAAACATCCGATTTTAGATTTGACCCTTTTCAATAATGAAGAATCATTGCTTTAACCATTCCTCTTGCGGGGCCCAGATCTTGGGGCCAGCATTACCTGTTGACGATGTTTACTAGGCATGCTTATGATGTAGGAAATTTTTAGCATTCAGATACGGTCAAAACTCCCTCTCGTAGGCGGGTGAAGGTGAAGGTTATCATGGCAAGCATTAACTGTAGATGAAATTTTTTAAAAGGTGTGCTAGAATTAGGTTGGTATAGCAACGAACTAGAGAACACGCAATGCGGACAAACTGTGTTGGAGATCTGAACTCGGCGGATCTGGTGTGTCTTTGGGCAGCGTGGTTGGGGGCCACATCAAGCAAAGCAATTTGGAGGTTTTTATCAAAGTTTACATTATTCGGTAAATAAAGGGGAGTAGCCGCTCCATGCAGCATGGCGAATCTAACCAGGAAGGAGTAATGTCCCTAGATAATGGTTGTTTATTAGTCATGGGACAACTCGGATCTACGGTGAATTGGGGTAGTTATAACATAGGTGTCCTTTACAAGTGACGCAGATGTGGCTCAAAGAAGTATGAGTCATGGTATTCCAGCAAAATTGCTAAACTCTGTTTGGCCTATCTTTAAACCGTTCCGTGCGCGCGTCGGCCAACGGCTGTCGCGAGCACTACCTCGCTAGTGGTGCGCACGTCCGTTGGCCGACGCGGCACCACCCACTCAATAGAACTCCAGCACTATGGCGGAATTTGCGCCGCGGTTAAGGAGTTAAGGTTAATTCACTCTGAAGACGGATGAGGTTTACGTCCATGGGTATAGAAATTACACGGTTGTTTTAATATAAACCTTATCCTTACTCCAATCACAAGTTTTTACATTATTTTTGTTAGAAATGGGGGTCTCTAGTTGGCAGAGTTAGGTACCTTTGTCCAAATAGGGACCCTTGCTTCTAGTCAGGGTAAGGGGGATACACACTTTAAATAACCCCTGCTCACCCCCTTGGTAGCTTGGCATGAGCAGACAGGCTTATCCCAAAAGCAATGTGTAAAGTATTTGTACCAACACTCACTGTAACACAGTGATAACACCACAAATGGACACCACACCAGTTTAGAAAAATAAAGTATCTTTATCTAAACTTAATATGACCAAAACGACAAAAATCCAACATACAAGTATTAAGAAAAATGACTTTCAAAAGGTTTTAGCAACTGAGTCCATAGAAAACTAAGGATGCGCGATTTCTTGCAAAGTACCTGTCGTTGCTACAAAATTCACGAAGCCAAAAAGCCACAGCGATGGGAAGCGTCGAAAAACAAAGAGATGCGTCGATTCCTGAGACCTTCGTGGATGCGATGCGACAGTTCCGCTGGACACAGGGGAGCGGTGCGTTGGGTCCGGTCTGTAGGGCGAAGCGATGCGTCGATTCTGAGACGACTCCGATCCGTGGGTGATGCGTTGGAGAAAACTTGCCGCACAGGGACGATGCGTGGAAATCCGGGATGCGTCGGCAAACGATGCGGCGTCGGCAAACGATGCGGCGGCGTCGAGCGGCGCTGCGTCAGTTTCTTCAGCCGCGATCCCTCGATGCGTCAATTCTTGCAGCGGCGACAGGCGCTGCGTCGGTTTCAGCAGCGGCACGGCGGTGCGGGGAGATTCTTCTCGCACCACGGCGTTGCGTTGGAAAAACTGTCACAAGAAGAGCGATGCGTCGATTTTCTTGTTGTTGCGTTGCCTCCCAGCTCCCAGCAGCAGAAACAACCTCCAGAGGCCCCACACAGTCACAGGCACTCCTGGCAGGTCAGAACTCCCAGCAAGGAAGTTCAAGGGAGCTGAGGGTGAAGTCTTTGTGTTCCTGAGAATTCAAAACAGGAGGCAAGCTCTACTCAAGCCCTACTCAAGCCCCTGGAGACTTTCCTCAAGCAGGGGACACAGCACACAGCAAAGTCCTTCTCCTTTCCTTGGCAGAAACAGCAACTGCAGGCCAACCCCAGACACACAGCAAGGGCAGTACATCTCCTCAGTTTCTCCAGCTCTTCTCCTTGGTAAAGGTTCCTCTTGATTCCAGAAGTAGTCTAAAAGTCTGGGGTTTTGGGTCTGACACTTATACCCAAAAAAGCCAGTACTCATGCCTTTCAGGCCTCTCTAACCTCTGTGGCGTCAGAAAGTGGGGGGCGGTAGCCCCAGGTACCTGGCACCTTTTGTCCACTCTCCCTCCTGCCAAGTCATGTATGGCATCCTGACACTGGCCCACCAGCCCAGGGTCTGTACCCTGCGGCTGGACAGGAGACGGGGGTGGGCTCTCCCACACCCTGTTCCCCTCCCCGGGGCTCTGCATCCCCCCACTGGAAGCAGTCCCCCTTGATTCCAGAATTGTCAGGGCACCTGTGGCAGGTGTTCTGCACAATTCTCCCTCCAGTTCAGGGGTGCTATCCTGCAACTGGTACACCAGCCCAGGATCTGTACCCTGCGGCTGGACACAGGACTGGGGTGGGCTCTCCCACACCCGGTCCTCCTCCCTGGGGCTCTGCACCTTCCCACCTGGAGCGGTACCCCCATAAGACAAACTGGTAGGGGCACTGTTAGCAGTCGCCCCTTCCTCCAGGCCCGGGGGGACACCCTGAACCTGGTCCTCCAACTCAGGGTCTGTACCCTTAGGCTGTACCTGTGCCTGGCAACCCAGGACTTCCGGGAGAGTACACCGAACCCCCCCAAGGGAAACACACTCCTCATGAGTTGTGCGAGAGTCCGCCTGGCGCAGGTCTCCAGCCTCCTGTCCATCTGACAGAGCATGAAGTCTCCCCAGGCCAAAAGTGGCCTCACCAGGGTCAATCCTGGGGTGCTCTGACCTTAGAGCTGGCAACCCCTGACCTACTGGTCCTTCCACGGGGGACTTCGTCCCCCCCTCACCCTTTTCTCTGGACTCATGCACCTCCCCACTGGAGCAGTGCTGCCAGACACCAGAGCTGGAGGGATGCTTGTTACAGCAGTCCCCCCAGTTTACCTGACACTTTGGGATCCCCCTCAGGGGATGGCCTCTCGGCACAGACAAGGCCTTCTTCCTGGTGTTCACTCATGGAACCAACCAGGCCCAGGGACTGGGTTTCAGGCACCTTGGGACACAGCCCACTCCTTCTCCTCTGAGACAGGACGTGGGACCCTACACCCCTCCCACTACTCCAGGACCTATCTGGGCTACCACAAACCTCCCCTACCTCACTTGGTTGGGGAAAACCTGAACCACCCCCTTCAGGATCACTCCCAAAAGCATCTTCAGACCCTCTGGAATCCACCAAAAGGTCTACTTCCAGTGCAAGCTCCCTGGGGTCAGAGAACTCACACTCCACTGGCTGTTGGCATAGCTCTGGAAAACAGGGACTTAAAATATGCTCTCCAACAATTGAATCACACAGCCCCACACAAGTGTTGACCAAGCTACTCTTTACCTCACCATCCAGTGCCTCACACAAGTACCCCACTCCACTCTCCTGAGATTGGCAAGACAGTGTCTGACTGTCTCTGTCACTCAACCCACACTCTTCTGGGCGGTCTCCACAGTCACCCACCAGGAGTTCTACCATGGGGGAACCCCTCTCCCTGCACCTCTCATCTAGAGTCAGTAGAGTATCCCACCCACCACTAGGACTATGAACACCCGTGCCAGCTCCCCAATCCACCTCAGGTACAATGCACACCACTGGAGCTACCTAATAACCCTGAACTCCTTGGTGTATGTCAACCCCCTCCTTCAAGTCAGGCGCCACATCTCTGGGTGAGTGTACTTCTCCCTCAGCACTAGACACTACATTTTTGCTGCCACCATCTGAGCTGGACTCCACCTCTAACCCAGCCAAGCTCACTTCATGAGCTACACACATGTCCTTTTTCTTAGCTAAGACACTCATGGCCTCAAGCCTTCTGAGCTCCTCATCAAGCGCTCTCATTCTCAGTTCATGTGCCAAGATCAATTTCTTCTCTTCCAAGGCATAAGCATTCCTGCTCTCCTCTGCCTTTATTCTCATGACCTCTAACTCATGATTTCTGTCCCTTTGCCTTTTCTCCAAATCCTCTGGAGAAAAATTCCTGGAAGACTGATTGCTGCCAGCCCTAGAGGCTGCTCTCCCAACAGGCAAATCCTGGGATCTGAAACGACCTTCTGGCACACCCCCATCCACATCTGCATCATCTGTCTCCCCAGCTTCTTTGGCCTCCCATCAGGCCCCTAAGGCCTTCTGTAGCTCCTCTTTTCTAAAGTGGCTCTTCGTGGGACAACCAAAGCTTTTGCAGAATTGCCCGAGTTGCTCTACCTTGTAACTGCTTAACAATTAAAAGTCAAACTCTAAATCTGCAACCTCACTTGCTGCTTTACCATTCCGAGACATGATGCGTGGATAACTCAAGGGTAAGATCAAAAATAGAACCAAACATAAAACACACTATGTGGTTGCGTAGTGGTCTGCACTAAACTAGTGATGTACACCAATCACTGTGGGTCAAGTACAAATCCTCACCGCTCACCACCAATGTTAGAAATGGGGGTCTCTAGTTGGCAGAGGTAGGTACCATTTGTCCAAATAGGGATCCTTGCTTCTAGTCAGGGTAAGGGGGATACACACTTTAGATAACCCCTGCTCACCCCCTTGGTAGCTTGTCATGAGCAGACAGGCTTATCCCAAAGGCAATGTGTAAAGTATTTGTACCAACACTCACAGTAACACAGTGATAACACCACAAATGGACACCACACCAGTTTAGAAAAAATAAAGTATCTTTATCTAAACTTAACAAGACCAAAACGACAAAAATCCAGCATACAAGTATTAAGAAAAATGACTTTCAAAAGGTTTTAGCCACTGAGTCCATAGAAAACTATGGATGCATGATTTCTTGCAAAGTACCTGTAGTTGCGACAAAATTCACCAAGCCAAACAGCCACAGCGATGGGAAGCGTCGAAAAACAAAAAGATGTGTCAATTCCTGAGACCTTCGTGGATGCGATGCAACAGTTCCGCTGGACACAGGGGAGCGGTGCGTCGGGTCCGGTCTGTAGGGGGAATCGATGCATTGATTCTGAGACGACTCTGGTCCATGGGTGATGCGTCGGGGAAAACTTGTCGCACAGGGACGATACGTGGAAATCCGTGATGCGGCGGCAAACGATGCGGCGGCTTCGAGCGGCGCTGCGTCGGTTTCTTCAGCCGCGATCCCTCGATGTGTCGATTCTTGCAGCGGCGACAGTCGCTGCTTCGGTTTCAGCAGCGGCGCGTTGGTGCGGGGAGATTCTTCTCGCACCATGGCGTTGCGTTGGAAAAACTGTTGCAAGAAGAGCGATGCCTCGATTTTCTTGTTGTTGCATTGCTTTCCAGCTCCCAGCAGCAGAAACAACCTCCAGAGGCACTGCACAGTCACAGGCACTCCTGGCAGGTCAGAACTCCCAGCAAGGAAGTTCAAGGGAGCTGGGGGTGAAGTCTTTGTGTTCCTGAGACTTCAAAACAGGAGGCAAGCTCTACTCAAGCCCTTGGAGACTTTCCTCAAGCAGGGGACACAGCACACAGCAAAGTCCTTCTCCTTTCCTTGGCAGAAACAGCAACTGCAGGCCAACCCCAGACACACAGCAAGGGCAGTACTTCGCCTCAGTTTCTCCAGCTCTTCTCCTTGGCAAAGGTTCCTCTTGATTCCAGAAGTAGTCTAAAAGTCTGGGGTTTTGGGTCTGACACTTATACCCCAAAATGTCCCTGCTCTCTCTGTGCAAGGGGCTCCGAGCCCAGTTCAAACCAGTTCTGGGGGGCACCCTGCAAGTGCACAACAACATCCACTGTCAGTGTGAGCCCTGGCTCCAGACACACCACAGGGGGGCGGGGCCAGCACCGTAGAAGGCTGGCACAGCCCCACTTAGGCACAGGCGCCACTCCTCCCACCACTCCAAATGCAGATCAGGCCCATTCAACCTAGTGCTGACTCATCCAGACTCCCGGAGCCACCGCACCCCCCTCTCCCCCCCAGCCCCTGTCACTCCAAAGCCAGACAGCCAATACAAAAACAGGCAGAGGCACACAGAAAGGTTAAACAAGAAAATGCCTACTTTCCAAAAGTAGCACCCTCAAACACACAACTCAAAAACCATCCCCAGCAAAAGATGTGTCACCAAATTCCGAGCTAATGCAATATCAAAAAAGAGAGGGGGGACCAGGAGCTAGTTAAAGGTCCAGTGCCCGTGCTCCAAACTAACCATGAAGTCAACAACAAAGGGGGGGCACTGTTCCACAGTGAGTGGTGCAAAGAACGTACACACTCCTGAGAGATTAGAGAAAGGAAAGTACTAGGTCAAGGACTCAGTGGAAAAGGGGTAGGAGAGACACAAATTGTCTCTTGTAGCCCTCACACATCCCTGGGGATGTCATGCTTCATCATTGGGCAGTTGCTCCTCGTCGGGCCGGCGGTGCAATGCCCTACGGGTCCCGAAGGGTCACTTTGGCGGAGATCTTTTGAGAACTGCCGTATGGTGCATGTGGGTGTGTGACCAGAGTCCTAAGTGAAGGGTGATAATGTGCGTGCAGTGTGATTAAAACTGTCTAAGGGTTACCAACCAGCAAAAAAATTTAATAGAAAGGGTACCCTTGGCAGACTAAAAAAACCCGTAGGTTTAGGAGTTACCCAAAGAGGCGTAATGTGCCCAGGTAACTACCAGGTCGACATGTTTCACGCCCTAGTGGTCATAACGATCCCTATAAGAAATTATGGGCTAAAGTATGAGTACAATAGTCGAACTTCAGGCAGGCGTCAGGACGGGGCAGGTCTAATGGAGCTGACACCCGAGTAAATATCTAAGTAAGGTGCGGGCACCCTACGCCTTTAGCCTATGGAGCACTGCTCTCCTAATTCTTAGGTCACGGTCAAGAGGGCATATTCGACTATTGTACTCATACTTTAGCCCATAATTTCTTATGCTATTGCCCCTACTGACCGTTTAGAGGGCTAATGTTACCCCTCTTCTAATTATTATATATATATTTATATATAATTGTTTCGTGCACTATATCACCTCCACAGTTTTTCCGGTCCTGATGAAACGCCAGGGATCGTTATGACCACTAGGGCGTGAAACATGTCGACCTGGTAGTTACCTGGGCACATTACGCCTCTTTGGGTAACTCCTAAACCTACGGGTTTTTTAGTCTGCCAAGGGTACCCTTTCTATTAAATTTTTTGCTGGTTGGTAACCCTTAGACAGTTTTAATCACACTGCACGCACATTATCACCCTTCACTTAGGACTCTGGTCACACACCCACATGCACCATACGGCAGTTCTCAAAAGATCTCCGCCAAAGTGACCCTTCGGGGACCCGTAGGGCATTGCACCGCCGGCCCGACGAGGAGCAACTGCCCAATGATGAAGCATGACATCCCCAGGGATGTGTGAGGGCTACAAGAGACAATTTGTGTCTCTCCTACCCCCTTTTCCACTGAGTCCTTGACCTAGTACTTTCCTTTCTCTAATCTCTCAGGAGTGTGTACGTTCTTTGCACCACTCACTGTGGAACAGTGCCCCCCCTTTGTTGTTGACCAAATTCCGAGCCCAGAGAGCCCAAACCCCATCCCTCCATCCTACCCCCACTGGAAGACACACCTGCAAAATGCCACAAAGCATTCCCCATTCTGTCCTATGGGGCAAGACAGCCTCCCAACAGTGAAAAACGAAATTGCCAGCATCTCACCATCAGGACATAACACACACACCAGCACATGTCCCACCCTCCACACACACTGCACCCTGCCCAGGGGGGCACCCCGGGCCCACCGCAGGGGTGTCCCACATGCAAGAAAAAGGAAGGCCAGGGCCTGGCAAGTGGGTGCACTTGCCAAGTCGACATGGCAGCCAACAACTGCGCACAGACACTGCAGTGGCAGGTCTGAGTTACCCCTTCAGAGCTACTCACATGGGTGGCCCAATCAGTGACGCAGGCCCACCAGCAGCACCTGATTCACCAGCCCCAGCACACTCGGTGCACCTCACTAGGGACTGACCAGTAAGTCAAATATGCCAATCATGGACAACCAATCATGTTCACAATTTACAAAGAGAGCACATTAACTCCGGCACCGACTAGCAGTGGCAAAGTGCCCAGAGTCCCAAAGCCAACAACAGCAGGTCAGGAAAAAATAGGAGGAAGAAGCAAAAAGCCCGGGGACAGCCCTGCAAAAAGGGCCAAGTCCAACACTTTTTATATCAGTTGTCAAACTGTAAAACCTGAAATTTACCTCTATCATAAGACGACAACAGATTTAAGATGTATCCTTACGGCGCACTAGAACTTTACATTATAGAGGTGAGAGTTCAGAATATCATCTGACTTAGTTGTTTTTAGCCTCTCAGGACTAAACTCTATTAATTATGCTTCCCTGCAGCATCTGTCTTTTTCTCCAAATGTATGTATATTATTCTCTCTGTCTTCCTCTTTACGCTATTCTAAATTGATTTTTATATTCATCACGAGTAATTAAATCTCTACAAAACTTTTAAGTTATCACTGTAACCACATTTTAGGATGAAAAGTGGATTTTAATCAATGTCTCTAATGGATGAGATAAATACGCTAGTTTTTGATACAACGTACTCACTTAAATTAACCATTTATTAGTCATACGAAGGGTTAACCCTAGCAAATTGTGTTTTTTGCTAAAGAATCGTGCAAATGTCTTCGTTCAGTCTGTTTTCATGTAGTTGTTTTTGCAATTATGTCTCGATTATGTCTGTCTTCATGTAGCTATTATTTTGTTATTCACATTGTGTATTTATCCTTGTTTCATACAAAACAAAACAAAATTTGGTTTAGTTATTAGTCATGTCATTGTGTTGTGTCCTATGTGCCTTTTAAATGTAATTTAGTAAAGTGATTTAATTCACATGTTAATATTTGATGGTAGTGACAACATTGAAGTTTTCCATGTCATCAGTTATGTTCGTCAGTCATTTTATGTCTTTTATGTTATTTGTTACAGCCCTGACGAAGTTCCATGATTTTATTTTGGGAACGAAACGCGTTGGCTGGTTGTTCTTTGAATGAGCACGAACGTTTGAATAAAGAACTTTCTTGAAGAATTTCTATGGACTGAATCTACTTTCTTGGTGCACCGCCTTGCTTTCATCATTGATCTATAGGTTGTTGTATACGCAGTGCTGTTGATTGTTTATTTATCTGGTACTGTTGCCTCATTGTTTGAAACACACTGCATTGTCTTATCTATTGATCATTGTGTGAACACGTGAAATCTGAGCACTTCTTCACAGCAATAAATGTTTATTACTCGCAAAGTTTCTGTTTCTTTCATTTTCATTAAATGTATTCTGAAATCTATTGCGTCACAAATGTTTATTGCTCTTCCACATGGAACCTTTGTTTTATGTTAGAAATTGGGGTATTGGTTGACTGGTTGGGAGGCCTGGTCAAGAAGCAACCACAATCCTAGACAGGATAAGGCACAAGCAAATCCCAAATTAACCTGTGCTCGACCCTCTGGTAGCTTAGCACAGAGTAGTCAGGCTTAACTTAAAAGCAATGTGTAAGGAATTTGTGCATCACTTCAAACAGAAAAACAGCACAAAAATATCCCCACACCAGGTTTGTAGACTAGAGCTTAATTTAATAAATTAAAACAAGACCAGGAAGACAAAAATCCAATCAGTAGAACCAGAGATACAAACTGTTAACGTTTTTAGAGAAAATAGTGCCAAAAGCACTACACCAACTGATGATATCTGGTCACACCAGACCGGGACAAAGTCCCAAATTCAGGCCGACCAGGATGGAGTGCAGCCAGCTACAGGGACCCAGTTAGGCCCCCTGAACAAAGTTCCTTACATCCTGGGTTGCAGAGCATTGCGTGGATCCCCGTCGAAGATGTGTCATGCAGCCAAGATGATGCGTCGGTTCCGAGATGTGTCGAGGCTGCGGTGCGAGGTCCTGTTGTACCCATGTCAAGGATCCCATTGACAGGGCTTGCGATGTGAAGTCCGACGTCGGGATGCAGCGAGCTGTCCGGGCAATACGTCAATCGAAAGAGCTACGAACCTGCGATGTGGAAGCTGCTGTCATCATCGAGGTTGCCGTCAATGAGAGCTGCAAGGACCTGCCCCGAGGATGCGTCACACTGCGGCGGTTCCGAAGACTATGCGGGCTGTGGCAGTGATGCGTGGCTTTGTGACACATCCAATCCATGCAGCAGCGGAGAGGCGTTGGTTCTGCTCGGGGTTGCACTGCGCAACAGAGGAGATGCATCAGTTCCGCTGGATCCACAGATAATGGCAAGGCTCCTTAATCCCACTTCCAAGGTGGAAGTGGGATTAAGGACCCCAAGGACTGGGGTGGCACCACTTGGCAGAGTATACTCACAGATGTCAGATTCCAGGTTCAGATGCAAGGTTGTTGGAAGCCTGTTATGTCCCTGAGGCTTCAGATCAGGAGGCCATCCAACTAGCCCATGGGCCTCTGGGTTCTGAGTTCAAGTGATGCAGGTCTAGTCCTTCTCACCCAGGCAAGAGGACAGCAGACAGCAGGTCAGCACAGCAGAGCAGCAGTTCCTTCAGAGCAGCAGTCCAGCAGAATGACAGTCCTTGTAGCAGCACAGCAGTCCTTCTTTTTGAAAAGTATCCACAGGTCCAGAAGTGTATTGAAGTGGTGATGTCTGAGGTCCTTCTTTTATACACAGTTGTGCCTTTGAAGTGGGTACAGTCTTCTAGAGGCATTCCTTTAAAGTGCACAGATGCCCTGCCTTCCTGGCCCTGGTTCCAGATTAACTACAGGGGGTATGCAGCCCTTTGTGTGGAGACAGGACACAGCATATTCAGGTATAAGTGAGGCTGGGTCCAGCTCCAGTCCTAGGATGCTTGTTTCCAGTCCAGGGAGGACCTGGCCTGGCAGTTTGGGCTGGACTGTTCCCATTCGGCGCAGGGTCAAGACTGATTTGCATATGGCTGGGTTCAAACTGGAATGGCATGGTGACCCAAAAAACGATGGATTTAGGCCCAGATCTTTGTACTGGGGTGAATGTATGACATTGTTCTTCATTCTGTCCATCAATTTTTCTTTTTGCATTTGTCACCCCGAGTGGGAAGGGTATGCCCAGACGTGGGTCCTGTGCTCTCCATGCCACTGGAGTCAAGCTATCCTGGCTGATGAGGGGTGAAACCCCGAAACCGGTCCTAGGATGCTGGTTTCCTGTCCAGGGAGGACCTAGCCTGGCAGTTCGGGCTGGACTGTTCCCATTGGGCGCAGGGTCAAGACTGATTTGCATATGGCTGGGTTCAAACTGGAATGGCGAGCAACAAAACGATGGATTTAGGCCCAGATCTCTATACTGGGGTGAATGTATGACATTGTTCGGCATTCTGTCCATCAATTGTTCTTTTTGCCCAGCTCCTCCCTACCAGCCTGCCAGTGATGGCTCATCCAGTCACATCTAATCTCCCATTGTGTGTGGCTGTCTAGGAGGAATACACAAAGGCCAATTGCCAACTACACCCAGTCATGTGACCAAAGACATGCTGCAAGCACCAAATGGCTAAGACAAAAAAATGCCAACTTTCTATAAGTGCTGCAGCAACAAATGATGGACGGAATGCTGAATGAATCAAACATTCACCTCCAGTAAAGAGATTTGGGTTAAATAGATCGTTCTTTTGCTCACTAAGCCACCACAGTTTGGACCCAGCCATATGCAAATCAGTCTTGACCCTGCTCCTCATGGGAACAACCCAGCCCGAACTGCCAAGCCGGGTCCTCCCTGGACCAGAAACAAGCATCCTGGGACCGGTTTCGGGATAACACCCCTCATCAGTCAGGCTAGCTTAAATACAGTGGCAAGGGACCCACGTCTGGGCATACCCATCCCACTTAGGGTGAAAAGTGCTGTGGCAACAAATGATGGACGGAATGCTGAATGAATCAAACATTCACCCCCAGTCAAGAGATCTGGATTAAATCCAATTGATCTTTTGCTAACTAAGCCACACCAGTTTAGACCCAGCCATATGCAAATCAGTCTTGACCCTGCTTCTCATGGGAACAGTCCAGCCCGAACTGCCAAGCCAGGTCCTCCCTGAACCAGAAACAAGCATCCTAGGACAGGTTTCGGGGTAACACCCCTTATCAGCCAGGCTAGCTTGAATCCAGTGGCACGGCGAGCAAGGGACCCACGTCTGGGCATACCCATCCCACTTTTCACCCTAAGTAGCAGTTTAGCAGTGGTAAAGTGCGCAGAGTCCTAAGGCCAGAAAAACAAAGTCAGCAAAAACAGGAGGTCTGAAAGAAAAAATGTAGGGGGAAACCATGCCAAGGATACCAGATCTAACATTCTACACGTGAGGTTCCGTATTGGCATATATGCCTTTGGGTTGCATTTCTTCCATTAAGCCTGTTTCAAAAGACTGACAAATTGTCAAACCAGTGGACAGAGATTCAGGAAAAGTATTTGCCCAGGATCAAACAGTTTGTTAAAAAAGTAGACCTGAGAATGCAGCATATTGCAAGTTCCTACTAACACTTTTCATTTACCATCATATTGTAGTTTGTAAAGCTTGTCCTCCTTTTCCCGCTGCCTTCGCCATCACTTCCTCAATTAGATTCGCCTTTCCCAGTCTTCCTTTGCTCTTTGCTTACCTCTCTGCTATCCCTTGCCACATTTACTTTTCCCGTCACTTTGCTCATCCTCCCATTTACTTCCTTCTCCAATGTGTTTCTTCCTTTTGCTTTCCATTTCTGCTTCTGTTCCACGCCTCCCTTGTTCGTCTTACCCTTAGCCCCTACCTTATTTCCTCGTTAGTCATTTTCATTGTCCTACCTCCGGCTCCCTTTGCTCTTTCTTCCCATTTCTCGTACCTCTTTTCAGCTGAGGTGCCGTAGTGCCTCCTTTTTAGGTCTTGCCTAGTGTCGCAGCGCATGCGCTGCTCGCTTGCGAGATCTATAGTCGTCGGTAGTCGGAAGCGGGGTGGAAGCTCCACCCATGGTTTTCATTGGCGCGCGTCAAAAATGCTCGCTTTTGATTGCAAGGGAGGCATGTTTGTTCCCTCCCTATCTCCTGTTTGCCGCGCCTGCCCGGACAGAAGATTGTGCACGCGCACGGCGTCTCTTTCGCTCGCGCACAGCATCTCTTCCGCCTTGTTTCACTTCGAGTTCAGCAGCAGAGTGTGTGCACTGCACGCTGCCAGACAGAGGCGTCCACGCTTCCTCCCGCGTGCCTGGAGACAGCCACTTGCCGCGCCAACCCTAGAATCCCGACGTTCTGATTGGTAAGGAATTGGTTCAGTCTTTTCTTCACATGCAACTATCACTATAATAGGACACCCCTAAAGGGACATGCGATATGGAACAGCTGACTACTTGGTTCGATGTGCTACGCGAGGGCCCTCATGGCGCTCCACTGGCTCCACGTACTAAGCGAGCACCATCTCGAGGCGCTATGTGTCGGGTACAGGGCTTTGCACTGAAATACAGACCAGCCTCCTCTGGGTGAACCCTCTCTCTCGAGGTGTCTAGGTGCAGTACACTCCAGGTGGTCCCGCCCCTTCCTCGTGAGTCTGAGCTGTACCCAGAAGCACCCCTCGCGGTGTCAGCCCTCGTGCTTTGTGACTCCCAGGCACTCAGTCACTCCACAGGTTGTGAAAATGGGCCACACAGCAACGTTATACGAGGGAGTCCCACAAAACACGACAGTGTGCACTGCACAACAAGTGCCCCCACACACACACTTTTCTATGACATGTCGTCATCACAATTCATCAAACATTGTTTCAGTTCTCTGATGATTGGCAATCTGTTTTGATATATCAGCAGAGAGGCCAAGGACTGGATGGGCATAGAGCGTGGCGTACATTTCTTAGAGGCCACAGCCCGATCGGATGGATACATAGTGGGAAAGGATGGCTTCTTTGGGCAGTGGGTCCAGTGAGTCCGTCAATAATCCTGAACGTTGTTTTGGAACAAAATACTAACAAGTTGTAATGCGCTCTTAAAGGGGCCACTCAGTGTAAAAAAGACCAAACTCCCCAGAAAGCCAGTTCCCGCTACCCAAGCCCTCACTGCCAACAGTAAGGGCTCCAGAACGTCCCTTTGTTATGAGGTCCGACTGGGATTTGAGAGACATCGTGACACCATTAAATATACGGGACCTTAAAATAACAGCCATTATTATCAGCAGTAATATCCCATCACTCTTCACACAGAAGCCATTAAATAAAAAATATTCACCTGTTAAAAAAAGTTCGAAGTCCCTGCCTCCCAATATAAATGACAGCTCTTCTTTTCCCTCAAGCTCTAAGGCACCTCTGAATATTAAAATGTTTTATTTTCAAGAGTGTAAAGATTTTCTGACACTGAATTTTGCATGAGCTGCATAACCGCGAGCCTGGGGGAGTGTGAGGTCGGGGTGGGGGGGTGCGAGGGGGGGTTAGAGGAAGATGATATTTTCTGAAGCACGTCTTCTAGGTTGGCATGCCCTTCTCTTCTGGAATCAGGGGTGAAATTCTTCATTACGCGTGGTGACTTCCTGCTACAATAGTTAGACGTGCTGGTACCAAGATGGCAGCCCATTGGCAGAGCAGTGTGCAGAGAAATCTTTGAAAGGGTGCCATTAATCAGGCTTGAGGCTGATTGTCAAGACAAACCATGACCTGCAGGAGGTTTGCCGTGGGTCAGAAATGTGCAAAGATGGGTTGCAATTGTGTGCTGTATTGATTTATGGCCCACTGGTCTAATAACTTGAACTGTAATAATATTAAAAAAGAATTGTTTGCAGAAGCATGCATTTTGAATCCCTTTGGGCAGGATCATTTGTAAAACATGGCTCCCCCTTCACTATTTCTGTTTCATTGGTTCCCAAAATTTCTCTTTCTCCTTCTTCACTCCTTTTCCAACTTGCTATCTCTCGTGCTCTAGGTCAAAGCCCGATGTTGAAAACTAAGTACTAGTCCCCAAGAACGAGTGCACTTATAATTGGGGCAGATCACTAAGAATAAAGCACTTAAAACAAGCATTTGCAATGCAATAGGTCTCGCATTTCAGTTTGTGCTATTGGCATTGTAAATGACAATGCCTTTATTCATTGGTTTGAAAACCTGCAAGCAGTGCATAAACACACACTTTGTACGTATAGTCCTTGCTTACGAGAAGCAAGGACTATAAGTACAAAGTGCTTGTTTACGCACAGCTTGCAGGTTTTCAAACGCATAAATAAAAGGCATTGTCATTTACAATACTAATAGCTCAAACTCTCGCAAATGCGAGACCTATTGCATTGCAAATGCTTGTTCTCTATTTGAACACCTCTCTCGCCCCGCTCTTGCACCTCCCTCCTGTTTTATCGCCCCATCCCCTTCTACATTTTGCTCCTTCACCCGCATCATTTGCTTCCATTGCTCCTTCACCCGCATCATTTGCTTCCTTTGCTCCTCTCGAACCCCATCACTTGTTGTAGACTCTACTTTCCTTTCCCTATTCTGGACTCCTCCCCTTGGACTCTTTCATCTATAATTTTGCTTCCCACAGCACTTATCCCCACTGCCTATTTCCAATTCTAGTCTGCAGAACTCAAGTATACAACATTAAAAGTGGTTTGGGAGGATTTCTCTTTTACCGTCTTCCCTTTCAGCTCTACGTCTAATACTCCTTTCCTGTCTACAGTTGCTCTCTCACAACCCTCACGTCACCTGTTTTGTTTACACCACCCTTCTTTACACCACCCTTCTTTCCTTTACATTTTCTTCCTTTTCCATTCTGTCTACTCTTGTATTTTCTCATATATTTCCCCCGCCCACTTTTTTCTTTTTGATTCTCCCTTTTCACTCTTCCTCTTCTACATCCGTTTTATCCGTCACCTTTCTTCCTTTGCCCACACACCCTCGCATCCACTCCTATCGCTTCTCCAGACTTCTCCCACCAAATTATATTTTGGTCAGCTGTTCCTTCCCTGTCTCCCTAGCTCCTCCTTGCCCTCTTTGCTCCGCCCAGGCTCTCCTTCACTTGTTTTCAGACCAACACCACCCCATGGGCTGCTGCTCCGCCTTCTTGTTGGAGCTGGTAGCGGTCCTCCTCAGACAGCCCAGAGAGTGATTAGTTGCAAGAGTGCCTGCCTAACGGGGAAAGCGGTGAACACTGGAGCTCTGATAGGGGGCACCAGGGCCCGCATTCTCAGCTGGCCTCGCTGGGCTCCCTTGGCAGCAGTAGCGCCCCTCCTTCCGGTGCTTGGCTGTAGGCAGCCCCTCTCTCTCAGGGAGCTCCGAGGGCGCGACGAACACTGGCACTAAACTTTGCCGCCTCTCCCTTCGGCTCCAGGATGCTGGCGATGGGCGCCAGCACGGCCTTCCTCGGCTCCCTGGGTCTCATGCGCCTCATGGGACTGCCCTGGTCCTGGAGCCTCGCCGCCACCCTGGGCGTCTACATCGGCAGCGGCGGCTGGCGCTTCCTGCGCATCGTCTTCAAGACGGCGGCCCGGGACGTCTTGTGAGTGACCCTGGCACGCGACCTTGTGTGACGCGACGCGTAATAAGCAGCGCAGCGTAGATGAATGCACGTGTCTCACTACTTTGGAGTTATGTAGCGCCGAGATGCGAGCTGATAGCTATACTGATGTCTCTGGGATTACAGGACTCCAGATGTAACCCCAGCTTCCGTGTGCACACCACTTTATCTGCGCTCTTTATTTCCCTTATCAGAAAATTGTGAATGCTGAGAGACTGAATAGCAGCAATTAGTGCAATATTAAAAAAAACACGTACATACTTTCACATAGGTACTACATAAATAAATATGTCTGTAGCATGTATTCTGTAAAGGGGCATCTATCTACATGTACACTTCCACAGCGCCAAAGCAGTTATCTAGGAATACCCGGACGGGTCATGTTCGCACTATATAAGCTCGTCAAACACAAACTTTTTGCGCACCATTTTCCATGTTATGCATTGCGAAATGAAGTCACGTGACAGCAAGGCCCCCGCTACATGAAAATGTGATGTAGAAGTATGGAAAAGCAAAACAATTGAACTGTAGAATGGTGCAGCGTACATCTTATGTTCGAAGTGCTATGACCTTCTAATAGCACTTTGATCTTCTTACTCAGAACCCTACTGAATGCTTAAAATTGCTTGCTTCACGAGCCCCTACTTTTAACACAGAGCATCTGTCTGGTTGAGTTAACAAGGCTATTATGGACATGCATACACTGCCTTGTGAGAGTCTGTCTGCTCACTGCGGACCGTTCCATCACTATAACTGCTTGATCAACATCCATTCACTACATCCTGTTCTCACACTCCCACCTCCCTGTCTGCTGATTGCCTGCGCAACCTCCACTCATTGCTCACGGTGCACCCACGGACTGACTGACCTCTCGCTCCCTGCCAGATGAACGTCCAACCACTGCATCCAGAGCGTGCCATCACTACATCTCCTCTCACTGAATGCTGGACTGGCTATTGAGCCTCGTCTGGCTGTCAGAACAATCCAGTGCTTAATTTGAGCAGGTGGTTTCCGGTGCTCAGCAACTGGCACTTAATTGTCAACACGGCATTTATGACACTCTGCCACATGGTGGTGCTGTTTGTGTAATTCAGAGTTGAGCTGACAATAGTTGTTTATTAATTAAATATATATTAAAAAGGACTAATACGCTAGCAATTCCTATAGCTTTGGGGACTTGGAGTTGTCTGAATTGTCACACTTGTAGGAGTGTGATGGTTAGTAGTATATTGGTATTGTCTATGGCAGCGCAGATAGGGGGGATGGGTGGTACAAGTTGCAGTGGCCTCCTGACGAGGACACTGGCAATTATTTTTTCACAAAATAAGCACTGATGTCGACTCACTACCTGCTGACTGACTTCTCTCTGCCAGGTGTGTAGCATAGTCAGTGAGATTCTGAAGGTGTGAATCCCAAATTTTCCAACTAAAAAAGCAGTGGGCCGCAGGGTGAATGAGTGAGATGACCAAGGTTTGTGATGGACTGTTCCCAAGACGAGCAGAGTCAGTAATTGATTGCATTCAGTGGGCCTCTGGGGCTGATTTAGAGTTTGGCAGACGGGTACTCCTTTGCAGTGGAGACAGAGTACCCCATCTGCCAAACACAATGTCTGTCTGCCCAATTTTTAGTTGGGTGGACTGCACATTTTATGCTGACAGAGTAAAGTTTATTCTGTCGGTGTAAAAATGTCTCTGTCTGCCTGGTGCAGTAGTAGACATCGGAGATAAGCCATCGGACCATCCACGGTATTTAGAGTAGATGGTGGAATGGCATAACCTGGCAAGAGGGACAGTTAAAAGAAAAATGACCCCCACACAGTGGGAGAAAACTCCCATGGTGGTTGGGGGTCATTAGTATTTTTTTTAAATTCCTGCTTTGGGAGTTTGTTTTTGAAAAATAAAAAGACTTTGGAAAAGTTTGACAGCCAGCTATCGTGTTTGACAAAGCATTCCATCAGACTTTTCCTACATTGCCAGGAGCGGCCATAATGGCAGTTCCTGCCTATGTATAGAGATATCTGCAGGGCTGATGGACATCTCTAAATTTGGCAAGTGGAGTAAAGGCAGGGTGGCAAATATAAAGTCGTCTACCACCCTATCTGCATTTACTCTGTCTGCCAAACCGTAAATCAGGCCCTCTTTTTAGAAATGCACAGTGGCCGAAAAATAATGGTTTAGAATGCTACAGCAAGGGATCGCCAGTGGTTAGACTATTTGCAAACCCTCGTACTATCAACTTTTGGGTGTTTGATTGCCATTGGTATGCCTGGAAACCTGAGACTGGCACCGCTTTCCTAGTCTACTACTGCTAATGTTTATGAATTCTAAAAAGTTGTACATTTGTAGCCACTCAAGGAATACTTCTATGGCTGCAGATTTGCTATTTTTTATTTGGTAAGCCAGTCACTATATATATTTAAGTTCCTAATCCAAACAATGAAAATGTTAAAATCTCTTAGTGAAATCAGGACAAGAAAAACCATCACAAACATAGCAGACTCGACTCGGGCCCCAGGACCCAACTACCAAGCCAAGAATGTATTTATTTGGGGGGTGTCGTACCACAAGCAACCTAGCTGAAGCCTCTGCTCACTGCTAGAACATCCATTCACGGCGTGCTGTGCATCCACAAGCTGTTTGCTGACTTACCTCCCACTGACAACCTACTAGACCATCCATTCGCTGCTCAATGAGCGTGCCATCCCAGCCTTTGAGTTTGCTGATTGCCCACTGAGCATCCAGTCAGCATTTGCTCACACATTCTACTGTCTCACTTCACTGCTTGTTTGATGTTCACTCGCTTCTCGCCGAGCACTTGCTAACTTACCTCTGAGATGCTACACATTCTGTCCTCACACTGCCTGCTGAGTGTTCCCTCACTGCATGTTGAGAAGCCTTAAACGTCTTCCACACAGCATCTGCTGTCCCCTCACTTTCTACTGAGCATCCTCTCTTTGTCTCCACACAGCATCTGCCGTCTGTTCCCTCCCTGCCAGCTGAGTGCCCCCCTGCTTTTTCAGCATGCACCCCCTAACCTATTGTTTAGTTACTGCCTGTTGCGGTTCCCCTCGCTGCCTGCGGAGTACCCTCTAGCAACCTGGTGTCTCACTTCACTGCCAGCTTCGGGACTGATTTTGGTGGACGGGTTACTGCATCACAAATTTGGCATTATATCCAATAGCACTTGTAATACGGCGGATGTGATATCTATCACATTTGTGACGGAGTAACTTGTCCGCCGAACTCTAAATCAGGCACTTTGTATCCACTAGTGTTCTGCTAAGATTCTTCTGCATTGTTTCCACACAGTGCCTGCTGAGTCTTCCTTCACTGGCTGCTGGGAGTTCCATTTCTACTTCCACACATCACCGGCTGCTTGTTCCTTCACTGCACATGAGTGCTCTCTCACTCCCTATTAAGGGTCTGCTCCTTCACATACGCTTACCTTCCACCGGGCACCCACTAATATCTTGCTGACTTAGACCTTGTTGATTGTATAGCTTTCACTCACTGACTGCTGTGCCCCATCTCACGTCACTCATGGAGTCCCCTCTACGCACACACACAGAGATGCTGACTGTCTACTTCTCTGGCAGAACAGTGCTTAATTTGAGCTGTGGTTTTCCGGTGCTCTGCACCGGCACTTATGACAGCTGCCACATGGTGGCGCTGTTTGTGTAATATAGAGATGAGCACAACAACAGTTGTTTAGTAATCAATTAGACATTAAAACAACTAATACCTGCCTCCCAAGACATTCTCATAGCTTTTGGGGGCCTCGAACAGTCTTGTCACACTTGTAGCAGTGTGATGGCTAGTAGCTGTGTATGTACTGTCATTGGCAACGTTGGCAGGGGCAATGGGTGGTGCAAGCTGGATTGGCCTCCTGACGAGGGCCCTGCCACTTATTATTTTACAAATTAAGCACTGATTAGTATCCCCCCAACTGCTGAAGGTTCCATCCCTGCCTGATGAACATCCAAACATTTCTTGCTGAATATTCCCTCGATGCTTGCTAAGCACCTGCTCACTGCCTCGTGAGCATCGACTCACTGCCTCCTTAGCTTCAGCCTATTGCCCTCTGAGCACGCGCTAACATCCTGCTTGGTATCCATGCCCTGCCCCCAAACACGCCCTGCCTGCTGAGTCTCACCCAGTATCGGATTGGGAAGGCGGGCAGTCGGGCATTGGCCGAAGGGCCGGTGCCTCAGGGTCACCTGTGGGCCGGTTTTTGTTAGCTCTATAAACCGTCCCACAGAGCCTTAGTCTCTTCCCCACCAGTCCACTGTAATGTGGAGTCAGCATCATGAGCAGGTAGGCTCAGAGGGGGTAGCTTGCAGCAATGTCACTCGGTCAGTATTCTGGCCACTACAGACTTTAGCTTGGCCCCCGTGGGGCCTGGGCAGCCGCTCAGAAGCAGTGTATCACCTCCCTGCTGTGCTGCTAAAGACTGAGGCGCCTGGCTGGGAGCAGGTTATACGGCCGTTGGGCCATTATCACCTCAGCTTCCCCTGGAGCAGCAGCAGCTCTGTGCTTTACTTCAACACCCCCCTCCCCCCTGCCAGGCCATGGACCTGAGGTTATACTTGGCTGGGGAGGGGGAAGAGTAAGTGCTGGGGGCCTGTTGTTAGCACTTCAGCGCCAGAGTCTTTCAGGCCTTGGCAGAGGGGGTGTTTGTTTGCATAGGCCTCGCTGTGAGGCATCTTTCTCAGAGAGAAAACTTGAGAGGATGTAATGTCGGGATCAGTGCTGCTGAATTTGGAAATAGGTTCGAGTCCCAGCCTCAGCTCAACATCCTGTGATTCTGGGCAAATTACTTAATTGCCCAAGGCCTAAAACAAACATTAATTTGATCTTTTTAATGTAACTGGTGCTCATATAATCGCTGCCCCTGGGCTGAGTTCACTCTAAAACTACAATAAAAATAATCTTCTGTTTGCCATGTTTTAAGAGTCGGCAAAGAAGAGGATTCTTTATACAATAATAAAAATGTCCCTATTCCTTCTTGACATGGCTTTTCTGCCTTTGTTTAGTTTTTAACTATCCGTCATGGATCATTAAAGTAGATTTAGACCTCATTTTAAACTCAGTTCACTTTATGTTTATTGTTTAAAGTACATATTGATCAAAGGAGAATATACCAGCATTAGGTGATTTTCTTCATTTTCCTACGACCAGGACAATAAAATACCAGTAATGCTGGTTAAAAAAGGGCCAGGTGGCAAACATAGCAACATCACGAGTTGTGGCCTTTGGGCACTTTTTCACCTCACTCTCCCAGCCAAAAAGTAGTGCTTCTAGCTTTCACCAATGTTTCTGGCTCCATGAGCTTTAAAATATGTAATTTATGAAACATTTCTCTAAAAATGAGCCCAATGAGACTAGCCAAATGCTGTTTTATAAATGGGTGAAATCCGCGAATGTGGGCCACTTTTTTGAGGGGTGCCCGGGCCGAATTGTGATCCCAATCCGACCCTGGTCTCACCTCACTCCTTCTTTAGGGCCTTCTTTCCGTAACTCCTCCTGAGTTCTTGCTAAAGCCCTGCCGAGTGCCCACTCACTGACTGCTGAGTTTCCTGCCTGCTGACTACCCACCTTCGCACTGCTTGCCGAACGGCCACTGCCTCCTAAGCACCCACGCACTATGCTCTCTGCCTGATAAGCGCGAGCTCGCTGCCTCTTTAGTGCCCCTTCACTGCCTGAGCACCTACTCACTGCGTTCTGAATGGCCACTCACTATCTCATTAGCTCGTGCCAGCCTCGGATTGGCAAGGCGGGCATAGGCCGGATGGGCCTGTGGCTGAGGACAGTAGGTGGGCCGTTTTTTGGTGGAATAAGTATCCCCACCCGCCTGGGCCATCTCCACTGCAAGCACACACTAGTATACTTTTACTGACAATGAGGGGATGCACAGCCGGTAATTGTCAGAGGCAAAGTGACAATGGCTGCTCCTGATCTTCCCAGCATGAGGTGCCCCTGCCTCCTGGCTACTTCCAGGCGTGACAGAGGCCTCAAGGAGCTGCTAATATTAGCACTTGCTGTGAAGAGGACTCGGGCAGGGGAGCGCACTGGTGAATCGGAGTGGAGGGGGTTGGTGAGGCCAACTGGGAGCCCCTCAGTTTATTCATTCCCCCTCACGTACATGGAACAGGAAAAGATAAACAAGCCTCTTCTGTTCTCCTTTGCCTGCCCGATATCAGTTACTGCAGTCAAAGGAGAGAGGTTGTGGCCTTAGCGACTTTGAAACTGATGAACCAGTTCAAGTTCCAGTGTCATCTCAACATCCTGTGATTCTGGGCAAATCACTTAATCTACATGAGCCTAAAAAACATGAATCCGACTTTTTGTAAAGTTATCTGGTGCTCATGTTAAGCGCTCCAATGCCTCTCGGTCAAGTTTGTGCTATATAAAACTGCATGTATGCGAGTAAAGCAGGGGCTGCTCCTCCACTAGGGCGGAGGAGCGTCGCTCCACTGCTTTCTCGCAGTCCGAGAAGCAGAAACATGAAATGGTAAAACTACCATTTTATGTTTCTGCTTCTCGCTCTGCGAGAATGCGGAAGGGTTTGGTTGGGGGCGGGCAGGTCTGCTCTAGGGCAGGGGAGGAGTGGCTTGCCCACTGCTGAGGGCACTGACTGTTTGGTCGGCCCTCTGGGGCCGACCAAACTAGTCTCCCCATAGGCGCTGGCTGGGCGCCGTCCCAACCAATCACAATGCTGCCATTGCAGCGTTGTGATTGGCTTAGGGAAGGGGAGGGAGGCTGCCTGCTTCCTGTTACTGCCAGGGGCAGGAAAGCAGGAGCAGACCGAGCAGTGAAGACGCGGGACCTGGGAAAGGTAAGTTTACAATTTTTTTATTTAACCCCTCCCCCCGTGACCCCCCCCCCTTCCCTCACCCATCCCCTCCACTCACCCATCCCCTCCACCCGTGAGCCATGCTGGCCGCGACTGGAGTAAATTGACACCGTTTTTTTATTTTTGTATTTGCACGTTAGCATCATTACCTTTGTACGAATTTCCATGTGATGCTAGCAGCAAATAAAAAAAAAAAACAGATGCACCTTTCACCAGTCTCTTAGCATTACAAAGCTTTTCTCAAATATTGTAAAAAAATGCGGTGGATATCTTATAAACCCAGAGTGAGTGTAAAAGGCAGTTTAGATCTGTGGTATGACCTGTTTCCCAGCGGAATGTAATCAAAACATCCACAGAAATCCACATCCACAGGATAAAAAAGCAATTAAAAGTGAGTTCTTAGTATTTCTGATAATTTTAAGCTTCCAACAAATATTCTTTTTCAGTGGAATGTTCATTTACAATTTAAGTCTTTTTCACACGTATGTTTCTTTAACAAATCTTTGCGTATATAACTGAACTCATTTTTTTGCGAAAATCTGAACATTTTCTCTGAATAAAAGTATATATTTAATTCATTTTTTTGAAAATGAAATACATGATATGGACAGCTATACAATGAACCAAAGTCAGAAGTGAGGTCCAAATATTTACCGGTCAGAAGATACCTCTGAAAAGGTCCTTAGGAATGAGAGAGGTGGACTCACATCAGCAATATATACTTGTGCCTCCCCTTCATACCAGATTTTCATATCCCACATTTCACCAACTGTACTTTAAAATATATATACTGGGGCCAAAGATGGCCGAGTGCTGGAGCACATTATGGTGGTTGAGTACTTTGGCTAGACTTGTCTTCTCCAGGCCTGAAGCCGCTTTAGGTCCAAGAGCGGACGGGGAACGCTCTCCCTGAGGTCTGCTAGAGGATTCCACCTCGTGAGGTTTTCTTCCCCCTATCATCAGCAGTACTCCTGGGCCCTAGCAGTGAGATTGGTGCCCATAGTGGGTATAGCAGAGGACCTCCATCGTGACCCTCCTGATTTAAAAGTGACCCACACCAAGAATTAAGAGCAGCAGTGTACCGGAATCGCACACCAGCACCTGCCAGTGGATGAAGAGAGCTGTGGTGAAAGACCGGAGAAGTGAGAGAGGGCCGAAGAGTTGGGGGTGTCCCAGGGGAGAGTGAATGAATGTCACCGCTTGACAGCTGGTCCTGGAGGCCTTGTCAAAACCGTTGAGACCTGCACTTAGAGAGACCTGTAGCACTGCACTTGCCATGCTTCCAAAAGAAACAAAAATAAAATCAAGAAAGATCCATTTGACTTTGATCTTGCACGATGCCCTCCGAGTAGGGGGGCAGTGATAGGCAGATGATGGACACAGCTATTGAGGATGATGGTTTGAAGTCTCCAAGCAAATCTAATCCTGTCAGCCCTAAGAGACCTGCAGTGAGCCACATCAGATATAAACAAGCATTGGCATAGCCAATAGGTCTCGCCTTTGGGACCTTATGTGTTTAGCCAGAACTTTTGGCTATGTTGTAGAGCATTGTGGCTGCTGTGCATCATGTTGAAAAGTTATAATAAAAAGTGTTAAGCATTTTTGTTACCTTTATACAAACCAAGACGACATTATATACAACTGAACAACCTGATTAAAAAAAGATTTTAACATAAAAAATTCCTTCTATTTTTTTTGTACTTGCACTGCTGGCAACTTCTTCCTGCCTGTTCTCATGCTTGTTTTGTTATAAAAAAAAATGTTATGGGGGAGCAGGACATAAATAACGGGGGAGTGGAGGTTGGAAAACAGTAATTTAATTAGAACACGAGCAGCGGACGGACACTAGGGGAGAATCAACAGATGCCAGATTATGAGGGCAGAGTGACGTGATGCTTAGGTGATGTTTAGGTGATGCTTAGGTGGTGCGCTGATGCAAAATGGTGGTGGTGAATGATGTTTGGTGCTCAGGTGGTGCCACTATATGGTGTGGATTGGAGGTACGTTGTGGATTGTGGAGTTGAAATATGTTGTTTGGTGTGTAATTATGTGGTGTGTATTGGAAATGTGTGGAGTTGAATTGTGTGGCCTGGAACTGTGGTGTTGAGTGAAATTATGCTTAGTGAAATTGTGTCATAGTGTGGAGTGCATTTATGTTGATTGGTGGTATGTGGCATAGAGTGCATTTATGTGGAGTGTATTTATGTTGCATTGAGTAGAGTGTAAGTATGTGGCGTGTAATTATATGCCACTGAGTGGTATTATGTGGAGTGTATTTGTTGCATTGAGTACAGTGTAATTATGTGGCGTGTAATTATGTGGCACTGAGTGGTATTATGGGGAGTGTATGTTGTATTCAGTAGAGTGTAATTATGTGGTGTGTAATTATGTGGCACTGAGTGGTATTATTTGGAGTGTATGTTGCATTGAGTGCAGTGTAATTATGTAGCATATAATTATGTGGCACTGAGTGGTATTGTGTGGAGTGTATGTTGCATTTAGTAGAGTGTAATTATGTGGTGTGTAATTACGTGGCACTGAGTGGTATTTGGAGTGTATGTTGCATTGAGTGCAGTGTAATTATGTAGCATATAATTATGTGGTATTGAGTGGTATTGTGTGGAGTGTATGTTGCATTCAGTAGAGTCTAATTATGTGGCGTGTAATTATGTCGCACTGAGTGGTATTATTTGGAGTGTATGTTGCATTGAGTGCAGTGTAATTATGTAGCATATAATTATGTGGCACTGAGTGGTATTGTGTGGAGTGTATGTTGCATTCAGTAGAGTGTAATTATGTGGTGTGTAATTATGTGGCACTCAGTGGTATTTGGAGTGTATGTTGCATTGAGTGCAGTGTAATTATGTAGCATATAATTATGTGGCACTGTGTGGTATTATGTGGAGTGTATTTATGTTGCATTGAGTACAGTGTAATTATGTGGCGTGTAATTATGTGGCACTGAGTGGTATTATGGGGAGTGTATGTTGTATTCAGTAGAGTGTAATTATGTGGTGTGTAATTATGTGGCACTGAGTGGTATTATTTGGAGTGTATGTTGCATTGAGTGCAGTGTAATTATGTAGCATATAATTATGTGGCACTGAGTGGTATTGTGTGTAGTGTATGTATCATTCAGTAGAGTGTAATTATGTGGCGTGTAATTATGTGGCACTGAGTGGTATTATTTGGAGTGTATGTTGCATTGAGTGCAGTGTAATTATGTAGCATATATATAGCAAATGTGTCGTTTGTATGCTTTCTCCTGCTTTATTTAACAGTTATAGTGTTTGCATGAAGTATAAAACTGATATAGTTACGGGGTATTATGATGCTGTTTAAGCGTAGGTATAAAAAAAATACTAGTTGGAATTGTACCATAAGACGCATTTAAATAATGAGTGTTGTTGCTAAAACGGAAGTATTACAAAAGCGTTACGAAGATTTCAAAAGCCACACACGTAAACAAAGCCCTGCAGGCTAAAAAGTGAATGCCGCAAAAGTTACGCAAAGGCATGTACTAATAAAAACAACGTCTTATGTGGTAGCATGGAAGCATGGAGCATGGAAGCGCAATAAAAATGGAAGAAGGCACGCACTGGATAATAAAGTGCCGTGGATTGCGCGGTGCTGTTTGTTTGTTCCTTAGTTTGTTTTTAGGGTGTTGCGAAATGTCAAGTTTGTTGAAAATAAATAATGCCTTTTAAGCGATTCTTGCTTTTAGGTGACCCTTGTTGTGTTTTTGGGAGGTTTTTGGGAGGCGCTAATGTACTACATTTCACTGATGGTGCGCGCTGCTTTTCTTCCTCCTTTTACTTTACTTTAGTGTTTGGGGACATAACAAGTGTGGAAGACTTGCTATGGTTTGCTAATACAATAGTGCTTTAAAAACTTAAGAATTCCCTAATGAGAGAACGCTGCGCCGCAGTGTGCTAAAGTGAATGCGGCATGGGAAAGTAAAAACTCGTATTTGAAATAATGGACGCTGCGGCTTAGTGAGCAAAAGCGCCGTGAAAAATGCGTAACTGTTATCGTCCCGGAAACTGTGGGCATAAATAATGCTGAAGACACATATACATCAAAAGTATTACGAAAGTATTTCAAAAGTTCAAAAAGCCACACAACTAAACAAAGCGCCACAGGTTGGTAAACTGAATGTGCCCAAAAGTTCTGTAAAGGCATGTACCAATATAAAGAACGTTATATGTGGTAACATGGAAGCGCAATAAAAATGTACGAAAGCACGCACTGGATAATAATGTGCCGTAGATTGCGCGCTGCTGTTTTTTTGCCCCTTACTTTATTTTTAGGTTGTTGCAAAATGCTAAGTCTGCCAAAAATAAATAATGCCTTTTAAGTCACCCACGCCTTTTAGGTGACCCTTGCTGTGTTTTTGGGAGGCACTGACGTACTACGTTTTCCAGATGGTGCGTGCTGCTTTCCCTCCTCCTTTTAGCGAGCGACCAAATGCTAAGTGTGAAGAAGGTGCCATGGCAACAGAAGGAATGGTTGTGCACGGGCATTAGTAGATTAGTATTTGCCGTGTCTTTTAATAAATGGCATTGCATTTGTATAACACTACAACTCGTGGGTGTGCTTTGCAGTGAGCTGGGCCAAATACTAGCTACAACATATCCTATTTTAATGCGCTCCTTTATTATTTTTCCACAATGTAACAGCTTGTAGCCACAGGTGAGTAACCAGTGGAGGCTCCTTTAGGTTTGGGGTTTCCTTGTTTGCAAATGTTAAAGTAAAGCTTTCACGGACATGGAAAAAGTTGCAGCATGTGGTCTGCAAACGAAAGCACTTTGCTTTTAGAGGCTAATTTACCAGGAACAATAGATGGTGTTATAGATAAGATTGAGAGACTTGCCTCCCAGACAGTAAACACAGTGCTAAAGGGCATGTGTCTGCCCGTTGAGAAGTATCTAGTCAGGGAACAGTAAACAGATGCTGGCTTTGATATTACAAACCCTTGAAGATGGTTAAGAATGTGTTACAACTTCTGCCTGCATTAAAAATTGTATATCCCTTCGTAAATGCATCCTATGTGCCCGTAGCTGTGATGTTTGTAAACGCTACCACGTTAGGTTTCCCCATGTGTGCGCGCTGCTCCCCCGCCTCCCGAAATGTATTTTCAGTATTTAACCATGTGACCGGTACTTTATTTTTAGGCTGTAGCGGGATGGACGCATACATGCAGTCTAGAGATGAAACGTACAAAACACAGACTTTTATAATTGTATTAATGAATGGGTAAGCCGCATGGTGTACTTTATTTCACTTAAGAGCAACACCGAGCAGGAATAACAAGGAAAAACATGAGCGCCATCTGTTTCCAATGAACGCTATAATTGGAAACAGATGGCATTGATGCTCGCTCCCGAGCACCCTAGGCCAGGGAACAAAGAAGGCGGGACAATCACCCGCCTTGGACCAATTGCGTGCTGTCTTTTTAAGAAAGACGCATGCACAGGCCAATTGCGAGTTAATAAAAAAAAAAGCACACGCACGAGCGTGTGTTCTGAGTTCAAAAGCCCTTACTAAATGCCTCGCAGTGCAGCGCATGCGCGCTGGCTCAGGCGAGACCTAAAAAGGCAATTGCTTTAAACACGAAAATGGCCTCATTCACCAGTAGCAACGCTAAACAGAGGGGACAGTACAGGATAACAAGATAAGGATTGGGTAGCTTGAGGCCTCAGTGACAGCACTGAAAGATGATAACAAGAAGGTCAGGGAATTCAAGGACTGTGCCACTCCAGTTCTGGTTCATATGGAGTCACAAAGGGAATGCCTGCAGCCACCATCCACCTTCTGGGAGTTCTGAGAAATCTGGTGAGGAAACCATAAAGACTAGAATCAAGAGGATTTTGAACTCCAAGGACATTCCTTTGGAGAATGGCTCTAGAGTTATGGGAAGGAAGGCATATCAAAACTCCACAAAGAAACTAAGGAGGTAATAAGGACTTCAGTAAAACTGTCATAGCAGAACTTTTAGCCCCACAAGAAAGAACATATTTTCAGAAGGGCATCCTGTCCCAAGCAGGGTCGGATTGGGAAGGCAGGCAGTCCGGCATTGGCCGAAGGACTGGTGCCTAAGGGTGACACGTGGGCCGGGTTTTTTAAGGGCATGATCTGCTTCATTACTGCCCTGCCAGGCCATCGCACTTCAGGCTATGGTCGGCAGACAAGGGTGGTAAGTGTGACAATCGGCCTTACTGGGGGCCAGGTATTGCTCCATTTGTTGGGGCCATTCTTACCCCGCCCCCCCCCCCTCCCTGTGGGCCCGGCTTGCCCCAGAAGCAGTGTCTTGCCCCTGACCCATCCCCTGCCAGGCCATCACATTCAGGCAATGGAGGGTGGGAGTATGCAGGAACCTCGCTGGCGGGGGTGGGGTTTTCTGGGTATGGGCCATCTCCAGCTGAGCCCCCACTGGAGCAGCAGTAGCTGTGCCCTTTTTCTTGACTCTTCACTGCAAGGCCATCGCCCTGAAGCTATGGAGGGCCGGGGAGTGAGTGAAGTAAGAGAAGCCTTCCTGGAGGATGTTTGTATCTATTTGCATAGGCCTCGCTGTGAGGCAACCTTTATTAAGCTGCTATTAAACTAGAGAGTAGGTGGCCTTACAGCCAAACCTGCTGACTTTGGAAGTGGCAAACCAGGTTCCAGTCCCAGCGTAGGCTCAGCATCCTGTGATTCTGGGCAAATCACTTAATCTCCCAGTACCTGAAGTAAAAATGAATTTAATCTCGAGTTCACCCTATGTAAAACTACAAAGAAGCAATTAGAAAAATCTGCAATTTATTTATTATCAGATTCTACAAGGACCAGAGCATGATAATTAGAAAGCACTCTTTATATTAAAATAGCCATATTATTTTTTTACATGACTTTTCTGTCTTTGTTTAGTTTAGCTATTAGTCATAGATGAGTATAGCAGCTTTAGAACACATTTTAAAGTGCTGTCACCTTAGGTTGACTGTTTATAATACATACTAATTAGAGGAAAAAAATATAGACTTTCTGTTATTTTAAAATAAATTTTTTTTTTATTTTTGCACCGGCCAGGATATTAAAATACAGGTCATGTTGATTAAAAATGGCCAGGTGGCAACCCTAGCCACATCAGGTATTGAGGCCCTTGGTACATTTTACAGACATGCCAATAGACCCGATTCAGCCGGGAGACTCCCGATTTTTCAAGCAAAAAATGGCTTTCTTTTAACTAACTCCCGCCTGAAATTGCATCTTCTTCAATAGACGTCAATGGGGAAATTACATTCTCTCTATTTCAAAATCTCCCACTTCCCTGTCCTAAAATGTTGGCATGCATGATTTTATTTCACCTCGCCCGCCTGGCCAACATGCTGTGCTTCTCGTTTTTACCAATCATACTGATTCTATAGGCTTTAAAATGGTTAGTTCACCAAACATTTCTCTAACAAGCATTGGCATAGCCAATAGGTCTCGCCTTTGGGTCCTTATAAGTGTTCAGGCAGTGCTCTCGGCTTTGCCAATGTTTTTAAGCTATGTTATAGAGCATTGTGGCTGCTGTGCAGCATGTTGAAAAGTTATAATAAAAAGTATTATAAGTATTTTTGTTACCTTGTATATAACCAAGAAGATATTATGTACAACTGAATGACCCAATTAAAAAAGAATTACCATAAAAAATGACTTGTAGTTTTTTTGTCGTTGCAATGCTAGCAACTTCTTCCTGGCTGTTCTAAAGTTGAGGTGGTGCTTAGTGATGTTGAGGTGGTGTTGAGTGATCCTATAGTGGTGCTTAGTGATGCTGTGGTGGTAGTGAGGCATGGTGAGGTGGTGGTGTTAAGGTGGTGTTAAGGTGTTGCTGAGTTCTGTTTAACTGGTGTTGTTTTGAGGAGATGCTTGTTTTATTCTGGAGGTGATGTTACGCTGTAGGGTATATTTTTTAACAGATTGTATAAATTACACAATACATCATTTAAGCACCGCAAGGCAAGCTCAAAAGAAAGCACTGCTGGATGTTTTCCAGCTTCACCTATGTTGTGTAATGTGTGGGAAGGGTGGGAATAATGTTGACCTAAAAAGAATGTCTATTGCTTTAATGAAAATGTAATAATTTAACTGTGTTATGATGATCAGCTGTGCGTTGCACGGGGTTTGGGAAGCTGGGAGGGTCTCGGCACACAGAGCGCCAATGGCTGTGACGGCGGTTTGCAAACAACATAAAAACATGTATCCCGGGGATTTCTGACCTGCAAGGCATACAGTTAACCACATGAAGCTAAAAATACAATGGGCAAGGCTCCCACTACCAACACATGCATTGGTGGAATCGATTACGTAATTAAAAACAAAACAGTAGAAAACTGTGCGTGAGAGACGTTGTAAAGTTGCTATAGAGCTGATTTCCTAAAAAATAGTAATATAAACAATACCACAATGAAAGTACAACTTTCAAACTATACATCTGGAAGTTCGATGCAACGAACAGGGCGGAGGCGCCCCTCTGCCCGGGGTGCCCTGTCAGTAGTAGTTACCTTGTTCGTGACGGTGGGACCCCGCTCCTTCAGGCCGCACGGCCCCGGGGGGTGCTGTAGGAAGAGCGGCAGGAGAAGCAGCAGCATAGAGGCCTAGTTGCTCCTGGGGCTGAGAGAACCCATTCCCGCGGGAGCCCGAGGAAGCGGCGGACACCAGCACCGCCGAAGGAAGGCTACAGGACGAGGAGGAGGCGGTGAACCTCCAAGAGCAACACCCCGTGCATGCTCTCTGCCGACGCAACACCTAAATGCCACATCCTCGACATCTCCATCTAGCAGTGCTGCTCTTGTGTAGCTGTGCACTTGTGTGAGTTTCAGAAGTACTACAACAAACTGCCCTTTTGTACGTAACTGGTGCGCACTGGTGCGCACAGAAAGCGCTCCGATACCTTTGGGTCGAGTTCCCGCTATATAAAACTGCAAACAAAAGTACTAGACTTACAACAGCAGCTTGTTGTGGGGGTATTGGGGCTCCAGGAGACAATGTGCAAATGCACACTAACTTTAAACTACATTATGGTAAATGGCAGCACTGAAACAGCGCTGAAAATACCTGAAGAATTGAACAAAGAACCGCGTCCAACGTCCCGCGAGTGGTGTGCGATATGCGCGCGCTGTAAGGGTGCCCGCGAGTGGTGCGCGCGCGCTGCCAGGAAGATAAAAACGAGGAATGCAGCTGCCACCCTGCGCGCCGCTGCTCGCTCCCACAAGCAAAACGCTGTGGGAGTGAACCTTTGCTAAAGAGGTGGGACATGCGCCCGCCTTTAGCCATTTGCAGGCTACGATAACGAAATGATACAGGCAACAACCAACCCAATGCGTGGGGGGAGTCAGACCCCCACAAAGAAGTTTAGAGTGCTTACAAGAAGCCTCGCAGAGCAGCGCATGCGCGCTGGCTCAGGCTCGACCTAAAAAGGGATCATTGTCTGGCCCAAGCTGCTACAGGCTAATAGCACTTCTGGATTCAAAAGGCAGGTACTTTGCAAACCTGCTTCGCAAAGACCTGGAGTCGTTAGCAACTAACTCTAACTTAATACTCTTCAACCAATTGCAGTTTTGTGCATCAGCAAGTACCACCATCTTTCGCCCAGAATATATATCAAGAAGTCGGGCTGACATCCTGAATAGAAGCAGTACAGTAAAATTACTGGCAGCACATGAATATTTAAGGCACATCAACTCCACTCATTTTGCACCCATCCAGTTTGACCATCTGCCACTCAAGTATAAAATGAAGCCACTCTAGACACCTGGGCATCTGAAGATATCACTAAATTCAATTTAAAAAATGATATTGACTTTAACTGGGGAGTCATTGTAACAAAGGATACAACAGAACGCTGTGCAGTGGTCTTGCGAGATGCGATGCCTTGCCATGTTAATCGATAAATCAAAAGCTAAGAAACTCCACTTAAACACCTGTTTTTATCGATTTCAGAGCAGCTGTGACTGAGTAAACAGAGAACAACTATGGCAAAAACTTCCAGCTTGGAAAATCCCAGAACACCTCCTTTGAGCAATGCACTTCTTTATTCATCAACCTTTGTGAGGGGTCAAATACGAGCAAACCACTGGCTGATTGCAAAGATCTACACAAACTCTGGTTTGAAGCAAGGATCTGTATTAGCACCACTTGTGTTCAACCTGTATGCAGCAGACCTGAGTCGTCAACTAGACGTGGCTGAGACCGCATGTCCAAATTAGGTGCATGTGCAGTTACTTCTCTTCTATACAGAGCGGTATTAAACAAAACAGGGCAGGGGCTACAGAAGTTCCTAAATGTCCTAGTCCACTGTTACAAGGAGCGCCATATGAATATAAACTCTATTAAAACCAAAATAGTTGTCTTTAGCAGGCAGATTGGCAAAAAGGGCTCATGGCATATTGAAACGGCATCGCTAGGGTTGTTTTATTGTGGAGTCTAGTGTCTAGTGCGTTCAGCAATGTCAAATGTAAAGATGTACTTGGTCTACCTGCGTTTGTTTCCTATCGTATTCACCACTGCCAGCTGCTTGGTTTCTTTGTACTGTTCTACAAAATGGAAAATTAAAGGTTTGGAAAAAAAAAGAAAGTGCATCGCTAGAAAACGTCAAGCATTACAAATATTTAGGAGTATTGCTTGAAGAAGGAGGAAGCTGGTGAAATCTTCGAAATTAAAACCGAAGGTTTTATCACTATGTTTTGCATTCAATTCTTTGTTAAAAGCTACAAAAAACCTTTCTCTTATTTCCAGTACTCAGAGTTGTCAAAGCCAAAGTAATCTCTACATGCCATATGGCACTGAAACCTTCCCTGGAAAGCTTAGCCAAACATGCAGTACTCAACAATACAAGCAACGTTTGTAGGAAGTTATTTAATCTTCCAAAGAATTCTTCACAACCATAAATACGGTTGGAATTTGTCCTCACAGACCAACAAATTGCCATGAAAGCGTCTTTCCTGAAGTATGGGTATAATAAACAAGGGAGGGCGAGGGTGGGAGCGAGAGTAGAGGAGTGTCAACAAGCATGCGCGGCCACGCTAATTGAAAACAGATGGCCGCTGCTCGCTCCCGCAAGGTGGATGCCAGCACAAGCGCTTGAAAAGAGCTGACCGATTTCTAAAGGTCACCTCCTAGAGCAGCGCGTGCGCTGCTCTAAGCTCGACCTAAAAATTAGTCCAATGAGACTAACCAAATGATGTTTCATGAAAGAGCACGATCCGCGAATGGGAGCCACTTTTTTGGGGACTGCCCGGGCCGCATTGCAATCCCAATCCGACCCTGGCTCGTGCTCACTGCATGTTGAGCCTTCTCTCACTACCTGCTGTGCTGAACATCCACTCACTACCTCTTCTAATTGCTTCCTGAACATCCAGTCTGTCAGGCACGTGATTGGCTCGACCCCAGCCCAAAACACCTTTCAGAGGCACGCGCTTGTCAGAAGCCCTCTCTCTCACCTCGTCCACGCCAGCCCATCTTTGTTGGGACATCTTTTAGATAAGACACCAGGTGAGCCCTCTCAGCGCTTCACTCTGTGTGCGAGGAAAGCTGTTCATAGTCTTCGGCAGGGCACAAGTCCTATAAAAAGAAGTGGGGGGACTGACCAAGTAAGACAGTATGCAAATGACATCATGACGTCACGACGTAGTGCTATAAAATAAATAAAATAGCGCTATTTAAATTATTTGTGTAAATACTGGGACAGACCAACCCATCTGACAGTCTTACAGTGTCTGCATTTATATACAGGGCTAGAACAAAGGCAAAAGCATTTACATTTAAGTGTGAGGTTGCAGGCGGCCCCAGTCAGCATATACAAACAAAAGGAGGCCGGATGGCCCGTTAACTTAGGCCCTGCTGGAGGTGAAAAAAGGCTCCCTCGCTGCCTGCACGTTGCTGCTGGGAATGGAAAGCAGGCAACGTGCAGGTGCTGCTGAACGTGTCCCGGTGTCTTACTGTGGGACAAGTTCAACATATTTCTGTGGGGCCTAACTTCTTGGCAGGGGGGACGGCGTCCACACTGTGAAAATAGTGGGTGGACGCCGTGTACCTGCGTGTACCCCCCGACTCATGCCCTGGTTTCCGGTCAGGGTGTGCGCCTCTAGCCATGGACTCTCTGCTGTGACCCAGGAGCAGCTCTCGTCACTGGGCTCCGCATCAGGGTGCGGTTCATGGATTCGCTTGGTTGGCACTGCAGTGGTGGAGTGCCCAGTTGGTGCCTCTTCTGTGCTTGGAAGGAAATTTACAACACTGCTCCGAGTTGTGCCTGACGAGTCTGGCGTGGCTGCAGTAGTGGGGTAGGGTAGGTCAGTGCATTATATAGCTGCACATCACAGGTCTGGATCAGTGCTTCATCCTTTCGAGGCCGATTAACAGAGTACCATTGAGGTAGCACCTTCTACTAATGTGTTACAAACGTATACAGCCCTTGCAGCAAGCGCCACGTGGAATGCAAGCCAGGCATATTTTGGAAGCAGGCCTACTAAACACAAAACGTGTAAAAAAAAAAAAGCACCATCGTACTTCAATGGATGACAAGGCAGCTTAGCTGGTTAATGCATCTTTTACAAAGCCTTGCTTGTAGCCTGTTTGTCACTGGTTACGGTTCCAGTGGAATGAACTCTGCCCTTCACCTATCTGAGGTTGATAAAATGAGTACCATTGAGATGAGGAATGGTGTACAGCAGGGTCGGACAGTAGCAAAAAATAGGCCTGAGCACCAGTTAGCGAACCAGATAGCTGAAAAAAGTAGCCCACATTTGCAAATCAAGCCAGTTTTGAGCTTGTAAAGTCACGTTGTATGAGTATCTTGCAAGGCGTGTGAGACTGCATGTATTTGTGTTTATAGTTTGCTGCAGGCAATGTTTCTGGCAATATCGGGGAAATGAACATTAAAAAGCGGCCCACCCGGCCATAAAGCAGAACCACAAACTGGTAAAACACCGGCCCACACACTGACCTGTGAGTCCAGCCCATCGGGCACTGTCAGGGAGCCCTACAGGCCAGTCCGACCCTGGTGTACAGCAACAGCTCTAGAGAAGCAGAAGGACACTTTACAGAGATGTCTTTTTTTCTTCTTTTTTTGGTAACAGGCTGTCTCGAAATCAAGGTGCTGTACAAAGAACAGCAGGTGAAACCTAAACCATCATGCGAAAATCTGTAACTCGAGCTGGTTTCTTATTATTTCTTCATTTCAAGGGATTGGAGGGCAACGTTATTTGCCGTGACTCACACGGTTTGTTGGGGAGAGTGGTGAAGCCGGGATAAAAGCTACCACATTGTACTCACTACACACCTTTCCCAGTCTGTGCACCTGCTGGAACAGAGGGCTTGTTGGTACAGTGATATTTTCTTGCAGACATTACTTTAACCCCTTCTGCTCCTCTTCCGTATACATCTCCTACAGCAGTGCGTGTGGAATCGGCCCACTGGAGAATGTTGTTCCTAAAGCGCTCGGGCACCTCGGGGTAAATGACGCGCTTTATAAAAACTCATAAATGAATACATGTTGCTTTATATTAGACCGGACTCTGCAACTGATCCCTGAGTGGGGGTGGGGGGGGGGGGGCACTTGCATTGAGAGCTGGATAAAGATAGATGCGGGGTTGACAACAGCTGTCAAGGAACTCGATATATTTGGAGCCTTGTGGGGAGGGGGCTCTTTGTATCCTGGTTGGGGTGGGGGTGGAAGCATATGGACACCCCAAGGGCCCGGTTAGGGGTGAATCCAGAGGAAGGGAATCTTGAGAAGAGGCTGAGGCGGAAACTCCGGGGTGACCGACACGGGCTCTTAGCAGCAAGGTGGTGGTTGGGCCCTGCCTCATTCGAGTGGGCGCGGTGGGGGCAGAGTTCCTATAACTTGACAGTTCTTGTTTTTCGTTATGTGTTCATTGAATCTTCAGCTCAACACCCCGATAACTTCTGTTGTCACTCTTGAGTACAAATATGTGTCTCGTATTAGTTGCATATGAATGTAATATGTAAATATCCTACAAAAAGATTTTAAAAATGGGCTAGGAAGGACTCGGGAAGAGCTGGAGACCAAGTAGGAGGTACGAGGATAGAATAGACATAATATAGGCAGACTGGATGCCTCAATATTTATGCACCTCCTCTGCAGGTTTATGGCTCGCAGGCCAGAACCAGGCTCATTGGTGCACACGTGAAAGGGACTGTGGCTTTGTTGGAGAACACACACCTTTCTCGTTTCTTTTGTTCTTTTTTTTTCTTTTCTTCCTTTACACCTTTCTTTATTTTGTCGTTTACTCTCTGCCTCTTCAATTTCTTTCTCACGCTTTGTCTTCCCCCATAGCTCTTGGCGATGCTTTCATGGGCTTCAAGCTCCTCGAGCGGACCATGTTCCGCACTGTCCATTTACCCCAAGCTCTTCACGCACTTGGTGTCCACGGTGTACCCCAAACTCTTCCTGCTGTCCCTGTTCCCGGTTCTCCTCGCCCTGTCCATGTGACCGAAGCTGCTCAGTTGCCTGCGCCCGTTGTTCATGTGCCCCCACCTCTGTTCACAGACCACGCTACTAGCGGTGGGGGGACCACTGAACGCTCGAGCTAGAGGCCTGGCTCTGTCAACTCAAAATGCTCTTGGGCCCTCAAACCCACACCGGGCAAGCTTTGATGTGCTTTCTGCCTCCGCCATGCTTTAACCTCATGCACCAAGAACTGAAGTCAAAGCTGCGACCTTTGATCGAAAAAAGGAGAGAAAAAAAGACACCCGTTTACTGGCTGAATTGAGCAATGTGAAACCAGAAAACCTGGGATCAAGCCAGTTCCCAAACGTTGTGAAGCTAGGTACATATATTTTATTGCACAATCTGACAGCCCCTTCAAATAGGAGTGCAAGGAGTGTGCTGTACAAAAAAAAATACTTGTATTTGATTTAATAGACTATAGTATTGCTCCATGTGTAAGAATCTAGGGCATATGTTGAGTGTGCATGCCAACTAACTTGCCTCATAGTTTGCAAATGTGGTCAGGGCGTGGGAGAGGCATGAATGTTTCTTTTTTTAAATTTTTTTTTGTTTTTTCTACTCAGCCACACGCCCAGGTATTTTACTGGACCATTGGCCCACTGTAGAGGGTAATCGACCAAGAATGGGGTTGTAGCATCAGTGAGGGGAAAGATAGTAGATTTACCCCAATTTATAGAGATACCAGAAATTCCACCAAATTTTGTAAGCTCGCGCAACAGTGGGGCCGCATTCGTCTCGGGATTTATTATGTACAGCGTAATGTTGTCTGCGTATAATGAGATTGGTAATCACCTTGTATTGAATCCCAACCCTTTTGCAGCGTGGTGTTGCCTTATCCGTGCCGTCAGTGGCTCCATAGCTATAGCAAAGAGTAGGGGGGATAAAGGGCAGCCCTGCCTCGTACCCCGAGTGATATGAAAAGGTCTGGAGAGCATGCCGTTGAGACGAATTCTGGCGGACGGTGCCGTATATAATAGTCGTATGAGTCCCAAAAATAATGGGCTAAAGCCCATCCTCGCAAGTATTGCGAATAGGTATCCCCACTCGAGCGAGTCAACGTTTTGTTGCGTCTAAAAAGATGGCGGCTGCTTTCGTATCTGGGTGTAGATAATGAAGGACAGTGAAAAAGGTGCGAATATTATGTGCCGTGGATCTGTCAGGAATAAATCCTGACTGGTCGGGCGTGCTATAAGTGGTAGCAGAGGTTGAAGTCTAGTGGCAATAAGTTTTGCAAAAATTTTAACGTCTACATTTATAAGAGAGAGAGGTCTGTATGAGTCAATTTCATCGCTTGGTTTCCCGGGCTTCAGCAGCGTAATTATAATAGCTTCTCGCATGGAGGGCGGGAGGATTCCAGTGATCTGTGCCTCCTTGTATACTGCAATGAGGTGTGAGGAGAGCTCCTCGGCATAAGTTTTATAGAATTTAGTGGTCAGGCCGTCCGAGCCAGGAGCTTTATCAGACGGTAGCCCGCAAATGACTTGAGCTACGTCTGCTACTGTGAACGGATTATCGAGGTAGTCCCTATGTCCCCTTTCCAGCCATAGAAGTTCTAGGGATTCCATGAATGGTTGCAGGCCCTCTGGTTGTGTATGGTGTGTAGTCGTGTAGAGATCAGAATAAAATTGGGTAAATCTATCTACTATCTTTGGCGGGTCTCTGATCAACGCCTGGTCTCCACCCCTGATCTCGGTGACATACGTGGCGTTGCGCGGTGCCCTAAGCATGTTCGCGAGTGTTTTGCCTGGCCTGTCCCCCTCCCCATATCGTCTAGCCTGTGTATATTTTCCCATAAACTTCACCTCCAGATGTGCCTCTTCCTCAAACTCCAGCATGCATTCCTTTAGTCGAGCAATCAAGTCTGGGCTTCCAGTATTATAAAATTGAGTCTCAAGGTCCCTAATGCGCACCTCGAGGGAGGCGAGTGTAGTCCTTATTGCCTTCAAAACACCAGCTTGTCTCGCAATGCATTTACCCCTGATGACTACTTTAAATGCTTCCCAAAGGGAGGACTGGGTAGTGACCGACCCTGTGTTTAGATTAAAATATTCGACAATCTCTGCGAATCTCCTCCTTGAAAGCCTCGTCCAGCAAGGCATTTGGAGGGAGCCTCCAGCTGAACAGTCTGTTGGGGGTATTGGGCATGACTAAGTGTAAAAGGCAAGGTGCATGGTCCGATAGGGACCGGGGAAGGTGACGTACCTCCCGCATCCATGTCACCGCATATCTGGACAGCAGCCAGAAGTCTAGTCTGGACCACGCTCTGTGGTGGTCTGATATACATGTACCTTCCATTGTGCTAGGGTTAGATCTTCTACAGACATCCATCAGATGACCATCTGATATAATGGCATTAAGTGTGGCGCTGGAGTTAGGGTGTAGAGTACGGGATATGCCCTTCCTGTCTAGTGCATCATCAAGCACAGCGTTAAAGCCCCCTCCACAAATCACAGTGTCACAACCTGTGGATTTGATTTTCGCCCATATATTCTGAAAGAAATCTGGCATGTCCGTATTTGGGCCACATATTGCTGCTAAAGTAACCAGCGCACCCCCAAGTGTGCCTAGTAGTATAACGTGTCTCCCTTCAGGATCAATCATGGAATCGCATAATTTCCAATCCAGACCCTGCCTAACAAGCACGGCTACCCCCCGCGCGTAACTGGAATAGTCTGCTGAATAAAGGTGTCCCCACCTCCTATGTTGTAGCCTGGTAGATGGAGCGCAGTTCAGGTGAGTCTCCTGTAAAAAGCAGATATCTATGTGGTGTCTAAGCAAATACATGTGGACCAGTCTAGCCTTCCTGTGGTCATTCAAACCCCGAATGTTCCATGTTAAAAGGTTCAGTGTCGTCATGATACAGCTGATGGCAATTGTAGTGGGTCGCGGCCCCCCATGTCTGGAGCCACAGCTCCGCCTGTGTCCATGCGTAGTCGGGTGATAAGGACTAGGAGCCTCGTTACCTGTAGCAATCTACATGCATCTCCGGTGGATTCTGCCAAACCACTGCCTACAAATGTGCTACGTGACCTTGTCGTGCCTAACAAAAATACATTAACTGAACCCCCCCCACCCCACACCCACACCAACCCCCCAAACAGGTTGTGCATTACCGACCCACCCAAAAATCAGAAACAACATTGAACCCCAAAAGTAAGTTTAGAAGCGGCCTTTGGGAACTCTCCCTGGGGGGCGTGGGATCCCCTGCATACTTCCCTGCCGAAAGGCAAGGTGGCTGTGCTTATATCGGAGGGCCATAGCAACTAGGCGCACGTAAGGCATGTGAGCGCCTCACGGCAATCACCCCAGCAAAAAAAGAACTCATCTCCCCAACAACACAAGTTACGAATAGGTGACACAATAAACTACAATTGTGGTGCAGCATATTTACGAAGGATAAGATAAAGTCAATGGGGGAAATCAATCATTGTCACTTAGACCAGCCTCGGAGGTGGCGCCAGCAGGAGATCTGTGCGAATTCTTCTTTCCACCCACATGTTTGGCAAACTTCAATGCGGATTTTGCATCCGTGAACGCGTGCGAAGACCCTTCGTGTGTCACTTTAAGTTTTGCAGGGTAAAGTAGGGCATAGGGAATCTTGGCCTGCAACAGAATACGCTTCGCGGGTAGGAATTCCCTGCGGGCCGCCTGCACCGCCGGTGTAAAGTCTGGGTAAAAGGAGATGGAGTTTCCCTTGTAGTCGATGGACCCCTGCTCTCTTGCTAACTGCAGTACCGTGTTGCGGTCTTGGTAATTTAACAACTTAGCTAGAATTGGCTTGGGCGTTGCTCCAATGGGTGGCCTAGGGCCCAAAGCGCAGTGAGCTCTCTCGACCGCGAATTCAGCTGACAGGTCGGGGCCAAAGAGATTGCGCAACAGTTCAGTAACAAAGGGCTCTATTTTGACAATGGCCGTCAACTCGGGAATACCAGTAATGCGGAGGTTATTCCGCCGAGATCTGGCTTCTAAATCCTCGTTCTTTGCCCGAATTAAATTGAGGACCTTGCCCATCTGCAGCAATTGTTCTCTGGTCTCCACCTGAAACTCATGGTTCTCGGAACTACGATTCTCAAGAACATCCAGTCGTGTTTCATGAGTGTCCACTTGTTTCTTGACCGCGTCAAGTTGGGAGGGGAGTACATCGAGCTTAGTGTCAATCGTTTTCAGGCTAGATCTCGTTTCTAACAGTAGTGTACGTAAGTCTTCCCCTTGATCCTCTGATTGGGGCGTAGGTTGAAGGTCAGCATCTACCTCTCCCTCCACCTCCGTCAGTCTAGTGTGCCGTTTATTTTCAAAATTCAGTTTGGGCTGTTTTGCATCCTGTTTGCCCATTTTGTCAGGTAGCTACGCAGTCCTTCAATCAATGATGCTGGAAAGGGCCAGTGCCACGAGCACTTCTCCTTCGCCGAGTGATAACAGATTTAGACAATAACCATTCAGGAATAGGACCTACTGGACTTTTTGTGTAACAAGGGAACTTGTGCAGCTGGCGTCAGTGCTGAAACTGAGTGGTGCAGTACTAGGGCTCTACGTGTCTGGAGGACCAGACACCCAGACTCCATAATGACGAGCCAGTACCGTTCTGCGTGCTGTTTGGGCCAAACCACACCTCACTGGGCTAATGGACCGTCATTTAGCAGGTGAACTTACAATTCAACGAAAGCCCAATGGCCACCGGGCAGCATCCACATAACCTGGGCTCTATAACGTGAAGCGCAGGAACTGGCCACACCTCGCGGGTAATGTTCACCACCGGACCCCCACGGCTGCAGGGTCGTTCTCCCAGGGTGTGTCAGCGGCCAACTGCCAACAACCGGGGCCGCGCCCACGCCACCGCAGGCGTCACCACGGGCCTCACGCGGGGTCGACACAACCCTCTCTCCACGGATTGACCATTAAAATATGCCGCAGAGGAGGCAGCCGTGCATCTGATCAGACTCGCCGGGCTCCTGGCCGATGCAGCGGCCTCCAAGCACCCCAACCAGGCCGCGCCTGACTCTAAAATGGCGGTGCAGCTCCTGCTCTGTCCATCGGCCCAGCTGCTGCCATCCATCGGAATCGGGGCAGTGGCGTACCTGCTCCAACTGGCAGTATCTCCTTCCCTCAGAGCGGCCGCTGGGATGTCCACGTCCGACACCCGCTCATCCGCCGCAGGATAGCTCTGATATCACCACTTCGCCGGTCCGAGGCGTGTGGCACAGCGGGCGGGCCTTTCACACCAGGGATCACAAAGTCAGTCTATATGCCGGACACCGCTCCACAATACCGATCAGCCGCGTCGCTGTCACTACAGCAATTCTCAGGGGCAATTATAACATATTGGTGGCCCTCCAGATGTCAGGAATATGTGAGGATCTTCACACGGCCGGCGGAGCTCGCTCAACAAGCGGCCATCATGCAGCGCGGTTAGACCACGCCCCCCGAGGCATGAATGTTTGTAAAATCATATTTAATAAGTATCCCTTTTAATAAAAGCCTCTGAATGCGGTGATATATATACTTATGTACTAAGGTGAATTGCGCGTTTTTTAAAAATTTGCAAAGACTTGAACACATTTTTATATGATGTTTGTTGCATAATTCACATGTTAAACATTTTCATGCCACAGTTCATGTGCTGGCTTTTGGAGCCAAGCCAGACCCTTGGCGGGCGCAGCTCACCTTTTTAATTTCTTGGCTCTCCCCACCTGTACATGTTACAAAAACTCCTTGCGCTCACGTGCCCTTGTCCATTAATCCCCACCCACACTGCGTTCATGGGTGCATAAGTACAGTGGAAGCCATCCAGTTACCTGCACCATGTGTAGAGTAGCGGGAACTGCCCTGGTCAGCCTACAGCCAAGGAAAGAGTAGGCCAACACCCCCCATTCATAACTCCCCCCAACAATTTGGACAGGAGACTCGAGATGTTTTAAGGGATAAAGGGATGGGTACATCCTAATGTACTCGTCGCAGTCAATCGGGACTAAGGATAATGAAATTCACTAGTAAGGTCAATATCTCTGTGTCCCTTGTCCCTATCATGACTTTTGAGATTTAGGTTAGCTAGGCTGGCCTTCACAACCAGACCACTGTAAACATAGAAAAGAGAACACTAATCATGTTTACTCTTATTTAATTAGTGAATAAAGACCAAAAGAAATTCCTGTGGAAAATGCACATTTTCCTCAAAAGATTGTCCCTTTAGACAGCTGAAGAGCAATTTGCAACTCGACAGGTCTCAGTTAAAGGGACACCCTGAGCCTCAGCCCAGGAGGCTGCTATCGCTTTAGTGGAGCTGCCCTGTATTCCTTCAGGTACAGGAGCTTTACACAAGGAATACGCCTAACCAATAGTTGTTCTGATCCTACAACTGAAAGTAATATTGGATACTGTTTGGCCCTGGTTAACACGACCAAATGTAAAAAATAAATATTTAGGTTTCTTATACACATAATGGCACTGTTGGTATACAGAAACCGGCATTTTTCATTTAATTAATTTAAAAAAGTTCTTCTTCCTTAGAAGAGGGAGGCGGTAGAAACACAGGTAATAACATTTCTGGCTCCCTATGCATCTTGGAAGCCAACTTAGGGAAAAAGACCTAATTATGTTTGAACAGGACCCTGTCATGCAGTGTTTTTAAAAAGGGGCGTGCATAATAAGGGTCCAAGTTCACCAATCCTTCTGGCTGAGGTAACTGCTGCTAAAAAAAATGCAACCTTTAAAGATGGGTCATTTATGTCAACTGAGATCAAAGGCTCAAATTGTACTCCCCGAAATGCTTTCCACCTAGTGGAAGATCCCATGGAGGAACAGTAATCTGAGAGGTAGGCCTAGAAATAGCAAAACTTTCAGCAGCCTTACTACCAGATAATAATCCTTGCCAGAGTTAAACCAAAGTTCTCTAAAGCTCTGATGGCTGTCTACCGGTCTCTTAAAGACCAGAGGGACCTTTTTTGCTTGTGGTACTTATTTAGTAAAAACCAAAGGGCAGAAGAGATTCTGCATTTTCCCCAGAGAAAGAGGTCTAGAGGAACACCATTTCTCAAAATTCCCCCAATTGTGTAGGATTCCAAAGTAGTGGGGCATCTGGCACACTGAATGACGTCTGCTAGATGTTCTGGATTCACCATTCCTATGAAGACCGACTCTCTCAATTTTAACACCGACAGATCTAGTTTCTGAAGAGGTAGGCATCTTAGTGACCTGAGAGAATTGGGAGACAGGAGAATTCTCCAAGGAGGAAAAAGAGCCATGGCTTTCAAAAGAGGAAACCAAGAGTGGCGAGATCAGAATGGAACCACTTCTCTCACTGCTGATTCCCTCTGAATTGTTACGAGTAGACGATGGATATGTTGAAGAAGTGAAAAGACATATAGCAGATGAGAAGGCAAGGTGAAGCTAGAGCATCCACTTCCCAGGCATCTGACCATGATAATGAGAGAGGACCCTTGTAAGTAGTTTGTTTTTTCAGGAGACAAAGAGATCTAGAAAGGGTTCCTCAAAAGTTTGACATATTAAAGGGAACTCCTGGGGCGTGAGGGACAGAGTCTGAGATGACATGAGATGACTGGCGTTTTCCCTGATGTAATCGCCTTTAAAAAAGAAGATGACTTTCTGCTCATCACACAGTCATTAATGTTATGAGATTCAAAGTTGGACTTTGTCCTCCCTGTCGGATAATGTACAATACCATGGTAGTGTTGTCTGTCCAAATAATCACACGATGATTGACCATGTTCTTCTTGAAGTGTATCAGCTCCTGATGAATCGCTGATAAGTATGACAAATTTGATGATTTCAGTCTGTCCTTAGTTGTCCATCTCCCTTGAGATTTCCTGTTCAACATCATTGCTCCCCATCCTTTGGATCTGGCATCCCTGAAGGGGAATCTTTTACCATCTCTAGAGGGTAATGTAAAGGGAAACCCTTGTTTGGGAATTCTAGTTTTTCACCACCATTGTAGCTGCCATCAATCACATCTGTTACAGGAATCTCCTTTTCCCAATCTATTGAATCAGGTTTCCAATATTCTGCTAGGTGAATCAAGAGGGGTCTCATGTGAAGCATTGCCCATGATAATAGTACCACACAAGATGCCATGTGTCGTCATACCTTCAGCCAATGTCTTGCTGGTGCTTCTGATCGAGCTAAGTGAGATAGGAGTGTCGAGAGGCTTCATTGCCTGTCCCCCGCCCCCCCACCCACACTTAAGGAGTTACGTAGCCCCTGCTGCCCTTGTTCCTGGCTCAAAGGAAATCCAGGTGTGACGAGGTAGAACGGAGGCAGGCAAAGATCCAATGTTCCGATTTCATCCTGATCAAAGGCAGGAGGAAAAAAAAACAGAAGTTCTCTGGATAAGACAGTGCTTATAGCACCCAAGAGGTGGATGGAGTTATGTCTTCACTTCCTGTTTCTTTTTTTCCTATCTGAAGTGAGTTCACCTCAAAAGTAGTGACTGAGACATGCTTAATTTGTTGAAGAATAGGTGTCTGTGCCCAAAAGCTTACGAACAGCACCGGTGCACCGAATACCAGGGCTGCATAGTCTGGAATCCACCTCAAGCCGCTTTAATCGACTTCCAGACACTTCCTGTCCCTTTATCTCACTCCTGCAGGTTGCTCCTTTTTCCCTTTATGATGTTTTTTTCGTCTTTCTCTTTCTCCGTTGTGCGTTTTCCCTGTCTTGTTGTTGAAAAATGCTGGATGAGGAAAAATAACTACCATTCACCCAAAATGAGCGGAGTAGAGTGTCGTAGAGCAGAGTGTCGTAGAGCAGAGTGTCGTAGAGCAGAGTGGCATAGAGCAGAGTCGGGGGCGTAGAGGGTTTTGTGGATTGGGGCGAGAACAAGAGATGTTGGGGGTAACATACATTCCCCTAGCTCAGTGTTTCCCAAACTATGGGTTGCAAACCGATTTTAGGTGGGTAGCGAAAGTCCAAGAAATAATAAAAGATGTCTTTAAATTCTGTATTTATCTTGTCACGTTTGCTGCAAGACAGAGGTAAAATTTCAGGCTTGTCTTTTTGAAATAATTGCTGCCTGTGTTTTTTAACATGGGGATTTTTGCTTACTCACTTTGCAGTCAGAGAAAGTAAAGTCAATTATGTGACAATCTAGGTGAGAGGTAAAAGGAAAGGCTGTAGGATGTAATTTTTGTAAAACACACCAACATGTAAATGCCTGTAAATTAACTGTACCTATTCATTATTAGGGAAAGCAAAAATGAAGCACTTTTATTTTGTAACTCTGAAGTGTAATGGGAACAAACATTTTAATTGGATCAAAACAAATAAAGGCACTTTACTTGGTGATGCACAAATGACAAATCTTCACTGAAACCCGATTTCCACATATCATTTGTGTGCAATATAGTTGTATCATTAAAACCGTATGTATGAGCAGATTGAATGGCCATATCGATGGAAAATGTTCTGTCTTTAAATGATAGTGCGTTACCACACGATGGTTTAGTTGCATAAAAAAATTGCCTGCTTCGTTTCTATGAAAGCTAGGCGGTTCGCGAAAGTTTATCTTTCTAAAAATTGGGTCGTGGGTCTAAAAAGTTTGTGAAGCACTGCCTCAAACTTGTTTTCCTAAATTTCTCTCTTAACTGGTCCGAAATGTTTGCTGAATGTGGAAGGCATCTTTGTTTCCACCACCTCTGCTGCTCCACTGTCCCCAAACTAGAATTGTTTGCACCACTTTGTGAACTCTCAGACACTAGAGCTTCGGTCCGTAGTTCCTGCACAGGAGAGCTCATAGGCATGGACGACCACCGGTTTGGCTGAGTTTCATGCTCGTGTTACGCAGACCCCACTCTCTGCAACCCCAGGCCCTAGTCTTCTGTAGTCGGGTGTAACCACGTGACCCAGCGCGCTCTTGCCTCAGTGAACCGATGCCACGTGTTTTTTCTGTGACTAAGCTTCGAGCAGAACTTGTTCAAAGGGCCTAGTGTCTGCACTGTGCCAAAGCGCTTTGCGTGCGTGAGTACAGAGCGGCGCTGCTCTCAGACGACGTGTCTGAAGCATGCGCCTCAACTCTGACTGGAACTGCGTCCCATATCCACCCCGTGAAGGGCGAGCAGAACCGACACCCCTTAAATAGACTCGGCTTGCTTACTCCTGAGTATGGCTTCTGGCACCTTGGCCTCTGCTGGGACATGCACTGGTTTCCAGCAGTCCCAAAATACACGTCAAAGGAATGCCTGTGGTGCCGGGGTCTTCATAGTTGCTAAATTTCCCAGGTCTATGCGTGATGACTCCCTCCAGTCCAGATTATTTTTTTTTCTTTGAATTCAGGGACTCGTAATCCGGGTTTTAGAATGGAATAAACAAGACTACAAGTCCCAGAATTCAAAGAAAAAACCTGGGGTAGAGCAGCTAGTCATGCACGGACTTGGGAAACTGGGCTGCGCTGGGCCCGTTACCATCATGGGGGTCTTGCTCATGGGTAGATGTTGGCACAGGAGGCACAGACAACTCCTTACAGAGTCTGGTGGATTTCAAAACTCCAAGCATGTTATCTAAGGAGCCGGGTCTGAGAATTGTACCCCTCCAGTGATATGCATTCTATTGCTGTTGAAAAGCGAGCGCCTCTGTTCACGTCACTGTACGAAATGTTAAAATTTGGTGCAGTGAGCTCTCGGATGTTTCACCTTGCTTAATTAAAAAAAAAAAAATAAGTGCCAGGGCTCAGAGGGCACTGCCGCTTGCACTACACATTGCCCCTGCCAGCGCTGCCAATTCCAGTAACAATACAACTAACTGTTAACCATCACACTCCTACAAGTGTGACAATTAAGACTATTCCAGTCCCCCAAACCTATAAGAATGGTTTAAGTAGCAGGTAATAGTTATTTTTAATGTATATTGAATTAATAATTATCTGTTGTTGTGGTCATCTCTAAATTAGCCAGATAGCGCCACTTTGTGGCAGGCTGTAGCAAGCGCCAGTGTTGACTATTAAGTGACGGTGCCAAGCACCGGAAACCACCAGCTCAAATTAAGCACTGCGTTTGTCACAGTAAGGTAGGCAGTGAGCTCACGTTCAGACTTGTGTTTATGATTTGTGTTACTGTACATCCAACAGATGGCGTGCTGTCACTTCATGTGCCCGTGTAGCTGGTGTTATTGTAAGACATATAGAGAGCTCCCTGTTCCCTCCTGTGCCTCGAAGAGTTGAACTGCTGTAAGATCCGCTTGAAACCCCGCTCTCCCGATTAACTTGTTATGTTATGTTAAGAGGATTTGTGCAGCACTCTTATCACCCATGAGGGTATCCAGGTGCTTGAGCATGGTGCAGTGCGCTGGACCTGCGGTGTTAGTCGAAGAGCCAGGTCTTTAGCTTCTTGCGGAATTCAAGAAGTGAGGAGGAGGCTCTGATGTCTTGAGAGGAGTCGTTCCAGATTTTGGGTGCGATGTAGGAAAATGAGCGACCTCCCGTTCTACTTTTATGGATGCAGGGTGTGTGTGCAAGTGAGGCTGATCGTAGGTGGCTGGTATGCTGGTAAAAGTGAATGCGGTTGTTCAGGTATACTGGTCCGATGTTGTGCAATGTCTTGTTTGCAAGCGTAATGAGTTTGAATTGGTTGCGTATGTGTACGGGTGTAGTACAGCTCTCTGAGATGTGGGTGCTATGAGGGATATTGAGGCGAAGTCTTGCAGTGTTCTGAATGGTCTCGAGTCTCTGCAGGAGCTGTTTTGAAATGCCGACTTAGAGTGTGTTGCCGTAGTCTATTCTGCTTGTGATGAGCGATTGCGTAACGGTATGTCTGGTGTTCTGGGGCAGTCATTTGAAGATCTTGCATAGTATGCATAGGATGTGGAAGCAGGCGGAGCTAACTGCGTTTACTTGTGCCGTCATGTTGAGTTTATTGTCAAAAATGAAGCCCAAGTTTCTGGCATAGTCAGCGGGTTTCGGTGTGGGTTCTAGCTCTGACGGCCATCAGGTAGAGTGCCAGAGGGAGTGCTTGTTCCCGAAAACCAGCCCTTCCCGAAAACCAGCCCTTCCATCTTGTCGGAGCTGAGCTTCAGGCAGTTGGTTCTCATCCATTCTGCTACCTTGATCATGCAGTTGGTGAAGTTGGTTCTGCTGGTGGTTGTCTTGTCGGTCAGAGATGGAATGAGTTGGGTGTCATTGGCCTACGATATAATGACAGTGCCTTAGGATCTGATGATGTTAGTGAGCTGCGTCATGTAGATGTTGAACAGGGTGAGACTGAGCGATGAGCCCTTGGGACTTCGCAGTACAGGTTCTTGGATTCCGATGTGGAGGATGGTAGTCTGACACTCTGTGTTCTTTCTGTGAAGAAAGAGCCTATCTAGTTGAAGAGCGGTGCTTGGGTGCCAATGTTGTGGTGTTTTCAACTGAGTGTGTGGTGAGATACCTTGTCAAAAGCTACAGAGAGGTCGGGCAGGATGAGGACTGCAGTGTCTCCTTGGTCCAGAATGGTTCGTATGTCATCTGTGGCCGCGATGAGTTCTATTTCGGTGCTATGGTTTCCTCTGCATCCTGATTGGGAGTGGTCCAGAAGGTTGTGTAGTTCAAGGTGGCTGGTGAGTTGTTTAATGATGGCCTTCTCCATCCCTTTGGCTGGGTAGGGGAGCAGTGAGATGGGACGAAAGTTGCTCAACTCGTTTGGTTCAGCCGATAGTTTTTTGAGGAAGGTGTTGACTGCAGTGTGTTTCCAGTCTTCTGGGAAGGTGGCGGGTCTGGTGGAGGTGTTGATGATGTAGGTGAGGGTGGTCCTGATCCGAGATCCTCTCATGTTGTAGATGTGGAGGGGACAAGGATCTGTAGGGATCTAGAGTGGACCGTCTGCATTATTGCTGCTGTGTCTTTTCTGGTAAGTGTTTTCCATTTGGTCAAGTGTCAGTCTTGGTTGGTGGTGGTCAGGTCGGAGATGAGGTCTCTGGGGTCTGGTTATTTTTCAAAGTTACTGTATATGTTTCCTATTTTGCTGTGGAAGATCTTTGATAAGTTGTTGCAGAGTTCCTGGGAGGGGGTGGTGCTGTTGATTGCTGCTTTGGCGTGGTAAATTCTTTGTCCTCCAACGTTCTGTAGTACGATCTGCCTAGGAAGCATGAGACCTGGAAAAAATAAAGTTAACTTGTGTTGCCGTATTCTGCTGGGAGCTCCCACTCACCTCCTGTGCCTTTATGACTTGTGTTCATGTGAGCTCTGAAGGGAGATCCTCTCCCAGCGGGGTCTGTATGCCTTGTATAGGGAGCATCCTTTCACACTCCTTTGTTTATGACTAGAATGGTGTTACCGTGAGCATTGCAGCCCACCTAACCCCTGTGCCTTCAAGAACTGTGTTCCCATACACTCTGCAGGCGCTGTCTTCTTCCATGCAGTTGCCTTGCGGTATGTGTGGGAATCTCATATCATTGCCTCCCATGCTACACCTGTGCCTTATATATTAGTCGGTGTTGGACTGCTTCGGCTCACGCAGTGCATGATCCATTTGTGAGGGTAGCCTGCACTGCCGCTCACTTCTTTGTGTGAGGGAATGAATCAGTGCACACATACCATGCCCGTACTGTGTGTGTTAGTTGAGTTACTGCTGCTCATGCTCTACGTGGTCTGTGTGCAGGGTGGACGGAGGCCTGCAGTGTTGGAGTTGTGAATATTTTCCTTGTGCTGTGCGTGTGTGGTGATGGGATCTTGCACCTCGCTGCCCAACCTATACCTGGTCTTTGTGTGAGAGGGAATCTTTGCTGCCTGGTCTGTCTGGTTCTGTATGGTTTAGGAAATCTTTGCACCCATGCTCTTGTTTTTCTCTTGTTCTGTGTGTGCGCAATGTGTGTGCTTTATGAGTGCTAATGTTTTATGTAGTTTCAGCCATCTGCCCCTGGGCACCTATTCAGAGTAGAGTTCTGCTTTGTGCAATACATATCGGGCCTTGTTTGTTTATGACAAGGATGTTCAGGTTTGCAGTAGAAACAACATTAAAAAGTTTGAGTATCAAAAGTGAAGACAAAGAAGTAAACTAGACTAGAAAAATGTAGAATGTGCAAACTAGCTGGAAAAATGCATGGTTTATGTTGGGGTCAGGGAGAAGTTCATGGATATGTTTGGGGATTGGGGTCAGAGTAAGGTATGGTGGGAGGATTGATAAAAGGTTAGGTGTACAAGCTTAAGGGAAGGTTTTATAATTATGGTTGGTGTCAAAACTGGGGTAAAGGTTATGGTTGGATCAAAGGTTGATGTTAAGGTAAGGTCAGGTTTACGGGTTGGTTGGTTTGGGGTAGGGTAATGACGAATGTAAAGGATGGTGTAAGAGAAAGTGCAGGAGGAGGGCAGGGAGCCTCCTGTTATAAGGTCGGGGTGGCAGAGTACAGACACTGCCCCACCACAGCCAACCCACCGTAATTAGATTTGCCCGCAGGACAGGCGGGTGGGACTTTTCACAGAAAGTGCTTCCACTGACATGAAGGGAAAAATGTCAGTAAAAAGTCTGAACACTGGCTAGCATGGTTGACCAAACAGAATTCTTTTGTTTTCAGAAATATGTTAAAAAAGCAGGGGCTTGTTTCTGGAAAACAATCAATATCCCCAACTTGTCATGAGTGTTCTTCTGGTGCATCAGGAACACTGATGTGGTTTTTCCTGCTCAGAACGTCCATGACTTGCACAACAATCCTGGGCAGTCACAAACGACCCACAAAGGCTCCCCCTAAACTGCGCAGTCCTTCCGATTCCCTTCTGTGGCAGTACTGCAGTGGCTGGCCCACTGCAATAGGGGTTCAATTGGTAGAGCCAGCTTGGAAACAAAGCTGTTCCCTCACCTTTAAGTGAATCAGGGGGTCTTGAAGGTAGGCGGATGGGGTGTCCTATTTCTGGTGTATGCATTGTTAATGTGCACCTTTAACTGTGGATATAAGTTCTATCTTGGTAGAATTAAAATGTCGTCCAATTTTCTCTAGTATGATCTGCCACAGAAGTATAAGACTTGGAAAAAAAATAAGTTCTTCACTAGAATATCTCCTGTTACCTGCAACGGACCATTGTGGAGGGAGGGAATGGCACCTTTAGAGGCCAGACACCTGTACTTTAAAACCTTATCAGTGGCTGGCACAACCCTCTCCAAGACCCCATCTCCACAATGCAAATACTGAAAGATCCATAGGTCCCCTTTTCTCCTCAGACAAGTTGTAGTTTTGTGATCAGGAGAAAGGGAGGATGATTCAGGCGGGCATGTAGGACCGAAAAGGCAGAGGAACGAACATCACAGGGTGAACATTTTTTTTACTCAACACATTTGTAATCCTTCTCAGACCTGCAGATATGACACTATGATATCAGAAATTACAGAGAGAGAGTGGTGAAGAACGACATTCTGCTCAAAATAATTTTTACCATTATATATCCATGCCAGGTGTCTGTCCTGGTGTTGGCAGGCAGTGGCTAGCTTTTTCAGAAAGCATGAAACGTAGACCAAGTTGCTGCTCTCCAATGGTAACACCAACAGGAAAGCTACTAAAATGATCCAACTCTCTTAGCATGGGACTGGACACGGTTACAGGGAGGGACCTGCTGCTCAGCGCTCCTCCCACAGACGCGTGGTGCAGTCATTAGAGCTACAGATGCTATCAGGAAAGTCCTTCTCAAAAGGGGACAATAAGTCACAAATCCTGTTCAGGTTTGATATAAATCATTAAAGCTTTCAAGGTAAGTACAAAGTGCTCTTGCATTTAAGTTTTAAAGAGACCTCCGGCAATTTGAAAAAGCATTTAGATAGATAACACCGAAATACTTAATTATTAACCACTTAAGTATTCAATTCATTTATTCATTCATTCATAATTTTTATTTCGGTTTCGAGTGAAATATAAAAGAACATGCCCGAAAAAACTGAGGAAATTTATAGCAATTGCCTTACTTCTTACAAAGAGAGAGATCCCAATCCACTGGGGCAGCCAGATTACCCCCACGGCCAAGGCGTGGCTGGCGAGTCTTACATATTGTAATACTAATTGTGACTTGTTTGCATCATTGCAGCCCCCCACCTCCAGACCGAAAGACATTTGGTACCCCTGAAAGACTATCTCCTGCAAACTGGGTCCTCCCCCCCCCCCCCCCAACAACACAACCGGCGGGTATTGTTCCCACTGGTGTGGGTTAAATTCATGTTCACAGGGAAATATGGTACCAGTCTGCCTGAATTTGTCAACTTGTAGTAGTTATGTAAACGAAGATATCTGATAGGATTTGGAGTGGGGATGACCTGTCCTGAAGACTGTAATGCTGATTTGTAAATATTGAAAGTATTGTTATTTGTGATTGTGTGTGGACCGGATATGGAATATTCCTTTTGTTCATATAGATTATTGTAATAACTCTGTCATGGTATTGGATTCGTCATGTGTCTTGTGCGCATATTAACAAAAAATGGTAAATAAAGTTTTTTTTTAAATATATAAAAGAACATGTACATACAATAAAACAGTTAGTTGTCCATTAACAATATTTTTAGATTGCTCCATTTAAAAAATCAACTATATATGAAGATATATGTTCATTTGACATTTGTAAATAACTCAGTGCCAGCCTGATCGATGTAAAATTCGAGTCGTTTAACACATTTAAAATAAACTTAAAACGTAAGTCAGCATAGTAGTCACAAAACATGATAAACTCTAAAGTGCATTGTGTCTTGGGTCAAAAACTAATCACACCCACAGAGTGCCAAATCCTTCACCTGATTCCACTCAAATATCAAAATATTTAATTAGATACACTTTAATAGTTATATAATTATATACATACACACATATATAAATAGATAATACAACACACACATATATAAATAGATAATACAAAGATACTTGAATCAATTGGAAATCGGAAAACAAACTTTAGTCGAGACCTTAGAGCTAACCAATTAAGCAGCTGCTAAAAATACGTTTTTGTTTAAAAAAAAAAAAACACCTTTGACCTCACCAGACTTGTATTACCCACATAATTTTGTCAGTCATAGACTGATGGTCGTCAGATACCTGCTACTGGGGTTATAGCAAGAATGATAAATAAAAATAAAACAAATACAAAAATGTATGTCTCTGTACAGTTCACAAATGTGGCAGTAAAAATGCAACTTTTTACCTCTAAATTTCTGTATTTTGCATAGTCATATTTTAATGTTAGCCAAAACGTTTTTACATTACTTTTTGTAATCTACTTTTTTACTTCCATTTTGTTTGGTCTGTATACACACCTGTTTGTTCGTGCTCCATACGTGTTCTCTGTTTATTAATAGCCCATCCAGGAGGACAATGCTCATCACACCATGTTACATTACATTACAACAGTGGGTTTGCTGTGCCACATCGAAAATATTTCTGTTCTATGTCAGTTGACTTAGAGGCCCAGTCAGTTCCACGACGTATTCCACACTCTTACCCCCTATGTATATGCAATTGGTGCACCCCTGTGCGGTGTTCATGCGGCCACATTCCAAAAATTAAATATATATATATATCTCAAAACAATACCCTTTCAGGCTTAGAGTGACGCATAAATTATGCAAAGAAGCAGAGAACTCTGGGTAGTTCTCAAGTTTAGGTGGAAAGCAGCTCCTGTATAGAGCTCTCTCAATACCAGCGACACTCTAGTTCTGCTCACCTCAAATGTCTGCTTTTCTATCAAAGACTTTAAGCATAGGATTAGCACAGTGCCATCAATGCCGAGATAGAAAGGGACAAAGTCTTTTGCCATTTCTACAGCAAATTCTTTAAGCATAGGACTAGCACATTGCTGTCCATGCCGAGCTGTACAATGACAAAAGCCAATTACCACTCCAGGCACAGTATTACAGCTTTGAATTGGTAAAATACCACCCAAGCCAACCTGAAATGAGTAAAAGCAACCCCTGACACAGTGTTTCGCTCTACTTAGAGCTCTTCAGAGAGGTATAGCTTTGTCCAGACACAAGGGAGCTCCCAGTATAAGTCAAAACAATACCCTTTCAGGCTTAGAGTGACGCATAAATTATGCAAAAGAAGCAGAGAACTCTGGGTAGTTCTCAAGTTTAGGTGGAAAGCAGCTCCTGTATAGAGCACTCTCAACACAAGCGACACTCTAGATCTGCTCACCTCAAATGTCTGCTTTTCTATCAAAGTCTTTAAGCATAGTATTAGCACAGTGCCATCCACGCCAAGATAGAAAGGCACCTAGGGGCAGATTTACAAGCCCCTTGCTCTGCCAGTGCGTCACTTTTTGTGACGCACTGGCAGCGGATTTATCTGACCCATATTTACAAGGACAAGAAAAGCCACCCTGCATGGCTTTTCCTGTCCTTGTAAATAGGGCCCCTTTACACGCAGCACTTTGCGTGAAAGGGGTGTTCCATGGGTGTTGCTATGGGTGTTCCCACACAACACCCATGGAACCAGACACATTTCCAGATTTACGAGGAATCGTAAACCTGGAAATGCGTCAGTGTGCTACGCCATCCTAGGGGTGGCGTAGCGAGGCGCAATGAGGAGAAATGTTTTCATTTCTCCTGGTTTTTTCCTCTTTCAATGCGTGCTGCATTCTACAGCACGCATTGAAAGAGGAAAATGCCTGTAGTGATTGTTTTCGTGCAGGAAGGTGTCCCTTTCTGCACAAAAACAATCTCCCCATGACACAGCAATCCTTGCACCATGGTGCAAGGGTGCCTGTGCCGGCGCATGGCAGCTGTTTGTGCGCCAGCACAGGGGAGAGCACAGGAATGCGACATATCATTGTAAATATGTCGCATTCCTGTGCTCTGAAAGTGCAGCAGCATGGCGCAGCCAAAGGGCTTGCGGTGCCACGCTGCAGCACTTTCTTGTAAATCTGCCCCAAAGTCTTTTGCCATTTCTACAGCAGAGTCTTTAAGCATAGGACTTGCACAGTGGTGTCCATGCCGAGCTGTACAATGACAAAAGCCAATTACCACTCCAGGCACAGTATCACAGCTGGTAATTGGCTTTTGTCAATGTACAGCTCGGCATGGACAGCACTGTGCTAATCCTATGCTTAAAGACTTTGATCGAAAAGCAGACATTTGAGGTGAGCAGATCTCTCTCTCTCTATATATATATATATATATATATATATATATATATATATATATATATATATATATATATATATATATCCCTGGACTTCGCCCAACAACATCCACTCCTGGACAGACGAAAACAGACCCTTTAAGGTGCAATGTGTGATTTATTCCAAACGAACGCCCTGCACCATCGCCATTACGCGTTTCGGCATCCACGATGCCTTGATCACATGACGAGCTGATGTGGTGCTTTCACCTATTTAAAGTGCCAGTGCTTAACAATCGTTCATAGACATAGAAGAACAGATACAATGTATCTACATCCTATATATATATATATATATATATATATATATATATATATATATTTATATTAATATTAATATTACAACACAACATTGCCATATGTTTGTCTGCCACTAATTACATAAATCTTCCGGAGGATGAATGGTCGATTTCTTTCCTCCTTGTTCAATCATGTGCTGAACAACGATGCAGCACGTTTGTGAGCTGTTCAAGTATTTATATAACAATTCTCCGCCTTACACTGATTTTGAACTCTCAACAAATAAAAGATATTTATAAAAAATGCCCCTCAAATTTTTGCATATTTTTAGAATTTGAGGGGCATTTTTTATAAATACATTTTATTTGTTGAGAGTTCAAAATCAGTGTAAGGCGGAGAATTGTTATATAAATACTTGAACAGCTCACAAACGTGCTGCATCGTTGTTCAGCACATGATTGATTTACTCTCTACCCCTACTATACACGAGTGGAGCGGTAAGACCGCTCAGTAGTTTAAACGTCAAATTCAGGGATCTGTGGGCGAGCCCCAGTTTACTGGTTTGCTACTCCGCAGAGCTAGGGCTTCTCACCAGTCTGACAGCCAGTGACGTAACATTAGCCCCCGCGGTGCAGGAGGGCCGCGAGCTCCAGGTGCCCGCACCCAGCACTCTGCATGGGCGGAGGGCCCCTGGCCTGAGAGCTACTGACTAGGTGAGGGGGAGGGGGAGTGGGCGTGGGAGGAATGGGTGGGGGGGCTCAATGTTCGTTATGCCATGGCTGACAGCAGTAAAATTGGTGCCCCATAGCTGGATGATAACATCCGTTATGAAAGTGACACAATGCTTAAGTTTGTCAAGTCTCTTGAATAAATGGGAATAGCTATTATTCTTCCTTTGCAGTGGTACATACCTTTTGCTCTGCCCCGTCTTCTGTATTCCCACTGGAATCTTCAGAAAGGGGATGCCACTTAAAGATTGAGATTTGTATATAATGTTTAATATCTGGAGTTGTCTGAGCACCATCCCCACTGTCTTAGATCACAACACTGAGGCTCAGGGATAAAGTGATTTGCTCAGAATCACACTGTGGTCTAGGACGGGAGTCAGATTGTAGCCACCATTTCATTACAGATCTTCACATATTAATGCGGATTTGAGCACTTTTAGCCCCCTGTGGAATCGCTACCAGCCTTAAGTGCAGGGGGGAAGTTAAGCACAGGTACAGGGCACATTCATTAACCTACACAGTAGCTTCATGGAGCGCCTGGCAGTTCAGGCTGGACTGTCCAAGCCGTTACTTTTTTGTATACTTTTCCGCATACTTCAGTCAGGTGCAGTCAACATTCATTTACAAACAGAGTAACAGTTCTGCTTCTGCTTTGCTACCCTCACCGATCTCACCCGATCTCTGTGGCTGGTCCTCGGGTCTCTCATGTCGCCCATATGTGACCAGTTCCTTTTATCAGACGTTTGTAAAGCATTCCACGTCTGACACCAATGAGTAGGCGTTTAGCACAGCATAGTGCTTGCATCTCATATTTTATCCAGATAAACCTTGGAATTAAATTGTCAGCCTTCTGGCTCCTGAGCAAGTACTTTACCTGAAGTAAAAAAGAGGTAGTTATGTTACAAGAAGGTGATAGACCTTACCATATACTCTACCTCTCAAGGGAATAGCAGGATTTGTTAAAGATTAATAACACATCACAACCTGTGCACCAAAACACACATCCCACCACTGACACCAAAAACTGAGTCTACCTGCTGACACCAAAAGTAATTGTTCTTACTGCCAATATGCATTCTGTTGTTCAACAGCCACAACAAATATAGTTTGTAGAGCATCCTTGTTTGCTCTAGATCCAGGTGGGCTGCATCTATGCCAGGTTTTCAGGATAGTCACGCAGGGCCCGCTTTTACGCTGGTGACATCTGGTGCGACAATCATTTTCCACTCCCCACTCCCCACACCCCATGACCACCTCCTCGGAATCTCTCACTACCCCTGGGCAAAGTGTCACTCATCTCTCCAATCATAAGTTATTGCTAAACACAGCACCCCCCCCCCCTTGAGGTCAACACCCCCTCCACAGGTCAGCACCCAGTCCTGCCGCACCAGTCGCAGTACCCTAAAGCCGGCCCTGTAGTCACGTAAAATAAATTAACACCCACTGGATCCATGTGGATCTCATTTACGCAGTCAATAGTTACCCTGAAAATGTGTCATTTTCCTTGTCCTCCTTCACCTACGTTGGACACTCGTGTTATAGAGAGTGTTGGTCTTATAGACCATAGAACTATGATTCCAGATTTCCAATGGGCACTTTCTACATTGACAAAATGGTGTTATCTATCAGGCAAAATTGGGAACATTCTGTAAGACTATAGTGTTTCGTAAGCGGAAAGACAACTTCTGAGATGAAGGGTTAAAATATAATCAAATAAGTTTATCAGCATCCATGTACAGAAGAGGTAAAATAAAGGTAATACAGCGAATCCTTAATGCTATAACGTAATTATTGCATGGCTGTATCATCGCCTATTTAGTGCATAATCAATGTGGGAAATACTGTGGGAAATCTTAGCAAGACTGGTTCTAGATTAAAATGAGGCTCGACAGCAGCCGTAGGGCACCGCCACAAAAGAGCTGTAGGATGAAGCTGAAAGCCTTGAAATGATTCACCTGCTTGGGAGGGAAGATGGCAATTTGCTTAAAAAATTCTAGCAGCAGAGCTCAACATTAATGTACGCAGATTGACTGAGGCAGGGGGCCTGAGCAGAAGTGGCCTCACTTATATTCAGGGGTGGTTCACCCGTGTGAACTAACCTGTGCACCAAGAGTCCTGGCAATATTTGCATTTAAAAAAAAAATCTCAGTGAAGTTAAGAAAACATGGCTCCTTTAGAGAATCCCCACCCTCTCCTTCTTCTCATACTGCTTAAAACACTGAAGCAGGGTTTGGCAAAAAAGCGCAATCTGCAAATGTGGGGACTTTTTTTGGGGTGGCCGGGCCTATTTTAATCCCAATCCAACCCTGCTACTATCTCAATACCTAACTGGTGCAATGGAAAAAAATCAGTATTGAAATTTTGAATGTTGAACAGAGGCTTGAAGTTACACAACGCACTGTGAATAGGGCTTTTAATTCATCGTTAATTAAAAAAATGCCTGTGGTAGATTCATGTCAGAAACTAGAGAATGCTGTGCCGCCCAAAGTGTCCTTGAACAACCCTTGCGTTTTAACGGCTTCATTATGCAATATTGGCACATCTCCGTGTACTATTTTCCATTCCCCTCCAGTGAAAAAGAAATGGAAAGTGCGTGAGTTGCACACCCAAAAAGAAACAACATTGCTAAATTACTGACTTAGAACTTGTATAACCGTATGATAGAAATGGAGCGGTCCATAAAGACGTTGGATACTGTGTTGAATAAACTGAATTCTTATGAGACAATTTAAGTAATCTAACAGAATGTGTAACTAAGATAATGTATGTTCGCCCAAATTGTGTCACTTATCTTAAACCTCCCATGACAAGACAACAGAGGGAGAAGGCGGCGCTGAAGGATCCAGCTAGTATCAACTATCAACCAAATGGCCAATTGGATGGGCACAACATGGTGGAGCATCTGTGCCTTAGATGCTGATACATTGCTCCCTGGGAGATCTTTATCAGTACAGGCACATACCCTGGACCCACCCATTGTGCCAGCCCAGTCGGTACCTTCATGTGAACCTTTGCAATTGCCTCCTGAGGCTAAAGCATACATTATCATCCTGAAGGACGTCTTCATTCTAACCGCGCTGAGAACGGGTATGATCTGAATAATAAGACAGTACGTTGGTTAGCCAAGGCGGTTCGTAACACATAACACCTTTTTGATGAAATACCTATGGTGAGGCAGGACCATTGGGTAGGAGGGGGACAGAAATCTTGTTGTGGTGACTGTGTGGTGGTAAACTTTCGGAATCCTGCCCTTGTGAATCAAATGCTGACCCTGCATCACACCATAGAAGGATTGAAGCAGTCCCATTGGTGTATTTTTATTGACCCGTGGACCTTAGAAAGCCAGTACATGCTCAACTCATTTAAAGGTGCTCTAAGGATACGGAGCAAGTATATAATGTAGAGATTTGTTACAGATGTACTCCGCTTGACTTAGTTGATGATTTAGACTACATATTGGCGGAAAGATTGAAGCATCCCCCGCCCTGATAGCTAGAAATCTTGATGGTTTAAATCATCTTAGTGATCTCACTGTCAGTAAAACCTCCCTGCGAGTATGAGAGCTCTGTACGGAAGAGATTTGCAGAAGGTAATGTAAAGCTGGCAACCTGAAATGTAGCAGAGATTATGTGTGCACCTGTCAATAATGACTGATTAACTTTAATTTCTGAATTTACTGTAAATTGCCTGCAAGAAACACGGGCAGTAAATATTTTTATGTGGATGGTTACATAACATATCAGACTCCTCTTATCCCTTGCTGAACAGGAAGGGCGAAAGGCAGGTGAGCAATCTTGGTCTCATTACTGTTGCTAATGAAAATGCTGAGAACTAAGATGGATTCACCATACTGTCAATTTATTGGAGTGGAGGTGGGAATTGAGCTGTAAATAATTAGCTATTATAATATCCAGTTCGATAATCAATGTACTGACGTGATTACAGCTCTTGAAAAGGATTTAGAGCAATATCTACTGATTGGGGAAAAGATATACATGTAGTTATAGCTAGGACCAACTTTTCCTATGGACGAAGGAGTTTTTTTTTTTTTTTTGCTAATAACTTTTGCGCTGTTTGACATATCTTCACCAAATTTTCCAGAGCAGTGGACTACTTTGCCTAGTTCTGCATAGAAAGTTTCAGGGTGATTCGTCAAGCGGAGCTGAGAAAAAGGGGGTGTCCCAAAATGATTTTTCCCCATGCAATGTCTATGGGGATTTTACCGTTATTAGACCCGGCTACAGGGTGAATCACTGAACGAATTTATACTAAATTTGGCAGAAAGCTAGCTCTTGGTCCAGAAAGAGCCCTTTTTGTAAAGTGGTGTAAATCTGTTCAATAGTTTTGGAGTTATTAAAGAAAGAAAACTTTGTATATTTAGGGACGCGGATCCTCCGTGGATCCGCAGATACACGCAGATCCAATTATATATTACTTTACGTTAAAAATCCCATACAAATTCAGTGAAAAAAGTAAAGGTTACAGTGACGTTATAGTTGGGTTCACGTTTTACCCACACAAAACCATAGAAATTCAGCACTTCTAGTTATACTTCTACTTCTACTTATCTGAAGAAACTATAACTCGTGCAGTTAAGTAACTTTTGACCACGAGTTTTAGTTTCTTAACATGAGTATTACTATAACTCCTGAATTACTATGGTTTTGTGTGGGTAAAACGTGAACCTAACTATAACGTCCCTGTAACCTTTGGCTTTTTTGAGAGTATATATATTCTTAATTTATTTGGTAAAACCGAAGGAATAGCGGGCACTCAAGTGTGCGTGCAATTCTCTTTATTTTCGTTATGTTGCCGTCAATTCCAACCACTGACGCATTTCAGCTCACAAACAGCCTTTCTCAAAGTGAGCGATATATATATATATATATATATATATATATATATATAATATGTTGTCTGGGAGTGGAATTTTAATGTACATTTATGTTTGCTTCCATGCAAGGAGGTTTGTGGGATAGTCAAAGTCTGGCTGGAGGATCATTCACACTTTGTACTGGACCTGGTTGGAGAAGGGTTGAATAACCTCCTTATCAAATCTAATCTTGTATTTGCTAATGACATATTTTGTATATTGTCTGTTCCTGTCCCTAAATTCACACAGGTAGAGCAGCCACCAATATAATTGATTTTGGACTGGGGTTAGATAATTTATCCCCTGCCATCTGTGTATATAGTGTTATTCCAAACTGTATGAGTGACCATAATCCAATTATGTTGGGCATACGTATACGCCAATTCTAGTTAAAGTATCTGACTTAGTGGGTGGCATAGAGGCTGTCAGAAATAATGGTGGTAGGAATAAATGGACTACGGATGACCCTACACAGTTTTTAACGACCCTCATGAGTAATAATTACAGTAAGACAGTCATTTATTATTTGTATAGTTAAAACCTGTGCAATACAACCAAGTTTAAAAATATAAAATACATGAAACCACACTTAAAATAAATACATATTTAGCAGCAGTTACATTATAGTTTGAGGACCGGAGAAAGGGGTATAAAGTGCAGTGGTTATGGACCCAGTTTGTATATTGCGGATTAAAGGCCGCTCGCTTCCGTGGTGGCTACAAGCGCTGACGGTGGATTGTGTTGGTTGGCTCTTGACATTTTCTTTTCTACCAGTGCAAGAAACTTTACCAGCCTGCAGTTGAGCTGCGGATCCTCTGGGTTGAGGCAGGCCAGCACTGCTTGTCTCCGCGTGCGAATCCCTCTTAAGTTGAACTGAGTTTTCAGCAGTCTGATTCGTTCTCCCTTCAGCTCATTGCAGATGCAAAGCAGGTGTGGTAGGTTTTCAGTGGCTGAGCCGCATAGTCGACAGCAGTTTGAGTATGTCTCCCTCTGCCATGGTGGAAGGTGCGGAGCCGAAGGGAGTATCCACAGACAATGTTTTATGAACTTTTGTTTACGTTTCTTGAGTAGCTTAGGCTGAAATATTTTTGAGGGGCGAGTGAGAGGTAGCCATTGATCGTCATCTAGGCATGACTGTGGCCTGAGAATGTGGCCTTATTTTCTACCAGTGTGAGGTTTTTAATTGATTTCCAAACCAGTTTTGTGAAGGCTACGTGACTGGTTGGGATGTCCCAGACCTGGAACAGCCTGGTGTTTGGAGGAAATGTCTGGCAGGCAATGTGCTCCGGTGCTGCAACTCTTGCCTTAGAAGGTGATTCAGGGTGTTAGGAGCGGCGTGCTTGATCTTATGCCAGCAGACAACAAATGCCTTGCCTTGACAATGAATTCCTTGCCAGCGACTGTTTCGTTAAGCCAAACTCCAACTGGATCTGTGCTGCAGAAAAATAGTTTGGTATGTTAAAGATGAGTCTGTAAGCCTTGACTAGTATACTGTCCAGAGTCTTAGAATCTCAATCTCTCAGGGCTTCGCTTCCATAGGTGATTGCTGGTAGTATTTTTGATTAAGCTACACGGAGGAGAGGTGACAGCGTCAGGCCTGTCAGCTTCAGTTTGAGGTTCCTTAGCGTCACTGCCCTTGCCATCACTATACTTTGATTGCTTCCTCCTGCATGACGAATAGGCCCCCCTTGTCATTTACTATGCCTAGGTACTTGTAGTTTGGAACAGTGTAGCCTCCAGAAACCAGGCTGGGTTTTTTTTCCAGGAAATTATCTGCTGTGTATGCCTGCATTGCATTGAGGAGCTGTTGCATGCCCACCTATGTGTGGCTCACCCGGACCACATTGTCCGCATATAGGAAACTGAATAGTGCCGCGCCCCCCCAGCACGGGGGTGTGCAAGTTGCCAGAGTCGAGTATCTGCGTCAGATCCGCCATGTGGAGGTTGAATAGCACACACGTCGGTTTTAACCCTTTGGTAGTTGGAACTCGTCTTGAGAGGTGTGTTCCCTCGCCCAGCTTCACCTGCACCGAGGTGTCTGTGTGAGGTAAGAATAACATGTCCAGCAGTGAATTTCCTCCAGAGCCTAGCCTGGTCTATGTTATTGAATGCTGCTCTGAAATCTATGAAGCAAAGATGGAGAGGCTGCTTAGAGCATCTTGCCACATCTATGAGCATTTCCATGACCAGGATGTTGGTAGTTGTGCCCGTAGATTTAGAGAATCTTTTGATTGAGTGGCATGTTGATGATGTTCGCCGATGCCCAGGCTTGGACTTCCTCTAATGTAGTGCCTGATAAGTATTTTGCCTCATTGTCGATCAGAGAGACCAGGCAGTCGTTTTTTAGTGTGGATTTGTTTCCGCTTTAATGTATTGGAGAAATGACTGAGCCTTTCCAGGAGGCTGGGAGTTTTCCCAGGGATCTGATTTCTCGGAAGACAGGGTCCAGGGTCTCTGCCCAGTACTCCACGCCCAGCCTGAAGAGGGCTGGCGGGATTCCATTAGGCCCCATGGCCCCTTTTCTCCTGCCTTTGGTGAGTTGGCCCTTGAAGATTGTAATATGAGATGCCCTGCTTGAGTCATGCTGGTTAGAGAGGGGGTACCGCTGCATTGTGGGTCAATGTTTGGGGGATTTTTTCTCACCGTTCTCGCTGGGTGGCTCTGGATTGACGATTGAAGTGAGTCCTTAGTAAGTCCACTCAACTCTTCAGAGATGTGGGATATCACGCCCTCCTGGGCTGGATGCATTATTTTATTTACCGTAGCCCAAGTTTAGCCCAGAAGTCATCTTCTCAAGTTCTGTTGGCATTTCATTTTAATTTTTTCAACGAGCTTCTTTGTTGGTGGAGTAGAGATGGAAGGAGGGAGCCCCCAGAATTGTATGTCAGCGATCTCAGCGTGCGGTTTATGGCCCTTTTGAGTTGCTTCAGTTGCTTGCGATGAGCGATGGAAATCCGACCTACTTGCCTAGTATTTTGGTTGAATCTTGCTTTGGCTGTCGTGGAGAAAGAATTAGCTAGGTTAGCAGTGCAGCTGTCACATCTGTTAGTGAGGCTGCCTGCAGGTGTTTCTTGTGCTTCTAATAAATCCTTTGCTGATTGAAGCACCTCCTCTGTGATTCCCAGGGCAGTTTTGATTTTCTTAAAATTGGTCATATAGCTAGGGTATGGAACTTCGGCCGAACATACCAATGCAGGCTAGAAGGAGTGCCTCCGTGACCGATGGTCGCTGTTCCCTTTGTCCCCTAGATGGAATGCGGAGACTCGATGAAACGAAGAAAGCGAGACAAACGTATGGTCTAAAGTTGAGCAGGTGGATGCAGAGTAAAAGGAAGCATCCGACGGGGAGTCCTCAGGGAATCTTCCATTGAGCACCCTGAAGTTGATGTGCTCCAAATCTTCCAGTAGGCGTCTGGCTGTTTTGCTTGTTCTGCCATAGGGGCTCCTGCTTTGTTCTGGGATATTACAGTATGAGGACTGTCCCTTCACTTCATCCTTCTCCGAGGTGCCTAGAAGATTTAGATCCAGATCCCCAGTTAGAATGAGTTTAGGAGTATTCAGATTGCTTATGTATGCCAGGAACTGGTCCACGAGTTGTTTCGTTTCGGGTGTGTGTAGGTGTTGAAAATGATTACCTCCTCCCTGTTCCCATCAAGTGAGTAATAATGAGGTTAGAGCCTCCTTTTACGCCATCTGTGTTGCAATTAAGGCCTTGTTGACAAGCACCTAAAGTGTGAATAAGGGCAAACAATGAGGTTAGTTTGACGGGATCTGTAAACAAGAGCATAAAAGTCTGAAAGAGTTGTTACGTTCAATTACTAGAAATAGAGTTGTGGTACAAGGTTGTAGATTAAGATATAAACAGGCACTACAAAGTAGGAGAACTACAATTAGAAAAGTAGCCTGGGAGAAACTAATGAGGGCTAGCATGACTAAAGATTATACTTTATTTTGGAATAACATTAATTCCCCATTGTTATAGAATTGACAGCACCTTCTGTTAATTATTTTTTTTAATTCTCACCTTGCATTGGGTAAACAATTTTAGTAATATTTATGATTGGTCTAAAGAGGCAATGAAATCTGTTCTACCATAAAAAAAAAAAGTATTCTGGCAACGCTCTGGGGCCAGATGATCCCCAGTGGACATTTAGAAGAACAATACTGATGTCTTGGCACAAATCATAACTAAAGTGTTACAGACTGTTGTGGGAGGGGAATTCCCATCAACCTGGTCCCAATCTATAATAGTGCCAATTTTTGCAAAGGGGACTATACCGGTTCCTAAATGCTACCAGCCCCACCTTTAGATTCCCCAGCAAAGATGACGGCGAACATATTATTAAAGAGGCTGGAATTATGGGCGGAGGAAAACTATATTGCTAGATATACAATTTGGATTAAGGAAAGAACTAGGTATGGTCGAGCAATGTCTAAACCTGAATCTATCACTAGGTAAATATAATAGGGCCAAGAAGGCATTCTTGCACTTAGGACTTTTGTACCTTTGCAGTGTATTTCAATATGTTAATCATTCAAAATTATGCCAAATAATGAGATCATTAGGCACAGATGAATCGATAAATACATTTCTTAGTCTAATGTTCCAGAACGCTACTTGCAAGGTTTGTATGTCCCAAATGGCAACTGCACAAATTTTTTCAGGCTAGCAGGGGGGTTAGGCAAGGGTGTGCTATTGCACCCTTATTATTTACACTCTATATTAATTGTCTCAAAGTTTTTAGTTACAAAATGTAATGATTTTCCTCGGATATGTCCCTGCCTGTTTCCCTCCTTATTTTATCCGGATGATGCAGTTTTGATGGCAAGAATGGCAAATGGCCATAAAAACCTGCTAGACTCTTTTACATCCTTCATGGAAGAATTAGACCTTAAAATACATTTCAGTAAATCCTTCACTATTGGTGGACACGGAGCAGCTAAGACACGTTCCCATACTATTTATGGTCCTTGGTTAGTAGAGTGTGTACTTTTACTTATCTGGGGATCCACTGGGAACTGCCCCATTTAAAAAATATAAGGAACCAAAGGTTTAACAAATCATAGAGGCAATGTTCATATTTGCTTCAAAGCTGGGTTCCAAACCTTTTAAGAAGATGTGTATCATCTACAAAAGAAAGTGTCTCTCAGTTGCCAGTTATGGGGCAGGTATTTGGGGTTACATAGATAGTGGGGTCTTACAAAAGGCAGAGAACTCCTTTCTAAGAAAAACATTTGATGTCCCCCAAGTTGTTCCTCTCATATCTGCCACAAAGAATTAGGGCTGGTATATTCAGAGGACATGATAAAACTACAGCCATGTTTTGTGCTGTTCAATTTGGACGAAACCTGAGGCAAGTTTTAATAGAGCACCTGTAGGGGATTGTTTATCTCTTCATTATGCCTTTAATATTCTCTAGATGGACTGTATAAAAAAACTGATTTTTTTTATGACTTTGTGACTTTTTAAGATTTGGAATCTATTAGATTTTAATCTGAATCTAAAATGAAATTCCTATTTAATCAAGTAAAGGACTAGGAGAGGGCACGGAGAGAGATTGAAAAACATACAGTTAAAACACGCTGTCTGTTACTTTGCAGTGTGGGCATCCAACCATATCTTGTGATGGTTCTAAATCTGCATCATAGATATGTGTTGACTCATTTTCATTTAAATATTGTACATTTTATGGTGGCCTTTCGGTCAATGGTCAATGGATTGTCCATATTGTCCTAGTGATGGTTGTTCAAAACAATGCACTTTGCACTTTATGTTCTTTTGCAAGTAATGCGAAGCTCCAAGGATACGTTTTTCGAGATGGTTACTTTTAAAATTAAATTTTACACAGTGTAGACCAGCACTTATGTTCCTTCAATAGTTAGGCTCTGGGCCTGATTTTGACTTTGGCGGACAGGGTTTTACTCCGTCATGGAGTAAAGTACTCTGTTGCCTTGATGATGTCTCCTCCTTCCAAATTTTGAAATGGGGGGGCCTTTTGCAGTTTTCAGTGCTTCTTACTGCCAGGTTTTACCTGGCTGTGACAGACAGTGAAAACTGGCCTTCTGATCGCCCCCTCTAAATCGGGTGGGCAGACACATGGCCAAACCTGCGGCGACCATTACTCCGCTGGAGGTTTATGTCGGCAGTGGACATGGAGTAGTCTCTGCCATCGACATAATGAAGGTCCGCTCGACTCTAACTGCGGTGAGAGTACCTTCAGTTTGGTGGAGAAGGAACACAGTCGTTGTTGCGATGGAGTACTCTCTCCGCCAAACTCTAAAAGGGCCCTTTGTGTCTATGTGCCTAGCGGTAGTTAGTTTTGTACAGCAGGCTGCCAGGATTAGGAAAAGTTTACTAAATTTGAAAGGAGTAAATCTTAACAGATCGATTTTTGTGAGCATGTGATTTTTAACAAGGAGTTATCTTGGTGTATTTTGTTAATTGTATGTCGTTTTATTGTTCAATCTTTTGTGGTTCGCCTTTTTAAACCAAGCAAAGACTGAATTGAATTGAACTGAATATAAGTCTATTCTGGCTGGTTAACTTAAACTAATATGATGCACTTTCCATGACGACAAGGTTTGACACCTATTTGCCAAAGTCCTGAATGCCTGGCATGCATCTGCTCCCCTATACCTACTTTTGACACCCCTGATTTACTTGCTTTGTTAGAGGCTTTTTTTACGTCAGAAATCATTTGTTCTTTGACTTTCATTGCAGTGGTCTATCGGTGCTTCTCCGTGTCAAATGGGAACTGAGTCGGCTCCAGCGGTCGAAGAGCAGTGTGCCCAGCATCTTCCAGAACACTCTCCACCGGCACCCCAACAAGGTAGCCCTCATCTACGAGTCTACGGGGGAGCAGTGGACCTTCCGCCAGCTGGACGAGTACTCCAACCGTGTTGCCAACTTACTCTTGCAGCAGGGCTACCTACCTGGAGATGTGGTGGCCATCTTCATGGAGAGCCGGCCTGAGTTTGTGGGCCTGTGGCTTGGCATGGCCAAGATGGGCGTACATGCCGCACTCATCAACTTTAACCTACGCTTGGACTCGCTTATGTTCTGCATCACCACGTCAGGAGCGAAGGCCCTGATCTTTGGAGGGGAGCTGAGTGCAGGTGAGGGATGCCTGTGGGGTCCTGAAAAGTGTTCACTAAGGATTGTGGGTAGAGGGTGCGGGTGATGCACTAATGTAGGCATATCTTAACACCTGCAGGGGTGGGCAGTATGCACTGATTGGGGTACAGGAAGCTGATGAGATGCTCCAGCAGGGCTGTGCTAATGCCTGTGGGGACTTGCAGGGATATTTAAGTACTTGGAAGATAGGATTCTGGGGTCGGCTAAGAGCCCTCTATGAGACCTCTATAAATGTTCGGGATAGGGATTGGCAAAGGTGTATAGCAGCACTCAAGGGCAGGGACCGTACACAGGTGTGAGCACAGGCATCAAGACTGAAAGGCGGGGCTAGGTACAGGTGTGTGCGGATGTGGCATGTCTAATAGCATTCGAGGGCGGGGATAAGCATAGGTGTGGTAGTTGCTGTGCCATGGGTAACCTTGTGTGAGCACTTGAGTGATGCACAACAGCAATAGAGAGCAGCAGGAAGAGCACAGTAAGGTGGCACTTGTGTTGTGGGTACTAGCGCTCCAGGGGGAGGGAGTGTTGACGATCGTCCCTGCACCACCTCTATAGGATACATGTGGATGCTCAAGGGCTCACGGAACTGGGAATCGAACAAATGTGTTCCTTGGACGTGCGACAGTTCGATTGTAAATGTTGGCTGTATAATGGATAAACACTGTCTGAAGCACTTGTTTTAATAGGGGGCGTGCCTCGTGCAAGAAAGGACACCGTACCTAGGAGATTCACTCTTGGGAATATTGGAAGGAGGTCTCCCTCCATGCAACTCCTTGGACCAGGGGCTGGGCGATCATGCATTCACCCACTTTGTCCCCTAAGGAATATCTTGTGATCAGAGATCAGGATACCCCAAAAGGAGGCCTCAGTGGTCAGATGCTAGTTGATCCCTTGAATGATTCTCCTGTGGTTGCAGGTGGGCAAGCCATTAACATCAAGCCCTCGTGATCTGAAGGGTGACCCCAACCCACCAAAATGCGCCTGTGACTTGGTCTAAGAGTGGAACCTGTACAACGTGCTTGAGGTTGATTGTATGGGTGGCTTCTTTCCTGAGATTGGTTGTTTGAGAGTTCCCGCTTCAAAAGGGCCTGACAGTGCTTAATTTGTAAAATAATAAATGCCAGGGCCCATGATATTTCTCAGGAGACCACTGATGCTTGTGCCACTTCATGTCCCTGCCAGCGCTGCCAAATACCACTAACAACGACACCTACTTGCCATTGCAGTCCTACAAATCTTACAATTTGGTCTTTACTAGGTGCCCCAAAGCAGTAAGAATGGTCTGATCACCCTAGTATTATTAGTTTTACTTGTATATTTAATTGTTAACCCCTTCGATGCGCGTGACGAGCTCAGCTCGTCATGCAGCGCGGTAGCGCTGTGCGCATGACGAGCTGAGCTCGTCACGACCGCACCCGCGATCGGAATGTCCAGCACACGAGCGGAATTCCGATCGCGGTCAAGGGGTTAAACACTTAGCTCATTTTTGTCTTTCTAAAAATACTTTTGTTAGATAGACCACATGGTGGACTGCCTTAAATATTTGTGGTGTTATGAAATAAGTGCCAGTGCCAAGCACCGCAAGACACCAGCACAAATTAAGCACTGCGATTGGTTGGAATGGTGCCCAATGTTTGAAGTTGAGGGTTCAGTATCAATAGTACCACTTGTATAAGGCTACTCATATCAGATAGAATTGTACCCACTGTACAAAGTGGTCCCTGGTCCTTCTAACAGTAATGCCTTCTTTTTTTTTTTTTTATAATAGCGATTTCCGAAATAAACGAGCAGCTGGGGAAGAACATGGCCAGGTTCTGCAGTGGAGAGTTTCCTCTAGAATCGGTTCCGGAAGGCACCAAGCACTTGGACCCTCTGCTGGTGGCAGCAGCCAGCACTCCTGTTCCCTGCCCAGCGACCGGAATGAATGGTGAACAAAATGCCTTTAACTGACATTATAAAGACTGTGAGCCTCATTTTTGTGATTTATGGTGCAGGGCAGTGCAGCAAGTACTCAATCAATAAGGAGCTGCAGAGGGAAAGGACAAAACAGGTCGCCCTCCACTCAATATACAATATAAATACAAAGACCTGTTCATCAAAGGCTCCTCGTCTTGAGGATAATTATATAAGTGGAGGAGGGGATTCCATCACTCTTTTTCCCATAAACACTCCTCACTTTCACCAGAGGTAGTGTCCTCCCACTTTACTGCCTACATTTTCTTTAAAAAGCTTTTACATATGACAGTCACTACACCTCCGTACTCCCTATACATATAGGGATGTACCTTTGATAATGTATCAAAAAAGGTTACATCAATCTATGTGTGAACCTTAAGAAAAAAATGTGAAAGGACAAGATGGCACCTCACGTGCGCACCACCAATAGAGCTTGCTGATTGGTACTCACCAGCTATGACCACTTATCTCATCATTGGTAGCCATCTTGCCTTAAATAATAAAGATGTGTCCCAAAAATTAGTGCGAAAAATAACAATGTGATGTGTGTATCACAACAACCACAACAACAAGACCCAGTGAAAGTAAAATTGAAATAAGTAGCACAATTACCAACTTTATTATTCACTTGTGCACCTATTCAAATTTAAAACCGGCTGCATTTATGCAGACCACTTCGTACTAGGCCGACATGTTTCATTGCCAACACTGCTTTAAGGCAATTTCGTCAGGGCAGTAGGGTCATCAATCACCAATCATAGACACTGGTGTTCTGTATAGTGACTGTCAAATGCAAAAAGAGACACAGCCTGGTTACTAAACCACGTTTCTCCCTCTCCAGAATTAAACACACATCATTACTCAATACACACACTATCATTACCATGTGGGAGCCCAAGTCACTCGTACCAGCTCTCCACTTCGTAACAATGAGGGTTACTCCAAACGTGAGTCCCTCTTGTGGGCGTGTACTCTACTGTAGTACAAGGTCTGGAAACAATGAAAACATAAAATTATTCAAACAACAGCATTTTGCGATCATGGCCGTGCCTACCTCGATATTTTTTATATCCATTTAACTTCGATGCCACGGACAGGTATCGTATTAAAAGATATTCAGTCTGTAAATTTAACATCACCTATAGTTTAAGGCTGTCTTCAACATTACTGACGAGCCTGATACTCTCAGTTACTCACTTCAACCCCGGGGTGAACCCCTGGCAGCCTTATCGCCTTCTCAACACGGAGCGCGTTCTCTCATCCCTCGCTTCCAGTGGACAGGCGCTTCGGTTTAAAAACACATCTGGCGCAGTCAACATATCACGTGACTACTCTCACACCGTGGGGGCCATCTTAGACTAGGTCTGACCCGACCCAAGTGTTTATGGAACTCCAGGCACACTTCCGCTTCGTATCTGTACCGCTTATCTCTGGTAACGATCTCTCCTCTCATATCCTTACCGCCTTTTGTAACCAAGAGCGCGTCTACTCGTCCCTCGCTCCCAATTTACCAATGCTGTAATAAAATCATCGCATAACGTGGTCAACATATCACGTGACCTATCAACTACCTTGGGGGCCATTTTATAATGGGGAAACAAAACCATTCTCCCTCAGTAAAAGAGTTACATCAAGTCTTTCTTTTTCACAGTCACTTGCAGTGTTCTTGGAATTTCCTCCAAATCACAGTAATTAACAAACACTTGTAAGGACTGGTTAAATCAAGGTACCACCTTCTCGGACACCAACAGAAAGTTTCAAGCATAGGCCAACTGCCTGTACATGATGTTTAGCCTCTGATTTTATTCCACTCAATAAAATCATTTAATCCGATCTGATCACATTTTTCTTGAAAAATCCAACGTTCCTCTTTAGTGGCCAAGACCCTGTCTATACTGTGTGGGTCCCCTACCACTTTTTCTAACACAACCCACGTAAAGGAGTGCTTGAATTCATTACAGTGTTGTACCAGTTTGGTGGACAATTTCCCCGCTTTGATAGTGCTCAAGTGTTCCTGCACTCTAACTTTGATTTTTCGTGTAGTGAGCCCTATATAGTGTAGTCCACACTGACACGTCAACCTGTAGACGACATTCATCATATTACAGTTACTAAATTGAGTCAAGTGCCATACTTTTCCAGAGCTCAATTCCACACTAAAAGTCTTCTTTGTAAGATTACACACTGAACATATACCACAAGGGTAATGTCCAGGAGGGATAGTGGTTTCTTTCTGGTGTGGTTTAGCCCGGGAATGTACCAGTTTGTCGAGATAACCTTCCGGTAGGTCAGTTCTTGCGTTACCGCAGGAACTGCTCCACAACTACGTTATATCTTGAACAATCGGAAGGGTTATGTGAGAAATTCAAGCAGAGGAGTTATCCTCGCAAGATTGTTAATCAGGCTAGAAAAAGAGCACTTAACACCCCTCGCAGTGCATTGCTGAAAAAAATGTAAGGGCTAAGGATGACTGCCTGCCAGTTGTGATGACTTTTGATCCACTGGCGACTCAGATCCGTCAGTTGATACGGAAACATTGGGCCTAATTATCTACGACTGACTTTAAAATGCCACCCCCGAGATTTGCTTTCAAACGGTCAAGTAACCTCAAGGACAAACTGGTACATTCCCGGGCTAAACCACACCAGAAAGAAACCACTATCCCTCCTGGACATTACCCTTGTGGTATATGTTCAGTGTGTAATCTTACAAAGAAGACTCTTAGTGTGGAATTGAGCTCTGGAAAAGTATGGCACTTGACTCAATTTAGTAACTGTAATACGATGAATGTCGTCTACAGGTTGACGTGTCAGTGTGGACTACACTATATAGGGCTCACTACACGAAAAATCAAAGTTAGAGTGCAGGAACACTTGAGCACTATCAAAGCGGGGAAATTGTCCACCAAACTGGTACAACACTGTAATGAATACAAGCCCTCCTTTACGTGGGTTGTGTTAGAAAAAGTGGTAGGGGACCCACACAGTATAGACAGGGTCTTGGCCACTAAAGAGGCACGTTGGATTTTTCAAGAAAAATGTGATCAGATCGGATTAAATGATTTTATTGAGTGGAATAAAATCAGAGGCTAAACATCATGTACCAGGCAGTTGGCCTATGCTTGAAACTTTCTGTTGGTGTCCGAGAAGGTGGTACCTTGATTTAACCAGTCCTTACAAGTGTTTGTTAATTACTGTGATTTGGAGGAAATTCCAAGAACACTGCAAGTGACTGTGAAAAAAGAAAGACTTGATGTAACTCTTTTACTGAGGGAGAATGGTTTTGTTTCCCCATTATAAAATGGCCCCCAAGGTAGTTGATAGGTCACGTGATATGTTGACCACGTTATGCGATGATTTTATTACAGCATTGGTAAATTGGGAGCGAGGGACGAGTAGACGCGCTCTTGGTTAAAAAAGGCGGTAAGGATATGAGAGGAGAGATCGTTACCAGAGATAAGCGGTACCGATAGTAGCGGAAGTGTGCGTGGAGTTCCATAAACACTTGGGTCGGGTCAGACCTAGTCTAAGATGGCCCCCACGGTGTGAGAGTAGTCACGTGATATGTTGACTGCGCCGGATGTGTTTTTAAACCGAAGCGCCTGTCCGCTGGGAGCGAGGGATGAGAGAACGCGCTCCGTGTTGAGAAGGCGATAAGGCTGCCAGGGGTTCACCCCGGGGTTGAAGTGAGTAACTGAGAGTATCAGGCTCGTCAGTAATGTTGAAGACAGCCTTAAACTATAGGTGATGTTAAATTTACGGATTGAATATCTTTTAATATGATACCTGTCCGTGGCATCAAAGTTAAATGGATATAAAAATATCGAGGTAGGCACCGCCATGATCGCAAAATGCTGTTGTTTGAATAATTTTATGTTTTCATTGTTTCCAGACCTTGTACTACAGTAGAGTACACGCCCACAAGAGGGACTCACGTTTGGAGTAACCCTCATTGTTACGAAGTGGAGAGCTGGTACGAGTGACTTGGGCTCCCACATGGTAATGATGGTGTGTGTAATGATGTGTGTTTAATTCTGGAGAGGGAGAAACTTGGTTTAGTAACCAGGCTGTCTCTTTTTGCATTTGACAGTCACTATACAGAACAACACCAGTGTCTATGATTGGTGATTGATGACCCTACTGCCCTGACGAAATTGCCTTAAAGCAGTGTTGGCAATGAAACATGTCGGCCTAGTACGAAGTGGTCTGCATAAATGCAGCCGGTTTTAAATTTGAATAGGTGCACAAGTGAATAATAAAGTTGGTAATTGTGCTACTTATTTCAATTTTACTTTCACTGGGTCTTGTTGTTGTGGTAGTTGTAATACACACATCACATTGTTATTTTTCGCAGTAATTTTTGGGACACATCTTTATTATTTAAGGCAAGATGGCTACCAATGATGAGCTAAGTGGGCATAGCTGGTGAGTACCAATCAGCAAGCTCTATTGGTGGTGCGCACGTGAGGTGCCATCTTGTCCTTTCACGTTTTTTTCTTAAGGTTCACACATAGATTGATGTAACCTTTTTTTGATACATTATCAAAGGTACATCCCTATATGTATAGGGGGTACGGAGGTGTAGTGACTGTCATATGTAAAAGCTTTTTAAAGAAAATTTAGGCAGTAAAGTGGGAGGACACTACCTCTGGTGAAAGTGAGGAGTGTTTATGGGAAAAAGAGTGATGGAATCCTCTCCTCCACTTATATAATTATCCTCAAGACGAGGAGCCTTTGATGAACAGGTCTTTGTATTTATATTGTACAGTGCAGCAAGTAACCTTGCTGCTCTGCCCTGCATCAAAGGGAGAGGGCAAGAATGCACCGTATTTGTCCAGTAAGGTGCATTCCTGTCCTTTCCCCCTGTGCTGGCGCTGTTTCAGCAGCCTAGCACCATTACAGGCTCCCTTGCACCATCGGGCAAGGGGGTCTATGTTGTAGGCAGGATTGTGTTTGTGCAGAAAGGGGCACCTTCCTGCCCGAAAACAATCCATAGAGGCGTTTTCCTCCTGCAATGTGTGCCGCAGAATGTAGCACACATAGAATGAGGGAAAAAACGAGGAGTAATAAATATATTTCTCCTCGTTACGCCTGCCCTAGGGAGGCGTAAGATTTTGACGCATTCCTGGGTTTACAAGACCTTGTAAATCTGGGAATGCGTAAAAACCCATGGGAGTTGCGTGGGAACACCCACCGCAATGCCCATGTAACGCCTCCCTGAGCAAAGTAAGGCAATGCATCGATTTGCACTGCGTTGCCTTACTCAAGATTTATGAGGCCACTCAAAGCCACGCAGGGTGGCTTTGCATGGCTTCCTAAATCTGACTCAGAGCCTTGCGTCACGCACGTACCAATATGTGTGGCGCAAACATGATCCAAGGCTCTCATAAATATGCCCCTGTGTTAGTAAAATACACTCATGGTTTCAGTTCTGACACATGCCAGGCATAACAAGGTATGCTCATTGCCAGGCGCCAGCATAAACCACCTTCTTGCTAGTTAGTAAGACTCTTTGTGGGGGTGGGATGGGGTTCACTCTGCTCAAGCAGCAGCAAAACACTTTGTGGAGGACATTTTCATTGTAGCAAGAGCATCTTGAACATGAAGAGCTGTACACAGAACTGTGTGTGTCTATATGTATGTGTGTAGGTGCGAGTTTAAGTGAGACATTTATAGATACAGCGGTATGATGGGGATTTTATTTTTTATTTATTTTTTACATATTTATACTACACATATTTAGAAGCTGAGGCACAGATAGTTGGTGATGTACCCAGAAGGTGTGGTTAAAAACCAGAACCCAGATGCCAAGGGCAACCAATTAGCTACTAAACCACATCTCTTCCTTCCAGGGAGAGGCCCTGGCGTCCCAGAGACATGAACTAAGACCATGTAGTGCCACAATCTAGTATTGCAATGAAAGCGGATTCGAGGTGTGGCAGCAGATGGCAATAGGAAAGAACAAAGTGCATCTTACTGAATGCACGCTACTAGACTGCCACATATGTCCCTCTCTTCTTGGCACTGGAGACCCTAGAGAGAGGGACCTGGGTGTCTGTAACAAGTGCACACCTGTGAGTCGTTCCTCTTTAGCTCTTCAGTTTACTCTAAGGAACGCTTATAGTCACTCCGTTTCTGCTGTGCCTGCCTGGTGGTGACTTAAAATAAAATGTAAATCCAGTATTTGTAAAGCGCGAACAGCTACCCGAAGGCATCCCGGCGCTGGGGGCCGTCGGGAAGATTAAGCAAGCTATTGCCCAGAGTCACATGGTGCTGTGCTGACCTGCCACCGGTGCCGGGGATCGAACCGTGAGCCCCTGTCGATGGTGTTGGATGGACGGTTAGCTCATTTACCACAGCTGGCTGTATACAGTCCACACATGTGAGTTGCTCTCCTCTCACTCCAGGTTACTACAAAGAGCATCAATCATGACTGTCTGTGTACAGTGTATGCCGTGCAAGGGCGTAGCTATCAACGGTGCAGAAGATGCAGTGGCACCATGGCCCAGATGCCTCGAAGCCCCGCTCAACCCAGGCAGGGGGCTAATTTTCTTTTCTTGCATTAGGGCGTGTGGCACCTTCGCTGCGCCACCGATGAAGTAGACTGCCCGGGTCCTAAGGAGTGGATTTGATAGAAGAGACCCACAGTAAGGCAGAACAACTGCACATAAATATATAGTGCGTACATTCCATCTCTCACTCCTCTTTCTACTTCTATACTCATAGGGATAGGGGCTTAACATATTATAGAACACCATTGTGGTCATTCGCGTATGATTCGAAAATACCTCCCACATAGACCGCTCTGCAGTTCTACACTCTTCCAACAAAGCAGTCAACTATAGCGTGGATGATACCTGTCAATAATGCACGTCAGCGTCTTCTCAGAGGTATAAAAGGATGTATAAATGCAACTACAATACATCATATACAGCAGTTATACTCAAAGTATGGCCCGGAAGCCGCATGCAGCCCTCCTGACCTTTACATGCGGCCCCCTGCTCAACCGCAGCACTGGGCTCCTGGTTTCTCAACTCAGCACTAGCATTGAGAAAGAAGTTAAATAAACAGGCAAGCCTTTATTTAAAGGTTAATTAAAGTTAAAGAAAGGAAGTAACTAGGTTATCCAGCCCCGCTTAACTTTAGAAACACCCTTAATTTTAAAGACATCTTGTAGAAGAAAGTGTAAAAATATGATAAGGTCTTTTCAAAATTAATAAAAGGTTTTTCATTCAATACAGAACCGTTTCACCTTAGTACATGATATTATATCAGTGCATTAAGGATTTTTTTTTTTAAAGCGATAGTTTTCAAACATAGTTTTCAAACATGTATTCTTCCCCCCACCCTGACAAAAATGTCAATAGTGAACTAAGATGCAAGTCATTTGTCAAGTGAACTCTTTGGGCTGGGTTCCTGTTATACATGAACAACATTGTAGTTTATTAAATCAAATACAGGAGAAGGTTTTGTACAGTGCATATCCTGTAGTCCTGTATTTCAACGTCTTTTTTATGTGTGATAATTAAAAAAAGGAGGGAAACTGAAATAAAACTATTGCCTAGGATCACACATTTTGGTTAAGTGGGTAAGCCGAGATTAATTCCAGGTTTTCAGCCACTAGATGTATATGCTTCGCTTCCCCTACACCCACCTTACTGGCACCACCACCCCCGTCCAACCTGGAACCCACCGCTCCAGACCGCCACACTGCTGGGATCAATGCAGCCCTCGGTCACATCATAGACAAAAACTTTTTGGCCCCTGGGAAAATGTTTGTGAGTAACCATGATATACAGGTTATGCAGAACGCAATAGCCTGACTCTCTCTCGGGCACCCCACACACATGCATCACCCCACACCTCAAAGTGCTTCACTGGCTCCCTGTACACAAACGAGCACTCTTTAAGGTCCTCTCCCACATGTACAAAGCCTTGCACAATGTAGACCTCGCTTTCCTCAACAGCTGCATCAACTTCCACACCCCGACCAGAAACCTACTATTGAGGTCGGCTTTTGGCATGGGCGAACAGGGCCCAGGCCCAGGGTGCCAACCTTTAGAGGGGCTCACTGACCTGCCTGCATGAAGGTTGTGCATGCAGGAGTCTCCAACTGACTGGGCTGCAGTGACTTCCTAAAACTGCTTTTAATCTTTTTCCTTTTAATACACTGCAGGCACAGTGTTTAGCACCTATTAACTCCCACAATTCCCCTCTAAACCTCCCTCTCACCCCTGCCATCCCACATTTTCACACTCCATTACCACACCACCTTGTCACCAGTGTGAAGGAGGTAAGATGTGAGTAATTAAGGTGGGTTAGGGGATGCACAGAAATGTTTGTGCTCAAAGGCAGTCACTGCCGGAAGTAGCAACAGGCCTGTGAATAGAAACTGGACCCCCTATTGCTTCTTGCTTTAGTGACTGGCAGCAGCCTGGATGCCAGTGTTTTTCCTCCCAGGGCCCTATCTGAGCAAAGACCGGCTCTGCCTGCGATTGGCCAATCTCCTGCCCGCTCACATCCCTCGCATCAGCAGGGCTGGTTGTTGCGCCTTCTCATACCTCACACCCTAGGCCTGGAGCGACCTCTCCCTGCACATCAGAGTCGCCTCTTCAGTCCTTAGATTTCACAAGCAACTGAAAACATGGCTCTTTATCAGGACCCCAGGCTCGGCCAGCTCAGTTCCCGTCTTATCTATCGCCTGAATACCCTCCCGGGAGAGATGTGCGCTCTACAAATACTCATATCATAACCACACCTGCCAACTCACATGGAGCCACCGTGTGACGCACAATATTTGCTCCCATCACATGGTCTCCCAGTAAGGAGCCGATATCCCACTGTGACAGAGAAAACGAGCTGAAAACCACTGTAAATAGTTCCAGCTCATTTCTAAGGCTTTGAACTGGCGACACCCATTAACGGGTGTGAAAACACCCCAGGACATCGGCATTAGGCTCAGCATGCTTTTTTTGGGGGGGGAGGAGGGGGCTTTGGGGCAGGTGGAGTTCAAAAGTGCCTCGTAGGTACTTCTCGGCATGAGGCCCTGTCTCCTCCAAGGCCCGCCCCCTCCTCACATGGTGAGATTGTTCTTCTAGTTGGCAGGTATGCATAACATATACATGTCCACAGGGCTTTAAGTGGGCCGGGTCCTGCCAGTGCTCAGTATGCCGTCCCTGTCTGGCTCTCCATTGCTGCCCTCACCCTCAGGGGGAAAAATAATCTTAACTCTGCAGCAGTACCACCCTTCACTGCCTTTTTGCAACTTCAAAGAGAATCATTGTAGGTCTTTAATAGTCTCATCATAACAGAACTGAAGCATTTTCAATATTATATACAACGAAGGTGTAGTTGTTGCTTATTTATCTTATACAACTAGCAACCATTTACAAAGCCAATAGCCCTGGCTTGTTGTAGGTGTAATGTTACTTGTTGTATTCTATATCTGGATGCAATGACAGAAACAGCAAAATACCAGTCGGCCAGCACATTATGCTAAGCACAGGTTTTTAGCTTAGACGTTATAAGCCACGCCCTTACTTATATAAGCCACTCCCCTTTGAGAGATCTCCCAGTTTTTTCATCCCACTTAAAGCCCTGCATATCCAACCGTATAGCACATTAGAGACCCGGTATCCGAGGTCTGTACTGTCTAAGCTACCATCAGTGTTTTGGGCCCATGCCTTTCCTCTGAAGCCGTTCCATCTCGCAATAATTCAGGCCGTGTTAGAACAGGCTTTTGGGTCTTCTCTTCCTCACAGCCTCCGGACTTACATGCTCAACTGGCTGCGAACAATAATGTTTCCAAGATGATGCAGGCAGAGCAAGTCATTCGTTCCTAAGAATACAATGGTATCTGATTTTAAGATTTTATTATTCAAGCTCTCCTTTCTAAGCTAGAAAAAACCAGCTGTGGAATTTACGCATTTTTGCCCCTATGTGATATCCTTCTATTTTTTTCCCCCCACACCAGCCTTCATTCCCCGAAATCCAAAGATTCCTCTCGTGTGCGTGTGTTCGATTTTTTTTTTTATTATCCCGATTACTCTAGCTAAGTCTATGGAAGGCAGTTGACCTGTGTGGAGGGTGACGAGTAGTCCAGGTATGGTGGCGCCCTCCAAATGAGTGAGGTGAAGGGTATGCTTGCTGTTTGTAAGTAACTCTGTCCTGAACGGGCTCTCATTTTTGTTGACAGAGCTCTTCACCCTGTTGACGTTTGAACACGCTGCGCTCGAGCATGCTGCAACCTCCACGTGACGCTTGGCGCGGTGTCCCGGCTGGCAGCCTCCAGTAACCTTTACCCTAGTTCTGCCTCAGACAATCATCGGCTTAGCAAAGGGGGGGAAGTGGTTAAAGGCTGCGCTACCAGGTCGCAGGGACGTCTAGCCTCTGACCTCCTAGGTCTGGGTGCTGGCTGGTCTGTGGTGACGTCTACAAGCGGACTCCGTGCCTTGGCCAAGCCTTAGCCATAGTATAGCTTGAAACTCCCGGCGACCAGTGGCATAGAAAGGATGCCACCGGCCCCAGTACAAGCGAGAAAATGCCCCCAGCCCTCAATGGGGTAATAATAGAAATTTTTGGGGGTATAGCAAGTTCCTCAATCATTTGGTCGCAGCAAACGGCCCTGCACATACTGATAGCTAAGCCTTTGTGTGCTAGTTTTGTGTGCCATCTGCAGTAGTTTTAACTTGTAATGCGAAATTTTGTTTGTTTAAAAAAGTGCAAAGGCTCAAAGTTTTTATTAGTACTGCCGAGAGCCAGGGATTCCGAATACAGAACTTGCATAGTTTTGTGATTCTGCCTCGAGCTTTTTCCTCTCACCACCCACAATTCATCTCGCTCGACCTCACTCTCGCGCGTTCTTTGCTGTCCTAGCTTTCCTTTATCATTTTTCCAGCTTTCTCTTCCTCCTCCTCATATTCCCTATTCTGCCTTTCTCTCTCTTGCTGTAAGGCAAGTCCGTGCCGCCAAAATGAGCGTCGGTGCCCACCAGCTGCAACCACCGGCACACATTGAACACCGACGCTTCCCTTTCAGCAGAGAGGGCTGAGTGCCTTGAAACGGACGAGCAGTCCACAACGCTCAGCTGACAGTATTTTGTAGAGTCCGCCTCCACAGCCTCCACACACTAGTTCCCCTTTTGTGGGAGGTGGATCTATCGCCCCTGCTCCTGTTTCACCCCTGCCACGAGCTCATTCCATTGCAAAGGTTCCGTGACTCACTAATAGGGTAATCTCATAACAGAAGCGTTTCTGCTCCTCTGCAAGAACATATAGTATCACGAGACGGACTACTGAGTGCATTCCTTTTGCTTTTTTTTATTTGATCATGTCTGTCACTACAGTCAGTAGATTGGAGATGTGACCTTGCGCCTAGAGCTGTCTACTAAGAAACTACAGGGGAACCAACTTCTAATCCTGGCATTGTATCAACATCCTGTGATTCTGGGCAAACCACTCAAAACTCGCCCTGTTCAAAAGAAATCAAACGGTAACATTTTTCCGGTGCTCATGTAACGCTCTCTGTTTGCTCTGCCAAGTTTGCGCTGTGCAGAAATAAAAAGATAAATAATAATAAAATAGCAGTGGGAGATCTGAGCATTGGCGCTAGCAAAAGACACTCCTTGCGGGTTACAACACTTCCAACCTGCGCCCTAGAAAAATCGTTGCCGTTCACAAAATCAAAACTTACTGTGTATCAGTCACTTCCCGCTTTTATTAAATAGAATGCAAAGAAATTATGTAAATATTCCCGGAGCCCTGAAGATTGTCCTAGAAGACACCTCACTCTTTCTCTTTTTTGTAAAGCTCTTTTTATTGCATATAAAGCAAAAAAATAACCAATGACACTAAAAATAATACATTGTAGCTCCCCAACACTGCCATACAAATTCGAAATCCCCCCGCCCCCCAGTGCTCCCACCTATGCCCAGGGTTGGATTGGGATAAAAAAAAATAGGCCCGGACACCCTAAAAACAAGCATTTACAATGCAATAGGTCTCGCATTAGCGAGAGTTTAAGCTATTGGCATTGTAAATGACAATGCCTTTAATTTATGTTTTTACAAACAAAACAAATAAAAAGGCATTGTCATTTATAATGGCAATAGCTCAAACTCTTGTAACTGCGAGACCTATTGCTTTGCAGATGCTTGTTCTGTGTCTTGCAATAGGCTCGTGGGCAGAACTGTGGCCTACAAGTGGCGCGTTGCAGAACTGGGAACTACTGGAGCCTGGAAGATTCACACTAACAGGTCAGGGATTTCCTGGGACATCGAGGGGCTCATTAACGGAGCTAGGGGTTTCTGAGACGTGAGAGAGGTTTAGGAACAGAGCTGGATCTTTGTAACTCTGAGCATTACAAGAGGCTAACAGACAGCGCAGGGGGGTTCTGTGACTGGTCAGATACACATCGCAACAGTGTGTTCTCGGAGGGTGTCACGAGAGCTGAGGCGTTCTGCAACCTATGAGTGCTTCACGGGCAGAACTGGAACTTTTAGAGCTCTGGGAGAGGCTCATTGTACTGAGCTGGCATGTGCTGCTCTCAGAGGTACTTGCAGGGCTTTAAGTGGGGGGGGGTCTGTGGGGGTCTGAGCACCCCCAGTTTTTTTGGGGGGGCCTCAAAAGGGGTCTCTAGGGGCTCTATTTTCGGGCCTCAAAGGTCAAAGGTAGGGTGACCAGACGTCCCGGTTTTTGTTTGGTGTTTCTGGTGAGCATGCGCGCGCACTGCTTAAGGCGTGATGTCATTGTAGCAGGAAGGGAAATCCTTTGAAGAGAGACACTTTCTCTCGGGATTTCCTTCTCTTTGAACACGCAGCGCCACCTACGTCATCGTGCCAGCCATCGGCACAACAGCAGCTGGTTAGAACCGGCACGACCCTGCTTTTACGGCCTGCAGCAAGATTTCTCCAGCAACCAGTGTGACCCTGCTCTGCCTTAAAGCAAGCGAGGGACGAGGGTCTACAACAGAATCCAGCAGCAGTGACACTACCACTACCAGTGCAGCCCTGCCCCTGTTGGCCCGTCATCTCTATGCCTCAAAAACCTGTCTGATTTCTCTAGATACATACCTGCCCGTCTTTTTCTCAATCATATGTCTATTTCTAACCAACCGACCGTCCACCCATCAGTCAGTTTATCCATCCATGGGTCGTTTCATTTACATTATATTCCCTTCTGTGTGTTAGTCCGTCCAGGTGTCTGCTTCTGTTTACTGATCGCCTAATAAATAACGTTTACAGTAACACGTATGTGATAACGTGGAACCACACATGTCAAATCACACATAGGATGAACAATAACACATGAAATACATACCGACGTTGGCATACACTCTAGCGCCGGTGCTCGCACACACAACCTGTGAGCCTTCAGAAGGACTTGTGCCAGCGCCGGAAAATACCAATAAACCACCCAGCCACTGAATATAATAACTCTAGATGCATTAGGAAGGGAGTTGATATATGTATATATATATATATATATATATATATATATTACAGTTTAATATAGCTCTGTCTCGACCCGAACGTATTGGAGCTCTTTACGTGAGCTACATGAGCACTAGTTACATTACACAAGATCATATACATTTTGGGGACTGAGGGGCACAGTGAGATTAAGACTTAATCTCACTGTGCCCCCAGCCCCCCAAAATGTATATGATCTTGTGTAATGTAACTTGTGGCTGCATTGAAAATGTTCAGGCACAATTCAGAAGTAAGTAGATATCTCAAGTCAATAGTAAAGCCGACCCAGACCGACCCCTCTGAGTTTCATTTTCATCACTTTCACATTGCTCTGCTCTTCCTATGTTTACTAACACTGATGTAATTAAGTCCTGTGTGACTGTTAGACCTGGCATCCTTGGCGTGGTTTCCCTGACTTTTTGCCTCTACCTCCTACATTTTGAGACTGTGAGGGATTTCGTTTTGCTGGTTTAGATGCTTTGGGCACTTTGCCACTGCTGATCAGTGCCAAAGTGCAAGTGCTCCCTGGTTAAATTATTACTGTGATTGGTTATCCATGATTGGCATATTTGTTTTACCAGTAGGTCCCTAGTAAAATGCACTAAGTGTGCCGGGCGGGTAATTCAAATGCTACTAGTGGGCCTGCAGCACTGATTGTGCCACCCACATGAGTAGCCCTAAAATGGTGTCTCAGGCCTGCCACCGCAGCGCCTGTGCGCAGTCTTGTAGAGACCATTTCTTCATGCTTATGGGTAAAACTCAATGGTCCTCCATTTGAAACATTTGACGCAAAGCTGTATGTAAAGAGTTGCCTGGCAAAAGGTAGAAGGTCTGCTGAAGAAAATTGTTGTGAGAAACCCCAGCAAAATAGACACAGTGAATATCTTCAAGGGTTTTGGGAAATCCTGCAATAGATTTCTAAGTAATGTAAATAATTTTTACATGTTTTTTAAAGTGTTTGGTATTTTATGGCTTATACTTAATAAATATACCTTTTTGCCTATTTTATTATCCTTTGCTGGATGCGACTTCATGATTTTCTTAAGCACACAATGCTAGTTATCTTGATTTAGACCACGCCCCTACTCGGATAGGCCACACCCCTTTAAGAAATTTGCCACGCCCCTTTTAGAGCACCCCCAGTTTTTTTTTCCCACTTAAAGCCCTGGGTACTTGTATAAAGCATAATAATGTTGCAGAATGAGGCAAACAAGAATTAGAGAACAAACCGCACCAAGATAAGCTGGGAAGAACCTGCGTTTAGAAACAAAGTCAAACTCGGGAGGAAGGGTGTTTGCGGAGGGGGAGTTGAGGGAAGTAACAAAGCAAAGTTGTCGTGGTTTACTTCAGCAGTGATGGCGAAGAGAGCGTGCCGATGCAGTGAAGGGGAGAAATGAGACAGCGGGAAGTTATGTGATCAGGGAGTAGGGTGACCAACTGGCATAGGTGCAAATTCAAGACGATTAGTGTAAACATTTAGGACAAAGGGTCAAAATTCAGGACAGAAGGTCAAAATTCAGGACTAAACCTCGGGACAAAAGGTAAGTTTTACAGACCCATCAGTGCTATTGTGAGATGTAAAGCGGCACGCATAGGATGTAGCTAATTGGGACCTGCAGTGCTGCACTAGAGTGCAATCCTCCGAGTGGCCAGCTTAATGTGTCAGATCACTTCAGGTATTCCATGTCTGTTCAGCTGGGGATGACTTGCATAGGGGCTGGTACAGTACTGAGTAATGGATAAGACCCATAGCAGACGGGTCTTGTGTGAGCGTACGAGCATTAAGCAGGAAAAGGGAGTTATTAACCAGTCTGCATGAGCTATAATTGGCTGAACACTGCTGAGCGTTATGGTAGTATTGTGGGTGAGAGTGGTTAGATCAGAGTTGACATTGCTATATAATGCACTGGCTAGCCATATATCAGTCCTCCTTACTTTACCTGTATATTGGAAATAGTATACTGATTGGGCTTTTTCCTTTCTGTGGGCTGTAAACTGCAGATTCTCACTGATGCACAGAAGTGTGTTACAGACTAGAAACTATATACACTGTTAAAGCATAATTGTAGGGCAGAAGGAGGCACCGTCTTTTAAATACAGAACATTTTCTATTGAATGGAAGCAAAATGGCAACATGCAGTTTTACTGATAAAACTATATAGAGCACAAATACTAATGTGTGGAAATTTGGTTTCGGAAAATATGTATCATTTGAACCTCACCAAGTGAAATGTCTTGATTGTTTTGATCCTATTAAAACTCTGTTTCCAGCACACTTCTGAATTACAAACAAGTGGTCCATTTGTGGCTTCCTAACTGCTATGTTTTGAAACATTTGCACAGTTCATTTGCAGACATTTAAAAGTTGTGTGTTACAAAAACTGACAGTTTACAGCCTTTGTTTTCGCACCCCCAAGAAAATTTGGGAAAACACAGTGCATTCTACAACACATTTGTCATTATATATCAATTGTATTAGCTTCTAAAGCGTAGTAAATGATGACTTTACTGTGCACTAGGATACGACAATCTTTGATGGGGCTCTTCAATGATTCCCTCACTATCACCAACAGTGCCTCTCTCTCACATGTATTTCATTTGTTTTATAGCGCCTCTCATACCAGTGTAGGGTGCCGGAGCACTTTACATCACACACACATACAGAGACAATGAATCATTCGTGTGTAAAACAGTGTATAGAAAGTGTTACATAAGGCAGCAGAGACTACAAGGTGTAGGATGCACGTCATCCATACTGGTAGGCATTTTGTAGGAGTGCTTGGTCCGAAGAAGCTCAAGCTCAGGATTCAGAACATAACACAGTAGTTAGCTTTGACTTTAATGATAAGAATTTATTACTACCCAAACAAACCTTTTTTAGCAACATCAGGATAATGAAAAACTGGGAAGAAAACATAACTTTATAACCTGTACCATGCAGCTTGCATGCAGCTCTTTGATGGCAGTTAATAGATCACTGGGCTAGATTACGTATGTAACTTATCAACTGCGCAGTAACAAAAGAATCTCAGTGACAAAAGCAGTAACCCACTGAGCTCTGCACATAAAATACTGTTCTTTGATATGTATGGTACACATTCTTTGCAGCAGGCATATTAACCCTCTGTGCTACCTTAGATGATTCAAAACTGCCACTAAACAAAACTCCCATCTCTTTCCAGCAGGTACATTAGTCACCAGAGATATTGTGACACTTTTATTGTTGTCTGAAAACAGCTGTATATGCAAGGAAATTTGCAGTGCCAGCCCCAGTAACAAAACCGCCCCCCCACCGCCCCTCTTCCAGCCTCCCAGGGAAATGCCCAATGCTGGGTACGGCCAGTCCGGCCGTGCTACCTTCCTCCTATGGTGCCCCTTAACCAACACATAGACCCTCTCATGTGTATTCAATTTATTTTATAGTGCTACTCATCCGAAGTATGTACGGCAGGGTGTCGGAGTGCGTTACATCACACACATATTATATAGAGACAATGATTCATAAATGTGAAAGTCAATGTATAGGAAATGTCACTTAAGACAATGAGGGCTACAAGGTGTAAGAGTCAGCATGGGCGGGGCCACAGGGGCGGTTGCCCCGGGCGCAATAATCTTAGGGTGCAAAATTTTAAAAGAAACAAAAATTGTGGTGGAAGGGACTCAAGTGACGTTGGTGCTATTGTCTGCAAGTGCAGGTTATGTTGTCTTGCCCGCCTTTCCTCACAGAAGGGTTGCCCGGAGCTGTGCCCTCATGCATCTCTCATGGTCTCGGGGCAGGTGGAGGGCTGCTCGCGCTGCTTCCCGATGGCATGGGAGCTATGCCGCCTAGCGGCACAACAGTGGAACGTCTCTCTCTTGTGGTACCACGGCGCCATACAAGGAATTAGTTTCTGCTTTTTGGCAGGCAGAAGGAGAGGATCATTTCAAGCCCGAGTTCTGCGCTTGCTGCCTGACGTCATGTGTCGGTTTGGGATGGCGGGTTGAGTCAACCCGGGGTGTGGTATCCATTCATTCTTTCATCTTTCATTCAGTCTTTCACCATTCATTCTGTCCTTCCATCTGTGTGCCCATCCATATCCAAACCTATTCAACCATTTCCAAACCCATCCATCATCTATCCTTCCATCCACCCTTTCACTCATCCATTCCATCCGTCCACCCTTTCACCCCATCCATCTATCCACCCTTTCACCCCATCCATCTTTTCACTCTTAATCCACCTTTCCACCCATCCATCCACCCATGTACCCTTTCATCCATCCACCCATGTACCACCCTTTCACCCATCCAGCCATCCTTTCACTTACTCATCCATCCATCCATTCACCCAGTCACTTATCCATCCGTCCATCCATTCCCAATTTCACTCATCCATCCTTTCTCCCAGCTCTTCACCCTCCCTTTCATTCATGTATGCATTCTTTCACTCATCCATCCTTACATCCTTCCTTTCACTCATCCATACACCCATTCACCCATCCATCCTGTCAATCATTCATCCATACTTTCATTCATCCATCCATCCTCCCTTTCTCTCTCCATCCCCTTTCACTTAGCCATCCCTTCACCCACCCACCCATCCATCCACTCATGAATCCATCCATTGACCCTATCACTCATCCATCCATTCTTTCTCTCATCCATCTATCCACCCTTTCACTCATCCATCCATTCTTTTGCTCATCTACCCTCCTTTTCACTCATCATCCATCCTTACATCCACCCTTTTACTCATCAGTCCATCCATTCACCCTTTCACTTATCAATTCATCAATTCATCCATCATTTCACTCATCCATCCACCCATTCACTCGCCCATCATCCACCCTTTCACTCATCCATCCATCCTTTCACTCATCCATCCACCCTTTTACCCATCCAGCCACACTTTTACCCATACAACAACCATTCCACCCATACATCCACCATTCCACCCATACATCTATTTATTTTCCCTTTATCTAATCCATCCTTCCAATCACTCATCCATCCTTTCTCTCATTATCCATCCGTTCGCCCTTTCACTTATCCATTCATCCTTTCACTAATCCATCCAGCCATTCACCCATTCCTTCACTCACTTACATACCCACCTTTTCACATTAATTATGAGCTGTGCCTTTGTCTGCAGAGTTGCAGACAGAAGAGGCCTATCAAGAACTTCACCCTTGCTGTAGTTCCTAAAGCAAGTGGTGGGGCACAGGAGGGTTCACTATGCCCCTGCACATAGGCAATCTGAAACCTTGGAAGTCATGAGTCATGCATGATGCATAGTGCCAGGACGTGAGGCGACTGTGACATGGTGTTGTTTCCAGGGCTTTAAGTGGGTTGAAAAAACTTGGGGGTCTCTCCAAATGTAATTAAGGGCATGGCTTAAAACACATAAGCTAAAAATCTGTGCTTCCCATAGTATGCTGCCCGACTGGTATTCTGCTACTTCTGTTATTGCATCCAGATATATAATACATTACACCTACAACAAGCCAGGACGATTGGCTTTGTCAATGGTTATTAGTTGCATAAAATTAAAAAAAACAGCAACTATGGCTTCATTTAATACAATATTGAAAATGCTTCAGTTCCAAAATGATGAGACTGTGGAAGAACTCTAACCCCTTCTTTTTAACTTCTTTCGCTGGCTTCTTCTCATGAACTGGATTCTGTACAGTTTTTCCATCTGGTGAGGTGCAACATTATTCCTTATGTAATGTTAAAACAGACTGCCCTGCCCTAGACCGAGGCTGGAGCAGGCCCACCACATGCTTTAAAAGCCCAGACTGGCCCATTGTCATTCTGTATATGACAATCAGCCGGCAGACAGAATGACAATGGGCGGGGTGCGGCTGCTCTTGTGCTCAGAGGAAGAGTTGGAGGCAGCCCCATCAGTTAGCTGAGGCTTCTCGTAGGGGAACAGTGCTACTCCCTGCAATGCCCAAAATTACGGACAAAAGGCATCCGTAAAAGGGATCATCACGGACAACAGACGTGAGATCCAAATCACGGACGGTCTGTGAAATTTACGAACGGTTGGTCACCCTATCAGGGAGCAGACTGTGATAAAGTGCTCTTGCACAACAGCTGCACAGAAGACGCCCCTTTTGGAAGGATTCTGCAACACTCACTTGTGCAATGTGAGCCAGAGCAGATTGTTCTTGCTACGAGGGTACCACCCTGCCCACGCCATCAGCAGAAGAGACTGTTTCCTCCCCGGTCTCAGACTTGCACCTACTTTGATCGTGATCCAGCTGACATGCGGTCTCTGAAATGAGGCATCCTTGTAACTAAGGTGTAGTACAGTCGCACAAACAAGGCGCCAAAACAAAATTTCACTGATGTGCTGTATTTTTAGTTAAAGTTTGGCATTGATGCGTGATGGGTGAGCATTAAAGAAGAGACTCTCCCTGATTGGCTGAAAGTCTCATACCAGCAGGATAGATTGCTCCTTTATGCTGGACATACTGTGAGGAGGCACCCAAGGAGACGAGCGAGTGGCAGCTGCGTGCAAACCCTTCTTGAACGTTGTTAAAAGGCACATTCCCTGCAATAATAAGCAGGGGGAAGGAGGAGACACCCAAGAAGACGAGCGAGCTGGAGTGTTAAAAGGCGCGCTCCATCAAATAAGAAGCAGGGGTGAGGAGGAGGATGAGTCAGCCTAGGAGAGGAGCGATCTGAAGCACACGGAACAGCTATTAAATACATAAAGAAATAAAGGCGCGCAGGCATGTGAGAGGTGGGAGGGGTCTGCTTTGGGGGGGAACAAAGGAGGAAGCGTGCAAGCAGACTTCTGCATCCGTGCAGCGGGAACGGAGCGTACTTAAAACTTTAAAAGAACTGCAAAGTAGGTTAGGAAGTGACCGCCATTACCGAAGCTGGCATCCCGTGCGTGCTGTGTCCCTTAATGATGTTAATAGTTCTCGGAACTGCTAATGAAAGCTCCAGAGTTAGGACACAGTATAAGTTCCAGTCCTCATGGGAGGTTACAGATGAAGACAAGGCGGTACTAAGGAGGGACTTACAAGCCTATTAAGGAATCAGAAGCCAGCATTTACGAAGGACAGTGACACAAGCCAATAACAAATATGGGCGAGAGTGGGCGGGGCTGCAAGTGCATACTCCAATACAGCATGGCTTGCAGAGCTGCGCATGCGCTGCACAGGCTTGACCTAAAAAGTGGCCCACATATGCGGACTGCGCCTTTTCACAAAACGCTGCTAAAGTGTTTTAAAGTATTATGAAAAGAAGGAGAGGGGTGCTCTAGGAGAAGCATGTTTTCTTAACTTCACTGAGATTAAAAAAATGCAAATGTTGCCAGGACGCTTTGTGCATGGATTAGTTCACAGTGGTGAACCACACCTGAATATAAGTGAGGCCTTCTGCTCAGGCCCTCTGCTCAATCTGCATACATTAATGAGCCGGCCCAGCGAGAGACTGGGAATGACACCTCCACCCCTTTGGTAAAAGGGAGGTAATAAAGACCCATCTGCCTCCAGAAAGGCCGCCTAGCCCCCTACTGGGCCGCGGGCAGCATCTGAACAACACAGACACTGCCCAAATCGGCCACCACGCTGTCCAAAAAAGCGGCCCACAGCTGCATCTCCGATACCGGCCCATTGCCCGAGTGCCCGCCTTACCAATCCGACCCTGCCCATGCCCAAACAGTTCACAAGGCGGCAGCAGAGCCCAGGAGTTCCTGATATACACCATCAAAATCAGTACTCTCAATAGGGGCACATAGCCCATTGTGATGATCATTCCATTTCCCCCAAATTTTGGCCCATTTCTTTGGACAGCCCCTGCCCTCATAGACTACTCCTTCCGCTAGCATGCATCAGTCCATGTCTTGCTGCCAGTTTTTCAGTTGTGGTGCCAATTCGGCCCTCCATGCCCGCATGATATTGCACATAGCAACCATCCACCCCAGAGTCCCCCATATCTGGTACATTTGGGGAAGGTCAGTCGCATCCCAGACATTCAAGAGGCACCACTTTGCAGGGGCCCCCATTGCGCTCCCACAAACACCATTCAGGCATGAGACCACTGACTCCCAGTGCTGCTGAAGGGCCGGACAGCTCCATATCATGTGGAAAAATTCTCCTACTTGGCCACAATTCCTATGACACAATGCAGTATTTGCTCTGCCCATCTTCTCCATAGTAGTACATGCATAGTAGCATCTATGCAGAATTTTTTATTGCACTATTCGGAACCTGGATCTTATGGCCACCTCCTGGGGGGGGTGCAAAGCCTCGGGCCACTGATCATCCTCCAGGCCCTTGAGGTATTGCTCCCATTGTACGTGCGGCCGAGCTAGGGTATCAGGTGAGTTATTAATCAATTTACGGTAAGTAAGGGAAATTGCTTTTTTCGGGAATATGGTCTGTCAACAATCAGTCCTGAGCGGGGATGATTCGGGAAGTACCTCCCCCCTAGGCAACACCTTCTGCAATGTGTGGCGTATTTGCAGATAACGGTAGATTTCAGTGGGTCAAAATTGGTACTCACTTTGTAGTTCCGCAAACAGGATCACCCTTCCCTGTGTCCACAGGTGTCCCACTCTGGATAGACTAATTAGGTTTCATTTGTTAATGCCTCTGTGTGATCCCAATGTGCCCAATTGTGCAGTGTCCCACAGGGGTGTGGCCTGCGTAATCCTATCACGTCAGCCCATAGCATTCAGGGTTTTGTGCCAGAGGGTTAGTGTGACTGCAGTTGGGCCCGGGAAGGACGTGGTACATGCTCCTCCTTAAATAGCCGTGAGGTAGCCCCCAGGTTGTATAGCCTGCCTGTCCATGCAATAGGCTGGCTCTTCTCAGGTTAATGGCAATGAGTTGCGCTGCCCAATAGTATTTTTATATGTCAGGCAGGGCTATTCAGCCGTCATCCCAGCCCTTCATCAGTATTTTACTGGCTGTCCGTACAGGGCTCCCATCCCAGAGTAGTGTACGGGTTGTGCTTTCGATCACCTCGAAATAGGATGCCAGGAGTGGGTAGGATGTGTTCTGAAGTGCATAGAGAAAGCGGGGTAATATAATCATTTTAAGTAAGGCAGCTTTCCAGAGAAGCGGCAGGGGCAGGGCTGTCCAATGTTGGACATCCCTTTGCAGGCGCCCAAATGGAGGCTCCATATTGCAAGTATAGAAGACGTCTGGGTCTGTGGTAATGTAGATCCCTAGGTAGCAAAACTCCCCTTCGACAGTACGAGCTGCACGGTCACTGGGGAGGCGTGGTGCACATTCACGAACAAGATAAATGGTGGATTTATTCCAGTTCACGGTGTAGCCAGAATACCGACGGAACAAGGTGAGTATGTGCAGGATTCTATCAAGTGAGAAGACCAGATCTGAAATGTATGTAAAGTAGAATGTCATCTGCATACATTATTTCTCTTTTTAAACAATATAGCAGGAACTTGAGATTCTTTTTTTTAAATTACTTTTCGTTTTTAAAAGCAATAACAAACACACAAACTAGATAGTTTGTAAAAAAAAAAAAAAAAAAAAAAGCATTCTCAGGTCTTTCCAAGAAAGGGAGAATATTTTGAAGTCTCATACTTAAAATTTATTTTGTATCTTTCCTTCGGTGGAAAGTTTGTATCAATACTTGTCTTCACTGACACTTATTTTGTGGGACTGGGAGTTTGCTTATGATATGCACAGGCACTCCAAAAAGAACAGGATGCACTGCACGTGATCGTTGAGTGTGAGTGACGCAGTTGGTTACCAAAACAAGCATTGGCAAAGGCACCAGGCCTCGCCTATGCGAGATCTATTGGCTTTGTCAATTTTTATTTTTTTTAGCGTGTTATACATCAGCATGCCTGCTGTGCAGCATGGCTGAAAGTAAAAACAATATCTGACGCAGTCAATGCTGGCCGCGTAATGCCACTTTTTTTTTTTACTTTCATCCATATTGCACAGCATTTGTGCTGCTGTACAACATGGCAAAAACCATTAGCAAAGACAAATAACTCTACTATTTGGCTTTGTCGATGTATTTCTAAGCCATGTTGTACAGCAGTGTGTCTGCTGCGCCGCATGGTTGATAGTAAAAAAAAAAAAAAAAGCTCTATCACACGGCCGGCGTTGACCGCGTCATTGCACTTTTTTCTTACTTTCAGCCATGCTGCAGAGCAAATGTCCTGCTGGAAAACATGGCTTAAAAAAACAAGCATTGACAAAACTAATAGATCTCTGCAAAGCCCAAGCTATTGGCTTTGTCAGTGTGAATGTCTTTTAGCTATGTTGTCTAGCAGCACATCTGCTGTTCAGCATTGCTGAAAGTTACTGAAAGCCCAAAATGACCGAATGTTGAACCGACACCGAGTCTCTTCGCCCCCAATGTTGAGTTTATTATCCTGCCCCTCCTAGCAAAACAAGCATTGGCATAGCCAATAGGTCTCGCTTTTGGGACCTTATAAGTATTTAGTTATGCAGCACAATATCCTTACTGCAACAACATTAACTGTTGCATGGCTAAACACTTATAAGGTCCCAAAGGCGAGACCTATTGGCTATGCCTTTGGGACCTTATAAGTATTTAGTTATGCAGCACAATACCTTTACTGCAACAACATTAACTGTTGCATGGCTAAACACTTATAAGGTCCCAAAGGCGAGACCTATTGGCTATGCCAATGCTTGGCAAAGCATTGGCAAAGCCAATAGGTCTCGCCTTTGGGACCTTATAAGTGTTTAGCCATTCAACAGTTGTGCTGCATAACTAAATACTTATAAGGTCCAAAAGGCGAGACCGATTGGCTATGCATTAAAGAGTGTTTAGCCATGCAACAGTTAATGTTGTTGCACCAAGGATATTGTGCTGGATAACTAAACACTTATAAGGTCCCAAAGGCGAGACCTTTTGGCTATGCCAATGCTCGCCCCAACTTACCTATAGGCATTGAATGTGTATAAACCAAATTCAGGTGGGGCTAGGAGAAGTCGACCACCTCATATTGAGTATTATGAGATGTGTACAGGTAAAGGAAGGTTTGTGGAGAAAGGAGTTGACGTGCTCTTTAATCTTTTTGGCCTTTCGTTCTTTCTGTTAGCAATGATAATCTGATGCTGCTTTTGTAGCTCCTACCTGCAGTAGTTTGCCTACAGTTGTGCCGTTGTGAAAGGTGAGCGAAGAAGGAGGAATGGGATAGCAAGGAGGAGGAGAGGGAAGTGATAACCTGACAGTAGGAGAAACGGGTACAGCGATGCAGTGAGCTGTTAGTAAAGGGAGAGGGTGAAGGAGGTGGGAGAACAGAACAGGAGTGAAGGTGTAGAGTATGGGGAAGCCACAACAGGGGATGAACTGAAGTACAGTGAGCAGGAAGTATAGTGAGAGAACATGGTTCAAATAGTGTGAGAGCTGTGAAGTTAGGGACCAAGGGAGGGATGGATTGGAGGGGCAGTAAGAGCAGAAGACAATGTCAGGCTGTACATGTAAAGCCTCACTTAAAGTGTAGTGCCGCTGATGATAAGTAGTGGCACTGCGTAATAAGGCTCTCAAACCCAGAAGCGTATGTAAACGTAAAACAAAGCGGACTCTTTAATCTTTTTGGCCTTTCGTTCTTTCTGTTAGCAATGGGAATCTAATGCCGCTTTTGTAGCTCTTGCCTGCAGTAGTTTGCCTACAGTTGTGCCGTTGTGAAAGGTGAGCGAAGAAGGAGGAATAGGATAGCAAGGAGGAGGAGAGGGAAGTGATAACCTGACAGTAGGAGAAACGGGTACAGCATTGCAGTGAGCTGTTAGTAAAGGGAGAAGGTGAAAGTGGTGAGCGAACCGAACGGGACTGAAGGTGTAGAGTCTGGGGAAAGGCACAACAGGGGATGAACCGAAGTACAGTGAGCAGGAAGTATAGTGAGAGAAAAAGGTCAGAATAGTGTGAGAGCGGTGAAGTGAGGGACGAAGAGAGGGATTGGAGGTGCAGTAAGAGCAGAAGACAATGTCAGGCTGTACATGTAAAACCTCACTTAAAGTGTAGTGCCCCTGATGATAAGTAGTGTCACTGTGCCTTTATAAGAACAAGAGTTTTATAGCAGTCCTGTTCCTGCCCGGTTAGAAATAGAGCAGCATTGGTGAAATGCTTGTATTATATTGAGAAAAGGCATCACTGTCCCATTAAAAGCAAACAGCCCCGCTAAGAAAATCTACAACCTGTCGGACTAATGGGTGTGATATCCCGGATAACAAATGCTAGTACTGTCCAAATTAAAATACTTCGTCATCGCATAGAAGCGCCTCCTGTGCCAACGCATTAACAAATGCCTGCCCTCTTCTTTAATAAGGGAGAGCGAGAAGCGTGCAAATTAAAATACTTCGTCATCGCAGAGAAGCGCTTTCATGTGCCAACGCATTAACAAATGCCTGCCCTCTTGCAGTTCAGCAGCTGATGTGTACAGGCTCAGTACAACAGCCAGGGATGCGTCATCACCTTCCCGAGACCTGCAAAATTAAAGAACACCGAGGCAGAACTACAGACTTCCTTTTGACACTGCAGGAAAGAATTCCAGAAACAGAATGCCCGCATTTCACTTCTGCATGGAACTAAGAAAACAGGGTGTGTGAAGCTTGTAGTCAGTTTGATGAATCAACATGCCTGCCAGATACGCCAGTTATGTCATCACACATGGGGCACACATGTGCACCGCACGCTGCAGGAAAGTACACATTTAGAACAAATTATCCCAGGCTTTGACACTTTACTGTAACACAGATTGGTATTTGTAGGCATCCTTGTCCTTACAGAATTATTTTAGAGACAAGTTAGGAGCACGCGCACCTCCCGCTAAAAGTAAAAAAAAAAAAAAAAAGACGCGCGGCCGCCAGACGCGCTCTCTGGTGAGTGAGGGGGAGGAGCGGTGAGGGAGGGGGAGAAAAGCCAGATGGCGCCTCAGCGATACTTAAAGTGTAGTGCCCCTTAAATTAACTAAAAAAAAAAAAATAGCCAATAGGTCTTGCTTTTGGGACCTTATAAGTATTTAGTTATGCAGCACAATATCCTTGGTGCAACAACATCAACTGTTGCATGGCTAAACACTTATAAGGTCCCAAAGGCGAGACCTATTGGCTATGCCAATGCTTGTTACGTTTTCCTATGAAAAGGAATTTCGGGCAGCATCCGGAATAGCATCATGGTATAGAAAAATCTACACAAACGTATGGCAAATATTATTTGGCTAATTGTGAAGGCGCCATGTGATGTGTTTACAAGCTAGAGAGAAAGGCAACATTTAAAGTGAGCGTTCAGTGCCGCATAATGACGCATAAATGTACAGCTGTGCACATTCTCATTTCTCTGCACATACTTGTCGCGTGGTTGCTTGGCGGGGTACATGTGGCCGGTGCTTTGCTTTACTCAGCATTGTTGTGCATGTATATAGAAAGCTGTCTCTTCATAACCGTCATGGTAAACCCACAATCACGCCCTTCCCGGAACAGGCGATTACGTGTGTTCTTTAATGTGTGTTTTACACAGTGCATTAAGACAAGCCGCTGACCTTACTAATGCGCGTTCTCTATTCCCATGCCGATTCCAGTTAAGTGAGCATTCTCCACATTAAATGCACTCGAAAGTAAACAAATATGTCCCCTGGCACAACCCTACTGTGCTAAGGGGCTTTTATGGCTCAGACGAGAGCACAGCAAGTATTACCTCAGGGCGGGGCGGACATAAACTAAGCCCTGGGAGTCAGCGCGACCTCGGCCACTTTCGAAATGTCAACATACGTCAGGCTGGGAAGCAGCGTGCCCTGGAGGTCTGGCGCGCGTGATGACGGAGGCACTGCAAAATACATGCGTTTTAATTGCAGGGCAGATGTTTATCATCCCGCCCCACCATCCACCCCCAAAAAGCTAGTCTCTTAAGAGGGCACGTGGGCAGAGCGCTGCGCTCTAGAGAAAAAATGTGTCAAATTCTAGAGTACTGCACTGTACAAAAAAAATCTCAAATTGACCTGTTGGACAGTGAAAATAATGATTAATCGGGATCAAATGTTATTTAAGAACGTTCAGCAATGACCAGTGACGCTTCAAATGTCACGTTGAATTGAAAGAAAATCCTATTAAGCAAACCCATGGAATGATTCTTTGTATGTTTCAAACAATCAAAAGGTCTAAAATTGAATACAACCAAAACATCACCTTGCTCCTATTATAGAGTAAGAGTGACAACAAGTAATTTTCGATTTAGTACTGTAGGGGGCACCTTAATGATTTTTTTTTCTTATTGATGTTAAATGCTCAATACGTTTTAGTGCACTGGTCTAATAATTTGTGGTAACGCGGTAGCTAGGTTCCGACGAAGCATTCTTCAAATAAGATGCCGCAGCAGAATTTATATTGACCAATTAAGTATCAGTCAATTGTTACTTAGACCCGGTAGCCAGTTAATATATATTGACTGTAGAAAATGCAGATATGCGCTGCTTGCTCGCTTGAAAGCGCCCGGAAGCAGTATATTGTTCTGTGGGTGGAGCGGTGGCCTGCTAGGAGGGAGAATCAAGGTGCAATATGGTCTGATTAAAGCCCCAACCCACACGAAGTGTTCAGTTGCCGCCTTGCTCGTGGGATAAAGGGTTACGTAATTCCTTTATTAGTCGCGTAGGAAAATTGCTCGGCCATAATAAGCGGTTAGTTGTGGCATGATTGAAAGAAGTGACTTTCTTAACTTTTGGTAACCCAGGGCGAATGTACTTTTTAGTTGGTGTGATCTGACAATCCGACCTGGTTTTCAGTGACTGAAGGTGCAGCTTTTTAATTGATAATGTTCGATTTGGATTATATATGGGCACTAACAGAAATTGGTTGGTACAAAAGAAGAAATAAGGGAGACCGAGAAGCGCGCGCGCCTCGCGCTAAAAGTAAAAAAAAAGACGCATGGCCGCGAGACGCGCTCTCTGGTGAGGGAGGGGGAGGAGCGGGTGAAGGAGGGGGAGGAAAGCCAGATGGCGCCTCAGCGATGCGAGGAATGGATGGCAGCTGTGTGCGTGCACGCCATCGTGAACGCAAGCAGGAGGCCAGCAAAAGCCACTGGGTTAGCACTTTCAAAACCCATTTACTAAATCTCTCGCCGAGAGCAGCGCAAGCACTGGCTCAGGCGAGACCTAAAAAAGCGTTATGACGTGGCCTGCATTGGCCACACCATAGAGCTTTTTTCAGTGACTTTCAGCCATGCTGAACAGTAGATGTGCTGCTAGACAACATGGCTAAAAGACATTCACATTGCCAGTGCTTGTTCGGTGTTGACGGGGCTAGCTGAACAAATGTGGAAGTGATAGTGAGAAACAGTTGAGGAGCTTTGAAGTGAAGCTAGGATGTGGCGTAATGGCCAGAGCTGCCGACAGGGGACCTGGGGAACCAGGTTTGAATCTCAACGTCGGCTGAACAATTTGTGATTCTGGGCAAATCACTTACGCTTCCCCCTGCCTACAACAATGAATGTGTCCTTGTGTAATGTAACAAGTGAGCACTTGCAGCGCTCCAATACTGTTGGCTGGTATTAGCACTATGGCATGGTGGGGGACGGAACAAGGCCTCCAATACCATTGGATCGTGCAAAAAATAAAAAATAAAAGCAGCAGCAACGAGGGAGGTAGTGGGGGAATGGGTCAAGCAGGGAAGCAGGAGGGGATAAGGAGATGGGCAAGCAACGACAGAAGAGGGGGGAAAGAAGCACTCCTATACCATCGGCTTGTGTTCATGCTATGGCAAGACGGAGGATGGAGCAAGCGCTCCAATACAATTGGATTGTTAAAAAAATAAATAAACAAGTGCTGTTCGTGTTTTAACAACTTAAAGAAATGCATTTGTTTACGTACACATGCAGGCATATTAGTGGTTTGTGTGTATGTGTACAAGGGAGATGGCTTGAAAACACAAGTACTCCTATGAGTGCTTGAAAACAAAGAAAAAAATAGCTCTGAAAATCGGGAGCTGTGTAAGCAGGCATGGCCGGTTCAGGTAAGAGTGGTGGGGCGGGGAGGGAGAGTCGAGAGACGACAAAATAGGTAAAATAAAATAAATAAATAAAACCACTTGCTTTGCGCTCGCCGCCAATTTATTTGGGAACACCCATAAATGCAGAAATATATTGCACATTTACCATCATTATTTCCTATGTGCACACAGTTGTGAAATCCTGAGACACACCCCATCCCAATAAACACACTCCTGTGCGTATGTGTACTGCTCCCTGCTGCAGGACCAAAATGCACCATCACGAAAAAGCATATTCCATAATTTACAAAATAATTTCATTTGGTTCACCACAAGAAGCTTAAGTGTTTACATTCGCAGTGATCAATGGTGGCTTGACTTGACAGAGTTATAATTCTGAATATGACTCGAGGTATGCGTGACAGTCTTAAAAGAAACTGGAAGGCAGACTCGCACTGCAGACTACTGGGCTGGCTCTGGGCCCTCGTTATTTCTTAAGAAGCAAAAGATCTCGCAAGTGACAGCGCATGCGCTGTCTGAGACAACCTAAAAATGTCAACACATATGAGGCTATACCTGCTTCATCATAGGCCATGTTCTTAGTGCTGTCACATGACTCATCCGCATGCCCTGAAGGTAAAGCGATGACAAGCTTCACAGCAATAGCCTGCCCACACCCATCTTCCATTGGTTGATTAGAGTCAGCTTGGTTTGGCAGACAACTTTTTATGTTAGCCTGTGGTCTACTCCGCACTAGGGCTACTGTCACCACCCACATGGCAGCTCAGCTGGCTGGTAGGGCTGAATTTGTGACAGACTGCCTGGGCTGTCCAGTACTCATTCCCAGGACTACGTTTGGAAGCAGGCCTAAGCACCCACTCTTCCTGCCGGGAGTTAAATAGCCGGCCTCATTTTCAAGCCTTTCCATTGCATTGGAGGAGGATTAAGACTATGGGTCCCAGCCTCAAAGGAGGCACCTTGGATGACAATTGTATCATTGGATGCTCTGTGTGGCAGCCAGGCTGGATGAGCCCTTACGTCCTCTTCAGAGAACCAGAGGAAGCAGGGACCTTCCTTCTCTTATTTCCACAGTTGCACTTAAAAGTAGAAAAAAGAGTGTCAGTACACAGCTCCGTTTAGTGTAATAAAAATGAAAGATGCCCTGTATTGCTTTTGATTTAGACCAGTACTTAGACAGTGCTTAATTTGAGCCGGTGGTGCTCAGCACCATCACTTAATTGTCAACACCGAGGCTTGAACCAGTCTTCCACATGGTGGCGCTGCTTAAAATGACTATTGACTGCTGTCCAAATCTATTCTTATAGCTTTGGGGGCCTAGAGTAGGCTGAATTGTCACACTTGTAAGAGTGTGATGATTAGTAATTGTGTTGATACTGCCATTTGCAGGGGCAGTGAGTGGCGCAAGCTGCAGTGGCCTCCTGACAGGGCCCTGGCACGTATTATTTTAAATTTTATTTATACAAATTAAGCACTATACTTAGGGTTGCCAGCACGAAGAGCAGCACGCTTGTATTAGAGCAGATATGGCTCACTGAAAGTCTAATTCCAGTGCATTGTGGGGAGTGCCCAAGTCCAACCCATCATGCATAAGTATGTCTGACCCTGTCTATAATGTTGCACTCATCTATAACATAACGTGTATTTGTAAAGCACACGTTCACCCGTAGGCATCTTGGTGCTGAATAACAGATGTTTATTGTTACCCAGTCCAATGATACTCATTTTATAGACCTCAGAAGGATGAAAGGCTGAGCAGACCCGCCGGGCTTTGAACATGTGACCAGGAGGTCAAACACAGGCCCCTATAGTGGACGCATTAGTCCACTAAGCCACCAGATCCGGCTTATATATATATATGCAAAGTACATAGACACCCCTGATGCATAGGGAGGGTTACGACCTATGATTGCAAAAATGTTTACATTTAGATGCCATACTCCTAGAACTGCATTGGGAATGTGGACAGTGCGTTGCTGTCTAAAACCATCTCCGTGCATTCTATTGTGATGGATATTTGCACTTGTGCAAAAAAAAATCCTTCTTGCTAAGATGTAAGGGACACCTCAGGAAACACAAAAGAGGGACATGCAGGTATTGGTCAGCAGCCTCCTGGGCTTCTAATCATTTGTGTTCCTTGGCGCTGTTTAGTGATAGAGTGATTATTTCACTGCGGGTGGCTCTTACCTCTTCTAAGCCTACACTGAGAAGATGACTTGGAGTCCAAATAAGTCTTAAGCAGCGGCAGTTTCTTTACTGGGGCGTGAAGAAAAAATAAGGAATGAAAATCATTTTACTCAGTTATGGAGTTTTATATAGCGCGCACTTGACCTGAAGGTATCGGCTATCAGAGCGTTTTGTTTTACACGAGCACCAGTTGTGTTACATGAGGACACATTCATGTTTGTTAGGCACGGGGAGATTAAGTGATTTGCCCATAATCACAGGATGTTGCGCATCCTTGCCAAGACTCGAACCCGGTTCCCCATATTTGAGGTCGACGGCCCTAGCCGTTAGGCCAACTCCTCTCCCCTAACTCCTACCCAGCGCCCCCTCTGGTGCAGTGGCGTAACGAAACTTGAGGGGGGTCCCCCGGAAAGATACATGTAGACGTCCCTGCTCTCGATTCAATCAGGAGCTCTCAGGCCAGAGTACTGTGCTGAGGAGCCCCCCGCAGCTCGGGCCCTTCGCACTAGGGGTGCTGCGGGGGCCTGTGTTATGCCACTGCTCTGGTGCAGTTAAACAAGTTACTCCCACCTTCCTCTCGCATTGTACCCCCTGATGCTATTAAACGAGGCCCTTCCATACTCTTGCAGTAAACAAGCTGCGTCCCTCCGCACTGTAATTTCCACTGTAGGCCCTCGTCTGACGTCACTGTGCCGCCTGACCCCATAACTGATAGCTTGCATGTCCTTCTTCCCAGGGACTACTTTTGTCAGGTAAATATTGTGTGAATGGGATAAAACCACAGTGAAGTAGCTAAAAACGTGTAAAGGGGCACTGGGAGAGGGGGTTATCTTATAGATCCCCTTCTACTGCCAGCCAATGTACATTTCCTTTTTTACCGAATTTAGAGGGGGACATGTCATGATAACTCAGTCGGCTGCCCGCCGGCTGCAGAGATGTTTGTGTGAGTTACAGGTCATGTGTTATATCCCTGCAGGGCCGACTGGGCCTTTCACCCTTCAGAGTGCGAGCTTAAAAGGAACCATTGAGTCGCGTGATATCATCTGCATTTAAACACCTAGAGGAAGAGGAGCCACGCTTTGGTGTGTCTAAGTTTAAGCGGCGAGTGTATCGCTACCAGTGAAACAGGAGGTGACCTGCTGTGAAGAGTTAACTTCCGGTGCCTTGCATTGATAACAATGCGGCAAGGAGTTGGGAAGTGATAGGACAACAGTTAAGAGGAGGTGACCTGCTTTGATGATGAGCCAAAACCTTTTTCTTTTCCCAGGGGATGGCTTCTAGCAACCCTGACCAGCACCAAAACGTTTGATGCCAAGACTAATTTGCATATGATTGGACCCCTGCTGTAATGACTTGGACGGGCTAAAAATGATGGGGTGGAATGCTGCCAGTGGATTTCCCAGTAGTTACAAATCATTGATTCGGGCCTATCCAGCCATCATTTTTTCGCTGTCTCTTTGACATCTTTATATACCCTGCAGGGCTGACTCGACTGTTCATCCTTTGGAGGTAAATACGAGTACCATTGTATTGATTCTTATTACGTGTTACTCAGTCACTAAGGACGGTTCAGTGTGTGCTGTTGTGAGTGTGACCGGCATCTCGCTCACCAAAAGGCCCGGGATTTTTTTTCATGTGATGTGTCTTTTCTGAGAGGTTATAAATAACTTTCCGATAGCCACTGGATAAAAACAGTAGCTCACATTTTTCCATTTGCAGTTTTGTATTAATATTGATACATTTAGAAACAGGCAGGGCCGGGCTATGTTTAGCCCAAGGCTTGGGGTGGACTGCCTTGGGATCTGCTGTGTCAGCTCAGAGAAGTGAGGCGGCTGCAGGCAGAGTAGTCACAGGTCTGCGAGCTGCAAGTCCAGGGTCCCTCCCTCATCCCTTGCTTGTTCCCTTTCTCTCCCCTACCCATTGTTTGCGGCCATCCTCTCACCCCCACCCCACGCTCCCCCCTCAGCTCTGTATCTTTTATTGCTTGAGCCTGGACTTTTTTTGCTGTTTGAGCAGTCAGTGGCCTGAGTGTGGGGAGCAAGCCGGTGGTGGCGGTCAGGTGTGCAGCTGAGACCTGCAGAACTGGGGTCGGTGCAGAGGTCACAGGGCAGGGGTCATTGGCACACCCAAACTTCCTACCACAGGATATAATCCTACCCTAAAGTGTTTGAGGAGGTTCTCAAGACAGGTAAATAATCACAGACGTGTTCTGCTCTGTCATATCGATGTGCTACAAATTGATTTAGGCTTGTCTTTGACATGAAAAGTCGGAATTTAGAGTGGATGCCTTCATGACGCTTTACTACTGACCACAGATTAACTCAGCCTGTCGTGTGAATGACATGCAGCTTCTTCCTTCTTGGTGCCTCGGTATGAAAGCTGTATATCAGATTGCCATGTTGTCAAGCTTCTATCACATTGTATTGTGTATTGGCTCAGGGTCGGATTGGTAACGCGGGCACTCGGGCAATGGCCGAGGAGTCAGTATCCGAGTTACTGCTGTGGGCCGCTTATTTGGGCAGCCTGGGGGCTGATTAGGACAGTGTCTGTGCTGTTCAGATGACGCCAGCATCCCAGCGGGTGCCTGAGTGGCCTTTCTGGAGGCAGATTGGCGTCCATTACCTCCCTTTTATCAACGGGCAGAGGTGTCACTCCCTGTCTCTTTCTGGGCCGGCCCATTAATGTATGCATATTGAGCGGGGGCCTGAGCATAAGCGGCCCAGCGGGTGCCTGAGTGGCCTTTCTGGAGGCAGATTGGCGTCCATTACCTCCCTTTTATCAACGGGCAGAGGTGTCACTCCCTTTCTCTCTCTGGGCCGGCCCATTAATGTATGCATATTGAGCGGGGGCCTGAGCATAAGCGGCCCAGCGGGTGCCTGAGTGGCCTTTCTGGAGGCAGATTGGCATCCATTACCTCCCTTTTATCAACGGGCAGAGGTGTCACTCCCTGTCTCTCTCTGGGCCGGCCCATTAATGTATGCATATTGAGCGGGGGCCTGAGCATAAGCGGCCCAGCGGGTGCCTGAGTGGCCTTTCTGGAGGCAGATTGGCGTCCATTACCTCCCTTTTATCAACGGGCAGAGGTATCACTCCTGTCTCTCTCTGGGCCGGCCCATTAATGTATGCATATTGAGCGGGGCGGGGGCCTGAGCATAAGTGGCCTCACTTGTTTTTTAAGTGTGTTTCACCAGTGTGAACTAATCCGTGCATTTTTAAAAAAGCTAAACAAAGTTAAGAAAACATGCCTCTGTCAGAGGCCTCCACCACCTTCTTTTTAAAAAACTTCGTCAAAGCAGTGCTTTACGGAAAGGCAATATGCAAATGTGGGCCACTTTTTTTTTTTTTTTACTGTGCCCGGGCCGATTTTTAATCCCAATCCAACCCTGTGGCTCGCTGTTTATTGAAGCGGCCCGCGGCCGAGTATGCATGCAGATTATGCCCCTCATTAAAACAAATAGCCTGCATTACGGAAGCCCAGGTACTGCGTGCTTCTGCCACGTATATCTAGGGTGACCAACTGACATGGAGGCAAATTCTGGACAGGACTGTAAAAAATTCAGAACAAAGGGTCAAAATTCAGGACAAAAATTCAGAACAAAGGGTCAAAATTCAGGACAAAAATTCAGGACAAAGGGTCAAAATATTACACTGTTATAGATCCGCGACTCTTAAAATCGGCTTCAGTAACTTTTTGCCGGTTGTGCGGCTGACCCAGCGCATTTGAGACGTATTGCTCATCCTAAATAGGATGCACATTTAAATACTAATTGCAGTGGCGACGGTTGAAGCTGCCTGCTTTGATGTCAATTTGAGACCTGCAGCGCTTTGAAGCCCTCGATTAGGACTAACCTGAAACAAGGAACGTGTGAAGGAATGTTTGTACATACACTTCTAAAGCGCCACAGAAGTATTTTGACCTTCCCATGTGTTTGAACGGAAATGCAGACTAGTGTGAATTGGATTTGCTTGGTTTATACCCTACCCTTAGCTTTTTCTATTGCCGAATACATGAAGAGGAAAACACACGAGGTTCTATTGACAAGGCACATTGTGTGCATTTGTGTCCGAATTTGCCTTGACCAACAAGGAAAATAAGATGGTCTATTATATGTTTGAAAATTAGGAAATGTATAGACGCCGTGGTAGCTAGCTTGTTTGATGGCACTGACCCGCAATCAACTGGGTGCATTATAAAATGTATGGACTTAATCTTAAGAAAGCCTTTAAATTGCTCTCATCAAATTTTAGCTTCGTGCTCCAATCGTGAACATTTTTTATTGACATATATTTTGACTTTTCTCCTTTTAATTCTTGTAAGTTAATGAAGACTTGCCTATTTTATACCAGTTTCTCTTTACTTTTTAGTTATGATTGCAATGGTTTTAATTTATTGTGCAATTGAGGCTGACTTGCTACTGTATCTGCCCCACTGTAGAATAGAAGCAGGCCTGAAACTCGTTTAGCCCTCGGCAGAGGTAGAGTGCATTCACAGGAGTCGTCTTTTACACAAGGCACATTGCAGCAGCCTGTGCATCCTATGCATCATATATGCCACTGTGGCGTTTCCAGCAACACACATGGCTTTCTGACACGGCCCCAGATTTACAAGGAATCGTAAATCTGAGGCAGGGCCAAAAACGTATGCCTCCCCAGGTGAGGAGTAAGGGTGGCGCAACGAGGAGAAATACTTTTACTTCTCATTTTTTGCTTTTTCTATGTGTGCTGCATTCCGCAGCACACATAGAAGGAGCATTATGCAATTAATTATTGTTTTTGTGCAAGCAGGTGTCCCTCCCTGCACAACCACAATCATCCCTGTAACACAGGCACATTTGCACCGTGGTGCAAGTGTGTCTGGATTGGCGCACAGCTGCTGTTTATGCACCAGTGCAGGGGTGAGTACAGGAATGCACCGGATTCTTGTAAAAATGGCACATCCCTGCACTTAGACAATGATGCAGCTCGGCGCAGCACAATTGTTTGCGGCATCATGCTGCGCCATTGTGTTGTAAATATGCCCCCAGGTTCGGTGGTGATCCTTGGACCTTTCCATCTCACAAGCTGGCCAGGCTCCATACATCTCTTGTGTCCAGCACCGCAACCTTCTTCCTCACTTCACAGACAGAGTGAGGTCCCATTAACTTGAACCATCCCTTCTTCACCATACTATGAGAGCATCTCCAACCTTCCACACAACATGCTTAACACCATTTGTAGCAGCACATTGATATTTGTATTTCCTTTGGTAGCCTTGCCTTGTCAAAGACACATCATCCTTCCCCATCACAACCCTCCCACTCATTTGCTCACCACCACCCAGTCAGGTTGGATTCAACTTTGCGTTGCCAGTCCTGCCTCTCAGGTGAAAGAAAGGAGATAGCAAAGTCACACTGTTGGGAGTAGTACAATGACTGCCAATTCTCTTGCAATACATTATTAAAGTAGACTCTCAGATCAATCCCCCTTTGAACACAGTACTTGACAACTCTGTTCATACATTTGGCTAAGCTCTTGGCCTGAGGGGAAACAGAGGGATCTCTTCTGGTGATTTGCTGACAAGCCACTCAGAAACTCTTGTATCTCCAAGGATAGAAATTGGACACCACTACACATGACTATGAAGTTCGGTATAGCTTCATGAACATCCCACCATTTAGGAACGATCTCACTGCTTTGGTGTTCACTGAGTTCACACACTTGGTCACTACCCATTTCGAGGTGTGGGCCACCTACATCAATACATACCGTTCAGCTGAATACAACTACTCGAAGGGGCCCATGAAGTCAAGCCCAGCTTCGTCCATGGGCCCCCAGGAACATCCACTAAAGATTGTGTAGCTGTGTGCATCACACAGCTCTTGTTGTTCTTTACACAAAGAATACAGCCTTTGACTACTCCTAACAATCAAACCCTGACCACAAGCTCTCTCATTCTAGCCTTGGTTAAGTTCCTTCCGAGGTGGCCCTCATGTGCCAGGTGGATTACTTTCTCGTTTAAGTCTTTTGGGAGTGCAAGAATAAATTGCCTCAAACATTCACCCTCAGACAAACTTATCTCTTCACATACATTCCAAAATCCTGTCCCAGGCTCGGGGGGGTTCTTTGTAGCCTGACCATCCCCTGGCCACAAATTCCTTGACTGACTAGAATCACACATCGTTTTCTCTAGCCTGTTTCCATTCCTTAGCTATGGCATCCTCTCTTAATTCACTGGAAAGGGATCCTGTACTTCACTCTCCCACCGAATGGGTAGCAATGACAGGCAGTCCACTGCTTTTCTATTAACAACCGAAAGATACTGAACAGGGAAATTCACTTAGTCCTTCGATCCAGCTTTTTATTTCTGGGGGTCACATTTCTTCCTTTTTCCACATGAAAATCTGAACAAGAGGTCGAGGGGCTGTTCTAATAATAAATTGTAGGCACCCACAAAAAACATTTACAGTGTTGATTTGCCAAGATTCATGCCAAACTCTCCCTTTCAATGACCAAATAATGGTCTGTGGTGCCCTTAAACTAGCCCAAGTCAAAGGACAAAACTTTTTCTTCAACAGCAACAAACTGTGAATGAACAGCAGCCACTTACGCCTGGCATCGGTCATCAACACTTTTTTTTGTAAACCTCAAAATGATAGGGTAGGCATGCTGCTAATCCCTGATTTGACAAACTTGAAAGCTACTTTGCAATCACTGGGCTACTCAAATTTCATTCCTTTCTTGAACAGTGATAGAGGAGGTTGAGCGACACTTGCAAAATTGACAGTAAACTCAGAGTAAAACTCAGAGACCTAGGCATGAGATCAACTGGTCCTTGTCGCAAGGAATGGGGGCCTTCTAAGTCCAGTTTGGGGCTAATGCCCTCTCCATAAATGGTACAACACAAAAAGATTACTGCATTCACTCAGTTCCTGCATTTTTCCTTTTTCAATTTGATTCCAGAGTCAATCAACTCCCTCAAAACTAACTTTTGAATTTTGCCATGACCTCTCTATTTTTTTTCTCCAAAAACCAATATGTCATTCTGGAAAAATAGGACCTCCGGTGTCCACGGGACCACTCTCCTTCTAAACAAACAAAAAAGAACAAAGAAACTTTTCTTTTTAGATGCAGTCCTTTTTCCTTTAAGGAAAACAGACCGCATTTAAAGAAAAAGTTTGCTGTATTAAAAAGCAGTCACAGATGCGGAGGTCTGTTGACCCCAGCAGGCCATTATCCCTGTAATGGCTGTGAATCACAGTGGGTCGCAATTTGCAACCTACCTCATTAATATTCATGAGATAGGGCCATTTGCAGCCCACTACGATTCTGTTTTTTGAGAATCAACCTAATAGTACATAGACTGCTTCGCAAATGCAACTGGTATAATACAACCAGTGCTATGTACATCTGGCTCATGTTTCTCTCCCAAACACATCTAGTAATTCCTCACAAATGTCGACATTGCCACCTATATCTGCAAGGAACATAACTTGTTGAGGCGGGTTAGAGTTCTGCGTGATTCCCATGTCTCCCTGCTGGTACTAACCCAACAAGTGTCTGCAATGCCTAGCTACATAAACTTTTCAACTGTATCGCAAAATTGCATCCTCATTACAGCATATCCCAGGACATCTATTTTTGCTTGCCCATAGCTCACAGGACTGATGTCCAGTGGTAGTAATTTAATCTTTTTGTCACCAAAATATTTTTCCAATTCTTAACTCCCATGATAGTGTAGGTAGAGCCAGAATCCACTAGTGCCATCACTTTCTTACCACGGAACACAGACTCACACTCCGGCATAACCACCGGTCCGCAGACATCCTCTTTGATGCTATGTTTTATATTTTGAACCTTTTCAAACTCTGGCGTAATGGCCCTTCTTTCCACATCTCCTGCATGTGGAGTTCCCTGCAAAACACCCATGGCTATTTGTTCAAAATTGCCTCATCTTTAACATTTCACCCGCTGTTCTTTGTACTCTTTGCTATTTTCAACATGCCAATTTTCCAGACACAGCAGTTTTCACACTCATTATTACAACACAGCATTCACATCTTCATTACAGTCCTCCCGCATCTCTCGCACACAGTTTGTCGTGCTCTCCATTCCTTCTCCAATTTTCACCGCGTCCTTAAGATCAGGATTCTTTGCCAACAATTTCTTCTGAACTTTCTGGCTGTTCGTGTACCTCACCAATTGATCCTTATTAAGGAATCAGCGAGGTTCCCAAAGTCACATGTGCGTTCCAATATTCTCAGAAAGGCCACATATTTCCCTACAATCTCCGTTTTTGAGTCTTTGCAAATAATTTGCGACGTATAAGAACAAAATTGATGCGCTTTCCAAATTGCATCTCAGTCATCAACACTGACATGTCCAAGGCATTTCTCGGTTTCACAACTGCAGCCCTAGAGGCAGTACATCCAAACTCTCATCGATGTTCCTTCTTTGACATCCAAATTGTGAAGCAAAACACCTGGCTTCCTAGCTGGAGAGAATTTCTCCCCTTGAATGGCAACAGGGCAAAAGTCAAATAGTTTTTTCTACTATTTCCACAGTTGAAGTCAATCTTCTCTTTATGAAAGAAATGCAGGGGGGTTGGGACATACTTGCTCCCGCCATTATCCAGCTTCGAGGACAACTGTCAGAAATCACTATGTTGGTGTAAAAAATCGCCACTGGATCAAGATTTCCTCCTATTGGGATAAATACCCTGTGTGGAAGTAGGGATTGAGTGGTCTCCTAAAATTAAATGGATAATGATGCAGCTCAGTACATGTGCCACAAACGTCCAGGCTTGAATGGCAGTTACCATAGGGGCACTTCACAAAATAAGTATGGAGTAACAATAGCAGTGTACCTTATAGGTGCGAAAGTTCTTTTCCTGTTCTTTAAATAATCTCATCTGTCCTGTTCTATAGTTTAATACCACCTGATGTGGCACCTCTCTGTGCAAAGTTGGTCGCTCTGTCACCCTACGAGATAGCAGCTATGCAGCACCGGTCTATTTGTGATGCAGCGTGTGCTCTCACTGTGGGATTCTGATCTTTGCGGTGGGATCTGCACGGAAGGTCAGGCTGCCTACGGGCTCATCTGTGCACTGGGCCACATGGTGATCCTACCATTGGCGCATGTGCGCCCCCTGTTATGGGTGCAAAGCCACGTGCTGACCTTACTGTTGATTACTGACAGAAAATGTGGCCAAAAATTGTCCATACACAAGACCGTCCTCCCTAGGCAAAAGTCTGACATGATGAAAAATCCTTATCGTCAAATGTTGGTTCCCTGTAGTTTGCCCTGTTTTGACATCGGTTTGTAGAGCACCAAAAACAAAATGTTGGTGGTCAGCGCCTGTCCCCTACCAAGTACAACTCAAAGCCAGTATTAAGCCTACATTGGGAAGAAGACTCAGAGTCCAGGTAAATCTTATTAGGCGTTAATACAGTCAGGAGCATACAGCTCAGAACCACAAACCTACACATTGCAGCTTCTCCATACAACTGTTACCAGTGGAACTTCTCAGCAGAGTAGTCTGCGTGACATCCTCAACATTCATGAGCTGCGCTTGATGACCACTCGAGGTTCTACCTGAGCCATGGGCCAAGGAACAACCACAACACATTCTCTGCCTCTTAGGCTTATGTTGGTTCGACGGATTATACTTGCACGTCTGACTGTGCCATCCCCGTGAGGAGTTAAGCCGAGTCTGATCTTTCTTGCATCAATATGTGTCTAGCTTAAACCTGCTAGTAAGTCCACGGTCTCCATATACTTTGTTCCAAGATAAGTTGACCAAGGAGAAGGGAAGGTGGAGGGAGTGTTGATATGGCTAGTTGTATTTGTATTTCGTTGGAATGGTTTCCAGTTTGCTTTCTTTTTTGACAGCATATGTGAAAATTGAACTTGTTTTTTATATGCTTCTCCTCAGTGCGCATCTCCCGCCTTTTTTTCTCCTCGCAGCCTTTCTTAGTGTTTTATTGAATTGGCTCTTGTTCCTCCTTTTTATTCACTTCGTCACTCTCTTGTTATACTATTTTCTCCCCTTTGCTCTTCTTCCCCCTTTCATGTCTTTGGTCCACTTCTCTTTTTTTCCCTCCGCTAGGCTCTTCTTCACTCTGCAGGTTTTCCTTCTTCCCTTAGTCCTTCACCCTTGATTCCATTCTCCCTGTCCTTCAGCCTCTGTTTTATATCGCTCGGCTAACTCTTCACGCTCTTTGTCCAGCCTCCTTGCAGTGTGTGACAAAACAGGGAAAACATGCAGTATTACCGTGTTATCTTACATTCCCAGAGGCAGAACTCTGAGAGGGGAGTTAGTACCACACTCTGCGGTATCGGTATATACTGGATGCAGTATTACAACCCCACAAACTGAGGTCCATGAGATGAGGCCCTGTGGATTTCTAAATTTGGCAGGTAACATTCTTTCCTGGTACTGAAGAGATGTCAAGTTTTCAATTTCATGTTTGAGTTGCTTATCCATTCAAGATATTTTCATTGCATTGTGGTACTTGTCATCCTAAATTTGCTATGGGACAATCAAGCCTACAAGTACCAGAATGCAAACAAAAACTTTGACCGGATGATCTACTGGGGCATGGAATCTGGATCCCTAAGAGATTTGTTCTTCCTAATCGTGGAAGACTTGGAAAAAAAGTCAGCCTGAGTGCGCGCCTCCTTTTGTAGTTCTTTAGTCAAAGGCTTGTGAACAGATTGTAAGTAAAAGCTCAAGAGTGTGAGTGGAAATATAATTGCATTTTCACTTTGTTAATCTTGGTCGCTTTTTAGGTCTCGCCTAGCGTTGCTGCGCATATGCGCAGCTCGCTCGGCGAGATTTATTGCAGATGAGGACTTTGAGAAAAGGGCTTGAAGCCCCGCCCCTTATTCCCATTGGCTTGCGTCACCGTTTATGTTAAACGGTGGGCTGCCATTGGAAATAAGGTTTCTGGGGTGCCTCCTTTTCACTTTTTTATCCGGCCCATCCGGACTGGCTTGCCTGCTTTGCGTCTGTCGCAAAGCACTTTCTTATCTTTATGGGGCCATGTGTTTCTAATTAGAAACACATGGCCCCATAAAGACAAGAGATCCCCATGCTCCGGCTGCAGCGCGGTCCTCGCTTAGCTTCTCTGCCATTTCCTGGCTTTTGTTGTCTTTCACTGTCTGACTTTGCCATAACTTTCTATCTCCCCTTCTGTCTTTCACTTTCAAACCTTACTTCTCTAAGTCCCTTTCTTTTCTTTCACCCCACTGGTCTTGTCGTTTCTTTCACTCCTTCGCCTTGCCTTCCTTACCTCCACCGCCTGGCTCTCTTTCCCTCCCTTTTCTCTAAATCTGTCTTGCGTTGTTTTTATCTTTTACTCGCTTTCTCTTGCTCGCTGCATCTTTACGGAGCGCTGGAGCCTGCTCGGCAGCGGGACGTGTCTCACGCGGGGGTAAAACACTGAACACAGTTTAAAAACACACACAGGTCAGCGGAGCCGCGGCCGCTGGGTGCCTCCAAGCACCCCCCACACAACTAAATACCGCTCACCAGGGTCGGACTCAGCATAGCGTTACTACACCCCTCACAACAACCTCGAAGAACTATGAAGCAGCAACGTCATATTTGTTTATTGAGTATTGTCATGGCTACTCCAAAGAGTCAACCCCTAATGTCAGGAAAAGCAAATAGTAAGACGAACATTAGTGGGAGAGGGCGCCTACAGCACTTTGTCGTGGAAAGTCGTTTCCAGGCGCTGTGCGGTGGATGCACCAGCACTTGTCTTTGGACACAGACATTTCACAGCTCGGAGACATATCATGTTTGTAGCAGGCCACGTGCGATGCCTCGTTGGATAAGGATGCCCTCAGAGGTTTGCTCTTCGTTCACCATTTCAGCAAGGAAGATTGTCAGCGAGGGCGTGCGCCAGAACCACTCTGCAGTCACCAGGGCAGGTTACAGAGAGCTGACCACTCAGGGAGCGGAGGAAAAGTTTATCAGAGTTGGACCCGCGTGAGTGGTGCCTTTAGTTGAAGGCTACCATGTGTATGTGAGAGAAGTGTTCTTAACTGCGGTAACAAACTAGGAGCACGTCCTTTCCAACGGAGGGCTCCGTGCGTTGAGCGGGCCCTGCAATGGAGCTCAGAGAGGTTCTAAAACCAGAATGTTTATTTCCGGAAGACAATTAAACGCGGTGATTCGATATCCAGTATATAATTTTACAAGATATTTTATAGTTTTGCAGTGTTTAGCTGCAACATGTTTCTTATTATAAGCAAAACAGAGCAGCATCTTTAAAGTAAATATAATTCCAGTAAAAGTCATTTATTTTGGCGGGTACTTATTACTTTTGTGTCGTTTCATCTTGCACTATGGAGTCTGGTCATTATTTTTTCCAAATCCAGGAGTTTATGATAATATCAACTGTTGTGTTGCAATTGTCGGCACAGTGTTGTTACTTCATAGCACTATAAACAACATATGCTATATTTATTCATTCCTAGCGTTCTAATGCTGCTGTCCGTCAAATGAGCGAAAATCCGGTTCCAATTTCAGCAGCAGATGCATCAACCCACAGAGCTTTCTCCCCAGCAATGTTTTCTTACCAAGTATAACGAAACAAAGGCCTGGTTGGAGTCTGGAGAAATGCGCCGATTTCGAGGAGCCATTTAAAAGGGAAATTACGGGGTCTTAGGGAATGGCTCACGCCCTGAGGGGGATGTTGCCACGAGAGATATGCCGGGAATGTCGCTGGGTTGTGACTTCATGTGAGAAAAGAGCAGGCAATAAAATGCAAATGCGGTCTTGATAAGACAAGCAGGTGAACACCTGGCCCGACCTAATTAAAGAGCATTTTGTTTATTCGCAGGAATGACGCATCTTATAATTAGAAACCAGGGCCTGCATTCTTTACGTGGGACAGAAGCAGATCGCAGCTCCCCCTAAATGTCGCCCCAGTTCCCGGTCTCCAGCCCCAACACACTTTCATGGAGGAAACATTTTCAGAGGGGGGGGGGGCTCTGAAATCACAATGCATTTCAGTAAAATAGGTTACCTTCTGCTGTTCGGCCTTTCTGAGTCCCACAGCCTATTCTGTGAGTAGTTCAGCGTTACTCAGGGTCGGTACCTTTGCACCGGCGAGGCACTACGTGGTGCAAAGTGGTGCAAATGGCAGTGTCGATCAACTTTTGCAGATAAAAGTTTTGTGTGGTGCTGTAAAGTCGCCACAAGCACTCCACAAAACTGCTTCGGCTCGCCTGGAACCAAGCACCTGTTAATATATGCAAAGTGGATGTAAAGTTGCATAAACTCTGCAAACGCCCTAAGATTCCGCACGAGGCTAGATCGACTTAAGTGGAATGACGTAGCTTTGCATGGAATGCCTGCACTAGTTGAAAGCAGAGTCAAACAATAGGCAAAAAGAAATCTGCACAATTTATTACACCTAACCCCTGTTAAAAAATAACACACCATGCAATGTAATCATAGGCACTTGTCTGCGCATAGAAATATGTACGGGAGGGTGTCCCTCATGTTCAGATTGTACGCAGCTCACCACTGGCTTGCCTTGGCACCACGCTGCAGAAACAGCGTTTTGTCTGGGTGAACATGAATGATCTCATCATTAGCGAGCAACTCTTGGTAAATATGGTGCTGCAATTTTACCCTAAGGCAGGGCCACTGGCATTATGCAATACTGCGGCCATGGCTTTTTTTAGTCTAATTATGGATTCTCCGCACTTGCCACATAAACCATCATCTGCTGCATAAACTGCAGATTTTAACCCCCAAAAAATAGTTCCTAACACAAACGTATCAAAAGTTACTAAAAAGATCACGACATGTGTTGGCACACAGTGCAAGGCTTTTCACAAAGGTTAACTGATTATGTTTCAGTTGCTTATTCCTGCATCTGGTTCTTCAGCTCGTACTAATGTGGTGAAATCTTTACCCAGGCAGTATCATCTTGAGTAAAAATTACTAAATAATGAAATAATGCAATAAAAAAGTGCCTCATTAAGCTGCATAATTTGCCTTTTCTTGCCACATAATTTAGTCAACCCTGTCACATAATTTGCTGCTCCTCTGCCGCATAATTCCAGTGGCCTTCCCTTAGGTAAACACAGCACTGCTGATTTTATGTAGCCCTGTGCTTCACACATTTTTGTAAAGCTGGACAGCAGTGTGACCTGCTCCTGAATTTTCGGGAGTAAGGCAAATTTACGGGAAAATTCTGAAAACCCCCGTCTGTAATTAAACTTATATAGCACAGCGACTTGAAATGCTTCTTGGCGCTTTAATGCATTACACAATGGAACCGTTTCCTGTACGAAATTTTGCCTAGCCAAGATGGCCTGCTCAGAACTGTCCAATTGTGGTAAAATGATAAAGCTAGAATTGGATAATAGACTGCCCTGTTCCGAAGTTAGCAACATAACACCAAGACCACACACCTTACATTAAATTAATACCTAGACAAGATACCACACCCCTTACATTACATGCAACATTCCTAGGTCAAAGCATGACTAACTGCTCCATTCCATTGATTTTTTTTTCTGTGCATTCCTAGACATGCAATTTTGTTGATTTCATTACAAACAAGCATTGAAAATGCAATAGGTCTCGCCTTTCATTAAGTTAAAGCCATTTGCTTTGCTAATGGTATTGTATTTTAGCTTTGCATTATTTACTTTATATTTGTGATATGTGCATATATTTGCTCTCCCCTCGCCCCTTTCGTCTGCCTCATGCTATTGTAATCCTCACTATTCGAAATTAACACATACTATTCTATTCATTCACCTCCCAAATCTGAAACACTGCTCTTTTCCTACTAACGCTATGCTTTAAACTACTACACAGCTAAAAAAACAATTCTAACTACATACAACTAATCACAAATATACACTAAATAATGCAAAGCTAGAATACAATACCATTAGCCAAGCAAATGGATTTAACTTAATCAAAGGCGAGACCTATTGCATTTTCAAAGCTTGTTTATTATTTCCACAGTTTTTGGTCTCGTTTAGACATAGCTTTAGCTGAACAGCTTAAAGAAATAAAAAAAAATGCTGTTGTCAGCCCTCTTTATCCATTGGTCCGTTCAGCTGCCATTCACTCTGCTTCTGCCCACCACAGCTTGCAGTTCGGGGCAGCGAGTCAGTCCACTTCAACCACTGGCTCTCGTGCATTACTGGTGAAGGCATTTCACCTGTGCACATGCCCCTTCAGTGTCAGGGCTGATGGGCCAATACTTTACTTCGCCAATGCTTTTTTCTTTCCATTCTTTATCCTTTTTTTAAATTATTATTTTAGTAATTCCTGCCTGTTAAAATTGTTATCCAGTTACAGTAGCCAAAGACAATAAGAAAAATATGTTCCTGTGATATGCATTAATACTAAACAGGGTTTTCATACCTGTAGTAAGTACGCCTGTGTGGTGGGAGCTCCGTACTGTTCTCTTTAAAGTATATGCTATGCTTCAATTTTTTTTTTAATTATGACATTTGTTTTTCAAGCATGTGGCTGCCACTTTTAGCTGGAGCATATTTCCTTTTTAATGATTATTTATGTTATTACATACGGGAAAAGATTTCAAAGAAAAGGTAACCGTGTGAAGACTGGTTCTGATATTCGGGATCTCTTTGCCATGAGTTTTCTGTGTCGCCCCTGTTTGACTGGGTTTAATGGGTCACCCCTCTAGAGGGCAGAAGCTGTTGTAGCTGTTCTTTGTGTACGCTGAGCGTAAACTTTGGGTGTAGTGCACACTTGGTGCAGCTGGCCCATCAGTGCTCAGTACACACTTTTCACAAAGACAGCTCCTGATCCCAGGGGCAGGTGGCATGTTTGAAAGCACCTTTTTGTCAGATGGAACACTGTAAACGAGTCTTGTTCGTTAAAGCTGTCAGCATTGCTCATCCCATGACCTTATGTTAACCTTGGATAAGTGGATTATAAATCCGGTTTTTTGTCACTCTAAAGGCCAACCGTGACTGTGAGCTCGCCAGGTCCTTTAATGTCTTTGTCAGATCCGGTGTCAGAGTTCATTCTCATGGCAGGCGACCAGGCCGCAGCAGAGCGCAGGAGAAATATTCCGCGCCTTGGTACTCTCTGCTCCACTACTTGGTACATGACCAGTTTATAAAAAATAAAAAAAAAGTGTATGTGGAAACAAGTTACACCTAAGACGAGGACGCTTAACACATTTTTATTATTTCTAAAACGCATGTTTACCCGAGGGCTTCATGGCACTAGGATTTTAAAAACAAGCATTGGCATAGCCAATAGGTCTCGCTTTTGGGACCTTATAAGTATTTAGTTATGCAGCACAATATCCTTGGTGCAACAACATCAACTGTTGCATGGCTAAACACTTATAAGGTCCCAAAGGCGAGACCTATTGGCTTGTGCAACACAGCCCAGTGGAGAACATGCCAAGTGCACATGACTGTTTGGATGGCCCCAGAGGGCCGACCAAGCTGGCATGCTCACTTAGGGAGGGGGTGTAAACCACTCCTGCTCCCTCTGATGTGGGGGAGCCCAGCCCCGCCCCACCCGACCTGGCTGGAGTCGGAGTTCCGATAAAAAAAATAAAATGATAATAACTTGTTGTTATTATCATTTTCTTTTTCTTTTGCACTGCTCAACGAGCAGTGGGGCGACGCTCCTCCGCCTTAGCGGACGAGCCGCCACTGGCCTTGTCACATAATTATGGGACTGCAGAAACAACGCGAACGAGAGCAGCTGTGCGCTGGATTTGTGTTTTTGGCACTGTATTTTTAGAACGAAATTCATCCTTGCATCCAAAATCAAAACAAGGACACATTTTGTGCCAAAATATAGGCCTTAATGCTGAATTTTCATCTCACAGTTTTACGTAATTTTCCCAAATTTTTACGTAATTACACAAGAGCAAATTGCAGAAATTTCGCACGCCTCTAAATGTATTCCGACCATTCCAAAAACACAACAGAACCAATGATTAAATTAGTAATGTTATACTTTTTAATATGAAAGTCGATTCAGAAAATACTACTTATCACGGGTCGCGCCACAGTAAGAAACTTAACTCTCTGTGTGGTGGCTTTCCATGCGATAATTGCTGTAGCTGAAAAATTGGCTTTTCATGGCCTATGCCTAGGACTGAAACACAGCACTGGGAACAGCGCCCTCGAGCTCAAAACACAAGCATTGAAAATGCAATAGGCCTCGCCTTTGATTAAGTTAAAGCCATTTGCTTTGCTAATGGTATTGTATAGCAAAGCAAATGGCTTTAACTTAATGAGCGCCTCAAAAAACAATAATTGGGGGCTGCTCCAAAAGCGCTGAGTTGCGAAGAGTACCCAACACTTTCTAAGGGGGGAGGGGTTCGAAAGCAGATCCTCAGCCCACTAGTCACCATAAGCCTTTTCGCCCCCAATGAACTCTGTACCTGCAGCGTGGCTCAAAAGCACAGCGAGGGGCGGCATTTTATCTTCAGCACAGCGCTGGTTCACGGTGAGCGCGCCTCCAAGAACAATAATTGGGGGCTGCTCCAAAAGCGCTGAGTTGCGAAGAGTGCATCCCCCTTGGAAAGTGAAATGGAATGCTTTTAACCCGTGCTGCTGGTTCACCTGAAAAAAGTCAGAGAGATGCAATCTAAAAAATCAGGGTTGTATGAGTGCAGAGAGGGAGGTCCTCTCCCTGCATAACTCAATGTGGCTCCAGTGCTGCTCTGCGGGGTGTGCGAGGGTCAGACGAGCCCGTGTTACTCTGTTGCCTGCTGCTGCTCCTGGGCCCCAGCCGCTTCCTATGTGAACCTGCACAGCGGCACCAGTAACAACACGGTGTCAACAACTACGCCAATCGCGAGTTCCAGTGGGCAATCAGAGGGCAGCTGGGAGGAGGGTACTAGACTGTAAAGCCCACAGCCGGGTCAGCTGTGAGGAGCAGGCAAAGACCAGTGTCCCGTGCTCTAAGGCGGCAGTATAACTCACCTTCTCCATCCCCCTGGCTCCGCTGCTCTGATGGAGCCCAATGACTGATTGGGAGGGGGAGGAAGCAGCTTGGAAATAGACCACAAAGAAAGTGAAACCAGCCACGGCATCGCTCTGGTTGATGTTTGGGAGGTGGGAGGGGTGTTCTGTGCAGAAAGGCATTACGGCGCTCTACTAAATAAATAAATAAAAAAGCCACCGGCGCGATTGCTGCTTGATGCTGTTTGGGATATGGGAGGGGAGCCACGGTGTTGCAGAGGGCTGAAAATCCTTGCAGGCACTGCAACAGCAGTCTAAACGTGTTAGCAGACGCACTGGATATTTTAGGAGAAATGCTATTGCTGAACGCATCGGAAAACGCCAGCACTTACAGCGAAGCAGGCAGCGGGAGTCTAGGAATGCGAGCATGCACTACTTAACAACACATACTGAAAAAATAAAGAAATAAAAAAGCCACCGGAGCGATTGCTGCTTGATGCTGTTTGGGACATGGGAGGGGAGCCATGGTGTTGCAGAGGGCTGAAATTCCTTGCAGGCACTGCAACAGTCTAAACGTGTTAGCAGACGCACTGGATATTTTAGGAGAAATGCTATTGCTGCACGCATCGGAAAAGGTCAGCACTTACAGCGAAGCAGGCAGCAGGAGTCTAGGAATGCGAGCATGCACCACTTAACAACACGTACTGAAAAAATAAATAAATAAAAAAGCCACTGGCGCGATTGCTGCTTGATGCTGTTTGGGACATGGGAGGGAGCCTCACAGTTCGAGAGAAAGAGATAGTCGGGAAGGAAGAGGGAGCCGGACTCGCTGGTGTTTTCCTCTGTGGTCGGAGTGCCGGTCGCCGAACTGTCGGTCGAGTAGGACGGGTCAGCCGTTCTCGACGTGTAAATGGAGACGGCCGGCGACGGCTGGAGGGAGGAGGTGGGGTAGCAACAAAGTAGCGTAACAATAAAAAACAAAGTAGCGTACAAGCATACAATGCCATTCCACACGGAAACGCATGCGATGGTTTAAAAAAACAAGGACAACAATGGAGGAGCGGGGGCGAGCGAGCGCGGCAGCCTGCTCAGCTGACGAGACGCTCAGCTGACCAGACGCTCGTGCGTCATGGCCTTTTCCCCGCACGGCCGGCATATGTTTCCAATTATCGCGCACGCGTCTGGGCACGATAATTGGAAACACATGTTTGCCGCGCGTACCCATCCCAAAAAGGCCAGCCACGCCGCACGAGCGTTTTTGGGACTGCTTTTCAAACTCGCTTACAATAAGTCTTCGCCTCTAAGCAGCGCTTGCGCGCTACTCGAGGCTCGACCTAATGAATGAGAACGCGGCTCTCTGGAGCTGCCATCTGGTGGAAGGTAGACCTTAGTGAGAAAACTGCCCAGTTTGTAGTTTTCTCCTAAAAAGGAGATTATTCCCTTTGCAGCTGATCTCCACAGGGGGCCTCTTCCACAGCTCTGCAGCCTGGGCTCCAAAAATCTGTTCCTCCAGGATGAGTTTTACAAAAGGTTTGAATCTGCCCTCATTTCATTCTACACAACTCCAGGGACCCACTTTCTGTTATTGCTGCAGTTGATGTCTGTCTAAAAGCGCTATGAAGGATGACAAGCAGCGCTTTACCGAGCACCTAAATAAATAAACCGGTCTTATCAATTACAGACCATTTCTGGGGAGCCTTGATTACTAAGCACATTTCATCACACCTGATGCGTGCGTTGACACTGGCAGTTAGTGGGGGAGAGGAAGGATGAACTATTCAGGAAATGTTAAAGAGGGGGTACGCGGCAACAGTGAGACTTTTGGCGGGAAGGTGGATTTTCCATCTCTGGCTGACTGAAGAGTGATGCCTGGTGCGCCGGAGCCTCTCGTACATCCATGCCAATGCACCAGAATCAGGACTCCGAAGCTTTAAAGCAAAACAAAGTTTTATTATTATTATTTGTGTTTTATAGAGCGCATGGCTGCCCTAGGGCTTCCCAGCACTAAGAGACACGTAGTTAGTTGAATGGACATTAAAGGCATTGCTTAAACAGCCATGTTTTAATTGTTTTGCGGAACTGCAATTTATTGTCCAGTGTCCGACATTCCCGTGGAAGAGAATTCCAAAGTTTGGGAGCCAGGTGGGAGAAAGATCTTCCTCCCCACCTCTCCCTCCTGGCATTGGTTGGTTCTAAAAGTCCCTCAGAGTTTGATCTCAAATACCTATTTGGGATGTAAGGGGATACCAGACTCTTGATTTTCCTATTATGTAGAGCTCTGTGCGTTATGACTAGAGTCTTAAATTTGATTCTGGCCTCTACTGGGAGCCAATGTAGCCCCTTTAGGTGTTTTTTTACCGATTCCCGTGCCGGGACGTTGCACAGCAATCTTGCTGCTGCATTCTGGACCACCTGCAGTCTGAGAGTCACATATTTTGGTGCCCCTAGGAACAATGAGTTTCCATAGTCCAGCCGCGAGGTTACCAGGGAATGGACTACTGTCTTCCTGAGCTGGGTTGGTATCCTATCTAGGATTTTTCGGAGACTTCTAAGTAGTCCAAAACAGGTGGCTACGACTTTCTTAGCCTGTGTCGCCATGGAAAGATCCTTTTCTAGCCAGAAACCCAGATTCTTAATTATTTCTTTAGGTATGGGTGGGCTGCCCAAACATTCGGGCCAGCTTTGGAGGGCCTGGGGATTTTCTTGTTCCCGAGGATCATTAACTCCGTTTTTTCCCCGTTTAATTTTAAGCAGCTTTTTGTCATCCACTCCTTGATTTTTTCCATACATGGTGAAAGTCTCTCAAAGTCCTCGCTGTTTTTTTGATCCAAGGAGATCACCAGCTGAGTATCTTCCGCATAGGACGTCATGGAGATCTCGAACTCTTGGACAATCTTAGCGAGTGGTTCCATATATACGTTAAATAGTGTGGGGCTTAGTGAGGACCCCTGAGGTACCCCACACCTTAGTGACATAGTTTTCGAGAGGGTGGTATTTTCCAATACTTGGAATGTTCTTCCCTCCAAAAACGATGTCAACCACTTGAGCATGGTACCTTGTACCCCAATAGCTGAGAGTCTCCTTCGTAGTATATGGTGGTCTACCGTATCGAAGGCAGCACTCTGGTCCAAGAGGAGCAGGGCAGCTGATTTTCCCTGGTCTAACGATGATCTGAGTTGCTCCACCACCACCAGCAGCGCAGACTCCGTGCTGTGCTGTGCCCGGAAACCCATCTGGGTGGGGTGGAGGCATTGGTTAGTTTCTTTGCCTTCTCCAGCCTGAAATTGCCCTCAGTTCAACGCATGTCAGTGGCAAAAGTGAATTCACCCATTTTTGTTAAATCGTCCTCTTTCCTGCTTCTAAATGTTGACATGTATAGTGCTGTAACCAGCAGGACACACCAAAGTCCCTTCCAGGCCTTGAGGCCCAGGTAGGCTGTTTACCTATCCACTCCTGCAGTGGTGGTCCAGAGCACTGCTGCTAAAATCTTCCTGTCAGGAACACAGCTTGGCCAGGCGCCTGTGCTTCGAATGGTGGAGGTGATGGCATTTTTTATTTAAACTGCGAGGCTAAAACCCACAATACACTCATCCCATATTATAACACATTGCTCTTTCTGACTCTGTGCCAGTGACGCATCATAGTGTCGAAGAGGAAAACCTTGAGGATCAAAAACATTAGAGGAAAAAAATCTGCACTCCGGTAACATTGCAATAAAACAACTAGAGCCAGGGTAAAGGTAAGTATCAACATAAGGGTTATCATACATTTGAAAGAAGGGGTCAGTGTAAGGTGCGAACATTAGAGCTATGCAAGTTTAGGGTTAGTCCGGGGGTAAGGGTCAGAGTTAAAGTTAGGTGGAGGGTTAAGTTTAGTAATGGTGTTCATTTCAGGAAAAAAAATAGATCAAAAGAAAATGTAAGTGTTACGGATAAGGGAAATGTTTGGATTAAATAAAGAATAGTCAGGGAGGAAAAATAAAGGGTTAGGATAAAACAGGTTTGTAGGGAAATGGGCTGGTCTCCTCTATTTCAGAAAATAAAAGGGGAATTAAAAAAACACTTATTTCCTGAAATTAAGGATATGTGATTTTTATGAAAATAAGGTTGTAGATAGGACCCCGCTTTTGATCACCGTTAGATTACACACAAAGTGATTATTACCCCGAGAGAATAACTTGAAACCCTTTCCTGAGACAGCACGTGCTGTCGCTTGTCGCTTGTGAGTCTATTGTTCTTTAAACAAAATCTAAAAAGGGCTTAGAGCCCACCCATTACTTACCATTGGCTGGCTTCCTTGTCAGTCTCTTTTCTTTTCATTTGTCAGCGGCCGCTGGTTTCATTGGTCGCTCCAGACAGCTTTGGAAGGATTTTGGTTTCACCTCTTTAGATTCAGCAGGCAGGCAGACAGGCAGACAGACAGACACACATCCACACATCCACACACACCCTCTTCCTTTTTAGATTTAACACACATGCAGTGCTTTAAATGGGCAGGCACTGTCCAGAACTGCGTACCTTCACTTCTTTAATTTGAAAGTGAGAGTACCAGTTTTTTTCAGCTCTGCTGTAATACATTTAATGGGAGCGTACCAGCACTTCTCTCAAGCAAATAGGTACTCTATGAATAGATAGTACCAGCACTTCTGTATATCCATTTAAAACACTGCACACATGTAAGGCCTGGCGCAGATCTAGAGTGGTGTAGAGTCACAGCGCTTCCTACTTTCAAACCTCCCTTGGAGATTCAAATGAAACTACAGCAAGACAGTAGGTGAATAGGTTATCATAGATTACATTCCCCACTTTTAATAACACTTGGAATTCAAACTGCTGATTGTAGGAAGCTGGTTCTTTATGTGATATATCAATAAGTTGATATATCTGGTAAAGAGTCCAGGGATTCCCTTATGAGTGGGCAGGGTCTTGCTATGCAATCCCAAGGTGCTCTATTTGGGGGTAGTGTGGTCGAGCAGCCTTACGCTTAACACAGAGGAGTGCAAGACATTTGCAAAATACACACAGTGATTAATAAATGACAACACGACTCAAGAAGGAGATCCACACCAATCTATAAAAATACCAAGTACCTTTATATATGTTTTGGCATCAGAGAAAAATCGTTCAGGTAACTACATTTTTACATATAAATTCTTAAAACTTTAAAAAGTGGACACAGTGCAATTTCTGAGTTCTGCAACGCTATCCTGTGGAAGGAAGAACAAGTTCTGCAAACAGGTACAGTACATCGACTTACAGGACCACTCTCCAGGAGTTAAGGTGAGTGGTGAGCAAGGTCCAAGGCAGCACCAACAGTGCACCACCAGCAGCACGAAGGCGGCCGGGTGCAAATCCGCGTTGGGAGCGCAATGCGTTTCAATGGGGATCTGTCTCTGTAAAAAGAGGCTGCAGGCTCTGGCTAGGAAGCCAGTCGGGCTGAACCAGCAAGTGGACTCAGGCCTAGCGATGCTCTGGGAAGGGGGGATACCTTTTTGTCCTCTTCTCCGAGGCCCAGGGGTGACGGCTGCAGGGGTGTCCTTAGGCGTCGGGTTTTCCCTTACCGGAGCAGTTGCTGTTGAGGGGGCCTGCCTGCAGAGGCTGCAAGTGACATCAGGGAGTCCCAGAGGAGTGAAACCACAATGCACTCGAGCTCTGGAGGGCTGGGAAACCATGTTGACACCGGTGGCCCACTTCAACTTGGGCCGGAGGCGACAGGTGCAGTGATGACTTCGGGTGTTGGGTTTTGGCGGTTCCGGAGGCCTCAGAGTCTTCTCTTTTGGAGTTCCTTCAGAACAGGTGTGCTGTTCATGGGAGGTCTTTTTTAAAGGCAGGCAGACCTCCCAGGTTTCTGGCGTCAACAGCTTCAGAACGAGTCGACTTTGGTGCAGTTTTCGAGGAATGCAGACAGGTCGGCAGGGTTGGTACCAGGCCAGCTGCTTCTTCTCTCCTCTCTGCTTTTGTGGCTCTTCGGTGTCCTCTCTCTTCTTAGATCATCAGGATCTCCTTCTCTGGTGCCATGGACTCCCCAAATTACTGAATTGAGGAGCTTGGGGGAGTTCAGGGTAGTAGCCAATGGGCTACTGACCCTTGGGGTCACTACGCTTCCTGTATGACCACTTCCTGTGATAAGTGGGCATAACCCTGTCCCAGAATTCCTAAGTATGCCGTCACAAAGATAGCTACTTATGAAAAATCATGTCCACCTCACAGTAGCCCACCTTAGGGGTGGTACTAATCTGGAGGTGGCATGCCTACCTGACTAGCTAATTTTCCCACCTGTCTAGGTGCCATGGGGGTAGCTTCCTATCCTGTGAGGGGAGCCAGATTCACATTCCAAAGGCGGCCCCTTCTTTGAAGCTCGCCGGCCCAAGGAGGCTAATCAGCAGGTCATTCTATGGGAGAGGGTGTTACACCCCCTTCCCGGACAGGCTTTTGTTCTGGGTCTCCTTAGAGCAAAGGCTCTCACCCTAGGAGGTCTGAAAAGAGTCTTGGGTGGCAGGCTGGCAGAAACCAGCCAGCAAGGACACCAGCGGCTGGTAGGTTTTCAGGGGGCACCTCTAAGGTGCCCTCTGGGTGCATGTATTGGTTCCAACACTAGCATCAGTGTTGGTTTACCAATATGAGATGTTTTATACCAAACATCCCTGCTTTCAGTGAATCCATCATGTAGCTGGGGAACTGGTTTTCACCAGTGTCCAGCACATGTTTTAAAATGGCTTCCCTGGTTACTTGTACTGGCAGTAATAGGACTGACCAGCACAGGGGCATAGCTGCTCATGCAGGTATGCCCTCACGTGACGTGTAATATTCAGCACCCTGCCTTAGGGCTGTCAGGCCTGCTGTAGGGGTGAGTAACAAATATTACATGCAGTGTTAGGGACCTGGCACACAGGGATGTGTGACATATCGTGTTTTCACTTTTGTCTGCACCAAGACACACAGCCTGGAGTCTTGCATGTGCTTGGTGAGGGGTCCCTTATGGTGGCACTATTCGTGCTGCTGCCCTTTGGGACCCTCTGAAGTACCTCAGACCCAAGGTATCAGGGGTACCATTTACTAAGGACTCACAGAGGGTGGCAAAGCTTTTGTCAATTGGGGGAACAATTGTACAGTTTTTAAAGCAAGAACACAGGTCCTGGGTACCTGGTTAGCAGGAACCCAGTACACTTCAGTCAAAGTTGCATCAATTACTAGGCAAAAAGTGGGTGGTACTGCAATAAAAACCCAGTTTCCTACACTAATTATCAGCTCACCCTCTGCATATAAGGCGGATGGCACACAAGTGGACATTAACTCTTAGTGGTGAGCAATAAAAGAGGACGTGATGATAACTACTGCTCACAAGAGCGTTTTTCAATAATCCCCAGCCCCAGCAGTGCACTGCCTGCTTCACTGCAGCAGGTTAACAAGGTGGCGAATGTTTCTGTCCAAACTAAACAGTATGCAAGTACAGGCAAAAACTGCATTTTTATAGTAAAACAAAACCTAACCCACTTAAAGCTAAGGGCAGAGCATGAGGGAAAGAGGACAAGGAGATAATGGCAATCCCGAGCGCTCAACAAGGAAGGACCAAGGGCGAGATGTGTGACTTGGCTGTGGTGGGTCCGGTGTACGCCAGCTGCTCCAGGCTCTCGATCATGCATAATTAAGCAGAAAACGCCCACGCTGCAGAATCACATAATTCCAGTGGCCCTTATTATTGCCAACAACCCAATATTAGGGGCGTAGCTTAGTAAAATATATTGGGGGGGTGAGTCTGAGATTTCCCAACAAGGAATGAGGTGTACCCAACTACAAGGCAAGGGTGTCGGTTTGGGCAGCTAGAGCAATGTAAAAGGCTGTGTGCACGGAATTAGGGGCATCAGTTTGGATTTATTTCAAAAAGTAAAATCTTTTTCATAAGATCAGTGTATATGCACATAGTACCAGAAGCCACAGCTAAGTTAACAAAGGACATACATGCTTTCGCTGTGTGCTCCGTGCAAAAAGAGCCAAGCTTAGAAGGGATTTCCCTTCAGAATTGTGTCTCTGCAAATGACTCATTTGATTTCATGAACAGTCAGTAATTATTTTTGCTTGAGTTGTGCCCTGGTTGAGTTTTGGGGTCTCAGTCTTAAAACATTTTGCGTTGCATGCTACCAGAGAACAGATGGAGCCTCAGATCCTCTTTGCCCATCCCTAGCTCACATGTTCATTCGTTGAAAGCAATGTGCAGTATTCTTTTGCAGTTCGCTTGCCTCCAGGCTCTGAGGACGCTTTTGTTTGGCCACCATACTGAGCAGTTCCTTAAGGGAGACAAAGATACACCGAATGCATCAATTCATAAGTTGCCTAGAGATAAACTACGATTTAAAAGTGTTTTTTTTTTTTACTTTTTCAGGCTATGTAAAATGTAGATTTATGTGTCTTCTCTATAATCTTCACATATGCTTGTTTGTGTGGTATCACAGAAATAATCATTTATAAGGCTGACATTTTGATATATATGCCACTGTTTGCAGCAAACGCGTAACGCGCCAAGCTACTTTAATAGGAATACAAATTGTGATCTGCCGGATGCTGTGACCTTTCCATACATGCAACTCTCAGGAACTCGTACATTTTTTGAAGCTTCAAATCTGTAACCAGTTATTACACAAGGATCTCTCCAGAAAGTCCATTAACCACCTGAGTAATCTTATCAGTGTTATGCCCTGAAATGTGCTGAATAGCCATAGAGCCCTGGGGCACCTGCTTTAATTATGCATTTCAAAGGAAAAGAAAGTGCACATTTTGCACATCCACTTTACTTCACATTTTTCCTTGCCATGGTTTTGTAAATTTGCTTGGAATGAGTTATGGAGTTTGCTCATTAAAACCCCATAAAATGTCCTCCCCCCTATTTTATCATTCTCTCATTATTTACACCTGGATGTGCTCGAGTTTTGTTAAAGCTACCAGTCGAGGAGAAGGCGATGTTCTCCATGAGTGACGCAGCACATCTACTCTAGTCTGGTCCAGAAAATATTTTGCGCAGCCTTAGGGCTTCAATACACTATAACGCCCCTCAACGTAGGAGTCAGTTCCATTCTCTGGCGCATCAGAAGAACTTCATCTGTCAGGAATTTCTTCACTCTGCATTCAGGACATGTCCAGGATGAGGCTTATAACCTGAGATCTCTGCTGGCCCAAAAGGCCCAGCGTGTGGATCTCTGATGTCCTGCCAGTTGCTACACAGGGTTTCTAACTGGAGAGTTCTGCAACCATGCACAGTGTCACATTTAGCAATTTCAAGATCTGCAAGCAATTTGCAAAAAATGTGACTTATGTAAAAACCACACGATTTTTACAAAAGCCCCCCAAAATCTTAATGAACCCCTTGGTGTAACCCTCTTTTATTAATTCCGTGCTGGTGCCCTGGGCCAATAAAAGGAGGCTGGGCAAGAGAGAGGTATTTTTCTACTCTCTCCGTACGGCATGGCGTCTTGCATAAGCAGCGCCTACTTCCTGTAAACATTTAGTGGGGACCAAAACAAAAGACTGCTGGAGTCCAGGACTAAAGAGCTATCTTAATGTCCTGGCCTCACTTGGCTACTGGCCCCTACACCCTCCCCCTTGATCCTCCACCCCTGTGGCACTTATCCTTTGCACACCCCCACGCCATGCAGTCTTCCTAGATGATCACTCCCTCCCCAGCCTCCAGGCCCTCCCACATGTCCCCTCTTCCACTAGACCTCCTTAACCGCCCCCCTCCCCTTGGCACCCATCACACACAATTAGTTGCCTTTCGGCCCTCCTCCGACCTTAATTTAACATGGAAGGAGCTTGAAAGGGGGCTAAAGTAACAGCTCCCTCCAGCACCATGTATTCAATGTTGGGCAGTGTGATTGCAGGGTGGTGATATAGAGAGAGCGAATTAAAATCTGCACTCTCTCTGGCACCACACATTTGTCTTCTCGGCACTGTCATGCTGTGCAGTGCTGGTTTGCTGGCCCCTCTACAGTATTTTTTTTCTGACCGGCACATTTAGTGCCTGTTGCAAAAATGCAATACTTTTTGTTTTATTGGGCAACAATATTTTTATTTCGAGGCCGTGAAATTTACCAAAATGGACCTCAATATCCTGTGGGTGTGGGGTGGTTTGATGTGCTACTAATGCTTTACGGTCTCTACAGCTCTGTCAGGTGTTGTATGTTCGTGATACCCTGAGACTACCGCAACACCTAAACTCAGAATGGAGTGTATACTACCTTGGATATGTTCAGCCCTAACAGCAGGAGCGGCCGGTCCATTGGGGCTGAGAGGCCACGCCCCTCCACCTTTCGCCCCGAAAGAACAGTGTCTGTCAGGCTGAACAAAGGTCAGCCTGACAGACACTGTTCATTTTCAGGTCAGGCAGCCAGGAGCCAGACATGCGCATTTAGCGCAGGCCCCTGGCTGCCTGAGCTGAACTTTGCTGGGCTGAGGAAGTCACAGCTCCTGTGGGCGTGACATCCTCCGCTCAGCTCAGCAAAGGTCCCTGAGGCCCTCCCCTCAGTGACGAGGGGTAGCGTCACTGATTGCCTCGCACCTGGTCGCTTCAGTTTTAAGCCCTGAAGCGCCCATGGTCGAGTGTCAATCAGTGACACTTCATCACAGACTGGGGTGGGGTCGGCAGTCTCACTGACCCCATCCCACTCTGTGATGACGTTGGGACGCTGCCTTCCCTCATTGGCTGACCTTGGGTCAGCCAATGAGGGAAGGCAGCAGTCCCAAGCCTCCTGGAACCTCCGAGGCAGAGCTGGCTGGAGGTAAGTGTTTGTTTTTCTTTTAAACTGTTTGGTGCATGCGTGTATGTATGAATGTTTGGTGAAGAGTGGTGTGAATGAATGTGTTTGTGTGCGTGTGTGTAAATACATTGCTTTGAGTGTTATGTGTATGTGTGCGTGTTTGTGAGAGTGTGTCCCGTCCGCCTCCAAAACTTACCGGCCGCCACTGCCTAACAGTACCCTCTTACCACTACAAGCTCTCAGCTGCCCTTACAGGGACAACATTAACTCTACAACATGCATTATTTGCAACCCTAACAGGTAAAATGTAGCCTTTATACCCAAAAATCTCTAAAGCCCTGTAAGGAGCCACGAGGTATTAGTATCCTGAGATCTCAATCCACTGGGCATGTACAATAATATCTAAAATAATACCTTTCCTTATTGCCGGTTGCTTTCCTAAATTAAGGGGCATATTTACTAACATTTCACACAAAGCAGGGCAGCAAGCAAAGTATCTGTGCTGCATTACGTGAAGCACAGACAGCAGAAATGCACCATATCTACTAACATATGGCGCACTTCTGCTCTCATTACTCTGGTGCATTTGAGGCTGCCTAGCGTTAACTCCGGCACCCTTTCGCCTTGATGCAGGGGGTGCTTGCGTTTGAGCACAGTTGTTTTTGTGTAAGAAGCGATACCTTCCTTCACAAAAACAATCCTTAAAGACATTTTCCTTTTTAGGTCTCGCCTGGCGTTGCAGCGCACATGCGCTGCTCGCTCTGCGAGGGCTTCTTGGAATCAATACGATTGCAGAAGATCGCTTTCTGCTCCGCCTGTGTTTTTCATTGATGCGCGTCATTTTGCGTCACCAATTATGCTAAACGGGGTGTTATGATTGTCCCAAAGTTTTTTAAGTCCCTCCTGGTTACCACCCTGTCCACTTTTTTCCCCGCCCACGTGGACTGGATCTTTTACTGGCGGCTTTACACGCTGTCCTTTAAAAGACAGTAAGCACTCTTTTCTTTACATTGTCAGCGCCGTCCGCTTTGGCTGCGCTTGTTTGTTTATGGCGCCGACGTGCACGACATGCTTCGGAGCAGGGGCTCTCCACGGCGCACGACAGAAAGGGGGTATTCTTCGGCAGCACTTCATTTTCTTTTCTTTTTGCACGGTGCGGCTTGCCCAACTTCATTTTTTATTATCACTTTAAACTATTCAGCGCGGCGCCCATTTCATGAGCGCCGTGCTTTCATCTTCAAAACTCCATCTCCCAGTAGGGGGCCCTCCCTCCCACCACAAAAAACAGGCTGCCTGTTTAATTCTCCACCCATCCCCGCTGGCCGTCCGCTTTGGCTGCGCTTGTTTGTTTACGGCGCCGACATGCACAACATGCTTCGGAGCAGGGGCTCTCCACAGCGCACGAGAGAAAGGGGGTATTCTTCGGCAGCACTTCATTTTCTTTTCTTTTTGCACGGTGCGGCTTGCCCAACTTCATTTTTTTTTAATCACTTTAAACTATTCAGCGCGGCGCCCATTTCATGAGCGCCGTGCTTTCGTCTTCAAAACTCCATCTCCCCATAGGGGGCCCTCCCTCCCACCACAAAAAAACAGGCTGCCTGTTTAATTCTCCACCCATCCCCGCTGCCGGTTAACGAGTTAATCATCGGCCGGGTTTAACGTCATGTCTCCCTCCATACTCCGTGTGTTCCCACCCGTCATGTCTCCCTATGTTATTTTATTTTTGCAGGGCAGGGCTCGCGCACCTCCATGTTTTTTGGAAAGAACTTAAAACTCTTTAGCGCGGCAGCCATGTCAGTTTTCTTACGTCATGTCTCCCTCCATACTCCTTGTTTAAAAGGCGGCTGTAATCTGAGCCCCTAAGCTTCCCACGTGCGCAGACACGTTTAACAACTAGCATGGGTAAAGAGAATCTGGATTCAAGAGAAAAAGGTCGGAAAAGTTTGAAACAGTAACATTAGATCACAGATGGTAATAAAACTATTTTCTCGCGGGATTAATAGAAGCCTGTGCCATCGCACATATATAAAAAACATTTTGCTCTTTTGCTTGGGCCATGCACCCCACCCCCAATAAATGTCTCCATCTGTCCCAGGCTTTTCAACAAACAATAAGGCGTTTGCGCTGCTCCTCACAGGCTCCAACCAGTTTACACCGGCTGCTGGGAGAACAGCAGTCAATAAGGTGTCGTGGCGCGCGCTCTCCGGCACCATCTTCTTGATCCGGGCAGGGGCCGAGATGACATTTTTCCGAACCGGTCACCCCAAAACCCTGAAAGTCAGTTCCTTGAGAATTTGAAAAGCTTGACGGGTAGTAGCTTTGCTAATAAAATGCAAAGAATAGCAACTCCTGTACCGTTTACATCCCTAGTGTGAACGATGTGACTTATTCTCTTTCACCTGCTTCATGTGAAGTGTGGTTTGCACTTTTTCTTGTACAGCGATCTATTCACCTTCTATGCACTAGGCAGCAATCCCAGGTTGTAACTGTTGTGACTTGACTAAAAGACAGGCTTTAATCCCAGCAGAGGGAGGCGTGCACTTTTGAATTAAACTACAATGCCCCAAAGGTGTGGGCCACAGTCCCAACAAGCATTTGCAATGCAATAGGTCTCGGAATTACGAGAGTTTAAGCCATTGGCATTGTAAATGACAATGCCTTTTATTTATGTTTTAAAAACCAAAACATAAATAAAGGCATTGTCATTTACAATGCCAATAGCTCAAACTCGCGTAAATGCGAGACCTATTGCATGGCAAATGCTTGTTCTACATGTGATGCACGATGCATCACACATAGAAAAAGAAAGTAACGAGAAGAAATAAAGATATTTCTCCTCTTTACGCCTGGGTGGCACACCATTTTGGCACATTCCAAGGTTTACTAACCTTAGTAAATCTGGGATTGCATCAGAATCAATAGGTGGATGTATGGGAGCGCTCATGCTCCAACCATGGAATGTCTCAGTGATGCAAAGTAACGTAAGGCAGCGCTATGTGCTGTGTTACTTTGTATTTACTAAACCATGCAAAGCCACTTTCACTGGTTTTGCATGGCTTAGTAAATCCCAGATAAGGACTTGCATTGCCTTGTGATGACTTGCATCACGCAAAGACAACACAAGTCCTTAGCACAACCGGGCCTTGGTATGTACTGAGCTGACAGTCTCTGGCATGAACCATAAAAACCCAACTGCCCAATGATTAAAAGTGCACGGAAGTGAGGGTGACAGACTGGAGTGCTTGAGAGAACAGCTGGTACTTCAGAGAACCCAATTTGTGGAGTTTGCTGCCTTGCTGGGCGTCACCAACCCAGCAAAAGTCACTGGAACGATGCTCAGACAGTCTGTGATTAAGTCTGACTTCAGCTTTCTAAGGAGAGTGAATTTCTGGAACTCTGACTTTCACTGTTGTGCCTCAGGTCACTGGGGGTAATGCAGTATTATTATACTAGTCAGGGGCCGACTGGTGTGCACATTTTAACCATACCTTGGCCTGTATCCCTGAGTGTTTCCTGCACAACAGTCACACACAGGGACACACAGCTGTTTGGGTGAATGCCTCAGACTCCAAACAGTGGTAAACTGACAACCTGGCCGTGGACCGACTGGGGAGTTATTTGGGGGTGTTCCACCTTAAACACCACCCCTAAAGATACGCCCCAGCGTAATAAAAGTTTTTCGACTTTCCACCTTAGCACTATAGTTCCTGTTTTTACATTTATTTTTACCGTTTTTTTTTTTTACATTATTATACTTTGTGGGCTTCAGCGTGGCTTATAAGCTTCCGATTTGCTGGCTCCTTCGTTGCTCTCATTTTCTTGCTCCCCATTTGCCCATGGCATGCATGCATCATGCCTCTTCCTGTGTTGAGCCCTCCCCGAGAGCATGGACCAATTACTATAGCAATCCACTGGTCTCATTGTAGCATCTGTTTTACAAACTACTTTGCCTAAGAGCAGTTCACATGAGAGCTCGTGTTTTGCTCTGAGTTCCTCTGTAAATAGGCCTGTAAATCTTATTCTTATCTCCTCACATTTGCTCTGCATTCAAAGACCGAGATCAAATGTCAGACGCTGTTTTCCGAGGGCGCATGTTTACTTTTCTTTTTAAATGCCCCTCTGGCTCAACCCTCGTCTTACATCACAGGGACATGAAAAGGTTCTGTCAGACCAGCATAGCCATTGATGGCCATTTCATAATTTGGATTTCTCATACAATGAAGTTCAAGCCAGGAGGTGAACACAGTAAAATAAATTATAATATTGCTCTGGATATATCGTGTTTTTTTTTTTTTTATCTGACGTGAAGCAAAATTGCTGAAAAATCTAAAATCCAGCTACTTTCTTCAAAAACAGAAGCTCACAATTTACCAATAAAATAGCCTATACATTTAAAGTATACGTCAATTATATGTGTGGTTCTCAAGAGCATTGTATCTTTGTTTTTCCAGACCTTTTTCTGCTTTTGTAGTCCTTCCAAGATGGCTTTAGTTTTGACGAACCTGAATATTTGCTAGTGATACTCTAATCAAGCCTGCCGTCTCCTACTCCTCTATTAGGCCCCAGCTAGTTGGAGCTCAGCCCGGCCCACTACCCTACATGCAGTTTCTATTTATAGTAAACCAGGGCTCTGCAGAGAAAAAAAAACCAAACCGTCCGGTCAAAGAAGTCACATTTTCGCACCCCTACAGCGTTGTGTGCTTGCTACTGGCTGAGGTATGCTTGTTGAGCGAGATGTGTAGTCCGACAGCATTCAGTTTTTCTTTGGTCGTGCAATATTGTCAGCAGAGTGCTTTTTTAGGTCTCGGCTGGCGTTGCAGCGCAAAGCGCTGCTCGCTCGGCGAGAGATTTTGTGAGAGAGCATATTTCAGAAGGGGGCTTGAAGCCCCGCCCCTCATTTCCATTGGCTTGCGTCACCGTTTATGCTAAACGGTGGCCTGCCATTGGAAATGGGGTTTTGTAGCCGCTGCCCTTTCGCCTTTTTGTCCGGCCCATCCGGACTGTCTCGTCTGCTTTGCGGCTGTCGCAAAGCATTTTCTTATCTTTGTCTGGGGCCATCTGTTTTCACTCGGCCCCGTGTTTATTTTTGCATTGCGCTTTCAGTGAAACTGAAAACGCGATGCAAATATAAACATGCAGCTGAGTGAAAACAGATGGCGAGCGCTTGTTATAAATGTATTCATTCAATTCGGTTTTGATATAGTGGCGTCCTACCAACACGTGGTGCGTCGCGGCGCTTTAAATAACACGGAGAAATACAGGTAAATAATGGCGGGTGTAAAAGAAATAAACAAGTATAATATTTCTTAACTTCATTATGCCTTCCCCTTAAAATGTAAGCAGAGTCACAGAAACGTTGACGTTAGCTTCGAGACAAATCTCCCTCTGGTGTGTTATCCAAAAGGTGAGTTGTGTACGCGAAGGGGTTATGGAACCCAAATTGCGTACTTTCTCGCGGGGTTCATGCCTGCTGCGTTTCTTGCAGCATGCATAACCCTAAGCAAATGCGCGCATTCTGTGCAGGATATTTAACTCGCGAGCGGCGCTGCAGCCGCCGGGTCGAGCAGTAAAGCTGCTTTAAACCACCTCATAATTGCCAGAGCAACCTTTAGCGAGTGGGGGGATACGCAACCCTGTCGCCGCCAGGGGTAATTGGGGCCTTCAATGTGTGCTAACTATTGTTTCTCGTGTGTGTTCGCTCAGTAAACTAACGGTCAATTAAACGCTGCTGGGCGCAATAATTGTAAAAGAGGTAGGTGGACTCGGTAAAACAGCTTAATATATTGCCAGAAAGACACAAACGTGTGCGCCTTCGCTTGTGTTATCGGTAAATGGCAAAACAACGAAGATGTGCAACACTTAAACATGGAAGGTGAATGGATTGTGGAAGGATTAGAACCAAACCCATGTTTCACGTAGGGATTACATGTGTTATTATTTGCTCTTCTTTAGCGTGACGGGGAAACTGAAAACTTTCCAACAAACATTTAAAGGTTTGGGCGAAATATGCGTTGGTAACTTAGAACACGAGGGTCTGTGTTAACGTTCCGTGCAAGTCTGGTGTTATAGCTGTAGATTACACCTCATATCTAACGTACAACGCATCCCCTTTGTTATACTGAACCAATGACCTGGTCGCATGATAGAGTAGTGCCTCGTCTAGCGCCATGGGGTAGGCAGCAGTCCCAAATTCATACATTCGGCATTGGCCCTCCTTGCATTTTGACCCTATTTGGGGGCAAAGGATGTGTCTGCCGCCTTATAAAAGTTGCCATTTTCCTCATAGTCTTTGCTAGTTAATGTACGCAGTCCTCTGTCCACTGCAGGGCCTCATTTATGGACACACGTCTGTCCTAAAGACTCGGTCAGCAGCTTCCCGCCGTTCTGGCACCCCTGCTGATAAGTTTCAGGGAGCTACCCCAAGCACTCCCCCCACCCCCTTCCAACCGGCTCCGTCTCTCTCGCAGAGTGCCCTTTGGCCGCCCAGTCCTCGCCTGTCATCACCAAAGACCCGTGCTTTCTATCAGGATTGATAGCGCCTTTTCGGACAGAGTACGGCTTTACCAACCAAGGCGCTACTGTTTTTCGGCGGAGGCAGCAACAGGAGCCTCGTTCTACTGACTGCAACAACACCGTTACACCAGCCTGGGCTGGAACGAGAAGTGGTGGACTGTACCGTGCCCCTTTTTCCTGGGGTGACGTGTTTGAAGTGAGAGATCTGTCTTGGGAATTCGTTTTTCTGGCATCCTCCTGGGTTTTGGGAGGTAGGGGTTCCCCCCAGTAAGGGGCACGGCACTTTATCTACCTCGCCTTTCTCGTCTCGCTGTTTATAGCTTTGTTTTCCCTCCCAGGGCTTCTGGGGTGTTGTGTATTTTTCCAATCCTTAGAGGGTATGCTATAGGCGTTTCTTTAGTCTTTTTCCACCGGCGTCACCGGGGTTTCAGTGGCCGAAAGGCTGCGTGGTCCGTGGAGCAGGCGCCCATTAAAGCCGGCACTACTGACTCTACACACTGGAGGTACTTTACTGAGCGCGGCGCCAACGCACACTTTGAAAAACCAATAAAAAAGTCGATTAGAACATGCGTCACACTGTTTGTTGGCGTGATGTATGTTATATTAGCAGAAACAGTAAGCTACGCGCATCAGAAGTTCTGAAAACAATTTGCTACTGGCTACATTTGCTAGGTTGCAACAGTCGCTGCTCTGTGCCCAGTGAAATCATACTTCAATACTGTGTCTCAACAATGTCCATAGCAGCGCTTAATTGACATAAACAAAACACTGCGCCTCGGTGTGTTTTAAAGCTGCATTCGCGTCTGTTCTGAGCAAAAACGGGAATATTAATACCATTCTTCCTTTCCTGCTCCGTTTAATAGCAGAGGCAGTATTGTCGATGTATCTCAAAGGGTCAGTGCGTCTGCTGCTAAGATCTGTGTGCTACCTGCAAATGAAAGGGTTTGAATTTTAACGGCGCCGTCTAAGGTACTCATTTAAATTTGGTCAAGTAATTGGTTTTAGGACTCTGTCAGTTTGAAAGTTGATTTTTTATAAACAGCATCTAAGTAGGTCTGGTAACTGTTGAAATGGAAATACAGAAGCATTCGTACTCGCTATGTAAGAGTTGCTGTTTGCCACTGAAAACAGCTGGTGCTGCCTGTGATAGCGTGCTCCGCTACTGTGGCTGAACAACATCCATGGAGGCGCTTAATTGACATAAACAAAACACTGCGTCCCAGTGTGTTTTAAAACCGCATCCGTGTCTGTTAAGCGTGAAAAAGGGAATATTAATAACATATTTCTTGCCCTGCTCCTTTTAATAGCAGGGGCAGTGCTGTCTATGTAGCATTGTACAAAGATGCTGCTCAGTGTGTGCCCCGATACTGTACAAACACGCAAAAAACAATTGCCAAAGCCAATAAGTCCCAAAGGTGAAACCTATTGGTAAGGCCAATGCTTGTTTGATATGTTGCCAATCCTTGATATTATTTGCACAGTTAAATTCATGATTTATCATTCAGGGGTGTGGAATTTATTAAAATATCTACTTGTCCATGGGACAGGTAGCTTCATAAATCTACTTGTCCTGTACAAAATCCACTTGTCCCTTTGGTGCCATCATGTAGTGCACCGTCAAATAATGGCAGCACTCATTATAGAAGAGCTCGAATAATAGCCTCTCTGGTTATGTCAGGCTCATAGTATAGAAGGATTTGAATACTAGTGATTTCCTTATTTTGCCTCTTTTCTGCAGATCTACCCATTCATCCTTTCATTCACCCACTGATCTCTAGCATTTCAGCTTTACATTGGCTTCCATTCATTCTTTCATCAGCCTTTCACCATTCTGTTTGTCAATCCATCCATCCGCCCATCCATATCCAAATCTACCCATCCATCCCCAAACATACCCATCCATCCATCTCAGCCATCTGTCCATCCTTTCGCTCACCCATTCTTCCGCTCATCCATCAATTTACCCTTTCACTCTTCCATCCTTCTGCTCATCCATCAATTTACCCTTTCACTCATCCATCCTTTCGCTTACTGATCCATCCACCCTGCAACCCATCTATCTTTTCACCCTTTCCTTCAACACATCCATCGTCCATCCACCATCCCTGTCACTCATCCATCCTTTCACTCATTCATCCATCTAGCAAGCCACACTAACACTCATATCTATCCACTCTTTCACCCACACATCCATCCTTTCACTCACTCACCCTTACACGTTAATTATGGGCCTTTGTCTGCTTAGCTGCAGACAGAAGAGGCTCATCAAGAGCTCCACCCCCGCTGTACCTGCTAAAGCGAGTGGTTCACAACGCCCTTGGGGCCAAACCTATCCTTCCAGCTCCAAATCTATCATTCAAACTCATCCATCCCTCCTTCCTTCCACTCATCCATCCATCCACTTTCACCCCTCCATCCACCCTTTCACTCGTATCCATCCACTCTTTCACTCATCCCTCCATCTAGCCATCCTTTTGCTCTTCCATCTTTCACCCCTCCATCCTCCTTTCCACTCATATCCATCCACCCTTTCACTCATCCCTCCATCCACCGTTTCACTCAACTATCCACCCATCAATCTATCCACCCATCCATCCTTCCATCCTTCCATCCTTCCACCCATCCATCCTTCCACCCATCCATCCTTCCACCCTTCCACCCTTCCATCCTTCCACCCTTCCACCCTTCCATCCTTCCACCCACCCACCCACCCATCCACCCACCCACCCACCCATCCACCCATCCATCCACCCACCCATCCACCCATCCATCCACCCATCCACCCATCCATCCACCCATCCACCCACCCATCCATCCACCCATCCATCCACCCATCCATCCACCCATCCACCCACCCATCCACCCATCTACCCATCCACCCACCCATCCACCCACCCACCCATCCACCCACCCATCCATCCAGCCATCCATCCACCCAGCCATCCATCCACCCATCCATCCACCCATCCATCCATCCACCCATCCATCCACCCAGCCATCCTTCCACCCAGCCATCCATCCTTCCACCCAGCCAGCCATCCATCCTTCCACCCAGCCAGCCATCCATCCTTCCATCCATCCATCCATCCTTCCATCCATCCATCCATCCTTCCATCCATCCATCCATCCATCCATCCATCCATCCATCCTTCCTTCCATCCATCCATCCATCCATCCATCCACCCATCCACCCATCCATCCACCCATCCACCCATCCATCCACCCATCCATCCATCCACCCATCCATCCATCCATCCATCCTTCCACCCAGCCATCCATCCACCCACCCAGCCACCCATCCATCCATCCTTCCACCCAGCCATCCATCCTTCCACCCAGCCATCCATCCTTCCACCCAGCCATCCATCCTTCCACCCATCCATCCATCCTTCCACCCAGCCATCCACCCATCCATCCTTCCACCCATCCATCCTTCCACCCATCCATCCATCCACCCATCCATCAATCCATCCATCCATCCACCCAGCCATCCATCCACCCAGCCATCCATCCACCCAGCCATCCATCCACCCAGCCTTCCACCCAGCCATCCATCCTTCCACATCCTTTCACCCATTCTTCCACCCAGCCATCCATCCTTCCACCCAGCCATCCATCCTTCCACCCAGCCATCCATCCTTCCTTCCACCCAGCCATCCATCCTTCCACCCAGCCATCCATCCTTCCACCCAGCCATCCATCCTTCCACCCAGCCATCCATCCAGCCATCCATCCTTCCACCCAGCCATCCATCCATCCTTCCACCCAGCCATCCATCCTTCCACCCAGCCATCCATCCTTCCACCCAGCCACCCATCCACCCATCCATCTACCCAGCCATCCACCCAGCCATCCATCCATCCATCCATCCATCCATCCACCCAGCCATCCATCCATCCACCCAGCCATCCATCCATCCAATCAGCCATTCATCCACCCACTCCATCAGCCATTCATCCACTCTCTCATCCATCAATCCACCCTTTTATTCAACCATCCATCCTTTCACTCATCCATCCACTTTCACCCCATCCATCAATTCATTCACCCTTGCACTCATCCACCCATTCACTCATCCATCCATCCATTCTTTCACTCATCCATCCTTACATCCATCCTTTCACTCATTCATCCATGTATATATCCAGCCACCCTTTCATGTCAATTATGCACCTTTGCCTGGACCTGCAGAAAGAAGAGGCCCATTAAGAACTCCACAGCTGCTGTAGCTGCTACAGCGGCGTGTTCAGATGCCCCTGGTGCATGCACAAAGTGAGACGAGAGGTCCAGTGCAAGGAGAGAAATGAGGGTGCGCCTGAGGATTGCATGAATTCCCCATGGGGAAACTAATGAACTTTAATGTAAGCCCTGGATGAGATAAGATATGAGAGGCCAAGGGGATCGGGTCAGGGCAGTCAGAGGGGGCAGCAGAGGGGGTGGGATTAGCAAGTACAGGCACCGGGTGAAACATACGGTGTACAGGCAAAGCAAAGTGCAAAGGAGGGTTGTGCAGGGGCTGCATGAGCAAGGGAAAGCATGGGCTTTACTGTAGGCCCCCGGAGGCGAGGGTGAGGAGGGATCTTGGGGCCGATTTGAGGCTCAAGGGTGAAGCACAGAATAAAAGGCAGGGGGTCACAAGGTTAAAGTCAGAGCAGGAGCCAAGAGGCCCTTAAGGCAGCCTCTTACATTCCAGTGATGTGAGTGTTCTGGAGCTGCGTCTCGTGCTCCGTGCTCGAAGAAAATGAAAGGACCAGAGGAGGGCCTGGAAGCCACACACGAGCCTCGGGGAGAAAGCAAAAAGACTCTTACCTGACAGTGCTGTGGATGTTTTATATGTAGCTGCAACTTTGAGCTCGGCTCCATCATGATGTTGTTCTGCTTTGGGGAAATTAAAGTGTAAGCCCCAGCTTTTGCATTGACCCTTTTCACTCCCAATAAACTGCTCAGAGCTCCTTATTAACTGGCTGTGACCAAAAGGGTTGAACAGCTGTGTATCGGATTACCGTAAGACTGTCTACTTGTCCTTTGGGCAAGTTAGAAATTAAAACCTCTTGCCCTTGTAAGAAATCTAGATGTCTCGGGCGTCGGGAGATAGGAATTCCCCACCCCTGATCATTCAATAAGAACACGCTGCACTTTAAAATGCATTTTATTTTTTTAATCTAAATGAACGGGCATTTATAATGCATTTAATTTTGGTAATTTATTACTTTTACAAGACTTTAAACTATTGCCATTGTAAATAACAATGGCTTTTATTTATGTTTTACAAAAGAAAAACAAAAAGAAAAACATTGTCATTTACAATGTCAATAACTCAAACTAATGTCAATGCGAGACCTATTGCATTTCCAATGCTTGTCCTACGGGCAGCTGGTAACATTAAAACCCATTGCAATTGCATTTTTGGGTGACATGCAGCGAACAATAATACCGATCACAACTACAGTGGACTTTGTAACTTTTTTTGCTATGTGCAGCTGGTAACATTAAAACCCATTGCAATTGTATTTTTGGGCAACATACAGCCGACAATAATACCGATCGCAACTACAGTGCAACTTGTGCATATTGTCACTTTTTGTTTTCAAGCCTAAACTTTATTTACAACAAATGGAGACTTAATGTAACCTGTTCACACCACCGCAGACTTTCTGTCTCAGCCACTCTTTTTTTTTTTTTAACAATAAAATAATTGCAACAAATGATAGCAACTGCTCACACTACCACAGACTTCCTAGCTCGCACGCACTCTTCTTTCTTTTAGCAACAAGGTGCGTGTGCATTTCAAAGAGCTTCCAATAAAGTCTGTAAATTACCTTCACAATGGCGCCCTTCCCCACTTAACCCCTCTATTACCAATTTCTTTATAGTTCATATTTTGCCACACGGTCGGTAACTTTTCTTTGCCACGTTCAGCTGGTAAGAATAATACTGATTGCAATTGCATTTTAGTTTCCCAAGCTTTCTGTTTTCAACACAACCGTAATGGTCTGTTTTAATTTTAAACACAGTGTATGCGTACAGCTGGCAAATACAGTGCGTTGTTTTGCCTTTTTCTTTCCTATAACTGTCTGTTTTAAACATAGTGTATGCGTGCAGCTGCCAACGTATTGTTTCTTTTACATTTGTAAGAATTATTGAGCATTTCTTTTTATTTCATATTTTTCGATATGGTTGGTAATTTATTTTTGCCACGTGCAGCTCGTAACAATAATTTCCATTGCAATTGTATTTTTGGCAGACATGCAACAAACAATAATACCGAGCGCAACTACAGTGCGACTTGTGCATATTGTCACTTTTTTTTTACAGGCAAAACTTTTTTTCCAGCAAATGGAGACTCCATGTAACCCGTTCACACCACCACAGACTTCTTGTCTCACCCACTCTTATCTCTTTTAACAATAAAACACGTACGCATTAACACATTTACAAACATTCCAACAAATGATAGCAACTGCTCACACTACCAAAGACTTCTTGGCGCGCACGCACCCTGCTTTCTTTTAGCAACAAGGTGCGTGTGCATTTCAAAGAGCTTCCAATAAAGTCTGTAAATTATCTTCACAATAGCGCCCTTGCCCACCTAACCCCACTATTAACAAAAAACAAGCATTTGCAATGCAATAGGTCTCGCATTTACGCGAGTTTGAGCTATTGACATTGCAAATAACAATGCCTTTTATATTTGTTTTCGTTTTAAAAACATAAATAAAAGGCATTGTCATTTACAATGCCAATAGCTTTAACTCGTATAACTGCGGGACCTATTGCATTGCAAATGCTTGTCTTAAAAGGGTGCAATGAGCAGAAAATCCAAATGTCAGGGCAATCTTTAAAGCAAGCAGAGTGACACAATAAAATTTTGTGTTGCGTCTTGCCCGTTGTTTCTGTTGAAAGTCTTGAGGAGTTCACCTGCTAAATCCATCTCCGTTTGAAATGGTCTTTATGTCTGTTTAAATTATTCTTGCAGAAGGGCATGGTCTGAAGAGGAGTTTTTCCTTCATGGAGGTGAGGTCATGGTTGCCAGTTTCTACACCGTGAGGAAAGGGTTGTTAAATGTTTTACATTATCGCGCATGAAAGTTCAGAATACAGCACAGTGTGCTCTTACCCAAATATTTATTTCAACAAAACTTTTTACTTCATTATCACTCATAAAAGCACTTTCAAATATGTGAACTTGTGAGTTCAGAATACAGCGGAGTGTGATCTTGACCAAATATTTTATTTCACCAAAACGTTTTCCTTCATTATCACGCATGAAAGAGCTTTCAAATATGTGAGTTCAGAATACAGCGCAGGCTGGGTCGTAGCACTTTTTTATATGACAGTCAGCCATGCTGAACAGCAGATGTGTTGCTAGTCAACATGGCTAAAAGACATTGACAACGCCAGTAGCTCTCGGATTGCCAAGACCGGTTGGCTTTGCCAATGCTTGTTTTCAAAGCCAAGATTCCTATTCTATTGGAGTTACAGCTCTGTAGCCTAAACATGCAGTGCTGATTGCTTCACTAAACGAGCATTGGCAATGTTTTTTAGCCATGTTGTATATAAAAAAACAAGCATTGGCATAGCCAATAGGTCTCGCTTTTGGGACCTTAAGTGTTTATTTTGAAGTTTTTGCTATGTTGTAGAGTATTGTGGCTGATGTGTTTTATGTTGAAAAGTTGTAAGAGTGTATTTATGTTGCACTGAGTATAGTGTAATTATGTGGTGTGTAATTATGTGGTACTGAGTGTTATGTGTAGGGTATTTATATTGCATTGAGTGTAGTTATAAATATGTGGTGTGTTATTACGTGGTACTGAGTGATATTATGTGGATTGTATTATTTTTGTATTGAGTTGAGTGTTATTACGTGGTATGTAATTATGTGTTATTGAGTGGTATTATGTGGGGTGTATGTTGCATTTAGTAGAGTGTAATTATGTGGTATGTAATTATGTGGCAGTGAGTGGTATTATTTGGAGTGTATATTGCAGTATAATTAAGTAGCATATAATTATGTGGCACTGAGTTGTATTTTGTGTAGTGTTTTTGTGTTGTATTGAGGAGAGTGTAATTATGTGTAGTGAAATTATGTGGCACTGATTTGTTTTATGTGTAGTGTATTTATGTTGCTTTGAGTCGAGTGTAATTATGTTGCATGTAATTATGTATCTGATAGACGTCTAGCCGCAGATTCCTTAACTTAGAATATCCCCAGGCGTCAGACTGGATCCGGAAAATTTTGCGTAGCAGCAACTCTGCGCGCCGGGGGGCGGCGCCGCACGACTACGCCCTGACGTCGTCCATGGACGTGACATCAGCGGAGCCATATATGCCCCGCCCCGGCGCGCCAACATCAGTTTTCTTCTTTTCCGCGTCACGACGTGGATCCTGGAAACCAGCAGTTCCTGGCCTAGTTTTGGGCCTTCTCGGCACCGTTGGTGTCGTACCGGAACAGTGTGCAATGCCCTCCTGTGAGGCCTGTGCGCGTCAGATGTCTGGCACTGACCTGCACCTTATTTGCATGTGGTGCCTTGGTGTGCACCACGATTCCAAAGAATGCGGCAACTGTCAACAGATGAAGCCGAAGTCCCTACGGGAACGCCGTATGAAGCTGTTGGCCGCACGGCTGTCCGGCCCAGCTTCCTCTCGTCGCCGCTCTCCCTCTCCAGAGGGGGCTCGTTCCCGAGGCCGCTCCCGCGACCGGCGTCCTAAAAAAGGTAAGCGGAGCCACAAGCGTCCACTGAGGTCCACATCCCGTAGGCGTGCCGCTGGCGCCCATTCCTCTCGTAAGGGGCCAGCTAAGGGCGCCCGGATGTCACCTCCTCCATACCCTCCTTTCCCAGGAGTTGGAGCGACGCGCGCCCAAATGGAGGCCTACTCCCGGGCTCTTCAGGCCTACTTCGAGTCCCCCTCTCTCCCTGGCGCGCCTTCGGGCCCCACAGAGGCGGAGGGTACTAAGGCCGGACCCTCGTCGGCGGATCCTTCCCCGACCAGGGCTGTGTGCACCGACTCCGGAGCCGAGGCGACGACGTTGGGCCGTGGCCCAGACCGTCCTGGTCGCTCTAGCACACACCACCAGTCAACGCATAGCCCTGTGCGGCTTCCTGCACGGACGGCGGAAGCGACGTCGGCGACGCCGGGCTCGACACACCGCCAGTCAACGCATAGCCCTGTGCGGCTTCCTGTGCGGACGGCGAAAGCGGCGTTGGCAACGCCGGGCTCCAAGTCGGACCCAAAGCCGGGCTCGACGCCACCCACACCCGGCTCAAAGCCTGATCCCACGCCTGGAGCAGCGCATAATCCGACGCCTGTCGAGGTAGCGTCCCCAGTGGAGGCCGTCGACGTCCAGTCTACTCCGACACAGCGCCTACCGACGCCGCTGTCGACGCATCCATCGCCGCCGGTGTCCATACGTTCATCGACACCAGCGTCCATGCCTGAGGTTGACCTCCCTCCGGATTAATCGCTTCTGACTCCTCCGCGGTGTCAGGCGACACCGGTATCCGCTGCAGCCCTTATGGAAGCTGCTGCGTCCCCTGGTCGGGGGCCACTGGTGCAGGTCCCTAGTGTGGCTTGGCCTTCGGGTCATTCCCCAGTCCCGCTCTTTATGGCAACTGGGAGGATTAGTCTCCAGCCGTCTCCTACAGACGGCCTCTTGTCCCCTCCTAGGTTGACTACTGAGCTAGGGGCCGCCTATGCGCGGACTATCAACAGGGCAGCTGCTATCCTCGGCTTTCAGCCTCCTGTGGTACCCCTCATTCCTGATCCCTTAATAGATCTGCTTCATCTCGAGCCCATTACCATGGAGCCCTTGCTACCCCTTGGGGGTGCTTTATTAGAAGTCCTGCGTAGCGCATGGGCACGGCCCTATTCCGGAGCCCCGGTTGATCGGGCCATTGCGGGTAGGCACCGTCCTGCCCCGGGGGATCCACTTTGCCTGTCCCTACACCCTACTGCTCAGGGCCTGGTGATTCAGGCGGCTTTTGGGTTACAAGACTCCTCCACTTTGTCTTTGTTTCCTCCCACCCGGGAATCCCGGTGGCTGGAGGCATGTGGAAGACAGCTTTTTGCTTCTTCTAGCGCGGCCATCCGCGCTTTAAACACTACATGCGTGTTTGTACGTGCGTCCTCCGCACTCTGGGACTCCGTGGCTAACCTTCTTCCTTCCCTTCCGGAGGAATTGCGCCCGGAGCTTCTCCGTCTTGTCCTTCACGGCAAGGAGATGGCACATTTTTCAATACGCTCCTCCCTGGATACCACAGACTCCCTGGGCCGTGCTCTTGCACGGTCGGTGGCTTTGCGCCGCCATGCCTGGATGCGCGACAGTCGCTTCCCTGATAACATTCGGGAGAGCCTCCAAGACATGCCATTTAATGGAATAGACCTTTTTGGGTCCCACTCGGACTCGGCGATCTCCAGGCTTCTGTCAGGGCTACTGTAATTCTGCTGTGCCACTGACTGACTTTCATCCTGGTTGCGGGTCTTCCTTTACGGCCCGGTTTTTATCAGAGACCGGTTGTTGTCTCTGTATTGTCTGTATAGCCGTATGGCTGGGTTGTTTTTGCTTTTGTTTTCAGTCCTCTGACTGTCTGTTTTGCCAAGAGGACCCCCCCTTCTTGCCAGGGGTTGACCCTCGCCCTATGTGGGGTATTGGCTGGTGGCAGGTGTCTGCATTTGCATTTGTAAGCTCCTGTGGAGTTTTCATTAGGGGTATCCCTCTGGGACTCATATACCCCTTTACTGCGTCCCGCAGGGTCGCATCACTCTGTTGTATGTGGTGCTTCCACTCCTGGTTTAGGCCTATGCTGTGTAGTATCTACTTCGCATGGCCTGGCATCCTGCTTTTTGTCACATGGTCTGTCTTTTGGCGCCAGCCCCTTCTGGGTTGTCCTCGCCAGTAAGGAGTTGCCGTGGACCTCTCTGTTGTACGTTGTTATGGCCTTTTGGCTTATTCCCCAGCAGTTTTCTCCACATCCCCGCTGCTTCCGTGCAGGGATTTCTACGTTTTGCTGGCATTCTTACTGTGGCGGCCTTGTGGGGCCGGTTCTCCTTGAACTCCGCACTTCCTGGCGTCTGGCGTCTAGGACCCGTGAGTTGGTCCTGAGTACTCCCTTGTTAGGCTAGTCTCTTCTTCTACTTGTCCTGCGAGGGGACTGTTCTCTCTTCCGGACCCGAAGCAGACGCGGCTTATAGCCTGGACTAGTTCCACTTTCTGTATAAATGCGGGAACTTTTGAGCGTCCCCTAGTCCCTGGGTTTGGCCAAGTTTCGGCATCCTCTTGAGGCTGTTTCTGCGCCATCATCGTCTTAATGGCTTGTGCGGGCTTTCCTACCTTGTTCTTGGCCCGGCCCTCTTCCATCACCAAATCTTCTCTGGTGTTTGTGGCCCGTTGCCTTCTTGCTATTGTGCACATCTCAGCTGTTCCTGCTGTCTTGCTTCCTGGTGCTCTTCTGTTATAATACTACAGGCACCCTCTGGCCGCGTATGGGCGTCCTTCTGGTGGTGTATGGGCATCCTTTCAATGCTCTCGCACATGTCCGGCTGGTGAAGGTCTCAGCAGTACTCTTCCTCTGTGGTACATGCGGGGGCGGTACGCGCTCTCTCCCCATCCCACTTACCAGTCTTTTGGGCCCATAGGTTCAGTTCTACTTCTTGCGAGGTACTGAACTCCCTTTTCACGCCGGTTTCTTTACTGGGTATGTTTTTGTTCCATATCGGCCCTTGCTGGGCAGGGGTCGGTATCCTGCTGCCTTAGTCTCTTTACAGGAGCAGGTTCGACAGTGTTTTACGCTGTTCTAGTGTTTAGCTGGGGCTAGCTCGGACTTCTTGTCGACACCTTGGATCCTGCGGATCCTTCATGCCCCTTTGCTCGTCTTCTTTCGAAGTCTGGCATTTTTCGCTCAGGCACCAGCGTTCTGGCTTGGTGTTTTCCTTCTCTCATCCCCTCTACATGTAGGGGTTTTCGTGTTATTCTGGATGGGCTGTGGTGCCCTAGCCTCCCCTTGATTCCCGCTCTCTTTAGAGCATAGGGGTCTGGTGGTTGGCTGCGCTGTCATTTCTGTCCCCACTGTGTTTCGCCCTTGTTTGGCGGCACTCTTTTGGTCATGTTATTGACGACTAGGTTCTCTCTGGACCTTAGTGGGGTTCAGTCGCAGTCCCGCCTCCTCTAGGGGTATGGCTTTGGTATCTATTCTAAGTTAAGGAATCTGCGGCTAGACGTCTCTATCAGATGAACAAGTTACTTACCTTCGGTAACGATGTATCTGGTAGAGACATAGTCTAGCCGCAGATTCCTTAACGCCCGCCCATCCTCCCCGTCCTGCGACAACCTTTTCAGGTTGGGCTTCTTGCCTTCGCCTCCCTTTGGGTGGCTTTATTCCTCTGCGGGGTGACGTCTTATCCTCACTCCGACTCACGAGCCTACAGTCGGTTTCGTGGCTCTGCTCTACCCATCCTTGTGCTTGGACGGTATGCTCATATGCCGTGTGTCCTTTACAACCCTTACCCTGGGTTGTCTGATGTGAGTCTAAATTCTTCTACCCCCCCGTCCTTCCCTTCTATCTTCTTCAACCGCTTGAGGTCTCTTGCCTCCCCTGCACTCTAGCGGTTGCAGTCTCTCACATTGCTGCATTCGGTAGGTCCCTTATTCGGATCTGCCGTCTCCTTTTGGGTGACGCCTTATAGTAGTTTGTCCTTACTCCTGGGTTCGGACTGGTTGTCCTTCACTGTCATATATTATGGTTGCAGCCTTTCTGCCGGCTGCTGTGATAGTTCCCCAAGGAGCTATTGCTCAATGGTAAGTCTTGTACCTCTGGTGGCGCAGGCTCACACCAGCCAAGGGTTCGAATCCTGCCTATGCTCTGCATCTTCTTCTGCCTCCAGGGGAGGTTTTGGACTTAACAATTGCGGGTGTCCCTCCCAGAGTGGTTTCCCTCCCTCAGTTTACAGTGTACAGTGCCTGGTACTGTCCTTCTATGGTGATGTTTTTCACCATACCTTGTTTTTTCTTTTTCTGCACACTGTTCCCATAGTTTCACAGTTTTTGGTGGTGGCTTCGCGTTCTGACGCGGAAAAGTCTTCTGACGAAAACTGATGTTGGCGCGCCGGGGCGGGGCATATATGGCTCCGCTGACGTCACGTCCATGGACGACGTCAGGGCATAGCCGTGCGGCGCCGCCCCCCGGCGCGCAGAGTTGCTGCTACGCAACATTTTTCGGATCCAGTCTGACGCCTGGGGATATTCTAAGTTAAGGAATCTGCGGCTAGACTATGTCTCTACCAGATACATCTTTACCGAAGGTAAGTAACTTGTTCGTTAGTAAGTGGTATTATGTGGAGTGTATGTTGCATTTAGTAGAGTGTAATTATGTGGTGTAATTATGTGGTTTTGAGTGTTGTAATGTGGAGTGTATTTATATTGTATTGAGTAAAGAGTAATTATGTGGTGTGTTATTATGTGATTGTGAGTGTTATTATGTGGTTTGTATTTATGTGGAGTGTATTTATATTGTATTGAGTAAAGAGTAATTATGTGGTGTGTTATTATGTGATTGTGAGTGTTATTATGTGGTTTGTATTTATGTTGTATTGAGTATAGTGTAATTATGTGGCATGTAATTATGTGGTATTGAGTGGTAATTTGTGGGTTGTATGTTGCATTTAGTAGAGTTTAATTATGTTGTGTAATTATGTGTTTGTGAGTGTTTTTGTGTGGAGTGTATTTATATTGTATTGAGTAGAGTGTAATTATGTGGCGTGTTAATACGTGGCACTGAGTGATATTATGTTGATTGTATTAATGCTGTATTGAGTAGAGTGTATATGTGTTATGTAATTATGTGGCATTGAGTGTTATAATGTGGAGCGCATTTATGTATCATTTATTGGAGTGTAATTATGTGTTTTGTGAATATGTGGCAGTGAGTGGTATTATGTGCGATGTATGTTGCATTTAGTATAGTGTTATGTGTTATGTAATTATATGGGAGTGTTATTTTGTGTTGCATTGAGTGCAGTGTAATTATGTGGAGTGTAATTATGTGGCAGTGAGTGGTATTATGTGGAGTGTACGTTGCATATAGCAACGTGTAATTATGTGATGTAATTATGTGGTTTTGAGTGGTGTTATGTTGAGTGTATTTATATTGTTATGAGTAGAGTGTAAATATGTGGCATGTAATTATGTGGTATTGAGTGGTATTTTGTGGGGTGTATGTTGCATTTAGTAGAGTTTAATTATGTGGTGTAATTATGTGATTTTGAGTGTTGATGTGTGGAGTGTATTTATATTGTATTGAGTAGAGTGTAATTATGTGGCGCGTTAATACGTGGCACTGAGTGATATTATGTGGATTGTATTAATGCTGTATTGAGTAGATTGTAATTATGTGACATTTAATTATGTGCCACTGAGTGGTTTTATGTGGTGTGTGTTTTGGATTTATATAATGTAATTATGTGTTATGTAATTATGTGGCATGTAATTATGTGTTATTGAGTGGTATTATGTGGGGTGTATGTTGCATGTAGTAGAGTGTAATTATGTGGTCTAATTATGTGGTTTTGAGTGTTGATGTGTGGAGTGTATTTTTATTGTATTGAGTAGAGTCTAATTATGTGGCGTGTCAATATGTGGCACTGAGTTATATTATGTGGATTGTATTGATGCTGTATTAAGTAGAGTGTAATAATGTGATATGTAATTATGTGGCACTGAGTGGTATGTGTGGTGTGTGTTGTATTTAGTATAATGTATTTATGTGTTATGCAATTATGTGGCATCGAGTGGTATAATATGGAGCGCATTTATGTTGCATTTATTGGAGTGTAATGTTTTATGTAATTATGTGGCAGTGAGTGGTATTATGTGGGATGTATGTTGCATTTAGTATAGTGTTATGTGTTATGTAATTATATAGGAGTGGTATTTTGTGTTGTATTGAGTACAGTGTAATTATGTGGAGTGTAAATATGTGTCACTGAGTGGTATTATATGGAGTGTATTTTGTTGCATTGAGTATAGTGAATTTATGTGTTATGTAACTATGTGGCATTGAGTGGTATTATGTGGAGTGTACGTTGCATATAGCAATGTGTAATTATGTGATGTAATTATGTGGTTTGGAGTGGTGTTATGTTGAGTGTATTTAGATTGTTATGAGTAGAGTGTAAATATGTGGTATGTAATTATGTGGTATGGAGTGGTATTATGTGAAGTGTATTTATGTTGCATTGAGTAGAGTGTAATTATTTGGCATGTAATTATGTGGCACGGAGTGGTATTATGTGGAGTTTATGTTGCATTTAGTACAGTGTAATTAGGAAATAAGGATATTTGCCGTAGACCAATATAGTTATTTAGCAATTCATTGAGTTAGTTTATGAGAGAGTGAGTTACTGAGATATAGAGTGAGAGAGTTAGTGATTTAGTGAGGGGTAGCTTGAGAAATGGAGTTAGTTAGTAAGTGATAGGTTTATAGTGAGTTAGTGAGTGAGAGAGCGTGTTAGTTATTGAGACCGATTTAATTGTTGAGATAGATTGAGCTATTGAGTGAGAGAGAGTGTTATAGAGTTAGTTTTTGAGGCAGAGAGTTAATGCAAGAGTGATTTTTGAGATTTTGTGTTGTGAGAGCTAGTGTGTGAGAGATATTAATTTATATTTAGTGTTAAAGACAGTTATTGAGAGTTATAGTAAGGGAGTGATATAGTTAATTTGTTAGTGAGCGTGTCCGTGAGAGAGTGAGTCATTGAGATAGATATGAGTTAGTGTGAGCGAGCTAGTGAGAGTGAGTTTGTCAATAAGTGTGTGAGTTAAAGTGAGCTAGTTAGTGAGAGAGGGAGTTATTTTTTGAGAGAGTTAGCTAGTGAGATAGAGATAGCTATTTATTGAGAGAGAGAGAGTTAGAGATGTATTAAGGCTCTGCCATAAGTGCTAAAGTTTTTGTTTTTGTTTAGTAAGGTGGAGGAGACGCGGCCTTGTTTACAAACACCTCGTGTAACTGCCTAGAAACAGCCTAAGGCGAGGTGGGTGGGGAGGTGGGGGGTTTGTAGTGCAACTAAGGAGAGACTGCCATGGAGCCATTGCACGGCCTTATCTGTTTCAACAAGTCTGCAGACTAGGGACATGTGTCCACAAGTAATAACAAGCATTTGCAATGCAATAGGTCTCGCATTTGTGAGAGTTTGAGCTATTGGCATTGTAAATGACAATGCCTTTTATTTATGTGTTTTGAAAATCTGCAAGCGGTGCGTAAACATGCACTTTGTACTTATAGTCCTTGCTTAAGAGAAGCAAGGCTGGCAGTAAAAGAGGCGCAGTTACTGCCAAACTTGCTTCTCGTAAGCAACGGCTATAACTACAAAATATACATGTTTACGCACTGCTTGAAGGTTTTAAAACACATAAAAGCGGTCATTTACAATGCCAATAGCTCAAAGTCTCGCAAATGCGAGACCTATTGCATTGCAAATGCTTGTTTCTGTTAGGGACAGCCCAAGACAGCCTGCAAGTGGCAAGTGGGAAACAATTCAAGTGACCTCCATATATTAGGAGGAAACTCCCTATATGTCAGTGCCATTTTTGTTTTCCCCAGAACCAACATCCAATTCTGGTTTGACCCAAAAAAAAGGGTGCGCAATGGGGCAAAACCAACATGGCATTGCTCTGCAAACGTCTCTATCTTCTGAGAAACCGGTGGTGGGTTCACAGAAGGCGATGTGATTCCTGCCAGGCAGGTGGGTATCTCTCAATGTGGTGGGAGTTCTCTGCCAGGAGAGCTGAGGCTATGGTCTCTACTGACTTGTCAGGTTGCAGGTCGGTTTGCCAGGCTATAAATTAACCTATTAATCTCCTATCCTTCAAAGCTTAAGCAAAGTGCCCATTACTTCTACAAACCCCTCTAATGCCAACCAACGGAACCTCTGCCAGTGTAACCTTTTGGTACACACCTGTGAAAAGCCATGCCTCATAGATGATAAGCTTCACACATCCTAATTCAAATATTCAGAGTAGCCTACATTCTCTTCTTTGGACCATATTTCAAACTATTCAGCCCTAAAAGCAGCCGGCTGTCTTCAACATTACCTAGAACTGCACTGTGAAAATGGGTGCACGGTCCTGTCAGCACTGCTGCGCACCCTCATTGGATGTGCCCCTACAGACCAGGACAGTTTGGCCAATGGCAACAAAGGCACAAACTCTCCGATTTGTTGTCTGCACTGGTGAGTATGGATAAGTTTCAGCCCGCTGTTCCCTCTTTTGCTTTGAGAAAAATTGACCTACTTTTGATGAGGTGATAGACCCCCTCAGTGGGATACACGCAGAAAGTCAACCCTTTGTATGGTAGTAGCTGAAGGTCGTTGGCATCCTCTGCTTCATATTTCAAAGAGCGCCCTTAGGGTGCACCGTCTGTACCCCCACTTCCATGTGGCACATAATTAATGCACTGCCCGTGATAGCACCTTTGTGGTAATTTAGCATGGAAACATGGGCCAAAGTGTCCATCATCTGCAAGGTTGTGGGGCCATTGCTCCAATCCCTATATGCACTGTGTGTAGTAAATATACAAATAAGGTGCACCAGTGGGAGACAAAAATCTGGACCTGGCGGAAAGGTAAAACTGAATACGTTTGCATGTTTGTTTATTCGGCACCAGACAATGTTTGTGAAAAATTGCAAAGACAGCATGGAAAGCATGCAGCTCCCTTTGAGCTTCCAGAAACATGTTATCATTGTTACACAAACCGCAAAGAACCCACTGTTGTTTCATAATTATTCCTTCGCCAGCCTCATAATTTGAAAGCATCGTGATATAAAGTTTAAGCGACAAATATCTAGGTTCAGCGAAGACGACACTGGTTGTGGGGAGTGGAAAACATCTGACATACGTCATGCGTGTCCCGCAGGAAGCCACAAAAAGAGACATCATGGGACTTGAGAGGCAGGATTTGGACATTGTTTTTTTTTTTGCCTCTCAACAAGTCTGGGAATATAAAGTTTGACATGCTCATCCGGAAAATCATGGCCGAAGAATGTTGCCAGGCATCTGAACTACATTCGGCTTTAGAGGCATAATGAGGGATATTGCTGCAAAGAGCAATTTTTAGGCTTATGTCAGAAGTTAATCGATCATAACGTGAAGGGGCAGCCTCTCTGTCAGTCCAATGACCAGCAGACAGGTGGGGGAGCCTCACGCAAAGGTCACCAGCCAGCAGAAAGGCTCTCTGTAATTTGCACGATCGCCACTGACCCGCGTGATCTGCCGAGTTTGAATCTAGGCAAAGGGTCAAAACAGCTTTCCACATTTTGGAGGTTGGTAAATCGAATACCATTAAATCGAGCAACTGTAACAGCGCACACAAAGAGTACAGGGTGATATGAAGCAATATATATGAAACAAGTTTTTCCTAAAACACGGCAGGTGAAATAGGCATGTGGGCAGGTTAGGGCTGTCAAGGCACATGCCAGAGTTAAGACAGGTGTTTGGGAATAGGTTGTTCTCTCCATTTGATGTCAATTTTTTGCCAGCCATTCAGTCCTTCACAAGGTTTTTAGCTTCCAACCAGCTACTGACACAGCTGGCACGGGATCGCAGACACCATATTACCCACTGTTATGTCAACTGGCCTCCTGGTCTACTTTATTGCTATTTCTGTTAATCACAAGTTAGCGAAAAGCGGAGCGAAGCAGTGATTCACGCACAGCCTGTGGAGGTGTAAAATATTAAACACGCTGGAAAATCTCCACCAGAAAACTTTCCACACAGACATCACAGCGAAGAATGCCGCGACTGTTTAAAAAGAGCCACAACAAACCTACTTTCTTGACCTAAAAACGATGTAGGTTTGCATGCAAATCACAATTGTAAATACATATAGCTGAAAGCAAAATGCGTTAAACAAAAGAATTGAGATGATATTTGGACATTAAAAAAACATCTGGTGTCTGCGGGTATAACAAACCATTGTGCTGAGGTTTAAGTTACTTACAGCGAGTCATCACTTACTGATATTGCACGGTTGTAAACAGCTTCTTACCTCGTGTTCTACGTTTTCATCAAAAAGAAAATACGGAGTGATCAACAGCTTCCCTCAAATCAGTTTAAGGACCAAAGCCTAGTGGTACAAAAACCTGTAGCCACGTCTAAAGAGAATGCACATCCTGAAGTCTGAGAAATGTAGGAGGATGAGCAGTTGATATTGAAACTCTCTCTCTCCACCCTTCTCCTCCCCAAACCGCTCATATGGGAACTAAAGACATCCAGGGTGATCTGATTTCACCCCGCAGCAGATCCGGGGCAGATAACACCATAAAAGAGTGGCCATTATTGACAAATATTTGGATCTCACAAGCACTGACCCTGCTTTCCAAAAACAAACTTTAGGGCACATTTAAAGGGGACGTCTTTGATTTTGTTTTTTTGGATGGATCAACATTTAAATATCAGTCTTTAATAAAAGGAGGTGGGATAAGTATCTTTCCCTGCCCCCCCGAATGCGTTTACAGAAAATTTATTTTTAAGACCACAGAACATTACAATGCATTTGTTTTAATACTTAACCAGAACTTGTAGACCAGCTAAAGGAAAAAAAGAAAAAAATAACGGACCCTTACTTCTCTAAAGAAAGTTAATGATGATGTAATAAGTACTATGCAACTATACTGTTTTAGCAGGCATTCTCCGACATATGTAGGAGTCCGAAACCTATACAATGAAGTTCTATCGAGTGTCACCTTAGCCTAAATAGGTCCAAGTACAGCACCGGCTAGCGTTAAAAACGGTCAAAGCTCAAAAATGTAAACTACGTTGAAAATGGTTGTTCAGTCGACGATCTCGTCTGCCCCCGTGAAGCCCACCCGAGCGGCTCTGTCGGTTCTTTACGAACTCTCTGCTAATGAACAAGATGTAAATAAGCATGTTGGATCTCTGTTTGACCACCTAGAGCACCGGCAGTGGCCCAGGGCTACCTCTCCACAGCGGAATCCTCAATCTTCTCCCACCCCCAGCACAGAATCAAACTGAACGCGGAGCGGCAAATAACTAGGGGTGCCACAGAAACGGTCACATGGCACCGCGCTGAGCGTACCTCGAGTTAGGACAAGAGGATTTTGCAACAGGGGGTCTCCTTTTGCCGTTACCTTACCTCTCACACACAAACAGCAGCCAGCCGCTAGCTGGAGAGCTTCAGACCTCCCACCTCTCCTCCTACTGCGGTTGCGGCCATACTGCACCCTGTGCTTCCTGTCCCCGCCCCCTCCTCTGAGCATTTGCCCACTGTTCTCTCCAACTGTCTCCGCCGACCCGGTCCTCGCTCTGAGCTTGCGCATTGTCTTTCGGCGACAGCCTGTTGCGATATACCGATACGCACAGTGACGTCTGCAGCAAACGTGGCGGGCTGTTACGTTACATTCGCTTACAAGCGAAGGGAATACTTCTTAACTAACGTTCGCAGACACATACCGTAAAACAAGCACAGAATCAAAACCTGTGGTGCGCGCGCACCACAGAGGAGCCGAACGCGGGAATAGAAACCTGTGGTGCGTGCGCACCACAGAGGAGCGGGGGGAGGGAGAGCGGCAGCGAGACGAACGCGCGCTGCTGCGCGTTCTGGCCACCGTCGGGAATGGGCGCGGCAAAGACGGGACATGCGCCCGCCTTTGACCAATAGCGTGCCGTCCCCATAAAAAAACCGGACGCACCATCCAATGTGGGCTTCTGAAAACAAAACCACACGCACGAGCGTGTAGGTCGTTTTCAGAAGCCCTTTCTAGAGGTCTCGCGCTGCGCGAGCAGTGCTGCGCACTGCAACGCTAGGCGCGAGACCTAAAAAGGTGGTCGTAAAAACATCCGAAGGGAGGATAGCGAAAACAAGCACCAAATGTAAATTTATTACAAAGAGGATACGAGTTTAAGCAAAGGCAGTAGCTTTTGTAAAGGCGATTCTTTTATTAAGCAAAGGCAGTAGCTTTTGTAAAGGCAATTCTTTTATTACAAAATGTTTCTTATTCAGGAGAAAATATTTATCTTTCACATTACACTGACAGACACATACAAACACATGCTAAAACATGCGCATACACACAAACAAGCGAGGCACACATGCACTAATGTATACATATACGTATAGATATACACACGCAAACATACACTGTCACATAAACAAACAGGCGCGCACACAAACACAGGGTAGCGTATGCAAACATACTGAGAAGTACACACACTCACACATAAATCCACAGACACACAAAAACACGCACTTGGAGATATACACTGCTCCAGTCGTACAAAAACAGATTAACGCACGCACACTACAACACATGTACACACGCACACATAACCACCCATAGACATACTCACACGCACTGACAAAAAATACAAGCCACATCTATTGACTTTGTCTATCCTTGTTTCCCCACTTTTTCCGCACAGACAGCATCCAGGCGGTCGTTAATTCGATCACATCTTCTGAATGAGTTATGCACTCCGGTCTGTGCTGGCTAACCAAGAAAAGCGCTAATACAGCACTTCTCTTAGTACAGGCATTTTATCGGCAAATCACTTAATCTCCATGTGCCGACCAAAAAGTAATGTGACCTTACCCAAACAGAGTTCAGCTTCATTTTATGGTCTCTTTGAAGGAGCTGAAGGATTTGTTTAGAGCAAGCAACGGTTGCAGGCTTTGCAGCCGATGACCGCTACCTCAATGTGTGTCTAAATGTAAGCTCTGTTAAATACCATTCTTAGGTTTTTAATAGGTGTCTGGTAAATTAGAAATCAACTGGCAACATTGTGCTAACGTGACACATTTTTCAAACTTCGGAATCTGGTTTCCTTTGCGTAGGTGACATTTTCCGCATACATCTTTTGTGAGAGAACTCTCACAAAAAATTATGTATACTTTTTGTATTGTTCTCCAGCAAAACATGCTGTTTATGAGCGTTTTTATTCATTATCTTTACAGTTCGCGATATTGATGAAATCCAACTATGCCAACTTAGCCAACCACTAGGTTTTAACCTTTTAGGACGTGGCTGGAGGGAGTCCTAAATGTAGGAGTAATGTGAACAAAGAGTGTAATTGCATGCTTTCTTTTATCCAGTGATTTATGTGCTGTATGATCCTGGTGACATTTGGTTGTTTCCTGTACTCGGGGGTACTAGAACATTTTACAAATTGCATGATCAGCACACAGTGCCACTCTAAAGTGTGTTGCTGCTGCAGCATTGCAAATGCATTTGAAACATCGGCGCGCGCTCCAGGCGCTTCTAAAACACCCTGTGCCTCGGTGCAAGTAAGTGTTCCCTCTGCCCCCACTTGATGGGTAGGTGAATATTTTCAATCTATCTGCCGAGGGTGCCCGAGCAAAGGCAATCCGCCTGGGATGGAAGGGCTGCTGAGGCGGTCGCTGCAGGGATTTCCAAAACATCCTGCCATCCTCAGTGCCAATGAGAGCGACCTCTATGGCCATGCGTGAACTATGGGCTACTCTGGCAGCAGCGGGTTGGGCCTGCGTCGGTTTCCACGCACGTTTCATGGGTGACCAGAGTGCTCAGGAAATGTTACCTACATCGTTAAGGAGCGCAGTGGGTGGGACATATTATTAAAGCTGTTCCCCTCCCGAGCTCGGAGGATTATATCATTGCGAAAGACAACCCCAGCAAGGCTGGAAAGCGCTAAGGAGGCGTGGATCTAATACACCATGCTTTCTTTTATCCAGTGATTTATGTGCTGGATGATCCTGGTGACATTTGGTTGTTTCCTGTACTCAGGGGTACTAGAACATTTTACAAATTGCATGATCAGCACACAGTGCCACTCTAAAGTGTGTTGCTGCTGCAGCATTGCAAATGCATTTGAAACATCAACGCGCGCCTCGCACTGAAAGTAAAAAGCAGCAGGGGGAGGGGAGAGAGGAGAGGGCCTGTGCCTGTTTCCCTTGCGGGAGCGAGCAGGAACCATCTGTTAATTACAAACAGATGGTTTTAAAGCTCGCTCCCGCAGAGAATACATAACGTGCACGCATTGCCATTGAAAGCAATGCAACGCGTGCACGTTTTGGGACACAAACTGAATCGATTACTAAAGGTCTCCTATGCAGCGCATGCGCGCTGCGTAGGCGAGACCTAAAAAGCGCTATAACGCAGTCAGCGCTGACTGCGTTGTAGCACATAAAAAATATTGACAATGCTGAATTGTAGAGCTATTTGGCTTTGTCATTTTTTTTTTTTTGCTATATAGTACAGTAGTGCGGCTGCTATGCAGCATGGTTCAGAGTTAAAAAACAAAGTGCTATGACGCAGTCAGTGTTTACTGCATCATAGCACTTTTTTTTTTACTTGCAGCCATGCTGCTGTACAAAATGGTTAAAACAAACATTGACAAAGCCATAAGATCTTGCGAAGTCGAGACCTATTAGCTTTGCCAATGCTTGTTTTTCTCTCAACATGATAGGGTAAGATGTCACTGGCTATGGGCATCCAGTGTTTTTCCTCTTCTTCAATTGGTGCAGAGAGGTGCTCTTAAATTCGGTGAGATGTTTCTGTGCTGTTGACCTGCATTTCATAATTTTTCAATTGAGTTAAAGTGCCTTCTTTATTTTTAGATATCATAGTGTCAGTGGTAAATGCGAACAAGGTTTTTTTTAATTTGTGGTGCAGAATGTTATTTGTTGCAATAAAATGGGCAGCAATGAAACATACAATGTATTATGTACTATGTAATGTAATTAGGTTTTGCAATATGGTTCTAACATCAAGCACTGCAAGATTTACCAAGGTTATGTTATATTGATTTGTATAGTACACTAATCACCCGAGAAGGTATCCAGGCACTTGGGCAGGTGTGTAGGTTTGTGGTCTCCAAGATGCTTATACAAAGAGCCAGGTCTTCAGCTTCTTTCGGAACTCAAGAAGTGAGGTGGAGGCTCTGATGTGTAGAGAGAGGTCGTTCCATTTCTTGGGTGCAATGTAGGAAAATGAGCGACCTCCAGTTTTACTTTTGCGGATGCAGGTAATGTGTGAGAGTGAGGCAGAGCATAGGTAGCTGGTGGGTTGGTGAAAGTGTATGTGGCTCCTCAGTATTCTGGTCCTGTGTTGTGTATGGCTTTGTATGTGTGCATTAGAAGTTTGAATTGGCTGTGCTTGTGAATGGGGAGCCAGTGAAGCTTCCTGAGGTGCGGTGTGATGTGGGTGCGGCGTGGAAGGTAGAGTATGAGTCTTGCAGCAGTGTTCTGGGTGGTCTAAAGACTGTGTAGGAGTTGTTTGGAGATTCCGAAGTAGAGAGTGTTGCCGTAGACCAGCCTGCTGGTGATGAGTGCTTGTATGACGGTCTGTCTGGTGTTGTGAGACAACCATTTGAAGATTTTGTCGCAGCATGCGTAAGATGTGGAAGCTGGAGGTGCACAGTGCTTTGACTTGAGCTTTCATGTTGAGCTTGTCATCTAGGATGATCCATAGATTTTGTGCGTGGCCTGTGGGTGTGGGTCTTAGCTCAGACGGCCACCAGATGGAGTCCCATGGGGAGGTCTTGTTGCCGAGGACTAATACTTGGGTCTTGTCGGAGTTGAGCTGCAGACAGTTGGTTTGCATGTAGTCTGCTACCATGGTCATGCAGTTGGTGAAGCTGGTTCTGGCGATGGTTGTTTTGTTTGTCAGGGAGAGGATGAGTTTGGTGTCATCAGAGTTGGAGATGACGGTGATGCCTTGTGAAAGCATGATGGTGACAATCAGTGTCATGTATGTGATGAAAAGAGTAGGGTTGGGATGAATGCCAAATTCAAATACCGTCATAAAATTTTAATGCTGAAGATTCAAGTACTTCCAACAGAGATCTATTCACTCGATTAAAAAAATCCTGCAGATACACATTTTTTTGTGTGATTCTGCCGCAAAGGCTGAGGAGACTAGACAGAGGGAAAGACGTGGGAAAACTGGAACTTTGGTGGGTAGAGTAGAAGAGCAGAAACCATTGAGAAGGGATCGGCATGGACAAAGCAGGAAGCAGGTGGCTGTACAAGGAGTAGGCAGGAAATGTAGACGGTGCTAAAAGAAGGGAGACAGCTAGGGAATTAAAGCTTAAACAAGAAGAAAAAGTGAGCAGGGGGGCACCAAGGGTAGCCCGAACTGCTATGAAGAGAAGAAGAGATGGTACCCAGTGTTGCAATTAGGTAGATCCATCCGCATCTCAGATCTGACAGCTACTTTTGAGCTGCATCATATCTGTTCTCAGTGAAATGTGTGCACTTTATCCAAATACAGTTGGCCAACTTCAGGACAAGTTCAGGAGTACTAGCACTTTGCATTTCTTTCAGAGTGGCAACCTGCAGGTACTGAGGGAGCTGTCTTACGTTTAGTTCCAGCTGGAGTCGACACAAATGGTCTCTCATAAAGTGCCATCAGTCTCATGTTCTGGCTGGGCGCTCCCTGAAGCCAAACACCTTGATGCCTATGTCATCAAGAAAACAAAAATATTTAGCTTATCACTGCAGCAGAGCATGAGCTAAACTATGATTTGGAGGCAGGTTTTGAGTTTTCTAAGCTCGGTGTGTATAAAAGTTGTATGCCCTCAAAAAGGATCAGATATATCTGAGTGATTACACGTGCAACCATTTATATAATATAAACAAATATGTATTACTACCTAAAGAAATCCTTCTTAGCAACCTACCACTAACAAAAGATTGAGAAAAAACAGGAAGGTTCTACACTTATGCCTTCCAGTTTGCATGCAGTTTCTTATTCCAGTTCATAATTTACTAAGCTATAGTATAAAGATTATAAATACTTTTAACCATCAGATAACACAAGGATCTCTGCAGCAAAAGCACTAACCCACTGAGCGGTATACATAAAACACCAATTCGTGTCATGCACGTTACACGTTGTTCTTTGCAGCAGGCACGTTACCCCTCACACCTATTTTATGATGAGTCAAACCTGTGACTAGACTGCGCATAGATTTGTCCAGGAAATGCATGAACCACCGCAGTTGTCTAACTTTTATTATAACTCGGAAATGTCTATAATTATTTTCTGATGCGCGTGCCATAACCCGTAAAATAATCTAAAAGGCAGTTTGTTTGTGACAAAATATTTCAACCACAACAATCGTACTGACATATTTGTCATTGTTGACAATGTCTTTGGGACACGGCTTAAAAAAAATTAAACCCATAAATCGATTGTCAGCACTGGCAGAACCTGCTGCGGGAGAGAGGATGTGGCAGAGGAAAAGCTGGGGGAGCGGTCGGTGACTGCTGACAGAAGAGGGGGGTCTCCTAACACGTCAGGGGGCACCGATTCAGCCCAAGGACAAAGAGTATCTGTGAGATATGGAAGTCTCGCGGGGCCCCTTTTCACATTCTGCGGGGGGGAGGTCTTCATTTTGCGCTACGTCACTGGAAAGGGAAAGAGAGAGAACCACGAGTAGCCACGCGGTAGGCAGGGAGGGCTTGAAATGCTGAGTCTAGACTCACAATAAAAACACTGTAATCTTTAGATATCAAACTGTCCTTCACTATCTCAACAAGCTACATTCCTGCTTATCGCAGAGATTTTGTTTTCATGAAAACATCTTTCCAGACAGTGCTTAACATAGATTTTAGGGAAACCGAAGGGTTGGTGCCTTATTTCAATAACAGATTCAGCACAACAATTGTACATGGAAAGGATTGACGGAACGAGAAATTGTTTTCGTTAAGACTAACTATTCTTATCTGAGTGGGATGATGCAATGGCTTATGGTCAAGAACCAAGGAAGGCCGTGCGCGGCATGCTCCTTGGACCATTTATGTTACGAGCGATGTTGCTTGTAAAATGTGGTGGCTGAGTATATTCACCCTAAAAGTTAATTTTGGTAATGTAATGTGCAAAAATGTGGCTTAAAAATTAATTTCTTTGTGTTTCAAAATATTCTGGACGAGCAGCGCACCCGCCCCTCAATGCCGAAATGCGCTTTACGCCAGCTTTGGCTGTTTAGTAGGTCGAAGCCTATCTGGTTTGCTAAAGACATCTTGTGGACATTCGGAAAGCTTCCCTAGGAATGCATGCCGTCTGTTGCTGACCATTGGCTTTGTGGTTTGTAACTCACATTTGCTTGCTTTCTATTTGCTGGCTTTATTTGTTTTAGGCTGTCCAGCTTGAGTTTGTCCCTCCAGTGGAGCATATCCCTTTTACTGTATTCTTCCACAGTGCTGCCTTTCTGTAAACAGGCCTTTAAATCTTCTTGTCTTGTCACACTTGCTGTGCATTCAAAGACAGGGGTCAAGTGTCAGGTTCTCTCTTCTGAGGGAGCTTGGTGTTTACTTTCTTTCTCTGACTTCAAAGTGAGAGGATTAATGCGGCAATCTTGCTGTAACTGGCATGGCTTTTTTCTAGCACACAACAAAATTTAAATGTCTGTAAATGAACTGTGCAAATATTTCAGAATATATCAGAATTAGGAAAGCACACATGAAACACACATTTTTTGTAATTCTGAAGTGTGGTAGAAATAATATTTGAATACCATCAAAACAAATCAATACACTAGGTCAAGGTTCTCCAAAGTCGGCCCTGGAGGGCCGGATCAATGCCAGATCTTTAGCATATCCCTTTAGTTAAATGTAGTTATCTTAAAAATCTGGCATGGATCCGGCCCTCCAGGGTCGACTTTGGAGAACCTGGCACTAAGTGATGACGTTTCCGAGACTTTGTTTGTGCGCTGCACACTTTTATCAGTAAAATCATATGTCTGTGCAAATGTAATGGTCATTTCAATAAAAAATGTGTTGTCTGTAATGGCAGTGTGTTACCACAGCACACATACTTCACTTTACTGCACCACTCCACACCACTGCACTCTACTCTGCACCACTCCACTTTACGCCACTCCACGCCTCTCCACTCTGCGTCACTGCACTCTGCCACTCTACTCTGCACCACTCCACTCTACGCCACTGCACTCTACACCTCTCTATTCTACTCTGCACCACTATACTCTATGCCAATGCATTGTGCACCACTCAACTCTAAGCCAGGCCACTCTAGTTTGTGCCGCTCCACTCTACTCCATGCCACTCAACTGTACATCACTCCCCTCTATGCCACTCCATTCCATGGCACTTCACTCTGACACTCCACTCTACAACAGTCTATGCCACTCTACGCCACACCACTCTGACACTTCACTCGACTATGCTATGCAACTCCACTCTAGGCCTTCCACTCCACTCTGTGGCACTGCACTTACTCCATTCTACGACACTTTACTCCACTCTGTGACACTTTACTCCACTCTGTGCTATTCAGCTCTATGCCCCTCCACTCTACGACACTCCACTCTGACACTCTACTCCACTCCATTTTACGTATGCCACTCTAATCCACTGTACATCACTTTACACTACAACATTCTACTCCACTCAACAGCACTCTATGCCACTCTACTCTACGCCACTCCACGACACTCTATGACACTGCACTCTGACCCTCCACTCCTTGATACTCTGACACGCCACTCTGCGCTACTCGACTCCATTCCACACCGCTCGCAATCTACGCCACTCCACTCTACTACACAACTCCACTCTATGCCATGACACTGTATGCCCCTCTACTCCACTCTATGTCCTTCCACTCTATGCCCCTCCACTCGGCACCACTCTACATCACTGCACTCTACACCACCGCACTCCACCATACCACTCCAATCTACGCCACTGTGCACAACCTAAAAGTTAATTTTGGTAATGTCATGTGCAAAATGTGGCAAAAAAATTAATTTCTTGGTGTTTCAAAATATTCTGGACGAGCAGCACCCCCTCCCCTCATTGACGAAATGCGCTCTACGCCAGCTTTGGCTGTTTAGGTCGAAGCCTATCTGGTTTGCTAAAGACATCTTGTGGACATTCGGAAAGCTTCCCTAGGAATGCATGCCGTCCATTGCTGACCATTGGCTTTGTGGTTTGTTACTCACATTTGCTTGCTTTCTATTTGCTGGCTTTATTTGTTTCAGGCTGTCAAGCTTGAGATTGTACCTCCAATGGAGCATACCCTGTTTACTGAATTCTTCCACAGTGCTGCCTTTCTGTAAACAGGCCTTTAAATCTTGTTATCTTGTCACAGTTGCTGTGCATTCAAAGACAGGGGTCAAATGTCAGGTTCTCTCTTCTGAGGGAGCTTGGTGTTTTTTTCTTTCTCTGACTTCAAAGTGAGAGGATTAATGTGGCAATCTTGCTGTAACAGGCATGGCTTTTTTCTAGCACACAACAAAATTTAAATGTCTGTAAATGAACTGTGCAGATATTTCAAAATATATTAGAATTAGGAAAGCACAAATGAAGCACATTTTTTGTAATTCTGAAGTGTGGTGGAAACAATATTTATAACAAATATTTAAAACGAATCAACACACTAGGTCCCTCTTCTTCAAAGTCGGTCCAAAACCATATAATACTCTTTTTTAGATGCCCTGAACTTTTGCTGCTTATGTCAGTTTCTAAATCTCCTATTCCAGTTTTTAGAAAGGATGGGATGAGGCCAGGAGTTTCACTGCTTCTCTGTATTTTTCAGATTGCCTGTTCTTCATCTATACCTCTGGGACCACCGGGATGCCAAAGGCAGCTATCGTAGTCCACAGCAGGTGGGTTCTCGGTTGCCAGTCCATGACTATGGGTTTGTTTTCTCTTGATCTGGTCATCATGGTGATGTGTTTTGTAACCATTCTCTGCATCACTTCCCCTCCCACAGGTATTACCGCATCGCTGCCTTTGGCTATTACAGTTACAGCCTGCAATCTTCAGACATCATCTACAACTGTCTGCCTCTTTACCACACCGCAGGTGAGCTCTGAGGGGCTTCAGGTCCTCCTCTGCACACGGGAGGGAATAGGTGCTCACACAGTGCACTCGGCAACTTCATGGTTGTTACTTTCTTAGTAGAAGGGATCAGTGCCCAGACCATGAGCCCTGACACCTTCTCGTAATCCTCTCACGCAGGAGTAATCAGGAGGGTAGAAGAGTCTTTCAATTGGAGAAACACATCACGTGACGTTCAAGGGACAAAGGCCACTTTTAAACCGTGCCAGATAATATTTGGGGGCTTAGGCATCTTCCATGCTGAGGGGTGCTTCCAGATCAAGGGCATGGGTGCACATAGCCAGGAGGGGCGACCACAGTTCTTCAAACATCTCATTTACCATTGCTGTTATTTTATTTTCTCCTAACTTTTTGATTTTTCCACCCCATTCTCTTTCCAGGTAACACCATGGGCGTGGGGCAGTGCTTGCTCTATGGGATCACCGTGGTCATCAGGAAAAAGTTTTCTGCCAGTCGATTTTGGGACGATTGTGTGAAGTACAACTGCACGGTAAGCACCCGCGCTTTCAGTACCATGCAGCATTAAATGTTCACTTTGCCTTATCAGAAGTGTTAAGATTTTCATAAATGCGCATTCCACAGACCCCAGGCCCTCGGGCTAGAAATGCCTACTCCACCAATGACAGGGTGGCACCCATTGGTGGGCCCACCCGGCTTGTGCCACGGCACGCTCACTTCACATGGCTCTCTGCATGCGCACGAGCACAACAAACGAGCTCCCTGCTGCGTCATTAGACATGCCTGCTTTGCACTTGCCAGGGCACCATAGCTTCCCAGTGTGCATGTGCATTGTCCTAAGTGAGGTGTTGAGTTGTGCCCAAGCCCAGGTCTCGACCTTTCTGCTCGCGCCATGCTCCTACTGCTGCATTGTCCACCACAAATGTCAACTCGGCTTGTGTAACAGCGCCAGGACTGCAAGGAAATTAGAATCAAGTGTCCAAAGTTATAGAGTCCTTCCGCCCACACAGAAACAGAAGTGGCCACTGCACTGCCCCCACAGTGCCACAGGCGTCCACTCTGCCTGTACATTGATTAAGGACTTCATCGTCTGCCAGCATGAGGGCCCCAGCCCCCACACTTAGACACCGTGCTTGCATTCAGCCTCCACTGCAGGAGCCTGGTGTCTGCAGCTGCATTGTTGTTTGCTGACGTCACGGTGTATGTCCTAACTGTGATCTGCCACTGTCGACTCTCTTCCAGGTCATTCAGTACATCGGAGAGATTTGTCGGTATCTGCTGAACCAGCCTGTGCGGGAGGCGGAGGCAAAGCACCGGGTACGCCTGGCAATTGGCAATGGGTTGAGACCCTCGATCTGGGAGGAGTTCACCAGCCGCTTCCGGGTCAAGCAGATTGGAGAGTTCTACGGAGCCACTGAGTGCAACTGCAGCATCGCCAACCTCGATGGAAAGGTGCCAGGGAGCTGTCTGTGCAGGGAGAATGTATGCTGGTGGAGCACAGGGAAGGAGGGTGGGGGGCAGAGGGTGGTTGGAGGGGGGAGGTCACCACAGACGGGAACACCTAAAACCTGTTGATGGGAAGGAGTGCCTCACTGCGGGGAGAAATGGGCTGTTTCAGAGTGAGCAGTGATTTAGGTGTCTTCAGGCACTGAGGCCTACTGGTGTGTGGTTACTACAGGGGGTGGTGCTGTGAGGCATGGCGCAGGGATGGGGCTACGGGGTTCTTTCTGCAGGAAGTTGGCTCACTCAGCCTGGCAGCTCTGCTCTAGTGTGTGGTGCTCACTATTTAATGGGTGTGCTCACTGCTCTTCAAACCCCTGTCCCTCCAGGTGGGAGCATGCGGGTTCAATAGTCGGATTTTGCCAAATGTATATCCGATTCGCCTGGTGAAGGTGAACGAAGACACCATGGAGCTGATTCGGGACTCCAACGGAATCTGTATTCCCTGCCAGCCTGGTAAGTTCTAGGACAGGCATCTCCAACGAGTAGCTCGTGATCTACTGGTAGCTCTTCACCCAGCTGTAAGTAGCTCTCCTATTTGCAGCCCAGTCTACTAAATTAGAGCCTAATACTTGAATGAATTAACATATGCATTCCAAAATTGAAAAGTGTGTATTAAAGATGAAATTTGTGCGTTCTCAGAGATCATAAGATGATGTTTGGAGAAAAATGGTGGAATTTCCAAAATATATCTACATTCCAAGTTGATAAAACCTTTCTTGCATTGCTGTCTGATGCACTGAGGCAGTCGCCACTGACAGACTTGCATAGGGTGGCCACTAACGTAATATTGTCTAAACAGCACTAATAATAGAAGTAGCTCAGCATGAGTTTTATTGAACATTAGCTCTTGCTACAGAAAAGGTTAGAGACCCCGGTTCTAGGACATTCACAACTGCAGCCTGTCAATCTCATTAATGTTTCCAAAGGGGTGTTTCAGCAGCACAGGCAAAGGGAGACTGCCTTCAACACATACAAGGAGCGGTAATGGTTTGTTGCCGCTGCACTGGCTGGTTTCCACTGTCAGCCATTGGGAGCTACTTTGTAAAAATCAGTCATCAGCAGCTATAACCACTCACTGGTTTCCATAGACAGCCATTCTGAAATCTTTAAAGAAGCCATTTGGATTTGTAAAAGCTTTGTTTTGCATTCCATGGTAAGTATAATGGCTGGGTTTGGGACATGCTTTTTCGTTAACCGCAGCTGCGGTTTGGGAACTACCGCTGGGCTTTGAAAGTGGCTATGGCCGGTTTAAAGAGTAGTTATTGTCTACTTTAGTGCACAATTAGTTGGTGGAAGCCAGGAGATGTGATGTGTCTTATTGCTGGGGTTGCAAAATTGTGTTGTATCTCCATTATCTCTGACAAAAGCCTCTTCACTTTCTCCAGGGGAGGCGGGCCTTCTGGTGGGGCGAATCAATCAACAGGATCCTCTGCGACGTTTTGATGGCTACACGAACAAGGCAGCCACCAACAAGAAGATAGCATTCAATGTTTTTGAGAAAGGAGACAGTGCCTATTTATCAGGTATTCTTTTCAATAAGTTGCTTATTTCAGGGCATTATTCTTCACACCCCAACAACTCTACATGTGTGATGTCACTGTTACGCCTCCTTGTCGATGTATGCTAAATACTAAACTGAACACCTCTGTTTACTATAATTTCTGTTTTCATATCTGCGTATCTGATAGACAATGTGGTGCTAACTGTATCTCTCTCGCGATTGCACAGACAAGTCTAGTTTTTGATTGCCTCGTTAATGTGTCCCCGGACAGAATTAGACCATGATGTCCGCTATTGTGTTCCGGGGTCAATATTCTGCAGTGTCTTCCAGTATTGTGCGTTTCAAGTGTGTGATCTATGCATCCATGGGTCTATTAAGAAGTCTTTTGGTATGGTCTTCAGTTCTATGGATGCCAATAGGGTGGTGTGACTGGCATCCTTTCCATGTATCTGATAGGCAGTCTCTTAATGAAGTACTTACGCTTTCTATGAACCATCTCCTGCTGTTGTCTCTTCTCGCTTCCATAGAAAGTGTCTTGTGGACTGTCTTCTGCTGTTGTCTCTTGTGTCATGTAGAGTCTTGTGGTGTATCATTACCCCTCCCATGGGCCGTCTATTATGTTATGTGGACTCCCTTTGGTGTCGTATCCCCATGCATGCCATAACTATTTTCGTGTCATCCAGACCTCTTGTGCTGTTGTCTCATCACACCTTTCATGGCTGTGTCCTTTGTCATGAGGCTATGCTTGTGCTGTTGTATTTAAAAATATCAAGTGAACATCCTTGTCTACTGGGGGATTGTGTTGCATATTTCACATGGACCATCCACTACTGTTAACTTTGTTTTAATTGGTCCTATGGGCTGTCGTCTGCTTTGATCGTGATTATGTGTCCAGGAGACACCTAAACAGAGTCGTCTTCTTCAAGTGACTCTTCGATGATCATGGTGAAGAGTTTCTTTTTCAATTGTGTCATTCTTAATCATTGCAAATAGCCTTCTCTTTAATCAAATGAGTTGCACATGGTCTTGGCATAATGTGTCACCTTGATAGTCTTAGGTGGCCTTATTACTAAGTCTGGGAGACTCTTTCTGTGGCCTCCATCTCATGTTTTGAATTTATTAAGCGCTTTTTACCCGGGGGTCTCATGGTGCTGAAAGCAATAGATCCCAACACAGAACAGGGAGAAAAAGAATTCAAAAAGGGTTATGATTTGAGTTTCTTCTTGAAGAAAAGGTGGGAAGAGATGTGCTTTGGGTCCGATGGCTGCCAATTCCACAATCTGGAGGCAAGTACTGAAAAGGCATTCCCCCCACAAATAGCTTTATTAACTCAGGGAATGTTAGAACATAGGTGGTGCCGAGGTATGTATTTACTTAGCTTGGCCTTAAAGATAGGTGATGATCTGTAAAGACATTTATGTGCCAGAGACAGGACTTTAACAAGCATTGGCATAGCCAATAGGTCTTGCCTTTGGGACCTTATAAGTGTTTAGCTATGCAACAATTGTGCTGTAGGGTAGTAGTAGGGGGGTAGTTGGGTAGTGGGGTAGTAGGGGTATTAGTGGGGTAGTGGGGAAGAAGGGTAGTGGGGTAGTGGGGTAGTAGAGGGGTAGTGGGGTAGTAGAGGGGTAGAGGGGTAGTGGGGTAGTAGAGGGGTAGTAGAAGAGGGGTAGTGGGGCAGTAGAGGGGTAGTAGTAGAGGGGTAATAGAGGGGTAGTGGGATAGTAGAGGGGTAGTAGGGTAGTGGAGTAGTAGAGGGGTAGTGGGGTAGTAGTGGGGTAGGGTAGAGGGGTAGTAGAGGTGTAGTGGGGTAGTAGGATAGTAGGGGGTAGTGGGGTAGTAGAGGGTGGGGTAGTAGGGTAGTGGGGTAGTAGGATAGTAGGGGGGTAGTGGGGTAGTAGTGGAGTAGGGTAGTGGGGTAGTAGGGTAGTGGGGTAGTGGGGGGTAGTGGGGTAGAGAGTGTGGAGGTATAGAAGGGACAGAATGTGAGAATGGGGTACAAACAGCATGTCGAGGTGAGAGCGCTTCAGTACGCATGAAGTTTCTGCCTAAAAGAAGTGTGTGTTGTTGCAGTTCCCTCGATTGTGCGGGTGAGAAATAAGCGCATAAAGTTTCGGGGTACAAACAGCATGTCGAGGTGAGAGCGCTTCAGTACGCATGAAGTTTCTGCCTAAAAGAAGTGTGTGTTGTTGCAGTTCCCTCGATTGTGCGGGTGAGAAATAAGCGCATAAAGTTTCGGGGTACAAACAGCATGACGAGGTGAGAGCGCTTCATTACGCATGAAGTTTCTGCCTAAAAGAAGTGCGTGTTGTTGCAGTCCGCTCGATTGTGCGGCTGACAAATAAACGCATGAAGTTTCAGCATAAACGGATGAAGTTTGTGCCTAAGGGTCCTTTTATGAGGGGACCAACTTCTGCTGATATCGAGATGAGGGGGGCGTGTGGTGCATAGTAAGTGATAGAGGTGAGAGTGGGGGGAGAGTGTGGAGGTATAGAAGGGACAGAAGGTGAGAATGGGGTACAACAGCATGACGAGGTGAGAGCGCTTCATTACGCATGAAGTTTCTTTTGAAAAAAAGTGCGTGTTGTTGCAGTTAGTTCGATTGTGCTGGTGACAAATAAACGCATAAAGTTTCGGGGTACAAACAGCATGACGAGGTGAGAGCGGTTCAGTACGCATGAAGTTTCTGCCTAAAAAAAGTACGTGTTGTTGCAGTTAGCTCGATTGTGCGGGTGAGAAATAAGCGCATAAAGTTTCGGGGTACAAACAGCATGACGAGGTGAGAGCGCTTCATTACGCATGAAGTTTCTGCCTAAAAGAAGTGCGTGTTGTTGCAGTCCGCTCGATTGTGCGGCTGACAAATAAACGCATGAAGTTTCAGCATAAACGGATGAAGTTTGTGCCTAAGGGTCCTTTTATGAGGAGACCAACTTCTGCTGATATCGAGATGAGGGGCGTGTGGTGCATAGTAAGTGATAGAGGTGAGAGTGGGGGAGAGTGTGGAGGTATAGAAGGGACAGAAGGTGAGAATGGGGTACAACAGCATGACGAGGTGAGAGCGCTTCATTACGCATGAAGTTTCTGTCGAAAGAAGTGCGTGTTGTTGCAGTTAGTTCGATTGTGCTGGTGACAAATAAACGCATAAAGGTTCGGGGTACAAACAGCATGACGAGGTGAGAGCGGTTCAGTACGCATGAAGTTTCCGCCTAAAAAAAGTGCGTGTTGTTGCAGTTAGCTCGATTGTGCGTGTGACAAAAAATAAACGCATAAAGTTTCGGGGTACAAACAGCATGACGAGGTGAGAGCGGTTCAGTACGCATGAAGTTTCTGCCTAAAAAAAGTGCGTGTTGTTGCAGTTAGCTCGATTGTGCGGGTGACAAAAACGATTGTGCGGGTGACAAAAAATAAACGCCTAAAGTTTCTGCATAAACGCATTAAGTTTCTGCCTAAAAGAAGTGCGCGAAAAAATCAGAGTCCGGCCTCAGCGAAGTGCAGTGCGTTTCTATAGTAACACAGTGGTGGCAGATGGAAGTCCGGCAGTAAAAGTAATGCCGATGCACGTGCACGCGCGCGTAACCGCAAGCTGGTGGCCGCCAGTAGCACTTCCAACAAGCACGGAATCGAAACGGAAGAGCGGGGGCGAGCGAGCGCAGCAGCCTGCTCAGCTGACCAGACGCTCGTGCGTCATGGCCTTTTGCCGGCATGTTTTTACAATTATCGCGCCCGCGTCTGGGCACGATAATTGGAAACACATGTTTGCCGCGCGTACCCAACTCAAAAAGGCCAGCCACGACACACGAGCGTTTTTGGGACTGCTTTCAAAACTCACTTACTAAAAGTCTTCGCCTCTAAGCAGCGCTTGCGCGCTACTCGAGGCTCGACCTAAAAATGATCTTGTTTTTTTAACACACACAAAGAAGCTTCTGCACCAGTGACTTTACTGAAGCAAAGTGCGGTGTTCAAGAGACAGACCTGGCACTGGCAGCTTGAATTTGGACCGCCTGTAGTCTATTGATTTGGTTCTTAGCTATACCTATGTAAAGGTCATTGCTGCAATCCAGGCTAGAACAAGCAGTCTTCCTGCAGTCATCAGAAAGCAAAGGATGAAATAGTCATAATTTATGCAGAAAAAAGGAACAAAAAGACAACACAGAATAGACTTGAATCTTACTCGCCACAATAGAAAGGTCTGGGGACCTTTCCTTTGCGATTTTCATTTTCAAACATTCCACAGACCGTAGTCTTATCCTGCATGTGTCAACCACAGGCTTCCAATGTGGGCTCCCTGGAAGCTCGTGTTGTGTGCTTAATTTGTGAAAAATAAGTGCCAGGGCTCTCGTCAGGAGGCAGCTTGCACCAGCCCATTGCTCCTATTAGCGCCGCCTATAACAGAACCAACTACTGACCAAGTGGGGAAAGGATGTGGCGTAATGACCAGAGCTGCCGACTTTGGGGCTAGAGAACCAGGTTCGAGTCTCGGCGTAGGCTCAACATCCTGTGATTCTGGGCAAATCACTTAATCTCCCCGTGCCTACCAAAAAAAAAATGTCCTTAACTGGTGCTCATGAAAAGCGCTCCAATACCTTTGGGTCGGGTTTGCGCTATAAGCGCCGGTGTTGACGATTAAGTGCCGGTGCCAGCACCGGAATCGTCCGGCTCAAATTAAGCACTGCGATTGACTGGCGGTGAGAGAAAACTTTGTAGCGATAATGCTTTCAATAGTGTAAACTGCTAGCCTACGGTTGTTAAGATGAAATGGGCATTGACGGGGCTTTTCTAAGGAGGGTGTCTCTCCCAGTGGAAGAGCTGAGAGTTCTGTAGAGTGTAGCCGTGTGTACCACTACTTACGGTGCTCGAAACGAGAGGTACAGGTTCCCTCTGAACCCACTTTTCCCATTTTTGCTTTATTTTAAAAACTTGATTCAACTTGTAGAGGTTTAGCCTTACTGTGTTTTCAGCTGATCCTTGACTACAGCGCAACTCAGTGACTCACTGGACCCTTACCCATGCAGGTGCTACCCCAACTGTCTTTTAACTCCGCCTCCCCATCCTGATGAAGAACCACATATTCACGGCATCGTTGCGTCTAAAAGTCAGCTGATATTTATTCTGATGGACACTTCTAACTGCAGATTCCTCACCAGGTGAATAATCTCCAGGTGTCAACCTGGACCCGGAAACATAGAAGCAGTACTCCTGCACACTGGTTTGTGGCGTCCTGGGGCCCCGAACCTATGTCGTCCGTTCCGGAAGTGACGAGCAGAGCTACATGTAATTGTCACACATGCGCGCTGACGTTAGTTGCTTTCATTTGGACTGCTCTTTTGCCTGGAAATTATTCCATTCAGGGACCAGACCAGCCTCCTCTGACCGCCCTAAGTACTTAGTATCTGTCTTGCAGTCAGAACCTGTTTTTATACACACATGTTGATCACCTGTATTATTGTTTCACACATTGATCCCTGTTTTGAGTACTGAGGCGCCACCGCCTCTAACCAGTCTAGCACCTGTTGAACAAATTGTTCCATGCAGATCATGTACTAAACATATGCTCTGAAATGAATTGCCGCCCAGACTACTTTCATATTTTAAATTTAGACAATATCTTGCAGGGTGATGTTGATTCCGTTGTCATACACCGTTGATATAGACCTTTTGCCACTCGATGAGCTTTATAAATAAATACTCGACTGTAATTAAATGATATCCATAGGCACCATGTACTGCTGACACCTCACATAGGCAGTTCTGTATAAGACGGAGAGTGTAGAAGTTGCTAAGTGCTAATCTTACCCCGTACTCTAGGGATGGGGTGTCCAACCAAGGCCTAGGAGGGATGGTCCCAGACGAATTTTTAGGCTATCCACTCAAATGTACATACATTGAATCTAACTCAAAATAATGTATAGAGTTTATGGTTGTCTTGAAAATCTGACAAGGATGGGCCCTGCTGTTGTCCATCACTCCGAGAGCTCTCTTGCTGTGGTGCCAGAAGCTCGAACGCCTGCTATTGAAAAAGCAGCAATAGGGCATTGCGCCAGCATCCTCATCTGAACATAATGACGTATCTTAGAATGGAGTGGTCTGGTGGGTGGTGCTTTTCGCAAAAAACACTCAAACTTTTGAGACGTTGTGGTATGCTCCATGCCTCACCTGCCGCAGTGATCATATTCTGAGGAATGCTGTTGTTCCTCCTTTGAACCGCCACCACTCCCTTCCCAGTGTGGGGTGGCATCAGTGAGCGGGGTCTGAGCTATGACATGCTGGTTTATCAAGTGTGCGAACATGGTACTCTTCTATGCATGCATGAGTGTGTGCTCTGCAGCACGTGTGCAGTGTATTAACTGTGCCTGGATGTGAACTCACTGCTCCCCACAAACTTTACTGTACCACACATGCACCCTGTGGCTAAAGGGCCCTTTGTGCACATGCACACCATGTGTGCACTGAGGCAGATGAGTTGGAGAGACTTTGCTGTTGGTGCACTGTGACAAACATCATCCATGAAGAGAAGAGGCTAGAAACTGCTACAGAGCTGTTCGTGTGAAATCGGAGAGTGAGTGAGTGTCTGCAAGCACTAACGTGTTTATTGGAAGGGGGCTGAGACTGTTGATGTAACTGTTGCTCGGTGACAACACTAAAGACAACCTGTTCTGCACATTATATGGTGGCATCCGTGCAGGGGGGGTTGGTGGGTCAGGGCGGCCACCAGCGTTCACTTGGCAAGAGTTCTTGAGAGTGAATAAATGGACAGCATAAGTCATCGGTTTCCCATCTATTCCCTGGACAGCCTCATTGGAGACAGCAAACAGTCAAGTCGCACAAATGGAGGAGGAGGACTCCGCTTGGCAGTGATTGTTCCAGCGTTGTTTACGGAGTAAGCTGTATTCTATTGTTAAAATAAGTACACAGCGTGCTCTCCGCTGTGGCCTCAAAACAAACATCAGGAGACTGTTACAGTCCTTGTAGTGGAAAAGCAAAACATACTAAATACTAACAGCACTTTCCCACCCCCACAGACTAGCAGTGTCATGATACCGGAAGCACTCTCACAACCCTTACACAGTCCCAGTCACATAATACCAGAAGGATTCTTCAACCCCTCTCATAGTGCCTGTCCAGCACTAACTGCAACACTCCCGCACCCATCAGAGTAGCAGTCACTCACTACCAGCCACGCTGTCACACTGGCAGAGTAGCAGTCTGACATGACTGACTGCACTCTCAGACTAGCAGTTCATACCACTGACAGCATGCTCACACCCCCCACAGACAAACTGCCACTTACTGCTGCAAGCTTTTTCACACCTGTGACAAACTAGCAGCAAAATAAGACATCTGGTAGTTGAGTGCGTGGACTGATGGATGAGTCACTGCATGGATGGAAGAATCCAGGCATTTTGTTATAAGCCAGTGCTTGTTTTGTTATTTGCTTGTGCTATGCTTGAAGTGTGCTCCTGACTATGTTTTTACTGTACCGCTTTCAAGGACGTGCTCTGAACTGTGATGTGATTGGTTGACCAGCACTGTTACCAGTGCTTAATTTAAGCCAGTGGTTTCCGGTGCTCAGCACCGGCGCGTATCATGAGCACCAGTTAAGGACTCATTCATTTACGGGAGAATAAGTGATTTGCCCAGAATCACAGGATGTTGAGCCGTCAGACTCTAACCTGGTTCCTCAACGCCATATCCTCTCCCCACTTTCATGGTTAGTGGTTGGTTCTGTTTTAGGCAGTGCTAACAGGAGAAATGGGCTGATGCAAGCTGCCTCCTGACGAGTGCCCCGGCACTTATTTTTTTTTTCTACAAATTAACCACTGACTGTTATATTATGTCTTATGTTTTTAGGAGAGAAAAATGGAGAGGTACAGGAGATAACTTTTAAAACAAGCATTGGCATAGCCAATAGGTCTCGCCTTTGGGACCTTATAAGTGTTTAGCCATGCAACAGTTGATGTTGTTGCACCAAGGATATTGTGCTGCATAACTAAATACTTATAAGGTCCCAAAAGCGAGACCTATTGGCTATGCCAATGCTTGTTTAGTAATTTTGTAGTGGGAGAGTGCCCCTTGTTGCACATTCTGGGTCTGTGGGTCATATAAAAAGCATGGTTTATAGTTTTAAAGGCAAAAAAATTCTGATGCAGTGTGTGTCCAACGTAGGTCCACGAGGGCTGGATTCAAGTCCATTTTCAGGATATAGATTTACGTACACTTAATTTGAATGGAACGTAATGTACAGTGAATTTGAATGGTGCGTATGTACATAATGAGTGGCTATTCTGAAACTCTGCCCTGAATCGGACTTCCTAGACCTATGTTGAACTTGCCTTCTGTAGTGGTTCCTCAGCACAGCAGAGTAAGGGCTGGTGGCAGATATTCCACATTTCACGCAACTCGCTTCCTGTAATCACTCTCATGACATGGACACTGGTCTGCCTTTCAGATGTTGGTTAAAACCATCCTGTTATGATCACTGCCGCCGGATCAACACTTAGTTGGTGCCTGGATGTCTGCAGATGTTAGCAGTGCTATATAAGTGGCTTGATGACGTCATCATCATCGCGCACAGACTACACCACTCCTCCTTCACGCAATGTCATAGCATGTAGAGTGCGAGTTGGCGCTATGTTAAAGCGCGATAAACGGAAATAAATAAATAAAGGACACCTTCAAAGCCACAGCCCTCACCCCCTGACCCCTCCCAGAAGCGCACACACTCGTAATGTGGGGGCCTACGTTTAAAAGAAAGGAGCGGAATAGTTAACTGGTGTCCCGTCATAAGCCACATACCTCACAAACGTGACGTGCAGAGTGCGTTGTGAGTCAAGTCAAGGAAGTTGGTCGCGGACCAGCATCCAATGAAAAACTCTGAAGGATAGATCACCACTCTCGCAATCTGAGCCGCAGTATTAAACTGACTGCTGCTGTCTGCATTTCTGTTATGGAGCTGAAATCATGGGGGCCGAACCCAGTGCTTGACATGGAAAAAAAGAAGTCCAGCTTGTTCTGAGAAGTGCCGGTACTCTCCAATTAAAAGTATTACATTTCTCTTGAGAGGTGCCGGTGCTCTCCCTCTCAAAATAAAAAAAGTGCTGGTACTCAGTACCAGACAGTACCGGCCCTTTTAAAGCACTGACCGAACCATTATTTCATTTGCTTCCGTTAAACTGGCCAATAGAATGGGCCAAATCAGTGCCCCTCCGTCGCCAATAGTTGTGCTGTTGGATTTCTAGGGGTCCGGTGTACGGGAGGTTGGCGCTTGGACACCAGCAGCTGGCAGCCCACAGCTTGCCGTTCATGCGCTACCTTGCTTAGGGTGCCTATGAGCCCTCCATGGGGTGACGGGCAAGGGAATGGTAGTGCAGCGGGTGGTTCTGGGTAATAAAATGTTCTCACATTTTCCCCAGTGCATCACAGGAGTGAATGCCTGTCTATGAATGGGCAGATTTATAATATTATAAACTGGCGATCAGAAATGATATAAAGGTAAGCCACGTAATGTACTAAGGAAATACAATAATGAGCAGATTCGAACAGCAGCGTTTTCCCGCCTGTTTGGGAAACCATTGCCATCAATCCCTCATATATAGCATGGCTCATCGTGCGACATTTTGCCCCGCACATTCTGCAAACTGATTCATTTTTCGCCACTTTTATTATTGTAGGGTATGGATGAAGCAACAGTGCAGACCTTCACCACCTACTGCACGCCAGTGTGCAGCAAGTCTATCCAGGGGGCCTCCGCTCCGTGCTCATTCACTCACTGGCCCCTCAGCTCAGGCTGAGGAAAGGGGGAGAAGAAACATTTGTTCAACCTCAGATGACAAGTTGTTGTAAAGGCCACACGGAGTATCTGGAAACATGGATAGTTTCTTAACCACTTAAAAACTGATGGAATGGACTGACTGTATTCGAACTAAATTGTTTAGATTTACTGCTATCCAGCCCCGCCCTCCTCTCTGAATACCAGATACTACTGCTTTTGAAATTCGCAGTGGCAGAAAAATATTTCTATAAATCACCAAGCCAGGCTCTGTGCAGAGGATAAGATAACGAGCGCCCAAGGTTCATGGAAATGCTTCGCTCTCTGCTGGACTATGCGTTGTGCCATTTTATCCTGCAGGTGGCAGCATTTGAGAACAAGTTAGCGTTCATGCCTAATGACATTTAGAAGCTACCCCAAGAGAGTAATTCGTTTAAGATTGGTGCATTGCTACATTTTACCCTCAGAGATTTTTTAATGCAGGCATGGAACATCATATTTAGGAATGTCTTTGGGAGGAGAACAGAAGACCGGGAGGCGAGCGGACGACTTGCGAACCCGGCGCATTTAGTACAGCTCTGCATTCATTGAACGCGCCCCTCTGCATTTATATGCTACATTGATGCAGACTTTAACGCGCGTTGATGCGGGAGAACGAAGAATGTAGACATTTCAACAGAAACAAGCCCGGGAGTGGTGCGCGCGCACGCGCTAAAAGGAATTTTAAAAAAAGCTCGCGAGTGGTGCGCGCACGCGCACTGCATAGAATTTAGGGAATGCAGCAGGCACAGTGCGGGTCCGCTGCTCGCTCCTGAGCTCCCTAGGCCAGGGGAGTTAACGTTTGGAGAGAAGGCAGGACATGCACCCGCCTTTGGCCAATTGCGTGCTGTCTTTCTTAGAAAGACGCATGCAAAGGCCAATAGCCTGTGATCAAAAGAAAAACACACGCACGAGCGTCTTCAGAGTTTGGAAGCCCTTACTAGAAGCCTCGCAGCGCATGCGCGCTGGCTCAGGCGAGACCTAAAAAGGGAAAAGCAAGCATTATGTATGAGAGGGGCAAAATGCGCTAGAGGAAGCGATGCAAACACATAATGAAGAGAGCTGATGGAAGGTGGTTATGAAAAACGTGGAAAGTGAGGAAGGAAGAGGCAAAAGACGGGGACCATAACACAGAGAATCAAGAAGAGAATGTGTACATCCAGTTAAAAGTGTCACATTTCATGTTAGCATTCTGTCTGTTACTGGGAGCTTTGTTACCAAGGCACACGAAAATGCAGCAATTTGCCAGCATCACACAGTGCGGCTAAGGGAGAGCCAATAATAGAACCCAGGTTACCTTGATCCAAAGTTAAAAACTTTGCAGTTTTTCTCACACAGCTGAATTATCTTGTCTAAGAGAACTAAAGTGGTAAAAGGAAAGAAGATAAGGAGAGATGAGAGGTGGAGGGCAAATGAGAGAAAGCAGAGAAATAGAGTGTATGTAGAGAGGGTGGCTTAAATGCAGATATGAAGGGACAGATAGATAAGCTAGCAAGGAAGCACAGAAAGATATCATGTACAGTGTGTGTAGTATGCTCTCACAGCTCTGTTGTTTGTGGTGTGTTCTCACAATTTAGTTGTTTGTGTTACGTTTCCTTGCTCTCTCAGGTGACGTGCTGGTGATGGACGAGCTCGGCTACATGTACTTCAAAGATCGAAGCGGCGATACCTTTCGGTGGCGAGGCGAGAACGTGTCCACGACGGAAGTGGAGGGGACACTTAGCCATATTCTCAACCAGACGGATGTTGCTGTGTATGGAGTGGAGGTGCCAGGTAACTGTGGCAAGAATGTCTGGGAGGGAGCTGTGGGAGTTTCTGATCTAGACCCTGAACAGTAGAGAAGAGCAAAATTCACCAAAAATCTCTGGTTCTGTCATGAGGTCTGCAACTGCTTCCTTGCCATAAAAAGAAGCATGATTGGTTTAGTGTATGTGTATGTATATATATGTATATGTGTGTATATAATCCGAGGAACTTTTCTACTAAAAAGCAAGCAGCGACGCAACAGAGCCCTGTAGGCTACTGGGAATATGTGCAGACTCCGATCTGGAGAGGAAAGGAGAGTGAGCAAGAAAACCTCAGAAAGTGAGAAGAAATCTATGATACAGAAAGAGGAAGAATGCGAACTAAGTGAAAGAGTGAAATCCTCTAACACATGGTTTCATGTTTCATTTTTTTTCTTTTGACCTTTGTTCGCAGAACACTATCTTTGACATCTGCTTCTTTATAGTGGCCAAGACCGTCCTAGTCCCTATTGAACTTGTGCTGATCGCTTTCCCAGAAAGTCACATCACCTTCTTATTCACCTCAACTTCCATTTCCAGACCAGCCCCAGAACACGCTGTGCGGCACCCTCGCTTACAGACCCCCAGGGCCTTGCGCCTCTTTCGCCACCACCATTGCCGACCTCATCGCACCCCACCGCCTCCACGGACTACATACTCATCGGAGACCTGAACTTCCACCTCGACAACTGCAGCGACCCCGACTCCACAACCCTCCTGGACAACCTTGCCAACCTCGGATTGAAGCATCTGGTCACCACCCCCACCCACAAAGCCAGACACATCCTCGACCCCATCTTCGCAGGAGGGACCAACATCCACTTCAGCCACACCTCGCAGCCCCTCTGGACAAACCACCACTGCGTACACTTCTCCTTCGACACCACCACCGTACACAAGCCTGCCCCGCGCTCGCCATGATTGAATTGGAGCAAGGTCACAGAGGAGCACCTCAACTCCACCCTCATCCACGACCCCCCCTCCGCCACGACCGACGCCAACTCTGCAGCCAAGGAACTACCCCACTGGATCACCAGCTGTGCAGACAAGCTCGCACCCCTCCGCCACCCCGACAGACAACGTCCCCTGAAGGCCGCCTGGTTCACCACCGACCTCCAAAAAGCCAGACTCTCCTGCAGACGTCTCCAAAAACGCTGGAGATCAACTGGGGAGTACCCCAAGGATCATCACGCAGCCCCACGCTCTTCAACATCTACATGGCCCCCCTCGCCGCCATCGTCGGACAGCATGGGCTCAGTATAGTATCCTACGCCGACGACATCCAGCTCATCCTCTCCCTCACGAAGAACCCCAAAGACACCAGACTCAGCTTCCAGGAAGGAATGAAAGACGTCACAGCCTGGATGAGCAACAGCTGCCTAAAGCTCAACTCGGAAAAGACAGAGGTCCCCATCCTTGGACCCTCCCCCACCGCTTGGGACAACACCTGGTGGCCCTCCGCCCTCGAAACTCCCCCCCCCACCCCGACGGTCCATGCCCAGAAGCCCGGCATCATCCTAGACTCCTCCCTCACCATGACTCACCAGATCAACGCCGTCGCCTCCACCTGCTTCAACTCCCTCCGCATCCTCCGCAAGACCTTCAAGTGGATCCCCCCCGAAGCCAGAAAGACAGTCACCCACGCACTCATAAACAGTAGACTGGACTACGGTAACACCCTCTACGCTGGAATCAACAAATCCCTGCTACACAAACTCCAGACCATCCAGAACACAGCAGCCAGACTCGTCCTCGGAACCCCACGACATGAGCACATGACCCAGCACCTGCGAGACCTCCACTGGCTCCCCGTCGAGAAGAAAGTGACCTTCAAGCTACTCACCCACGCCTACAAATCCCTCCACAACATCGAACCCAAATACCTCAACGAAAGAGTCTCTTTCCACGTACCCAAAAGAAACCTCCGCTCCGCCGACCTCACCCTAGCAGAGACCCCGCGCATCCGCAGAACCAGAGCAGGCGGAAGAGCCTTCTCCTACGTCACGGCCAAGCCCTGGAACGAGCTCCCAGTCAACATCAGATGCTCCCCTACCCTGCACACCATCAGGAAGAGCCTCAAGACCTGGCTTTTCGGCTGATCCGGAGGTCCCCCCCTTCCCCGCCCCAGCGCTTTGAGACCCTCACGGGTGAGTAGCGTGCTTTAAAAGCCCCTGATTGATTGATTCAGTGCACAAGACCCTACTTTTCAGGGTTTGCATTTTTCTATATGAAAGTTTGTATACAGGCTGCGACGCAAGCACCTACTACAGCTGGTAGTCCTAGGATTTTCAAATAAGAAGCTTTTGTTTACAGCTCCTTCCAGTTTGCCATTTGTAATGGTGAGATGGTGGAACACTGGTGGGTCTCATTCCCTGTCCACTCCCCAGCTGTCTCCACTTTGCTCTTCCATCCATGCGATTTTATTCTGTCCACTCTCTGGTGATAAATGCTTCAAAGGTCCCCCATCGTAGTCGCAATGGCTGCCTCTGTTTAATCTAATTTGCTTGTTTTAGTTTCGTTTTCAGTGAGACCATCGAGGTCCTTTTGTGTTCTAAAGTTCAAGCATCTTGTGTACTCCCCTGCTAGATAAAGTATATATATATATGTTTTTACATTTGCCTCTCTCTTTCGGTTTTTCTCCTTGTAAAAGGGTGCAGGAAGCCACATCCACCAATCTGTATTCACCCTTCCTTCGCATTTGGGAGATACAGAAATTCCTCTCTGATCTCTAAAGAGAGCTTATGTCCTTCTGGTGGAATCGATCAAGGTGATTATCTTGGGAGATTGGAAGTGATTTCGGGATTTAGAGCAAGTAGGAAAAATCTGCTGTGGATATATATTGGGATTTTCCCACCGAAGAAAGCGAGGATTATCTAAGGACATCATGGAGATGATTCCATCAACTGGTCTGAGCAGGAATAATCCCGTGACATGCTGTTTGTAGAGCCTGAGCTGTGCTTTTATACGTAGATGCATATCGCCCACAGTTGCCTATGCTTACCCTTCCAGAGTCTACGCAGTCTATGAATCAAATGCATTCGTCACACAGTCAAAACCAGAGGAGTACCTGAGGACAACGGACTGTGACCTGGAAATGAAGACTGGGTTAGCACAGCAGGGCTCAGTGATAATGAAAAGGAAGCAGCCAGGCGATGCTGTCATAGGAAACTAACCAGTGCAGAGAGTGAACGGGGGGGGGGGGGCTGTAGGACATGCAGATCATTTCTGAGAAGTAGCCCGGAGTGAATGGGGATGATGGGGAGCCCCTCATATCCTTCGGTTGTTTGCCAACAAGGACACTGTTGGGGTGAGCTTCTCACGCTGGATTCACCACAACATCCACTCTTCGTTTAGTTCATGTTGGCAGCCATTTTGAAACATGGATTTCTGTGAAGGGAAGCAAGCGCTTCTAGGGTGAGTGCCCAAATTTCAAATGCCTGTACTAGAATAAATAGCCCAGTGAAGCAGGCAGGTTATTAGGTGAAAATATTCAACTAACACCAAACACTTGCCAAAATACAAACCGGTGTGGGATCTTTACAAGAGGGGTTGCCTTTAAGCCTGGTACCTGATAGTAGGGCGAGAGTATGTATTGTGTGACGCAAAATGCTCCTGTTAGCCTACTCTCCTGAATTTCCTCGTCTTGCTTAGTTCCACTGCCCTTTTCATGAGTTTGTGCATTCCAGGACAAGCTGCTCTTTCTCTGCACTCCATTTTCTGGTCTTCCTGCATAGTGAAGAACACTGTCTGAATCCTAATTCCTGTTCCAATTTATTTATTTTAGGGGTGGAAGGGAAGGCCGGCATGGCAGCGATTGCAGATCCAGAAGCGAAGCTCAACACAAACACACTGTACCATCAACTGCAGAGAGTACTGCCTCCCTATGCTCGCCCCATTTTCTTGCGCCTTCTGCACGAAGTTGACAAAACAGGTATTTAACATTTGGGTTTAAAATTCAGTGTATTTCTCAGGACGCATGTGGGAGTCGCTGTATATTTTCAGACAGCTGTGGAGTTGGTTCTATAAGAAGGGACGTGCGTCAGTAATGCGCGTGGAATGAACAGAGGTGACATTTCATTTTGTGAGCGCAGGTGTTTGTTTTTAGTGAACATTCAGCAGCTGCCTCTGGATGCTCCATAAGTGGTTGCTAAGAGACTCTGTGACCTCCATTCTGTGCATGCTTGGGATCTTGTTCAACCCAGAAGGGCATCAAAGACCGCATTACCGCTTTGCTCCACAAAGTCAATCTTCCTGTGTGTATGCAACAAACCTCTTTTGTTGGATCAGGCTATCTGTCTACAAATCAGCATTCAAATATAAACAGCAGAGGATAGATATTTCCTTGCTTAGCCTTCAAACACCGCCCCTAATCATTCTGAAGCTTGACACGCTGGCTCCACTTGCAAGAAAGTTCTTAAGCGCTCTACCCCAAACTCCCCACCCTAGCCCGGTAACCCTGTTCAGCTTGGAGTACTTTCTTGTGTCTTGCAGTCACGGTTAGAAAGGATTTGGTTCGGAGAGTATAAAAAACAAATCAATTATAATAAATAGGGCAACAAAATAATAACTTCAGTTCGATGCCAGTTTCTTGCTATCAAAATTTGCTTTTAACCATAAATCTATCTTTTTATTTTAGTAAAGTATAACACTGTCCGATATGTCCCTTGAGAAGTAGAGGGTTAGGAGTTTCATACCTCTTAAAAAAATTTATCTACTGAATAACCCATGTCTAGTATACTCTGACCTTCAGAGAATGCTGTTCAACTCTGGGTGAGAGAGTGGGATAGAAAGGACACCTTCGTCCGATAATAACTGTAAAAGTGTGGCGTAGCCATATCAGGCAAAAACCTACATGAGCGACTGAATAAAAATATATAATGCTTGGGATTATCCAAAAAAGGGGCGTCCTTGTACTATAACTACTAAACACCATGTTTCTAAAATGTCCACCAATCCCAGATCTGTTTGTTCTGGTTTTAGCAAATGGAGTGAAAGAAATGACACCTCAGACGTGCTTTTGCTTTCATAGACTCTCATTCCTGGTGACCTCTTCCTCCCAATGTCACCCCTGGTATCATTTGTTTGCCATATTTATCGGCAGCAGTCTCTATAAGCCATGAAGCAAGACAGATGTCTGATCACTCTTCACTCCAAACGTGGGGGACTATAGTATAGTTTCAGGAGGTGAACCAAAGATGCCACCCGTACCTTATTTCCAGGGAGGAACGCCGGGCACCCACTCGACGCACTCATTGCAAGGAAATCCCAGATGATCCCACAAAATGTCACTGTGACAACCCTCTACCTCCATGTGCCGGGGAGTACCTTCCCAGTACCACAGACGTTTTCAGTACAGCAGTGATCTTCTAAAGACCTGTGATGACCGAAAGATAGAAACAGTGTGGCCCGTGGGAAAAAAGAGCGATTATTGTAAAGTCCTGAAGGAAAGTTTTCTAGCAGGCATCACTTTTCTACAGGAGTAATTCACCTTTAGCTCGGTTAGATGCTCAGTGTAAAAGTTTGGTGATGTTGAAGGTGTCTTCACTATTCTGCACACCAGGCATGAGATGCCATCCAGTCGTAGTAGATTTGATGCATTCTAAATGCTGTGAGATAGACACTTCATGAGGAGGCAGAGCCTTAGGGAACACAAAGACAGGTCTGGCTTACATCCTCAATCCTTACAAGATGTTGCATTTGGAAGGGGAAAAGGTCCCCTGTTTTGAGGGGAAAGGATTTTTCTAGCTTAAGACAGGATAGATGCTCCCTCAGGATTCAGGGTTTTGAGATCATGAGATCTCCATCTTCACCATGAAACCAACTTCCAAGTCGCCTCCTGTGAAGCGTCACACAAACAGGCGCCACACTATGTAGGCTTTTTGGTGTTTTTTCTACAGGAGGTCCAAACCAGATCATTTGCCTTTGTGCCTGAGGAGGAAGTTCTAGTAATCTCATCATAACACCTTATTTTCCTTTGTAGGTTACCACACCACTTTTTTAGGACTACTGGAACAGCTCCTGTCGGTTACTTCTAAGTATCCCATGACCACAGGGACAGAATTTTGGGGCCAGGGCTTACTCCAGCAAAGGCCACCAGCAAGGTCCAGTCCAGGTCCAGTTAGTACTGGTCAGCTGGTCACTTCAGGAAGAATGCCTTTTGTAGCTTGTTGTATCCATGGGCTACACAGGTTGGCTAACTGACCCTTGGAATCCACTGGTTTGCCTTGGGTACAAGAGGGGGCAGGTCCAGTCCTTTAGGGCACCTCTCAGGCCACCAACAGCAGGTCTGGAATGTGTTCTGAAGAGGGTATGTCGTTAATGCTGCATTTATGGTTGGGAAAGGCTAGTGGGTGGGGGTGACTCCTGGCTCTTCCATAACCAAAGGAGTAAATGTTCCCAGGGGCAACTCTTCCCGCTTTTTCAGTAGCTACTTTTTGCCTTACTGCCAACAATCCCACAGTGTCACTCACTGCTAAAATCCAAGTTCAGGAAACCCTTTCTCCCTTGTGCAGAGCTCTTGTGTCCTTCCAGAGGTATGACCAGGGAAATGAGCAGACCCCTCCCTTGTGTCCACTCCAACCCAGTTCTCAGGGTAGCTTTCCCCCTGCTGTGTTCTGAGCCAGCCTGGCTAGTTTGGGCCTTGGGAATAAAAGCTTTCCTTTATTCAGGTCTCTCCCTACACTAAACCATGATTGGGCAGGCCTCACCTCTGTCCCTTTCAAGTTAATGACGTCCCTGCATCCATCCCAAGTGTCCTTCCTGGGCTCATATGGATCAAATGCCCCACATCCAGTCCATTCTGTTGCCAAAGCCAGTGTTGGGCTCTGGGACTTCAAACATTTGTGCAGCTGCTGATAGGCTGACGCAAATTAGCAACAAGGAGCGTCCGATATGAAAATGGTATCTTTTTAAAAGTTACTTTCCCTAAATAAATATAAAAAATCTACCTTCACCAATAATTGATCTCTTAATAAATATGACAATTAATCTTTGAATGACTATTTTAGCCTTTTCCTTTTGAAAGTTACAGATTAAAGTTTATAATCTGTACTTTGAATCCAGCTACAGCTCTGCCAGTGAAAATAGGTTTTAATGTTTTTAGGGTCTATTCACTGCAGAAACATGCCAAATTTAATTTTGCTCATGTTCGACTTTTAAATATCAGAAATTCTTTTGTTGAAATTTTGTTTGTACGTATCAAGATGCAACAATAGCGGCAGACAGCTGTCCGGCTCCATTCCCACACAAGCCAACTTGCATACGAACCAATGAATCCTCGAACTGTGCTGCGACACCCCCAGTAGTGTTACACAGTACAATAAACCTAATGAAACAAGAAAACAACACACCCTCCCACAGCACAACCACTTTTATGATCAAATCTCTTTTTATTGGCAGACATAATGGATAAACACTTACACAGCAAGCCACCTACAACCCAAACCGGGCCGGCCGCGAGGTTTAACTGCATGCGGACAAACAAATTCCAAGTTCAAGAGGCAATGTTATTGTAGTACAACAGTGGTAATACACAGCATGCCGCCAACAACCCAATATGGGCTGCCAGCGTACAGGGGACAGGTGATTAAGAGACAGTAGAGCCTTGTTAGTATGTGCAATGAACGTCATACTTTGGTATCATCTCTAAGCGATCTCAGCATGATGTTGCTGTGTGTGACAGATAGGTGTGCATGCCAAAGAGTAACCGTTAAATCAAGGAAACTTAAAATAACCCAGACAGAACAAACGCCCACTTCCGCCCCCCCCCTTTTCCCTTCCGACCAAGACACATTCCAGGGGACTTAAGATACCTAGCTCGATTAGTGTTTAATGAGAGCCAGTTAATTCACATTGCCCCTGACTCATCTTGTGTGCTGGGTAGTAACCTCAGGATACGCAGGTAAGATCGGCGTGTCAGTTCCCTGAACTCTTTGGACAGGATGGAAATGAATGGAGACCAGATTTTCGTGTAAGATGAAGGATCAGTGCCTGTCACCATCAACAGCCTTTCCATACCCAACAGGGACCACAGCTGATGAAGCCTTTGTCTGTTGTCCGGGACTTTGTCTGTGCCCCAATTGGTCAGAAGTAGCCTGTGTGCGGCGTTCAGGGCCAGTGCAATCTGACGTCCACTAGTGGAGCGAAGTGGCTATGTCAGTGCATTGGGGAGCCCCAGAAAGGTGTAAGCGGGAAACCGCTGGATCTCAGTTTTAAAGGCGCTGTCAATGTCCTCCAGGAGCATCTCCCAAAATCTAGAAAGCTTTGAACAGTGCCATAAAAGATGCAGCAGCGTTCCTGGGTTGCCACAGCCTCGCCAGCACTGGCCTTCATACTGTGCATTCCATTTTTGTATGCGTGCGGGGTGTAGTACCAGTACGAGATAATTTTGTAAGCTGTTTCAGTGTGCCCTGAGTTGTGTGCCGTGTGATGCGCCCTATAAAATATGTCTTCTGATTCTTTGTAAGGGCTCGGCCGAGTTCTGATTCCCATCGGATCTGGCCTGGGGTCTTGTAGTTAGTTACGGGGTGCTTTCATCAGAAGGCGATAGATTTCAGAGATGAGCTTCTTATCGTCCGCTTTGAGGAACAGCCATTTCTCAAAGGGGGTCATGGGTCTGCTTGCCTTTGGGCGTGTCTCGGTGTTAAGCAACCAGTGTGTCAACTGTGTGGAGGTGTCCTTCTCTAGCAAGGAATACTGAATCTTGAGTTGACCAAGTGGGATAAGACCCTCATGGTCAAAAAGGCAGCCAATCTGCTTGCAACCGCCTGGCGCCCAGTGCTTAGCGATGCCCGGAGTCATACCTGGGGGAAACTCCGGTTTTGCGAACAAAGGCGCCATAGGAGAGGGGAAGGATGAGAACCCCACAGCCTCTGCCTCCCTATCCCATACCTTAAGCGTTGGACTGGTTACAGGGGACGAGTAGAGTCCCCATGACCTGTGGGTGCGGGGAAGCCAAGCCTCGCACCAAATGTGTGCACCCGCCACCATTTGGTCCATGAAGACCCAATGCTTCTCCGTCATAGGGCTGCCTCTGGATGCTCAATAAGTGGTTGTTAAGAGACTCTGTGACCTCCATTCTGTGCATGCTTGGGATCTAGTTCAACCCAGAAGGGCATCAAAGACCGCATTACCGCTTTGCTCCACAAAGTCAATCTTCCTGTGTGTATGCAACAAACCTCTTTTGTTGGATCAGGCTATCTGTCTACAAATCAGCATTCAAATATAAACAGCAGAGGATAGATATTTCCTTGCTTAGCCTTCAAACACCGCCCGTAATCATTCTGAAGCTTGACAGGCTGGCTTCACTTGCAAGAAAGTTCTTAAGCGCTCTACCCCAAACTCCCCACCCTAGTCCGGTAACCCTGTTCAGCTTGGAGTACTTTCTTGTGTCTTGCAGTCATGGTTAGAAAGGATTTGGTTCGGAGAGTATCAAAAACAAATCAATTATAATAAATAGGGCAACAAAATAATAACTTCAGTTCGATGCCAGTTTCTTGCTATCAAAATTTGCTTTTAACCATAAAATCTATCTTTTTATTTTAGTAAAGTATAACACTGTCCGATATTTCCCTTGGTGTGACCGCCGCCGCCTGCACATATGACTGAGGTTCTAACAGCATTTTAGGGTCCCTCGCGTACAACTCAACGTAAAACGCCTGGAACTCAGCTGCTATGCTAGAGGCGTCAGACACCTCGGGCCCGAGCGCCATTGGATGGATTTGACCGCATGCTCGTATTGCTTGCTGTGTAGCCGGTGCGTTAGCATCTGCCCCCCTTTATTGGTCCCTACGTAGAATTTATGTTTGAGGCGCAGCATCACAAATTCGGCGCTGTCTTGGTCAAGTTGTTTAATCTGCAACCTCTCTTTTTCCAGTCTACGCCAAACTCGGGGGCGGGGGGGCCGGTACGCTTATGGATGGATTCCAATTCCAAGACTGGCTTTCCCAGATCCTGCCTCTTATTCTTCCGCGCTTTATTGCCATGCGCTGCCTTCTCGATCAAAGCTCCCCGAGCAACCAGTTTTAAGGCTTCCCACACTGAGGAGAGGGCCACCGCGCCAGTGTCAACAAGGGCCAAGTAGTCTGTTAGCATCTTCTTGATTGCTATGACCGTATCAGATGAGTGTAACAGTATCTCACGAAGTGGCCAGGGTGGTGTCTGAGTGGGGGGGTGAGGAAGTTCTCAGAGTCAGTGTGACATGTGCGTGATCAGATAGTGAGCGGGGTTCGATGGAGGAGCCCGTTACACGATCCCAGGCAGAGGGGGAGGTTAAAAAGTGGTCTAAGCGAGCACGTATTGTGCGCTGCGGAGTAAAAAGTGTAGTTGCGTTCATCGGGGTGTTGTGAGCGCTTAATGTCTCTCAGCCCACAGTCAGCGAACCAAGCCAAACCCTCAGGGGAAACCCCCAGTGTGCCCAGTTCTCTGCCCTGAACGGTCTTGTTCTGCGTCCATTACTATGTTGAGATCTACACCCACCAGAATCGCTGAATCAGGGGAATGAAGCACTTTTGCTAGGAAGTCAGTTATAAAGTCCTCTTGCCGCTCGTTTGGGGCGTACAGTGAAGTGAAATGCGCCATGTTGCACCCGGAGGGCCAACAGGCGACCCTTAATCTCAAGAAATGTACCCAGGACCACCCCGTAGAAGCGATCAGAAAGAAGGATAGCTACACCCCCCCTTTTTCCCTTTCCCTGATGACCAGAATTGCTGGGAGAATCTCTTGGTGTGCATTCTGTGTGTGTCTTGGGGAAGCAAGTGTGTTTTCTGGAGTAGGCATATGTCCCCCTGTGAGTGTTTCAATAGGGAGAGTACCGCAGTCCTCTTGATAGGATTGTTGAGGCCTCGTACATTGAGGTTAAGGACCTTGATCTCCAGGGTTTAGAGAAACGAAAGAGGCTAAGCAGTAGTGGGCATGTGACTCACAGGACTGGTTGGGAGAAACACAGGAGCCAGTCTGTTGAGGGAAATTCATGAAGGCCCACCAGTATACCAAGTTAGTCTGGTGTGGCCCATCGGAAGGGTAGCCCCGGTACATCAACCCAAACAAAAAACTAGAGCAAATATAGAAACAGTGTAGTCCATCATAACATGAAGGTCCAGGCGAGAATGGAGTGCCAGGGCGAAGCGAGTCGTCAGGTAAAAGCGGTGCTCAGCACACCACCCCTCCAGTCTTATCCCTTCAGCACACTGTACAGTACCTCATGGGGGGGTCATCATCAGGTTTGCTGTCACCAGAGAGGGAGCGCAACACCTCAAACCTTTCCTTGGCCATGGTGGCCGGATCGGGGCGGTGACGCTCAAGCTACGGGACTCGTCTTGCCCTGCGGAGGTCTTTGCCAGGAGCCTTGTTATCTGCAGGTGATCGGCGGGGATCTTGATCCTTGAGATCTAGGTTGAGAACTTTGCAAGCCTCCGTCAGGGAACGTAGCTGGTATGTTTTACCGCCTGATTGGAAGATAAGACGAAATGGATGGCCCCAGGAGTATGCGGTGCCATAGGAACGTAGGTGGCTGTTGACAGGGCGGAACTCTTTTCGTTTCTGTAAGGCAGTGGCCGCAAGGTCCTGGAACACCTGAAGTGAATGACCCCAGAATTGCATCTTCTGATCCGATCTGGCGGCCTTGAGAATCGCTGCTTCCTCTTTGAAGTTATGAACGCAGACCAGTATGTCTGCTGGTGGATGAGGAGTTTCATGGGGGGGGACCGACCCGGTAGCATCGATCTATCTTGGTGCTGTTCGGTGCGGCGTCGCCCAGAATGCAGCTAAATAGGGCCTGGATGTAGCCCTCTAGATCCATGCCCTCCATGCCCATAGGGACCCCCCGGATGAGGACATTATTTCTTCTGGACCTGTTTTTTAGGTCTTCGGCATGGGCCTGTAAGTCAATTTGTTGGTCCTGGATGCGGATGATTTCTTGCTGGAGGGCTTCTATTTCTGCGTCTCTGGCCGTTGATCCTTGTTCAAGGGCCACCACTCTCTCCCACTCTTCGTCAACGTACCGGTGCGCTTCCCTTAGTTCCAGCGACAGATCCTTTTTCACTGTCTGCAGGTTGTCTCGCAGCGTAGAGAACAATGACTCCAGAAACTTGCGGGTCACTGAGCCTTTGGCTCCATCTCCCCCGCCGGGATGCTTAGTTTTCCCCGCTGCCATCTTCTCCTGCTGGGCCTCCCCCGTGCCTTTAAGCAGCATTTCGCGGACTGAACGGTCCTTCTTTGCTTTCGACGTGGCCATCACTCCCCGGCTATGGGCTCAGGGGACCGAGGGACGCGAGAGGTGTTGCGGGCCAGTCGGGCCGCGGTGTAAGCGAGCGCTGGGCCAAGGCCGAACCCGACCCGCCCCTCTGTAGAGCAATCTAAGCAGGGTATCAGTCCCTATTCCGTTAACCAATCGCCCTGTGTCCGGGACATCTGCAGAGGGTCATTCCGTACTGTGCGTTCCAACGCCAGAAGCAGGGTCACGTCTTGTCCGGAGTTGACTATGAGCTGTAGGCCGCCAAGGAACGGGAGCTGGAGCTCTTCCAAAGGCTTCACTGGAAGTAGCAATGTGCTTCTAGGCCCGGCAAACACGCAACACCCGTAGACCTTCAATTATGAGGCCGTTCTGAGCATCCACTGCGGCTGCTGAAGCGGGATATTTGAGGCACCGGTTCACGGCCGTTTCAGCGGCACATTCACTGAGGAGCAAACCAGAGAAAAAGAGGAGGTCAGACCAGGGACTGGCCGAACTTTGTTTGGAGACCGAACGCGACCCTGTTATTTGGAAGACGCTTTCATCATCCCATGTCTCTGATTGAATACCTACTTTTCCAGGCCTAATCCTGAACCTGGCATTATCATCATGATACCTTCCATGGAATTGAGATTATGAGCACATTAAAGATTTGAACCAGTACTTGAAATCTATTATGAGCCCAATAATGCTCTAATTATCTCAGTATGGATGGCAGTGGCCACCCATTATTGAGCACAGACCGCGCCCTGATGAAGGTTGCACCATCTTCTTCAACCAATTTCTAACTTCCGAAACGCGCGTCGGGGCAAGTCTGTCTATACTCGGCTTCACCAGTTAGAAAAAGGTTATAATAAGTGTTAAAGCTGTATGACAATTTGAATTACAATATGGAACAATTATCATGAGTTATCTGTGTTTAATGTTTTGATATGTTTGTCTTTTGTACAGTGTGAGTAGGTATAACTGTTCTTTTAAACACAAAAATGTTATTATGTCACTTGTCTTACCCCTGCCTCTAACGACGGCGTTCCACAGCGGGATGGCGAATCCCAAAGTATACGACAAAACGCTGAATTCCAACGTGAAAGAAACGGCATGCCATGGACTTCAATTGTTGCAATAGTGGTCTTTTAATTCACCAAGGTTTCGACAAAACTCTACGTGTTTCGGGGTTGCCCCCTTGCTCACGAGTCCGCAAGGGGGCAACGCGTAGAGTTTTGTCGAAACCTTGGTGAATTAAAAGACCACTATTGCAACAATTGAAGTCCATGGCATGCTGTTTCTTTCACATTGGAATTCAGCGTTTTGTCGTGTGTATATATATATATATATATATATGTGTGTATCAATTTTCCAGCTTTGCAGTCCTTTTTTTTCCCCAGGAACTCGCAAAAAGAGAAACGGACTCCAATTTGTTCGTGCCAGTTTATTTTAAGTGCATGAATGTTGCCATGACGCGTTTCGGGCTCTGAAGCCCTTGATCACATGACATGTCAGTGCATAAATCCCTTATTTAAAGTGACAGTGCAATAGACGACAGTGAAAACAGACTTTCGTTCTGTTTTCTCATTCACCTTTTTCTTTTTTCTTTTTAGCAGCAAAGTACATACAAATTTCATTTATAAATAGCGTAACAATAATTTATGTACGCTATCTAACAGTGAAAAAAATATACATATCCACAATAATATCTGTATAAATACACAATAAAATATTGGATAAAATATTGCTTTGAGCCTATAAATACAATTGAGATAAAAGGATCTAGTTGGTCTTTGGTAAAACATAACTATGAAATATAAATATTGATATAAATATAAATGTAAATATAAACATTGTGTACACCTTGTACACATTATGCAGCTAAGGCATCTACTGCAATATCCATATTTTGCTCGTTTTTGGGACCAATACTTCTCAACTACTAACAGTAATATGTTATCTCTTATGTCTAGCTGCTATACTTAAACATCCTAAACAGTCGTCTAAAATATTTACATACGAACAGTGTTAAAAAATACTAAATATAAAGTGCCGAAGTGCTAACTAAAATAACACCATTTGTAGTGCACATGTAGTAGTGTTTTGATTAATAAAAACATTTTAAAAGATTTTTTAATTTTTCTCTTCTTTCTTTTACGGGAAATGATAGAGGTTGCGCGTGATTTAATAAAAAGGTAGCTTGCTAAAATTAATTAGGATTAATCCTACAAGCTGTTCTATATTAACAGTTAACTTTCAATTGTTAAACTGTAAGAAAAATTGTTTATACACTTTTTATTTCATTTTACAATGGTACCAAGTGTTATTGCAGACCGAGTTTCTCAACCTGAGCTTTTAGAGCCACGTATATAAGTCCTCAGTAGTATTTAAACCATTAGGACTCTTACTATCAAACTCTAAAATGTAGTGAGTTTCTAATTTCCTCAGGTTAGCCTCTCTATTGCCATATAATTTTTTCTAATGCAAAATACAAAAAGTTACATTGATGAAAAATAAATTGGGAAGGGGTGGAGAAACTAACAATGAATATGGAACTAACTATAAACCATGTTTTTAGTCCGGTCCACCCAACCATACAACATGTTTATTTACCAAATATTGTCCTAGCAGGCACCTCTGGCCTTCAGAGACTCTGTGGGTAAAACAACCAAGATTCCACAGAAGGCATGCAGGAAGACAGGCATTCTCTGTTGTCACTGCTCAGGATTGGAACACTATAACTTTTGCTATTTCTGCAGAGCCCAGCCATACACGATTCCGTAAAGCAATTAAAACTTATCTGTTTCAACTGTAGTTCTGCTCTGTATGTCTGCTGTTTCTAAATTTAGTGTCAGTACACCACTGATAACCGCATGCTTTACGAAACTAAAACTAACTTTACCGCAGAGTTAAAAAACAACAAAAATGGGGTCCAGAAAAAGGCGAAAAATCTGAGGTGATCATGCAGAAAAGGTGGATTTTCTACATGCATCACCCCATTCCCTGATGAAACTCTAAAGCAGATGCATCTCTACATCAAAACATAACTAGTCTCTTCGTATATGTACTACAATGCTTACTGGTAAGCCAACCATTTCTTCACAATCTCATCGCCTGCCTGGGAATTGACCCATCGTATGAAAAATTACCTCTACAATACTTGCACTGCATTTTTTTTTGTTTAAACCTATTTTAGTAGGTTTTTTCCAGATCATGTAATACATTCACAGTTGTGCAGCTGACTTTCAATATCATTTCAAGTTCTACAACAATTTAGATACACTTTCAGTCCCCCCACTTTAACAAAACAATCCCCGCCCCCTTTGAGCCAGTACTTATTCCTGTATACATCATATCTTGCGTCCTGTACTAATGCTCTGCTGGCGGGTGGTAGGAGACAGATGGGTCACGGTGCGCTATGAGAGGAACCATATTCCTCCTGTCCTCTGTAGAATCTCAGGACAACCTTAGCCGTGCGAAGGGTCCCCCTGGGAGGCTGTTGTCGGTGATCTCGTGGGGGATGCAGTGGGAGTGTCAAATTCAGGATTAGTGACGCTATCTACCAGTGAGTCCCAAGCTCGAGCTGCATCGATGGTGCCCACTCCATGTCTGGCTTCCTGCAATAGTAACCTCCCCTCACAGCCCACCCAATTTTCCATCTCCCTTCTCCATGTTACTGTTCGGGGTCCTGGGGTGGTGAAGTGAGCTAAAGAACGATGATGGATTCAACCCAGATCTGTGACTAGGGGTGAGTGACTGAAAAGTTTCAGCGCTCCGTCCATCATCTCCTTGTGTTTGCTTTGTTCACCCTAAGTTTGCAGGGTATGCCCAGACGTGGGTCCCTTGCTCACTTTTCCACTGGATTCAAGCTAGCCTGGCTGATGAGGGGTGTTACCCTGAAACCGGTCCCAGGATGCTTGTTTCCGGTCCAGGGAAGATATGGCTTGGCAGTTCGGTCTGGACTGTTCTCATGAGGCACAGGGTCAAGACTGATTTGCATATGGCTGGGTCTGACCTGGGGTGGCGAAGTGAGCTAAAGAACGATGATGGATTCAACCCAGATCTGTGACTGGGGTGAGTGACTGAAAAGTTTCAGCGCTCCATCCATCATCTCCTTGTGTTTGCGGGGTCCTATGAATGCCTTCCAGTGCCTCGCAGTTTCTCTCTTGGCCAGGATAAAAGCTGGGCCTTGAAATTTGTTTGTAATCTTAGCTCTAGCTGTGTGCAGGAACCATCCCAATAGGCAGTGGCCCGGGGAATTGGGACCTCTTTTTCTGTAACCGTTGTGACAGTGGTTGTAACTTCCTCCCAGAAAGCACTAAGAAAGGGGCACGTCCAGAACATATGAAAAAAAGTGTGCTCCCTGTTCCCCACATCTGGGGCAGCTGCATCTGCCATATGAAAATACCCCCTAATGTGCTCTGGGGTTAGATACGATCTGTGGAGGACGTAATAATTGATAAGCTGGAAGCGCGCATTTCTGGATACCCTTAGGGTTCGCTTAAGGATATTGTCCCATTGTTTGGCCTCAATAGGGTTTCCCAGGTCTTCCCCAATCGCAAGCACAGTTGTTCTAATGGGCGCTGAAGGTCCTCCCGTATCGCCCTATACAAGCACGAGACCGCCTTTATGGTGCCCGTGGAAAGAGCCATATAATGGCAGCTCCTATGCTATAGATTATAGAAATTGTCAAAGGGGATGACAGGTGAAGGAGTTTGACAGAAGCAGGGCTTAAGATGAAGTACTGCAGGCACTAGACAAAGAAACATTGTTCATCTGCAATCTCTTTCCAACTCTTCAAAAAAAGTTGTGACATAACATTTTTGGACTTCAAAGACCTCCGGGTATAGTTTCAGGCGTGCCTCCCTTGGAGGATTTTGAGTTTCATAAAAAAGACTAAGCCAGAAGGTAGAACCTTTGAACGGGATGGGCCTCTTGGTGTATCCAACCGACACTCCATCACGGTCGGCCTAAAATCACGCCTTGGCCCTTTCATAGACTATAATTGACACTTAGTGCTCTTTGGTGCTATTTTTATTTAAAACTTTAAATATTCTTATCTCCGGTTCCCCTTACTAGATTTTTTTCTCATTTTGGTGTCATTTTCTTTGTTAAATAATGTTCTATTTTTCTAAATCGGTTTGTATTGTTTGGGGTTTTGCTTTATTACTGTGTTGGTACTGTATAAATACTTTACACATTGCCCTAAGTTGAGTCTGTCTGTTTCGTGTCATAGCTACTAGGTAGTTGAGGTCAGGTTAATTTAGTAACTTTTGGGATTCACTCTGACAAATTACTAATTATTCCTCGATGTGGGCGACTGTGTACCCCAAATAATAATCCACTCTTATACAGAGCTCATCTTGATTTTTTTTTAATCTGTTACAGCATGGAGGTTAACAGGTTGGGTGAATGCTTTGGTTGAAGAGGCACATTGCTGTGTGTGATTTTGGAGTGAGCATGCTGTAAGAGGTCTTTATTTGCCTTTTTGACCAATTTCCCCTTTCCTTTGTTTTCAAGGCACCTTTAAAATTCAGAAGACAAGGTTACAGCGAGAAGGTTTCAATCCACTCCTGACATCAGACCGGTTGTTCTTTCTGAACACAAAGCTGGGACAATACGTTCCTCTAGATGAAAGCACCTTCAGCAACATTCAGACTGGAAAGATCCCCCTTTGAACTTCGGCCTTGGCACATCAAAGCAAGGAAGGTGTCATTATCTTCCTATGTGTGGGCATGCTGCTGTCACGAGGCACCAACAATGGACACTGTGGTGCATGGACTGAACCTAGGTTACAAGGGTGAAAGGGATGGACGCGGACAGAGGGTAGTCGGAGTTTTCCTTGGAACGCTCAGCCACCTTAAGTAGACACTTACTGGTGTAAGGAATACACTTATATAGCAATATTTAGGTATGAGCATACTCTGTGGTAGAAACGGGACCTTGTGGTCCTGGGGTGCACTTATGGAGGTAAGAAATCTTACATATGGCTGTAGATGTACTTGTCGAGGAAGAGGCAAGACACACCCCACAACAGTGAGGGGCTGAGGGCTGGACTTGTATGTGGTGGCTGGGGATGGTGCTATGGGATATTGCAAATTGGTATTAGACATATCCTTAGACTGCAACTCAAAGTGGAAAAGATTTAGATGAGGAGGAAGGCTTGATGAAGTATTTAAGTGGGCTGTTATGGTTCACATCAGTATATGCTTGGGCCAGGCCTGAATTTATTAGGACCTGTCCCCGATGCACTGACAAAAGCGATGGGCTACTTTGAGGCAGCCACTTCTGTTATTTACAATTCTGTGAGGGTCCTCTAACTGCAGGCACTCTGCAATTGTTCCTGCTCTTTGGACATACCATCATGAGTAATGGAGACTTAAAGGAGCTGCCCTAACTGGACTGGGACTTGCTGGAAAAGAGAGCTAGGCCCACATTGGATCAGCTGCTGCTGTCTTTAGTAAGTGTGGGTGCTAGACTGGACTCTTGGTGGAGGTAGGTGCTAATGGTGCTGCTTCCAGAGGTTGTTCTCTTTCTGTGAAAGCATTTGTAGGGAACAGTAGCTCTAGAGAAATCATGGTGTTATGCAAAATTGCTGTGAATCGGTGACTTATGAATATGTCCATTGTAGATTACGAGACTGGCCTTTTCATCCTGTGGACCAGTCCACAATACAACAGCACCCCCTCCACCTGTCACCACTTGTTCATTTCAGGTCTCTGACCCTTATATAGGGTCTTGCCAAACTCCCCTTTCCATACCAGCATTTGGCATTCCCATCCTTTCTACCAGCCCCTGTCACTTTGCTCCTGTGTACCACTGGCTGGTATTTTCACCTCCTCCCCGCCCTGCCACTCCCTTCTGTCAGTACCCACCCTCCAATACAAGTGCTTGGAACCCACAACCAGTGCAAGCAACTCTAAACCCTGATCCTATTGCACCAGCCTCAGCCCTGGAGCCAGTGCCTGCTAGCTGTGTCAGGTTGTACAGCATGAAATCTCCACTATATTAACATGGTGGGCATAATTCCGCCACTTGGTGGACATTGACCTAGGTAGAGCCTGAGCATGACGTTGACTGTAAGCCCACAATGCCCCCTAAAGTGACTGCCATCCTAGATGCCTTTTTCCCTTGGTTGGTGCACCGCAAGAAATCCCGAAAAAGTTGTTGGAAACCAGTAGAGAGACCTCAAGAGAGCACTGAAGTTGTTGAGAAAGCAGAGGATATCGACACTGAGGTTTTCATGGATATTCTCAGGTGTCTTTGACATAGTTCGACAATTGCGTTTTCTGAAGGTGGAGTCCCTAAGATTCTCTCAATGGCATTTTGTAGTATGAAAGCAAAAACAACCTATGATGGACGGAATGCTGAACAAATCAAACATTCAACCCCCAGTCACAGATCTGGGTTTAACCCAATGTTTTTTTGTCAACACACTTCCCCAGTTTGGACCCAGCCATATGCAAATCAGTCTTGACCCTGCATTCTGCTGCACACATAGGAGGAAAACGCCTCTGTGGATTGTTTTCGTGCAGGAAGGTGCCCCTTCCTGCACAAAAACAATCCTGCCCACAACACAGGCACCCTTGCACCATGGTGCAAGGGTGCTTACATTTGCGCTGGGCTGCAGAAACAGCGCCAGCATAGGGAGAAAGGACAGGAATTCACCGTATTGGATAAATACGGTGCATTTGTGCCCTTTCACTTTGACGTAGAGCAGCGCAGCAAGGTGACTTGCTGCTCTTTCCTATGCCAAAAGCCCATAAATGAGGTCCTAAATCTACAGCTCCCCAAAGTAAAAGGTTTTCAGAGCTGTCGATAAACAAGGTATCCAAGCTACCAACTACAATGCTAAAGTCAAAAACTTCGAGCAAACAAGAAGAACCACATAGACACAAGCCCTCAACCATGAACAAATCTTCAGTCTAAAGAGCTCAAGAAACTTTCCACCCAACTGAGTACAAAGACAAGGTCACAAGGAAGGAGGTACCAAAGGGTGTCTGCTTGTCTTTTGAGGGAGATCGATCTCGGAACGGGAAGGCAAGGCAGGCAGCCTTGAAGAACAAGTCGCATGGAGACAAAAACACCTCTGACACATCAACGTTTAGAGAAAGAAAAGGGTACTAATTGCAGAAATCTAATACCTTGTCAAAAAGAAAAGTTTTTGGGGGAGATCTGCAACCATTTAAATGCCTCTTTGAGTTGAGGTGGTCACGTTGACAAGAGGTCAGGGAATGCCACTCTACACTCTTATTCAGAGACAAGCTACCGCGAGCCAGTTCAGCCAGGCTAGACAATGGCAGGAGCCAAAGGCACTTGTTTTATGCAGGGGCAAGAAAAAAGTACTCCTGGGTGGAGTTCGCAGAGTTTTACTCTGTGGAGCTTCGCGAAGTGCCAGAAAAACTCTGCCGCGCTTCGCAGAGTTCCGCCAGTGGGGGAGTCTGTTAATTCGCGCTGCTTGCACTGATTTTTGACACCAGGAGTTTGTCGCGCACTGTAAAATCAGCGTGAATGGCACTACGCATCGCGCCAGAGGGCGCTGCTGCTTTTTGCCGCTCAAGTAGACATTCTACTCGAGCGGCAGCATCCTCAACGCGAATGGCCGATTTCTAAAGGCATGCGGTCACGACCTGCTGCGACCGCCCGCGATGAGAAATCTCGCCAGGAGGAGGTCTAGCGCATTATTTTATCTTGCAAGTGCTCGCCAACTTTCCGTTGGTGAGCCGCTGGAGAAAAAAATCTCCGCTCCTCGTCACTTCGCAGAGTTTTTCAGAACTCCACATGGAGTGCGGAGTTGGCAAAACTCCACGAACTCCGTCAGCGGAGTGGAATTCTTCGCCTACCCCTAGAAAAAAGTGAACACCCCTAGGGGATACCTGCACAGTCCTCATTGCTGGTCCCCCCAACACACACAGCACTTGTAGGGGGAGAATAAGGGACTTCCAAAGCACCTGGAAGTACATAATAACAGACAAGCGAGTGCTAAACCTGGTAAACATGGGCATTGTTTATAATTCCTCAAGAGACCCTACAATAACAGCAAAACAACAGAGGTAAAGAAAGGATTGGATAGAGATACTTAAGAGAGAACCCCAGGAACTATTACAGACACATGCCATAGAAATAGTACTCCAAGAGGAGAGCAACCCAAGGGCATACTTTTGTCTACTTTCTGGTACCAAAACAAGATCTGTGTGGCCAGGCTTGGACGAACTAATGGTTTATAAACAAATTCGTCAAAATCTAAATGTTCCAGATGACATCCCTCCAGGTACATATCTTTACAGAAGGTGGACTACTGGGTGACTATAGATTTAAAGGAAACCTACTTCCACATCCCAAAACACCCATTGCACAGGAAACGCCTTGTGTGTGATGATAAGGGTACATTAGCAATTCAAGATGTTACGTTATGGCATAAGATCTGCACCAAGGGTGTTTACTAAAACACTAGCCGTGGTAGGCACCCCACCTCAGATTGGCAGGCTGTTACTAAAACTCTAGTAGGGATAGCAGCCCATCTCAGAAGACAGACTAGTCATGTCCACACTTACTTGGACAACGGGCTGGAAAGACAAACTCATTCGAACAATATCAAAGAAACATCCAGAAGGTGGTGAACCTGCTGCACTAGCTGGTTTTCACAGTGAATTGAAAGAATTTCACCCTGTTCCAGGGATGAAAACAAATTGTTTTGGGGCAGATCTGGATATAGTGAAGGCAATGGTGTAACATACCATGAATAGGGTTCAGCAATTGCAGGATCAAGCTCACCTTTTCCAGACATCTTGGTCTCTAATGGTGAAAGCCGCTGTGAAACTGTTTGGTATGATGGCTTCTCTAATGCATTTAATCCCGAACACAAGATTGCACATGAGATCTGTTCAGGAGTGGTGAAGCAATTAGTGGTCTCAGACGATGGGCAAATGAGAGATTCTAGTAGTTGTAACAGAGGTTAGCAAGGAGATAAAATAGTGAAAAATTGCGAATTCATTTGAAGGAGATGCCAATGAAAACACCTCTACCACAAGTCATCATAACATGCATCACATGTCAGTTGGGGAGGGGGCACACCCAAGGACAGCTCAAAATAAGGGGACTGTGGTCCTCTCAGGAGGCCAACAAACACCTCAGTTGCCTAGAGCTAAGGATGATTTACTTGGTACTGAAAGCTTTTCAGAGTCAAATCAAGAACAAGAGTTTTCAAATTCTAACAGACAAAATAACTAAACAAGTGGGGGGGCACAGTCTCTTATCTACTGTCGAAGCTAGCGCAAAGCATTTGCGGGTGGACATCAGTAAGAAACATTAACCTGGTGGCAAATCACATACTAGGAAGTTCACACAGATGAACAAGCCGCTCCCATGAATCTGAACTAGAACAGTGAGGTAGAGACGATATTCCAACATTGGGAAACACCAAAAGTCAGAAGTAGACCTGTTTGCAGCAACAGAAAACAAAACATGTCAGTTCTTCGCATTCAGACACTACTGTTCTAAGTTACAAGGGAATACACTGTTGATAAGCTGGCACCGAGTTATGCCTACCCTTTTGCTTCCCTTGATACCACTGATTTCACTAGTCTTAAAGAAATTCAGTGCATCCAACATGCCATTGTTTCTAGTGGCTCAGAGGTGGCCACAGCAAATTTAGTTTTCTCACCTATGCAAATATCACAGGGAACCGTGCCAACATCCCAACACACAAAGCGTACTCACAATGCAAGGTGGAAAGATTTAACACTCTCACTCAAAGGAACAGCAGCTCATGGTGTCATGTCTGAGATAGCTGAATTTTGTCACTTACAACTACCTGAAAATACACTAAATTCATAAGGGATGCATGCAAGCCATCCACCAGAAAGTGTAACACCTTTTAAATAGAACAAGTATCTAGTTTGGAGCCAACACAACAATTTCCATCAGTGCATGATAGATGAGAAAGTGGTAGATATCTTACACACTCTGTGGACTGCAAACTGACATATATCTCTTTAACAGTGTACCATAGCATTAAGTAGGGAAATGTACATGAAACAGATATTTGCTGGTCCAGTTATTAAGAGGTTCCTGAAGGGGGCATAGATCTTTTTCTTCACATACAGTCCAGCACTATAATGGAATCTGGATTTAGTACTAGCAGGGCATATACAGCCACCTTTTGAGCCATTTCACAAAGCACCACTCAAGAACCTTTCACTGAAGACAGCACTTTTAGTGGCAATTACATCTCTGAGGAGAGTTAGTGAGCTGCAGGCTCTAACAGTGCAGGAACCATACCTATCCATCTTCAAGGACAAAGTTACCCTGAGAACACACCCTAGGTTCCAGTCTTAGGTACTGTCACCGTTCCATATCTACTAAGCCATATCACTCTGGCTTTCTTCAAAAGCTGAGTAATATAGCTGAGAAAGCATGGTTCACCATAGGTGTAAGAAGAGCTGTAATGTGCTACATACAGGAAACAGGAAGCACAGGACATCAGGAACACTACAGTTTTTCATAGGCCATTCACCACAGGTACTGGGCTCAGCAGTGACCAGAAATAAAATTGCAAGATGAATAGTGCAGACTATAGAGTACTATCATAAAAATGACAAACAAAACACTAAAGGTGAAGCCTAAGGCACATTCTACCAAGAAAAAAAGGTGCCACACTAGCATTCCTTGCCTCACCACAGGACATTCTCAAGACACCATTGTGTACAATAGAATCACGCAAGGAAGTGGCAGTAGGACAGTCAATATTACGATACTTGTTCTCCTCCACCCCGTCAACAAACCCCTTCCACAGGGGACGTAAACCATTAGATAATCTTTGCACAGCATGGGAATCTAAAAGAGATTTCACGTTGAAAAAGAAACAAGTTACTTACCTGTAGTAATGGTGTTCCAGATTCTTGTGCAACCTCGTACGTCTCCAGTGAAGAAGGCTAGTGGAAGAGATGGCAAGAAAAAAAATCTAAGATGGAGGTCATGTTAGGGGGGCTTTTGTGCTTACGGTTATCGTCATATTCAGGCTCTGTCTACGTTGAGTCCCACCAAGAGTATAAAAAAGGTTTTGTAATCCAGCCCTTCCCGATCCAACAATTAGATGGCAGAATTATACACAGCATGTCAATCCGGGAGAGCTTCATGCTTCAAAACCATATTAAAAAATAAGTAACTGGTTTCTTTTCCAGCACATTCTATTTCTCATAATCACGGCCTTGGAGTAATAACCACTTAGAGATCATCTAATGGTTAGATTATTATTTTTTAATCAATTGTGAATTCAATAAAACTGACCAAACCCGGATGGCATAAACATGCTCTCAGGTGGCATTCCTGGAAATCTGCAAAATTGAGCTTTTTCCCATCATTGCTGACTGAGTTCCTGATTCACAACTTTTGTTCTTCGATTTGTTTTTTCTTACTCCAAACTTAGGCATAACTTACATCTGTATTCCCAGCAGTATGTCAGTCATAGAAAAAATATTTGCAAGTCAGACCCTTTGTTGACTAGGAGGATACAGAGTTGTAAGCTTGGTGCCACCAAAATATAGTGCATGAGCTTTGAAATGCACCTTATTTTTATACATTTCAGAGTGATTCAACAGGGACTGCTTCAAAAGTTATTAAAAGCCAAACTTTTACTCCCATGTATCACACATGCATACTGTTATGTGCTGGTACGCCTTTGCACTGGTGCTGAGCCTTTCTCAATGACCTCTATGTTGAAGGCAATACAGACTTGACCTTCTCATTAGGTCTCGCCTACGCAGCGCGCATGCGCTGCATAGGAGGGCCTTTAGCCGTCGCTCTGCTCATTTTCAAGCACTGCACTCGTGCTTGTGGCGGCATCCACCTTGCGGGAGCGAGCAGGGGCGCGCCACAAGCACGAGTGCAGTGCTTGAAAATTAGCAGACTGCGCACGCACGCACCACTCCCGGGCTTGTTTTATTTTGCTTTGACAATGTGCTTTAACTTTAATATGGCACACTCACGACTTTCTGTTGTGCACTCGGCACCCAACTATTGTTTCTTTACTTAAATTAACAACACGGCGCCCGATCAACAATGTTGCCTGCCACCCACAGCCCCCTCCCGCCCCCGGGCGCTGGGCTTTAGGTTTCAGCACGGCGCCCGCTTTACAAGTACAGTCAATGGAGGCGGCCTCCCACAGCCCCATCCCGCCGCGCTTTAATTAAACTGCATTTTTACATTTAGAGAACACATGGTAGTGTTCAAGCGGCTCGCAGTGTAGGTAAAACATTTGAGTATTTTGCTTTAACATCGCACTTCCACTTTAATATGGTGCATTTGCGCCTTTCCCTTGTTGTTCACCTAAGCATTTTTTATTTTTTATTTAAATTAATACGGCGCACGCTCGTCAATTGTGCCTGCCGCCCGCAGCCCCCTCCCGCCCCCGGGCGCCATGCTTAAGGTTTCAGCAGCACCGCTTTTACAATAGCATAATCGTACAGATCAATGGCTGCTGCCACCCACAGCCCCCTCTCGCCGCACTTATTTTAATTGAAGTGCACTTTTACATTTAGTGAACATATGGTAGCGTTCAAGCGACTGTAATGTAAGTAAAACATTTTTTGTTTGTTTCGCAACATACTTCAGCTTTAATATGGCACACTCACACCTTTCTTTTGTTGTGCACTTGGCAGCATTGTTTTTTATTTAAATTAACACAGCGCACACAACAATGGTGCCTGCCGCCCGCAGCCCCCTCCCCCCCCAGGGCTCCATGCTTTAGGTTTGAGCACGGCACCCGCTTTTACATTGGTTCAAGCGGCTCGCAGGGTGATTTTCACTTTGCCAAACGCGGCCGCAATATTCACCAGAGAAATGCAGGCAATTTAAGGAATGCCACACTTGACGTTAGAGAGCACGCTCTCACATTCCTTAGTGTGTGTCACCAGCCATTAGGTTTCACTCACAATCCAGGAATACAAGTGCCAGCAAACACTTAGGTGTGGACACAGGTATCGCTGCCCATTGTAATGTGGCAAATCTTCCACGCCATAGGCAAGATAACCACTAGTGGGATTGTTTACTTCCTTAGCCATCTGTGTTAAACTTATGCAAAAGGAGAACTTTGTCCTGCGCATATGTTATATCACCTGAGAAGAAAAAAAGCTCAATGGCTTCCCTGCATGCGCATATGCAACAGAACTGCTCAAACAGACATATTGGAAGGATGCAGTTCATATTTTAAAACAAGCATTTGCAATGCAATAGGTCTCGCATTTACGCGAGTTTGAGCTATTGGAATTGTAAATGACGATGCCTTTTATTTATGTTTTGGGTTTTAAAACATAAATAAAAGGCATTGTCATTTACAATACTAATAGCTTAAACTCTCGCAAATGCGAGACCTTTTGCATTGCAAATGCTTGTTTTTCCTAGCTTTAGAAACCCCTACCCGCCTTTTTTTTTTTTTACACATGGACCTTCCTGTCCCAACAACTAATTTCTTTTCACACTTTTCTGTTTTTACTTCTTTGCTCAGTGTGTTATACAGCTGAAAACTAAAAGCTGTCAGTAGGCAAGATCGATGGAAGCCAGATTTTAGGTTTTTGTTTGGTGTTTAAGATGGTGCCTCTCATTTATTGTGGAACGGGTTAAAGAATTTGAGTTTTTTTACCCAAAATGGTCAATGACATGCCTCCAAAATTTGCAACATAATTCGTGATTCCAAGCATGGATTTTAAGGGTGGTCATAGAGAGCTTGCTTGCATTTTTTTCTGCTAGTGATTATCCACAAATGCTAGACACTAGGATAGCTATTTATGTAAAAGTAAGACAGCGCAGCAGGTCACCTTGCTGCGCTGTTTTACAGGGAAAAGGCAGAAATGTGCCGTATTTATTACAATACAGCGCATTCCTGTCCTTTCCCCAGCACTGGCGCACAATGGGCTGCCTAAGGCCAACACAGGCTCCCTTGCACCATGATGCACGGGTGCCTGCGTTGATTGCAAGATTGGTTTTGTGCAGGAAGGGGCACCTTCCTGCACAAAAACAATCCCCTGAGGCATATTCATCTATCTATGTGTGCTGCAGAATGCAACACACATGGAAAGAGGAAGTAACAAACAGAAATGAAGATATTTCTCCTCGTTGTGCCTCACGTGGGAAGGCGTAGCATTTTGGCGCATTCCCAGGTCTACCAGCAATGGTAAATGTGGGAATACGTTGAAATTCATGGGTGTTGTGTGGAAACATCCACACAATGCCCATGGAACGCCTTTCCATGGCTGAGAAACGCAACACAGCGATTTGCACTGCATTGCGTTACTTCTGATTTATCAAGCCTCGCAATGTCGCCTTGCATGGCTTGATAAATCACATTTTAGGCTTTGCGTCGCGCATGCACCACACTGCGTGGTGCAAACACGACACAAACCTTTGATAAATAGGGCAATAGATGTAAAAGGCGATGGTACTCATACATATACGACATATGAATACATTTCCATAGAAGAAGGTAAGAAGGACTTAGTCAAGTTTAAAGCTAAGCCTGCTTCATGCTGGATTACAGAAAGACTCCAGAATGAGTTTCTTATAGTACCAGAAGGACAAGTATTGTAATGTACCATCTGCTGGGTGATACTGCTGAGAGTATCCATCATTTGTTTTTGTTTTGTCTCCGGTTCCCAACCCATAATCCACTGCTTCATCGACCCTTAGCCTTGTTCTTCAGCTCTTTCTAGGAACAGCATTCGACCTTCCTTTGTAACAATGTGTAAATTTGTAACATACCCCTTGTTTTTACTTCCACATAATATATACAGTTAGAGGATGCAATGATTGATTACTACATTGTAAAGTGCACTATTACACAAGGGTGTCCCAGTGGAAAAGTCTTGCTAAGATCAAGGGGACCAGAAATGATAGGGGGAAAAAGATGGAATTTAAAGCTCTTATGGGTGAATAAAGGATTAGGTATAAGACTGAGTTTAAGAGGAGTTTGTAGCAAAGTTTGGCAGCACAGAACGAAAAGGAGCAGCCTCCAAGTCTCGTACTTCAGAAGAAATATGGGGGTCAGATTATCAGACCGGAGAGCTTGTGACAGAAAGCAGTGTGTAAACGCTTTCGAAGATAAGTAGGACCTGAGCCATAAAAGAAACGATGGATGCAAAGGGTCTCAATGCAGATTCTTTTAGACACAGGAAACAAAGGAGGCCAATCGGGTAGAAATATGCCCATTATATTGTGTACCAGAAGATTGCTAGGAAGACCGAGGTAGAGCGCTTTGACATAATCAGGTTGAGAAGAGAAAATGTTGAGGAGAGATAGCAGCCTCAATAACACGCCAGCGTTTTTCAAAAGGGAGAAAAAGAAGTTGTTTCTTCAAAGTATGAATTAGCAGAAGGCACGTGGATGCCACCTTACTGATCAGCAGATTGAACGGCAAACATGAATTCAGTAGAAGGCCAAGGTTCCAAGCAGTGTTGACTGGAGGGGAGAGGCTGTTCAGAGGAACTAGCTTGTCCAGCCACCAAGCGGATGACGAGATTGAAGGAAGCCTGCTCATTACTAAGACCTCCTTTTTTTTACCAGAGTTTGGCTTGAGGAAATTTTAAGCCATCTCATTCGTCATGTCTGAGGTACATGACAAAAATCTGTCAGTATCAGATGCTTCAGAACCACCTAAACGAATAAGAACTGGTATGTCATCAGAAAAAACAAAAACATGAAATAAATATGGATTGAGGAGGTGGTAGAGCCACTGCTTGGACGCTGTCTTGAAGAGCTGGATGATAGACTGTGTCAAATGCCACAGTTCGTCGAGTAAAAGTATGGCATCCATACCATTGTCATCCAGTACAATCCTAACATTTTCCAAGATGGCGGTAAGAGTGGACTCTGTGCCATGAGAAGGGCAAAAACCTGGACATGTGAGAACAAGAACGCCTGCACATTCATGAAAGGAGAACAGTTGCACATTTACTGCCTTCTCAAGGATTTTGGAAGTGAGAGGGAAGACGGGAAGCAGCTAAAAAATCTTCCCCAGTGCCTCCTGAAGGATGTTTTAGTAAAGGGATGAGAATCGTTTTTTCACTGAGAGGAACAGTGGCCCTGGAGAGTGAAAGATTTAAACTGTTACAAAGAGTGCCAGGGAGATATGCCATAGGGAGAGTCTCCATTACCATCAGTCTCGCCTCTACATCTCCAGATACGTTGTGCACACACTTTACAAGAGATATCATGTGATTAGCATCTTGCTCTGCTCGTATAACTGCTGCAGGGCAGTTACTTAAACTAAACCATGTGCCTTCAACAAACATTCTTTGCAAGTCTCTGATTCTGAGGATCATTTTGCGCTGTATGTTGTCACTAACATGTTTTTGCGACATCTATGTTGTGATTTTTCGTCTATTCGTATTCTTTGCGAAAAACTCAGTCACAAAACAGGGTACTTTACTTTTAGGGTGACCTCTATTTTGACATCTTCTGCTTTTACCTAGCACCGCCCAATAACCTTCTCACCTGCAATATCTGTCCAACCACCTGACTAGTGAAACTGAATTGACATTAGCCTTTATGCTCCAGGAAAGTGGGCCAGGGCGCATGTACCTACAGAGGCATCGGCCATACATGCTTTGAGTTAGGAGAGCTTTATTAGTAGTATCATTTGTTGGTGGCAACCCCATTTGTTGGTAGAAGCTTAGAGTTTAGGTCACGCGTTGACATAAAAGGAACTACTTGCTCACGTTGTGTGGCAAAGGCTGCTTGCTAGATCCCCGTAGATCAGGGGGTCTCCAACTTTTTGAGTAAGCGGAGCTACTTATCTTAATCAAAAATCACCGCGAACTACCAATATTATTAGTGTTGTAATAGTGACTACATCAGGCAAGATTACATGACTGACCACCATGTCCACGGTTACCACGGTTACCAGGAGGGATCACCTCAGTGCATCAGTAGGGCGCCAGCAGTTATGTGAAAAGCTTTTGTCAATTTGGAATACCTATACTCGGGTAATACATGCCAGCAACAGCTGCAGTGCACCAGGCACAAAAGTAATCATATTTGGAATAAGTCTCTGCACATGATTTATCGGTAAATAATCACCATTAAATATATTTTGGAAATTCAAACAGCTTATGAGTTCTGAACAGACACATATTTTTGTCATGGATTACATAAGTTTGTCATACATATGTTAATTTAACCACGCAAAAAGTTACAGTTCGGAAGGCTGTGATGCACACAGGAGAGCTACTGACAGGTAGCTGCAGAGCTACCAGTAGCTCACGAGCTACTCGTCGGAGAAGCCTGGCAACCTCAGAAGAGTTTCCAAAACTGCACAAATATGGAAGAAATGAAACGTGTATCTGTATTAACTCGTTTGTATATTAAGTGCGTTGAAGTACTTTTCTCAAACAAATATGAACATTAGAAATAGTTTAATAAAGTATTGGGTGACTGTGCCTTGTGCTATGAGAACTGACCTAGAATTCATGCCCTTTTTTTCGAATTAAGACGGTTTGGTTTTCATGGATCAATACTGCGCAAGCGCGGAGGATGTGAGGGACAGATCAGGTGGCAGAGCGGTGACTCAGCAAGGCTTTCTTCCCTGGGCCCTCGGCTGTGAATGCCCACTGGCGGGGGTGACGCCATGGAAGCTGTCACGTGACACTGAGGCTTGTTTCCTTCATGAAGTGTCGCCTTTGTGCTGCGCCCTGTTGGACCGGGAGTTACGCTGCAACCTTTTTGTCCTGGAGAAGGGTCGCGACGTGACTGGGAATGCTCGGCAACGGGGAGCACAAGGCCTCACTTATGCAAGTTTTTCCATCCTGTTTTCTGTTCCCCTTCGTAAAGCTCAGCTCGCTTCCTGCCTGGAATAAAGAATCAGAGGAAGGCTGCAGCGTTCTCGCAGAGGATTCAACAACATGGACAATTGTTTAGGCTCTTTCTTCTGCGAGAAATCGTGGTTATTGCAGAACAGCTAAGCACCCCTGCAAACTCAGGGTCACTGCACCCCTCTGCATGCAGTTATCTTTAGCAAGCCCCGGGCAGCAGATTATAACAAAACATGTCCAGTGTGTTCAGTAAGATATCAAATTCCATCCCAGAGTGTGTAATCTGGCTCCATACATTGCCTTCTGGAAGATTCCAAGCAAATCTGTGTATGGTTGGAGATCTGACCCCCCCCTCCCCCACATGCACTTGCGGGGGGCAGATGACCTAGTCACCCCCTGCAAGCAGGAAGATCAGAAGCATCAAATTATCTGTACAGATGAGGGCCCCAGCATCATTCTGTGCATACATGAGGAAATCCCTCACCAAATAAAGAGTATTTTCATTCTAATATTGTGATTAATGCTGCTGACCTAATGTGCTTACAAATGGATCTTTTGCCTATATGTGTATTTGAATAAAAACTCTATGGGGTGGAGTTGGAGATAGAGAAGTCTCAACTCCTCCCTAGTGTTTAAATACCACAAAGATTTGAGATTACTGCTTTTACAAGTGCATCACTTGTACATGTTCCTAAACAAATCCTTGGGAAGAGGTGGAGGGAAGTCTCCACTCCCTTTGAACCAGCCTTTAAACAGGGCAAGTTCTTCAGGAGGGCCAGACCCCACCAAGTCAGTGCTCCAGCCCAACCCAGCACCGTTTACAAGAAGCAAAGTGTCATTTTGCCCTACACCCAACTTGCCTTTGGGTCCGTATTCTCCGCCTAAAAGTTGTGGCCAGCAATTGCTATGACTATTTAAATCATCTGTGTGGAGAATTACACAGTGTCCTGCCAGCAGGAAGGTTCTGTTCTAATGAAAACCAATAACCTGCTTGCTGTGGAGACAGTGAACAGCAGCTGTTGTCACTCTGCCAGGCTAGAGTGAGACCTGCAGCCAGTGCTTAATTTGTTTAAAAAATATAAGTGCCAGGTCCCTCGTCAGGAGGCCACTGCAGCTTGCACCATCCCCTGCCAGTGCTGCCAATGACACTACCTACTCAACTACTAACCATCACGCTCTAATATGTGTGACAATTTGGACTATTCCAGGCCCCAAAAGCTATAAGACTGGCCTGGGTGGCAGTTATTAGTTATTATTAATGTATATTCTATTAATAAGCAGCTGTTGTGCTCACCCCTAATAAGGCAGACAGCACCACCATGTGCAGACTCATAAGAGTCGCTGCTGACATTTAAGTGCCGGTGCTGAGCACCGCCAACCACCGGTTCAAATTAAGCATTGCCTGCAGCTCTGAGAGTTATGAGGTGAAAGAACATTTTGGTCCTGCATTGCTGTCTATTCCAGGCCCCCAAGAGGATGGAGCACTGTGAGCTGTGGTGAGGGGGTGTCTCTGAAAGGCTGGGAGATCCAGGGCAAAGTCAATCACGTGAAGCGGAATGCATCAATTATTCTCTTGGCTAGTATGCAAATGAATCCATCCCAACCCTTCCCGTCCTTTTACAAACAACCAATGTCAAAGCTTTCTATTTTTAAAAGCCTTTTTAAACCCTTCTATTTGTGATTTTTCCTCTAACCCCACCGCTCTCGAGTCATTGTTACTGACCCAGGTGTCTGTAAATTTACCACCGGCATTTGTATTTTTTTCAAGTAATCTTTGGGGTGAAACTCCAAATGTTCTGTAATATTGTGTTTAATTCCTACTGTGCTTTAAGCAGTGGTTCTGGCCTTAACCTTACCTACAGAAGCAATGTTGTATTGTTGTGTCACTATAATGGCTGTGTGAGTGTTTGTTGAGGATTAATAACGAGAAGCTGTGTATCATGGTCCTAAACAGGGGTATCCCAGTGAAGCCTAACACTTCAAATATTTTGTTTTTTTTAAAAACTTCCTCACTTTCGCAATGTGCACAGCCTTTCCTCAACAATCTAAAAAAGCACCAACAAAAGGGTCTTGTGGATCCGGGGGGGGACCTTACTGCTGCCACACAGGGCTTCGGACATACTGCCAGCCAACTTATGTAAATGTAAATCCGTATTTGTAAAGCGCGAACTACTCACCCTTAAGGGTCTCAAGGCGCTGGGGGCCGTCGTGGACGTTAAGTGAGCTATTGCCCAGAATCACAAGGTGCTGAGCTGCAGCCGGAGCCGGGGATCGAACCGTGAGCCCTGTGCTCCGAAGTCAGCTACCCTGGCTGCTGCACCACACCTCTCCACTTATGGCCACTTCTTTGATACTGAGGTCTCAAGGCGGGACTTCTGTTACTCGGGGCTTCTAGGCACAGTTGAGAGTACAGAGGTCAATTTCCTGGACGTAGATGTGCTGTGGCAATACCATCTGCAGGCAAGAGGGCAGGGGTGATGCAAAACTGTGTGGCAACAGAATATAATTCACAAACCCTTCGTTACAAATTCTGGTGATGTGATAATCAACCATGAGGCTGAGTGTTTTGTAAATGTCACTAAGTCCAGAACATGTTATCGGTTATGTATTTTGTACACTTTTGTGAAAAGAGAATTAATCATTTAAAAACAGCTCAAAATAAAATTGCTGTGTGCGGTAATGTACTGTACTATTTTCTATCCTTATTTGCATAAATCTGTAATTGACATAGATAATGTAATTTCCACGAATTATGGAAAATAAATAATTCAGTTATGACGCAATTTCTGTGAATATGAGTTTTGATCCCATTGCTGAAAGGGTGTTAATTATGGTTGTAAACCTAAAAACACTGATTTTCACCATGTACGGTTAGGTATGGTACTATATCACCACCTGAATTCGAAGCTCATGCACTTCAGTAATACCTTATAGTCCAGCACCCCTGCCTGTGTTAGCCATCAAACGTGGGTATGCCTAGTGGGCATTTCAGCCAAGGGACCATACTTACAGTATCTCTTGGGCGCAGCATACTTGTCCAGAGAGCAGAACCCATGGTCTGCATCGGTGCCCTGTGCTCAGTAACCATGCTTGCAGTACAAATTGGGCACCAGGCAGAGATCACTGCAATGGTCTTTCCATAAGATACTACATAACAAAAGCTATGTAACGTTTGCTTCTTCGACACGTCAAAAGTGAACAGATCCTGTAGGTGTTTTAGCCAACTGACCCCCAAAAACCATTTGTTTGTTTATAACTGCTCCTGCATTTTCTTGACCCATCCATGCTTCTTCACGGTCCTACCATGTTGGCAGTCCTTGAGCCTGGCCTGCCTTTAAATCAACTCACCAGTGTATTTGACCTCGTATTCTTATATATAACCCCAACTCTTCATCCACCCGCTTGCAAGTTGCTGGAGCCACTCCATCCCGAAAGGCATCGTGGCACAGTAGATTACTGGATCCCACCTATAAGTATTAAAGGGTAACCCAATGTTCAGGAGCACGGATGAAAGAGCACTTTCACTTTTGCTATGGTGGATGACATCTTTAGAGCTACCATTTCACCATTCAGTCCCTTTGCAGCATAGGGTCAGGGAATCAAATCCCATTTCTATGTCTAGAGCGCATACAACAGCTACAATGCGGCTGCGGCAGCCCGCTCTCTATGCTTTTTAGCATTCACTTCTTTAAAGTGCTGTAGTTAGAGTTAGTGTTTCAAGGCTTTGGCACCAGATTCTGCGAGCAAAACAAGCATATCAGAGAAGAGTGACACCAGCCGATCATAACATTTGATTATCACAGCAGATTCGATTAACACAATAACATGTTTAGGACTGTATCAAAAGGTGTGTTCCTAGTTCTTTAAACAAATGAACAGTAACTTGCCATATTTTGTATTTTATTAACAAAATGTTCTTTTGTAGGAAGGATTATGTCAATTTCCCACCTAATTCTATCACAGAAGATTCCATTCATTGGTGTTTAGACAAAATATCAGACCCAAAAATACCGTGGGACAAAATATCATGTCAAGAATATCGAAGACAGAAATATTGTGAAGGTAAGTTTCTATAGGTAAGTAAAGTTTTACTATATATAACTCCACATATATGTACCTTGACGATATATATATATATACATATATATATATATATAGCTTCAAAGTATGTAGATGTGGAGTTAAGAATAGTAAATCTATACTTACCAATTTGCCTTACCTTCTCGATATTTTGGCGCTCGATATTTTTGACACAATATTCTGTCCACATGATATTTTTGGTTCTGATATTCTGTCTGTTCCCATTCATTGGGTTGATCCTGCACACTGTGGAGTTCAAGGCATCTCCTCTGTTGTAGAGTGTCCAGGACATTGGGACTATGATCCCGATATTTCAGGCTCAATCCTGGATCCCAGTGAGGTTGACTTTAAGGCTTCTAGCCTCATGCATCCTCCTTGTCAACTGCACCAAGGAACATGCGGGCCCTGCAGTGGATTTTCTACCATTAAGAAGGGGGAGGCTGGTGCAATACTACCACCATGAGGTACAGCAACTAGCAGGGTGGAGTGGAGTCCTGTACCTTATGCCAGAAGGCTCTGCACTTCTATAGGTGGGAGGGTGGAGCAGCAGAACATCTTCCTGGACACCAACCACCAGGCAAGGTCTGCAAATGCCACAGCAGACAAACTGAGCAGACGTCGTCTGGCAAATCACAAGTAGCGTCTACATCTTGAGGTTCCTCGAGGTGTATTACTCGGCCATTGGGGACAGCCCTGGGGAGATCTTTTTGCCACCATACAGAATGTGCAAAGCCAACAGTTTTGTGTGTTTGAGTTTCTGTAAGAGCACTCATTAGGGGATGCTCTCGGGCTACAATGAAACAAGGGACTCCTGGATGCCTTTCTGCCGCTACATCCCTCTGCTATCCTTCTCAATCCAAATAACTGACTAATATCCACCAATCAAATTACTTTCATATTTCACTATACTAATTCAACACTAATCCTTTATGGGTTCCGGAGTAGCGTGCTACCCGCCGAAAAAGCGCTTCTACGCCTCGTATGGGGTAGTAAGCGCTATATAAATGCAATTACAATACAATACATCTCCTGCCCTGAGGGATGAAGGTCAAGAACCACCACACCCAAATCATCCTAATTACCCTGGATTTGAGCAGGAAAGTGTGGTACCCAGAGTTTCTGAGCATGAGCACCTGCCCTCTGATCAGTCTACAACTTCAGGATCACATCCTGTCTCAGCAATAGGGTAGGGACCTTCACCCAAACCTCTACAACTTACACCTCCATGCATGGAAATTGAGGAACACCTATTGACTGCATCTGATTTGCTGTCTGAAGTGGTGGATGTCATGCCTGTCTCCAGATGCCCCTCCACTTAATCCATCTACACCGGATAATGAGGCGAGTTTGTAACCTGGTGTGGTGCCTGGGAAATGGACCCCTTAAATGCAAAGCTATCACATGCCCTTTTATTTATTTTATCAGCCCAGCAACTCCTTGCCGCAGGCACTGTAAAAGGTTATTTGGCTGCCTTTCAGCCTTTCTTCATTTGCTGGACTAACCGTTTTTTTTTAAGTCACCTGCTGTGTTGAGTTTTATTAAAGGTTTGACACACATATTCCCTCCCACAGGTTGTGATGATTCAGTGGGACCAAAACTCTTGGCATTGCTCACGTGTATACCCTTCATGCCGAATAATTTTTGCTTGCTATGTCTCCTGACTCAGAACACTGTCTTCCTTATTGCAATTACGTCAGCTTGTGGTGTAAGTGAACTGCATACACTTTCAGTGCACCCAACCAACACCACCTTCTTTCCAGACATACTGGTGCCTAGGACTCGGGCAGCCTTCTCACCAAAAGTTTTGACTTCCTTCCAAGCTCTGCAATCGTTCACTCTATCAGCGTTCTTTGCTCCCGCTCACCTCTCAAAAGAGAAGAGGCTGCATTGGTTGGACCCCAGAATGGCTTTAGGTTTTTACATTGATTAAACCAGGGACCATCAATTGGATTATCTGCGCTTTGTGGAGTTTTCTGGAATAAAGAAAGGAAAGGCTGTGCAGAGGAGGACCCGGTCGATATGGACAGTCCTTTGTCTCAAGAACTGCTGTGCACTCGCCAAGAAGCAACTCCTGGGCGGTCTGAGAATCCATCCACCAGTGTGAAGGCCACTACATCTGTAATGGTGCGAGGGTTATATTTTCTTAATATCTGCCCTCCGTCTGTGGGAGATACTCTTCTGGTATCTATTCTAAGGTGAATAATCTGTGGTTAGAAGTATCCTTCAGAAAACAGGCTACTTACCTTTGGTAATGCACTTTCTGGAGGATACTCTGTCTAACTGCAGATTCCTCATTGCCCTCCCACCTCCTTTTTCTGTGGACTGGCCTCTTTTTAACATCTAAAAATGTCCCAAATTAGTGATCAGCATACTGTTACCAATATATATCTGTTCACACTCTGTGTCTGAGGGCCTGGAAAGGAAGGAGAAAACAAAGTTACTTTAGCTCAGAAGGGTGGTGCTTATATATGGCTCCTCTTCATCGCTTCTGGGGCAGTATGAAGTCAGGTAGGAGCCCATGATGCCACTTATCTCCATGCAGGAGCACTCCTACAAAATTCTCTGGATCCAGTCTGGCCCCTGGGGGACATTCTAGGATGAGGAATCTGCGGTTAGATAGATTATCAACCAGAAAGAGCATTGCCGAAGGTAAACAGCTTGTTCTTATGGCATAGTATTACATACATGCTGTAGGACTACTAAATACGTAATTTAGAAAAAGACAAGTATATTATTAGTCTAAAGATTACATTCCATCGAATCTCACTTGGGAGGGCTATTTGCACTATTTATTATTTCATTTATAACGCTCTAATGACTCAAAAACAGCTTGCAAGCACTGAACATAAATTGAGTAAAGTAACAATAGACTTGTAAATAAAGTCTTCCACTGTTTTCTGAATATTTGTAGGATACCTTGAGTAAGGGATATTCAAGGGCCGGCTATTCCAATATGTGGGGCCTGATAGAAGGGCGCTGCCTGCCCCTGCTAGGTACCACCCACTAGATCCTTATCCAGACATGGTAGTGCAAGAGCAAACTCTGAGATTTTAACAGTATTTTTCAAGTCAGGTAGCGAAGGTACTGCCACAGCCCACATGACGCCTCGAAGGTAGGATTTTAAAAGTTGTGTATATCTTGACTGAATGCCAGTGCATTGGCTAAGGACTGAGGGCCATATGGTTTCTCAAGGTTCTGTCAACAGATTATGCTGCCTGAATTTGAAATATCTGGAAATAGACCAGCAAAGTCTACAACAGTCTGGATAAGGAGTATTAAAATATTCAAGTTTTGCATCTGTTGTTGTCTGTGCCACTGTAGTAAGGTGTGATAGCTCAAGGCAATTGCTAATCCTTTGGGAAAGATTTTATAAGCAACAAGCTGATGACGGGATTAACCTGGGCCTCTGTAGACAGGGTGGAGACCAGGTAAACATGGGGGTTTCATCTTTGGTACCAGACGGATCCAGAGTTGTACCATCATGTAAGACTACAGAGCCCTTATTGACACCTGTTTAAGTGCAGGAGGGCAGAAAGGAAACTCCATATTTAATCACTAAAGTTTAGAAAATGAGTCTTCATCAATTTTAAATACTGCAGTGGGCTTCAGAAAACTGTGCGAGATAGCAAAAATATCTCCAAGAAGTTTACAAGTCGTGGGTATGTAGTCCGTTTATGCAATAAGATACCAAACTGCACCTTGTAGACAAAGCAATTCCTGCAAGGGCTGTATTCTTGTGTTAAACCGGTAAACAAGAGTGAAGAACCCTGAAGGGCACTGGAAGTCTGGAGACCATTCAGACTCAAAACCTTCCAGGGCTACAAAGCGTTTGTATGATACTATGTCGAGGGCCATAATATCGACCTACAATAATATTGCATCAGTACATAATACCATTACATCATTATGGTATGTATACAATTACTATTCTTATTACACATCCACCTTGCAATGAACTGGATGCAATATTATTGTCATACGATGTAATATAGTGAGGGTAAACCAGCATAGCTCCTGTAATAGCACAGGGAACAGGAAAGCAAACTAACCTTTCAATGACCCTGGAACTCGGCTGTCAGACCCTGTTCCCAGGCTCTAATTCAGCATGTAAATCCTCGAGACGACTGGCTCATTCTTTAGAGCAGTGTAGTTCAATCAGCACACTTGGGGCTCAGTACCAGGCTGGCGAATCATTGGTGGTGGGGGGGATGGGGAGGGGGGTACTTTGGGCAGGCACCACAGATTTGCCATCCTAACTGTTGGTAGAGTCGGCAGTGTTGTTGTCACACCATCCAGGGTCGCAACTTCTACAACTTCATGCTAGTCACGCAGTCTATGAGTCTTTGGTGGTTGGCCCATAGACCACGGTCAACCACTTCTAGCCCCTTCCGATGGTCAGCTCCTCCTGCAGGGTTGGCTCACTCCTTCCCTTTCGATCAGGCAAGACTCTTTGGGTTCCCTGGTCAAGTAAAGCAGTTCTTTACTCCAGATCAGACCTTCACCTCTGGGAGGCAGACAATCAGCCAGACACAGCCATGGTTGTGCAGTACTCCTCTGTAGAGCACCCCCTCATTGGGTTGCGTCTCAATGCAATGCATAGTTTTACCAGGCATGTTTTTGCATCACAAAAATTACCAGCCATACCTTTAGAACGTGTTTGTATTCAGTCAAATGAAAAAGTCCGCCACCACGCAAACAACTAGCACACGCACATTCACTACGCATACCATTACATCGTATTTTTTAAAATTTTGTCTTATTTAAGCAATCATATTGTAACCTCATAATGGTTTTGTTCCCAAAATCGACAACCGATATGCATGCAACCTGTAGTTGAATTTTGTTTTTCGGGGCATATGTATAATTGTTAGAGCATGCTTGCTTAAAACGCGACTAAGCTTCCCTCCATCTTTGCTGCAAATATCTTCAATTTTTAAAAGAATATAACTTAAACTTACCTGTATTGTATTATATTGTAATTGTATTTATATAGCGCTTACTACCCCTGACGAGGCGTCAAAGCTCTTTTTCGGTGAGTAGCACGCTACTCCCGGAACCCATAAAGGATTAGTGTTGAATTAGTATAGTGAAATATGAAAGTAATTTGAGTGGTGGATAGGTTAGTCAGTTATATGGATTCAGAAGGATAGTGGAAGGATTGAAGAGGGAAAAAGGTTTGCATTTATATAGCGCTTGTTAACCCTGATGGGGTGTTGAAGCGCTTTTTTGGCGAGTAGCGCGCTACTCCTGAACCCATAAAGGATTAGTGTTGAATTAGTATAGTGAAATATGAAAGCAATTTGAGTGGCGGATATGTTAGTCAATTATTTGGATTGAGAAGGGTAGGGGAGGGATGGAAAAGGGAAAAAGGTTTGCATTTCTATAGCGCTTGTTACCCCTGATGGGGTGTTAAAGCGCTTTTTTGGCGAGTAGCACGCTACTCCGGAACCCATAAAGGATTAGTGTTGAAAATTAGTATAGTGAAATATGAAAGTAATTTGAGTGGTGGATATGTTATTCAGTTATTTGGATAGAGAAGGGTAGTGGCGGGATAGAAGAGGGAAAGAGGTTTGCATTTATATAGCGCTTGCTACCCCTAATGGGGCGTTGAAGTGCTTTTTTTGGCGAGTAGCACGCTACTCTGGAACCCATAAAGGATTAGTGTTTAATTAGTATAGTGAAATATGAAAGTAATTTGAGTGGTGGATATGTTAGTCAGTTATTTGGATTGAGAAGGGTAGGGGCGGGATAGAAGAGGGGAAAAGGTTTGCATTTATATAGCGCTTGTTATCCCTGATTGGGTGTTGAAGCGCTTTTTTGGCGAGTAGCACGCTACTCTGGAACCCATAAAGGATTAGTGTTGAATTAGTATAGTGAAATATGAAAGTAATTTGAGTGGTGGATATGTTAGTCAGTTATTTGGATTGAGAAGGGTAGGGGAGGGATAGAAGAGGGAAAAAGGTTTGCATATATATAGTGCTTGCTACCCCTGTGTGATCTGTTCATCCGTCCTGCTCCAATGTGCTCTATCAGCTCTAAAAAGTCATGGAAAGTGAAAAACCCTCCAGCACCTTGTCCAGATAATTTATTGTTTTAACTTTTACATATAAATTGATATTGCATTAATACTCAGGTCTTTTTTAATAAATTTAATACATTTTTTAATAAATACCTTATTATTAACACTTTTACTCTCCCGCTTTTTAAAAACGTATTTAAATCCCAAACTGAAGATATATCATTTTTACTTAAAAAAAAAAAAAAAGTGTATTAAATTATTAAACGGGTTCTATTTTTAAAAAATGTACTGTATTTACACACATTTAATTCTACAAATAATTAATCTTGTAGTCTGCACTGAAAGAGTATATTCGGTAATAAGGTGCATCTCTTTACATAGAGAAACACTGCCACCTACTGTTCAAATGCGTGGTATTGTCTTGCGTTGTTAAGATTTGCATGGTAACAGTCTATTCGAAGTAAAAAATGTGTGATAAATGTTATCCGAAGTAAAAACTTTGGAGTAAAGGATGTTACCCCTCATTGGTCAAAGAGAACTTAGCACTGGAACAACAAATCGGTTAGCAGCTCCCACTTTTATACAGGGTTGGCAGACAGGGGGGGGGTACTCTTTGTTTGACTTTGCAGAAGCAGTTGCTTCTCAGGCTGTCTTCAAGCCTCAGCCTTGTTTTTTGATTGATGCTCCTTACCGCCGGGCCGTCCCAGCAGGGACACAAAAAATGTGAGCACTCTGCACCTGGCTATCAACAGCCACACTTCATAGCAATCAGGAACTCCTCCCCTTCACACCCTGACAACAGAAACTGCAGTTCCACCCGTAACCCCTTCCATTCATGGCCAGACCCACCGTACCGGGCATCGGGTATTTCCCCGGGAGGCTGGAAGGGTGGGGGCAGTTTATGTTACTCGTGGCCGGTTTTACAGCAGTGCTGCAATATCAGCCCCGAGTAAAAAAAGAAGCAAGCACGCATAATTCACTCAGTTTTGTTTCCAGCCTCCGGGGACAAGCCTGTGCTTCACACTTGCATCCCCCAAACTCCCCTTGTAGTGGTCAGACTCTGAGTTGGTTCAACAAAATTGCGAAGGCTGCTTTGGGTTCCCGTTCCGGCCCTGCTTCCATCCACCAAATGGCAATCTCAGGAAGGGTAATCAGCAGCCCTCTGTATCAGAAAGGAACTAATGGATTTCTAAGGGAAAGCCTGTCTCCTCTTCTCCCCCTTCGGTGTCTGGATTCCTGACTCTCATGGAAAGCTACCTCACCTACACCGTGTGCACATAAATAGGTTGGCTTCTAAATGGAACAGGCAGTCCTTCATCACTCTGGTTCACTCAGGTACTCATGCAATGCACACCAAACGTCAACATCATACCTGCACATATCCAGGTGCACTGGATGACAGGCGCTAGAATTATGGGTCCACCGTCAGTAGTGGAACTTTGGGTGAATGTGCCAGTACCCTGTACAGGTTAAAAGGCCTTATTATACTGTAATCACTACTAAGCACAGTATGCTGCCACCACCACACTGCACATGTGAATCCTTGACAGAGACAGCAGTCTACCTGTCCCTCCAGAGGGTCTGCTCGGTGGTTCTCTGTATGTCTAGGACAGTTGTAAGGGCAGGCTTTGGTTTTCGCACACATGCTTGAATAGCGTTGAGGCTGGGGCCAAATTCTGAAAACCAGGATACCAGATGTTCGCAGTAGGACTCGCAGGGCAGGGGTCATGACTGTACGCCATGCAGAGGACATTCTCATCCTAACACCGCCACGTCCTCAAAATGTTTCAACAAAACTGAGTGGTTGATGAATGGAAGCATAAAGATCTTACACTGTCATCTGCCCAGGTCACCTCTTGGGACACAAGGAGTGCAGTCTCGGTCCCTCTCCCTGGATGAAAACCACATCACTCCAGTGGTTAATTGGTTAAAAAAAAAAGTGCTGGGGCTCTAGTCAGGAGGCAGCTTGCACCAGCCCATTTCTCCTGTTAGGGCCGCCTAAAACAGAACCAACTACTTACTAACGATGAAAGTGGGGGAGAGGATGTGACGTAATGGGCAGAGCTGCCTACTTCGGAGCTGGAGAACTTGGTTCCAGTCTCGGCATCGGCTCAATATCTTGTGATTCTGAGCTAATCACTTAATCTCCCTGTGCCTACCATAAATGAATGTGTCCTTAACTGGTGCTCATGAAAATTGCCGGTGTTGGTGATTAAGTGCCGGTGCTGAGCACCGGAAACCACTGGCTCAAATTAAGCACTAGTTCACTCCCTCCCTAAAATTTATTTCACCGCAGTTCGCATTATAACTATTTCAAATATATTATTAAGATTCTTGAAATGTTGGTTGTCGTAAAACAAAAAACAGGGCTTTATTTAAAGGGTTTTTAAATATCTGCAACTTTTGATCTTATGAAAATACATTGTTACATGTTATTTACCTTCCTCTTCCCAGTTTCCTGAACTAAGCCAATTGGAATTCCACGATTGTGTTGTACTGGATAGATGGGAAATGCAACTGAAGGGGACTGTAAATGGATCCAATCACTGCTGGGGGTGGGAGTGGAATGACTGTGGAACTGTTCATGTCAGTTCCTGTTCCGAGTAGGAAACCTAGAATCACCAATCGCAGGGGAAGTTGGCACAAAAGATGTCGATCACCCCATTCGATGTATCCCACCATTGGCTGCCAAACACTGATACATTTATGGGAAGAGCCATTCAGTGAGCAAGGGACTTCAACAGCTAGGATACTATACCGAGGCTGCTGTTCTCCTGATTTTCATTTCAGTGACCCGTTTCTCATCGACTACACAATTTGTAAGTGGAGCTCAATGAATCTATCAAATGTACATGTTAAGTCAATTTGGATGCAGGTACACTGTGACACTGGATTCAAGCTAGCCTGGCTGATTAGGGTGATACCCTGAAACTGGTCCCAGGGTGCTTGTTTCTGGTCCAGGGAGGACCTGGCTTGACAGTTAGGGCTGGACTGTTCCCATGAGGCACAGGGTCAAGACTGATTTGCATATGGCTGGGTCTAAACTGGGGTGCATAGTGAGCAAAAGAACGATGGATTTCACCCAGATTTTTTTGACGGGGAGGTGAATGTTTGATTTGTTCCGCATTCCATCCATCATTTGTGTGTCTTTTGCTTTCTCGCCCTAAGTTTCCAGACATGGGTACTGGGCTCACTGTGCCACTGGATTCAAGCTAGCCTGGCTGATGAGGGGGTGATACCCCGAAACTGGTCCTAGGATGCTTGTTTCTGGTCCAGGGAGGACCTGGCTTGGCAGTTCGGGCTGGACTGTAGCCATGAGGATCAGGTTCAAGACTGATTTGCATATGGCTGGGTCTAAACTGGGATGGCATGATGAGCAAAACAACAAAGGATTTAACCCAGTTCTCTTGACTGGGGGTGAATGTTTGATTTGTTCCGCATTCCGTCTATCATTTGCGTGTCTTTTGCAGTCAATTTGGATGGCAGCTCTCAAACTGTATCCGGATAAATATTGTGAGGTCTGTCGACCACTCCTTTTAGGATTGAGTACATTGTACAGCACTGTATGCATTCACTTCCTTGTCCATGAGGGTTTGGAGAGCAAAGGGGGTTTTACTCTTCTTTTAAATCCGGAATTATGCTAGTTAGTTGGTTCCACATTTATCTTCACAGTCTGGCAAAGCTCCGAAACCAGGCAATGGGGTTTGCAGGTCCAGACGTGCATTGGAATCTCTGTTCGAGAACTGTACCCAATACACAATGGCTTATTTTTTGGAAAAGCCAAAAGTCACTAAATATAGGAACGATCCATTGTCAGTAGTGAAGTTCGAGTTTAATATTAATCGGTACCCTACCACCTGCAACGAGCATCTCTCAAAAGGACATAGATTAACATTTAACATGTCCCCGTACATACCACAGAACATTGGTGACGAGCTTCAAGAATGTGTTATTTCCCAGGTTAAACATACGCTAAAATGCAAGGGTATGCAGTTTGGCTTTTTTTTATGAGTGATGTTTTAGGTCCAAGTGAGCCCTTTTTGGGGTGCAGCCCTGGAGGCTGCAGCATTTTTCCTCAGCCCTGAACAAGGACGCAGTGAACCTGAAACCTACAAATAACACAGTAAATGCGATTTAAAGCTAGAGCAACCACGATTTAATTAATTGTATACAGTTCTTTTTGAGAATCCCTTTCAGAGTGTTACAGCAAAGTAATTTAACCTTTGCTGAGCATCGGTTCTTTTTTCTTGTGCGTAATTGTCTCTGTTGAAGGCACCAGTGCAACAGTGTTCGTTCTAAGCCACTTCGGGGTGCTGGCTTGCTGAAAGCCAAAGAAAGGCAGCTTTGGGGATACACCCGGTAGCGGTGCAAAAACAACTGTAAAATACCTGTCTGAAAATGCCTTTTTTTCAGCGTGTGGGGAGCGCTCAAACAGGCAAAATGCTGGATCGACAGCAACGTTATACATTCTGGCATAGTTCTTCAACAGCATGAGATTTCACTGTGCGGAATTGTCGTTGCTACAGCGGGTTAAACAAGGGATGGCAAAATGTTATACGATTGTTTGTACCTGTAAAAATTCATCTATACAAACTGTAAAACGCCAATAAAAATATGTTTAAAAAAAAACAAGGGATTGGGCGATGATGGCTTGTGTCTTACGCGCTCGCTGGGAAAATCTATTTTCACTACACGGATGGAACTACATTTGAGGTACGGCTGACTGCCCACCGTTATTTTGGTAATGGTGCTATTTACAGCCATACAAAACTGAAAATTTGCGTTAGGAAACGCGACATAAAACAAGTCATTTTTTGTATAAGTTCAAAATATGAACTTGAACAAATATTAATAAAGGTAAATATTAAGTTTAAGTTCGCAGTCAATAAATAGATTTTCGCGCGAAAATTTCACGCATATGTAACGTTGCTCTCTCTCCTGTTAACCCTAAACACAGGCATTTACCGCCATGCCTCTGAGGGGGTAAAAGTGCTTCGGGCAACACAAGAGTAATGTGATGTCATATGCATTACGTTGTCCCTGTGCCTAGGTTTTCACATAAGAAGCTGGATTCCTCTGCAGGGGGCTTTGCCAAATTAATCTCTTTGTATCTGCTGCCATCAGCTGGAGGTCCTTAGCATTCCATTTCCTACTAACGAAAAAATCTATTTTGTTAATCTGTATATTTCACTGGGCGGAAAAACTAGAATAATTGAATTGAGATATTCGTGTTCCAACGCCATGAATGGCTTTTCGATTCAGAGCCTTACATTTTGCATCTGATGTCAAACAAGGCCAAGTAGGTAGTGCTATGAAAGCTCTGACCCCCCAGGTTATTGCGGCAAAGATTTGCAAATTTTGTGGCACAAAAATTGAAATTTAGCGGCACAAAAATGAACATTTTGCTGCATTATTGCAGCACTTTATTTTACTCATAATCATTCATTTTCATCCTTAAATCAATGGAACCTGTTTTAGCAGAGTATTCCACTTTGAAATAGGCATTTTTAAAGTTTCAGCAGCTCCACGGAAGCACAGCTCCAATGTAAAAGTAAATCCGTATTTGTAAAGCGCAAACTACTCACCCTTACGGGTCTCAAGGCGCTGGGGGCCGTCATGGAAATTAAGTGAGCTATTGCCCAGAGTCACATGGTGCTGAGCTGAGCTGCCGCCGGAGCCGGGGATCGAACCGTGAGCCCTGTGCTCCGAAGTCAGCTGCCCTGGCCGCTGCACCACACCTCTCCAATCCTAACCTCGTGGGAGGGGGCCTGCACAGCTGCCAACTTGAAGAACAATCTTACAGTGTGAGGAGGGGACGGGACCTTGATGGGGACTGGGCCTTGTGCCAACAAGTACCTAGGAGGCAATTTTGAACCCCACCCTGCCCCCAAGCCCCCTCCTCCTCTGGAAAAAAAAGAAGCTTGCCGAGGCTGGTGCCGATGTCCTGAGGTGTTTTCACACCCCTTAATGGACGTTGGCAGTTCAAAGCCTCTCGAAAACGAGCTGGAAAACCACCATTACAGAGGTTTTCAGCATGTTTTCCCTGCCACGGTGTGATATCGGTTCCTCACCGGGTGCCCGTGTGATGGGAGCCGATATAGTGTGTCACAATGTGGCTCTGTGTGAGTTGGCAGTTATGGGGCCGTATTTCTCCCTGGAGTGTTTTAGCACCCATGTATGCACCCCTGCAGGAGCACCACTTTCACCACTCCCTGGTTTCGGTCAATCAGCTTCCTTCAGTCTCTGCTTTCAGACACATAGCCTCCTCCACTCTCTGGTTTAAGTCACACAGCCCCTTTCTCTCTCTGGTTTTAGTCACGCAGCCACCTTGGCACCAATGGCCCTTAACTGGGTGATAGCGCTGTAATGTTACAAATGACCCCTAGGTACTAAAAGTCAGACCCCCCCCCCAAGAAGTTAATTCTGCCATACAGCAGTTGAGCCCAGCGGAGATCACCAGAGAACAGGAGAGAATGCACAGCAACAAAAACAAGCATTGGCATAGCCAATAGGTCTCGCCTTTGGGACCTTATAAGTGTTTAGCCAGAGATATTGACTTTGCCTATGTCTTTAAGCTGTGCTGTACAGAAGTCTGCAGCATGCTGAAAAGTTATAATAAAGAAGTGTCAGAAGCATTTTTGTTACCTTATATATGGCCAAGAAAGCATTATGTACAACTGAACGACCATATTAAAAAAGTATTAACAATAAATAATGTCTTAAGTTTTTTTTGTCCTTTCAATGCTGGCAACTTCTATCTGCCTGTCCCAATGGTTGCTTGTTATGGTTTTTTTTGTTATGGGGGGGGCATAAATAACAGGAGGGTGAAGGTTGGGAAATAGTACCTGTATAACAGTCAGTGAGAGAGTCAGTCAGTTAGTCAGTCAGTCAGTGAGAGAGTCAGTTAGTCAGTGAGAGAGAGAGTGAGAGAGTCAGTCCGTCAGTCAGAGAGTCAGTGAGAGAGTCAGTTAGTCAGTCAGTGAGAGAGTGAGAGAGTCAGTCAGTGAGAGAGAGAGTCAGTCAGTCAGTGAGAGAGAGAGTGAGTGAGAGAGTCAGTCAGTCAGAGAGAGTCAGTCAGTCAGTGAGAGAGAGAGAGTCAGTCAGTGAGAGAGAGTCAGTCAGTGAGACAGAGAGAGTCAGTCAGTGAGAGAGAGAGTCAGAGAGTCAGTCAGTGAGAGAGAGAGTCAGTCAGTGAGAGAGAGAGAGTCAGTCAGTGAGAGAGAGAGTGAGAGAGTCAGTCAGTCAGTGAGAGAGTCAGTCAGTCAGTGAGAGAGTCAGTGAGAGAGTCAGTCAGTGAGAGAGTGAGAGTCAGTCAGTGAGAGAGTCAGTCAGTCAGTGAGAGAGAGAGTGAGAGAGAGTCAGTCAGTCAGTGAGAGAGAGAGTGAGAGAGTCAGTCAGTCAGTCAGTGAGAGAGAGTCAGTCAGTGAGAGAGAGATTGAGAGAGTCAGTGAGAGAGAGAGAGAGTGAGAGAGTCAGTCAGTGAGAGAGAGAGTGAGGGAGTCAGTCAGTCAGTGAGAGAGTCAGTCAGTCAGTGAGAGAGTCAGTCAGTCAGTGAGAGAGAGAGTGAGAGAGTCAGTCAGTTAGTCAGTCAGAGAGTCAGTGAGAGTCAGTCAGTCAGTGAGAGAGTCAGTCAGTGAGAGAGAGATTAAGAGAGTCAGTCAGTGAGAGAGAGAGTGAGAGAGTCAGTCAGTGAGAGAGAGAGTGAGTGAGAGAGTCAGTCAGTCATTTAGTCAGTCAGTCAGTGAGAGAGAGAGTGAGAGAGTCAGTCAGTCAGTGAGAGAGTCAGTCAGTGAGAGAGTGAGAGAGAGTCAGTCAGTCAGTGAGAGAGAGAGAGATTGAGAGAGTGAGTCAGTGAGAGAGAGAGTGAGAGAGTCAGTCAGTGAGTCAGTCAGTCAGTTAGTCAGTCAGTGAGACAGAGTGAGAGAGTCAGTCAGAGAGAGAGAGTCAGTCAGTGAGAGAGAGAGAGAGAGTCAGACAGTCAGTCAGTCCGTGAGAGAGAGAGTGAGCGAGCCAGTCAGAGTGTCAGTGAGAGTCAGTCAGTCAGTCGGTCAGTGAGAGAGTGAGAGAGTCAGTCAGTGAGAGAGAGAGACTGAGAGAGTCAGTCAGTCGGTGAGAGAGAGAGTCAGTCAGTGAGAGAGTCAGTCAGTCAGTCAGTGAGAGAGTCAGTCAGTCACTGAGAGAGAGAGTGAGAGAGTCAGTCAGTTAGTCAGTCTGAGAGTCAGTCAGTCAGTGAGAGAGTCAGTCAGTCAGTGAAAGAGAGATTGAGAGAGTCAGTCAGTCAGTGAGAGAGTCAGTCAGTCAGTGAGAGAGAGAGTGAGAGAGTCAGTCAGTGAGAGAGAGAGTGAGAGAGTCAGTCAGTCATTTAGTCAGTCAGTGAGAGAGAGTCAGTCAGTCATTGAGAGAGTCAGTCATTCAGTGAGTCAGTTAGTCAGTGAGAGAGTCAGTCAGTGAGTCAGTCAGTAAGAGAGTCAGTCAGTCAGAGAGAGAGAGAGTGAGTCCGTTAGTCAGTCAGAGAGTCAGTGAGAGTCAGTCAGTGAGAGAGTCAGTCAGTCAGTGAGAGAGAGATTGAGAGAGTGAGTCAGTCAGTGAGAGAGAGAGTGAGAGAGTCAGTCAGTGAGTCAGTCAGTGAGAGAGTCAGTCAGTGAGACAGAGTGAGAGAGTCAGTCAGGGAGAGAGAGAGACTCAGTCAGTGAGAGAGAGTCAGTCAGTGAGAGAGAGAGTCAGAGAGTCAGTCAGTGAGAGAGAGAGTCAGACAGTCAGTCAGTGAGAGAGTCAGTCAGTCAGTGAGAGAGAGAGTCAGTCAGTCAGTGAGAGAGTCAGTCAGTCAGTCAGTGAGAGAGTCAGTCAGTCAGTCAGTGAGAGAGTCAGTCAGAGAGAGAGAGAGAGTGAGAGAGTCAGTCAGTCAGAGTCAGGACCAATTTTGGCAACGAGGGACAACTGAAGGAAGGTTGTTATTATTACTACAATAATTATTAAGGTGGTCATTATTATTAGTTCTAGTAGAACTAGTATTAATATTACTTTTCCTGCTGATGATTTAAAGACTAACAAATAGTGTAATGAAGGGCAATAATGTCAATGGCAAAGTTGCTAGGAATAATAATAATTAATAATATTATCATACTTAAGAATAAAAAAGAAGACAAAAGGGCGCCTCAAATGCATATAAACCGTTGCAAAAAAATAATATGGGGTTAAAATAACGCGTGCGTTTGCAATATATGCACAAGGACAAAAATCATGGGAACAGAAAACAAGCGCGGGCGCAAAGTGAAAGCGACTGCGCTGTGTTTCATTAGTAACATGATCCACAACAAGGGAGGAATGCAGCTGCCACAAAGCGCGCCGCTGCACACTCCCGACACCAAAACGCTGTGGGAGTGACCTTTACACAAAGAGGTGGGACATGCACCCGCTTTGGCCATTTGCGTGCTTTCATTATTGAAAGCCACACGCAAAGGCCAATAGAATGTGTGGGAGTTACCAGACCCACACAAAGAACTTTTGGGGAAGTTTGGAGTGCTTACAAGAAGCCTCCCATAGACAGCGCATGTGCGCTGCGCTAGGCTCGACCTAAAAAAGCGCCATTTGTAAAATATGCTCTTTAATGTCGCAGCTCAGCCGCTAAATAATTAATTACAAATATGCCAGCAGCTGGAAAAAAAAATCAATTGAAGCATATAAACTAGGTTAATAATGTCAGGTACAACAAAGGCAGCAGGGAGTAAGGCGCAGGGCAAATGCAGAAGAAAACCCTGCTACAAGACACCACCGGTGTGAGCGCGGGAATGTTTCAGATGAAAGATAGCTGCCGCTTATTGAAGAATCCTGGCTCACCACTAGATGTTCACAAGTGTTTCTGTTGCAGTCTGTGACAGATCATTATTGTCTTGCTCAACAGGAAGAGCAATTCCATTCTGGATGAAAAGATGAATATTAATATTTCTAAGGTGCTTCATATCAAACTTCTGTCATTTCTAAGCGCTGTAGATAACAATTATTAATATTATCCAGACTGGTCTCTCAGGCCTCCCCGCCCCATGCTGAGAGGCTGTGAGGGGATCAAGTAGGCAGATCAGGAAGTTTGAAATTATTGCCCTCCGCACCACAGATGGAAAGTGAGAACCCCCACCCCACGACACTGCGTGTTCCTGGCAAGCCCCTGACCCCCTCTTTGACTACTCTCTGCTGATGCTACGTGATTCCATTGTTTAATGTCATTGCCAGGCACCCTACTGTCTCTTGAAAAGGGTAAACAGATGAATATGATAAGGATAACACTAACTTCGATTAGTGGTGTTGCCCCACAAGCTTGTCTAATTGTCTCTATAAATGATGCGCACACAGTGTATCATTTATAGCCTTTACAGAGCTTGCCAGTGAAGCGGTACTTTTGTTTTCTGGTCTTTCTTTCAACAACATTGTAATGCGGTGGAGGAAGCAGGCAGCTATTACGGCTGTACAGTGCCGCGTAGTGACGTGTGCACGTACAGCCAATGAAATGTCACAATTTTATGGGCTGTCTGCTGGAGACCTTTTTTTGCGGCCAAAAAGATACATTTTGCGGTCATCGCGTTAGTCAGCTGATTTCGCATATCATGAAATCGTGAAATCCTGGAGGGTCTGATTAGACAGGGTCGACAAGACGTCCAGTTGCATGACTTCTTTAATTATAAATCTGATTGTGTGCCTGCTTGAAGATCTACATTAACCGAAGAAATGTGTGAGTCCTTTGACTGGATGTGAGAAAACCAGCACACAACAGCAGTGGAGAAGAGGCTGGTAACACAGACCTGAGATCTGGATACAGAAAGTGCAAGTAGTTTCACGTAGGACAAAAAGGTAGATAGAGCATGTGAGAAGTTGGCCTGGTATATGCTGTCCACTAATTAAAGTGGGCACCTTGCACCAGTCCAAACAACCTTTATTGATGATTAGGTTAAAGACAACCTTTATTGAAAGCTATCCTAGTGGTAGCTATGGAGAGCAGCCTTCAGGCTAAGTCTCGAAGGAATGTAAAGCAGCTTGTTTTACCAGTATATAACCTCCTGAATGACCAAATGAAAGGAGAACCACACAAGGTATATATAAAATATATGTATTTATTACTAAACACTCTCTACTAACCTCTTTATGAGATTAGAGAACAAGACACACAATATTAAATCACTAGAACAACAGTAAATAGCACAATACACAGCGGGCTCCAGGGGGAGACCGAACCATATACTAAGAAAGTGGTATAAGAACCACGACTTGACTAGACACAGTGCCTAGAGCACGTAGAATCGCTGGGACCCCAAGGAACCACCCAAGGTAGTGACACAGGGGACCCACGGAGGACGGGTGCAGTGTGGGAACACAGACGCGAGCTCCGTACAACTCTATGGGAAAGTCGCGGTTGGAAATTTAAAGATTAAGGACACTTAGGAGAGGACTTTCAGCAAACCCAGCTAAACATAGAAGGTTCTAAGGCCAGCACCCTTGAGAGTACCGAGGTACCCGTGTTACCTATCCCAGAGGAGCCGGGTGCATAGGGGTCAAGTGGTGTCGGAAACCCTCGTCGTTTTCAATGGCGTGATGAGAGAAAGTACTGCTGCCGTGGAGAAGAAAAGTGTCCGTGTGATCCAAGCCTGGATCGGAGATGAGAAGAACCTGAAAGCAGAGGGGACAAAGTCTGGGTCACTTCACGTGACCAGGTGCGGAGCAATGGAATGCCCACCGATGTCGGGTGCTTCAGGTGAGATGAGGTGAAGCTTGACTCTGCAGCCACGGGGACCAGGAGACGTCGACGATGACCACAGTCCGGATTCAACCTGTCCCACGAAAGATGTCGAGTGCTGGGGGGTCAGTGTCCGGATTGAACACCAACAAGCCTTGGCAACGGCAACCCACGCAGTCAGAGGAAAGATGCTTCTGCGAGGACCAGCAAGGTCCTGGGGACTCTCCAAGCGATGGAGAGTCAGCACACGTCTGGAGCAACCAGGGAAGCCCACTAAAAGTTAAAGTTGCCTTCTCAGGGACCCACAGGCCAACGGACCAGGGATCGCGAAGGGACCTCAAGCTGAATCACAAAATACCAGCCCACGGAACACTCGTGGAGTGTAGGCCGGAAATCTTCAGTGGAATTACTGCTCGGGGTCAGGACTACAAGTAGCCCAAAGCACAGCTTCAGGGATCGCCGAAAAGCATATGCTGCTGCAAATGTACACGGTGCCCAGGTTAACGGGTTTCACGGTCCCCACGAGGGATACGGGCCTCAGAATTGCTGAGAGCGCAGATCGACCTCGGAGACCTTGGGAACCCAATCTTCGGAGTCCTTCGGGAGCTTTGTAGATGCAAACCGGTCAGATGCGTTTAGGTGCCTGCTCAGCAGGGGAGTAACTCCTTTACTCCAAGGGAGATTCTTCAGTCATCCAGCAAAGCGTAGATCGTCGAAGGATACTTGGTTTCTGTAGCAGAGTTTAGTCCAGGTAAATCTAAAGTCATGTAGTCAGGGGTTCCTACTTTATACCCAAGGAAGGAGTGGGACAAACTCTGGGGACCCACCTATGGGAGGGTCAGGACAGAGGGGTGGCTACACCCATGTCCTTTGTCCAGTTTCGCGCCAGAGCAGGAGCAAATGGCTCCTGCAACCGTTTTGAGCTGGACTATGCACAGGGACACCAAATGTGCCCCCAGTGCAGACATCAAAGCACTCTGAGAGTGCACCCACCCAGCCCCAATACACTAAAGCCTGTCTGGGAGGTGGTCACACCTCCCTGTGACAGGAAACCTATTGTCAAGCCTTCCCCTGCCGGAGTTTCGTCCAGCAGCAGGAGGGCAGACTCGTGTCTGTGGCTGGCAGCATCCATTTTGTGATGCCAGGGTCAAGAAAGCTGGTACCGGGTGTACCGGTGTTGTCATATTTCTCCCTCTAGGAGGGTGGAATCATACCTCCCACACCAGTTACTGGTGTGGAGGTATGATTCCAAGGTGTTTGACACCAAACACAACATTTTTCCATGCAGCCGTTTTAAAGTTAGCATTTACTGCGAGGTTATAATGCACTTAAGTATATATGGTTGGCTGCATCACAAACAACCCCGGAATATGGGTTCCGAAGGCTGCAGAGGGGCTCTGCTCATGCATGGGCACCCTCTCACATAAAACCCAGCACCCTGCCTTCAGGATTGATAAGGCCTGCTATAGGGGTGACTGATAAGTTTATATGTGCAGTGATTAGGATAGATATAGTGAACCTATATCTAAGTAAGGGGTGCATGCACCACCTTACACAGGCTGCAGTAGCAGACCTGTGGTGTCATTTTGAATGGTCTCTCAGGGGTGGCATAATACATGCTGCAGCCCCTGGGAGGCCTCTGGGGTACCTATGCCCTGGGTACATAGTATACCATATACTAGGGACTTATAAGGGTACCCCAGAATCCAATCTGGAGTGTACCTAAAGTACATGCAATCAATTTAGAGGAGAAAGCAGATAGACTGGGGTCCTGAATAGCAGGATCCCAGTCAGACTAAGTCGAAAACAGTGAAACATCAGCAAAAAGTGGGGGTAACTATAAGAAGCAGATCCTACTCTCCTACACAACCCCCCCCAAATGTTAGGACATTAAACGAACCTTGACCAGTTGAGTCTTCATGTTCTAAGTGGAAATATCTGGAGAGTCCATCTGCATTGGCATGGTTACTCCCAGGTCTATGTTCCACTGTATAGTCCATCCCCTGTAGGGAAATGGACCACCTCAAAAGTTTGGGGTTTTCACCCTTCATCTGTTTTAGCCATAAGAGGGGCTTATGGTCTGTCTGAACAATGAAGTGAGTGCCAAACAAGTATGGCCTCAGCTTCTTCAGAGCCCAAACCACAGCAAAGGCTTCACTCTCAATGGCTGACCAACGTTTCTCTCTGGGGGTCAGCCTTGTGCTAATAAAAGCTACTGGCTGATCCTGACCTTCATCATTCAGTTGTGATAACACAGCCCCTACCCCCAACTCAGATGCATCTGTTTGGACAATGAATTGTTTGGAGTAGTCAGGACTTTGCAGAATGGGAGCAGTGCACATGGCCTGCTTCAGGTCATCAAATGCCTTTTGACAGCTAACTGTCCACTGAACTTTCTTTGGCATTCTCTTGGAAGTTAAGTCATTCAAAGGGGTCACTATGGATCCATATCCTTTGACAAACCTCCTATAGTACCCAGTCAGGCCCAAGAAAGCTCTGACCTCAGTCTGGGTGGTTGGAGCAACCCAGTCCATGATGGTCTGGATTTTGCTCTGCAATGGTTGAACCTGGCCTCCACCCACAAGGTGGCCCAGGTATACAACTTGACTCTGCCCTATCTGGCACTTGGTGGCCTTGATAGTGAGGCCTGCTTTCTGCAGGGCCTCCAAAACATTTCTCAGGTGGACCAGGTGATCCTCCCAGGTGGAGCTAAAGACAGCAATATTGTTAGAAATGGGATCTCTAGTTGGCAAGGGTTTGCACCTTTGTCCAAGTAGGGACCCTTCTTCCTAGTCAGGGTAAGGGTGTTACACTCGTGAAGTAACCCCTGCTCACCCTCGTGGTAGCTTGGCACGAGCAGTCAGGCTTAATTCAGAGGCAGTGTGTAAAGCATTTGCACATAACCAACAGTAATACAGTGTAAGCACTACAAACGGACACCACACCAGTTTAGAAAAATAACCAATATTTTATATACTCAAGACAAGACCAATTACGACAAAAATCCACAGTACTGTACTTTAAAAACGAATTCTTGATACGTTAACTTCTTCTTTGCAGGAATAGTTCAAAAACAAAGTTCGTACGAGTCGGTAGCTCCGTCCGAGCCTACCGCGATGCTGAAAACCACAGAGTCTAACAGTTCCAGCCGACCGCGTCGATACGGGCCAGCAGAGTCGTGAACAGACTCGGTTACAGTACCTTCTCGTTGTGGCTGGTAAGGAGTGTACGAACCGGTCGGCGTTCGTCGCGGTTGCGGTGCAAGACGGAGCGATGCAAGGTGCGGTGTCCCTCGATGCGGTGCAGGCAGCGGCTCGATGAGCGTCGTGCAGACGGAGTCGGTGAGTCCAAGGCGTGCGATGCAGGGTGAGACGATGCTCGATGCGGTGCTGACAGGTTGCGATGCAGGCGACCAAGCCGGAATGCGGGAGCTGGCGTCGGACAGCGGTGCGAGTCGGAGCGGTGCGTCGCAGACGTGCGAGCGGTGCCCCAAATGCGGTGCGGTCACGACTCTTGAGCCAGTTGCAGCGACCGCGTCGGTCGGGTCCGGCTGGTTCAGTGAAACGATGCGAACTGCGGTGCCCACAGGTCACGGTGCAAGCAGCGGCTCGATGTTGGCGGCGTCGGACGTCGCCCACGGTGAGACCAGGGTTGCGATGCGAAGCGGGGCGATGCGGTCTGCGGTGCAAACAGGTCACCGGCCAGGGATGGATTCGGTTGACGGAGTCGGTTGCGGTTCCCTTCCTCTGTGGCAACTGAAACAGCGTTCCAGAAGCGGTACCCAGAGGCTTGTGAAGTCTTTGCAGTCCCTGAGACTTCTTAACAGGAGGCCAGCTCGGTTCCAGGCCCTTGGAGATACTCAGCACAAGTTTGTAGAAAGTTCAGTCTAGTCCTTTCACTGCCCAAGACAGAAGCAGCAACTGCAGGCCAACCCAACAAAGCAACAACACAGCAAAGGGGCAGTACTCCTCCTGGCAGCTCTTCCAGCTCTTCGTCTTGGCAGGTTCCTTGATTCCAGCGAGATCTAAATTCATGGGGTCAGGGCCCCAATATTTATATCCCAAATTCCTTTGTTCTCTGAAGGCAGAGAGGCCTTTGCCTAGTCCAAACCAGTTCTGGAGCACTTTGTTGACAAGTCTCCGTCCCTTCTTTCAGTGAGTAGGCCAGGGACATCAGACGCACCACAGGAGGTGGAGCCAGCATTGTGGAGGGAAGGCACTGTCCTATTCAGGGCCCAGGTGCGACCCCTCCCACCCATCTACATGTAGACCTTGCTATTCAGCCCTGTGCTGACTCACCCTGTCTCCTGGCATCCCCCAGCCCCTGTCACTCACACTTCAGACAAGGAATACACAACCTCGCAGAGGCAGGCTTGGATGGTTAGACAAGAAAATACCCACTTTCTAAAAGTGGTATTTTCAAACACAGAATGTTAAAACCAACTTCACTAAAAGATGCATTTTATCATTCCAGGCATACTAAACTCGAATTTCTACCATGTTCCCGGGGTCAGTTAGGATTATAAGCTGTAATAATCAAAACTGCCCGTTCTGGCCTAGGGGGAACAGGTAGCCTTGCAATAGTGAAAAACGAACTAGGCTGTAATTCACTATCAGGACATGCCACACACACCCGGGCATGTCCTACCTTTCGCATACAACGCACCCTGCCCACAGGGGTACCTTGGGCCTACCTTAGGGGTGACTAACATGTAGTAAAGGGAAGGTTTAGGGACTTGCAAGTGTGTGCACTTGCCAAGTCGACACGGCAGCCCCAGGCTGCGCACAGGCTCTGCGATGGCAGGCCCGAGTTACACTTTACGGGCTGTTTGCGTGGGTGGCACAATCCAGTGCTGCAGCCCACCAACAGCATTTGGTCTATAGGCCCTGGCACTCGCAGTGCACTTTACAAGGGACTGACACATAGACCAAATAGGCCAATCATGGAAACACCAATCCATAACACATTTTATACAGGAGCACTTGCACTTTCCCACTGGACAGCAGTGAGGAAAGTGCGCAGAATCATTACACCAGCAAAAACAGAGTCAAAACCGGGAGGTCAGAAAGCAAAAAGTCAGGGAAAACACGCCAAAAGATGCCAAGTCTAACAAATATCATCTAGATAAGCTGCACTATAGGCTTCCAGGCCTGTAAGGACTTTGTTCACCAACCTTTGAAAAGTGGCAGGTGCATTTTAGCGCCGGGACACCTCTTCGGAGGTAGCGGTTCGCGCTCTATAAATGGCTGTATTATTATTATTATTATTATTATTATTCAAACCAAAGGGCATCACCACAAATTGGTAGTGCCCACTAAGGGTTGAGAATGCTGTTTTGGCTTTTGCATCCTCAGCTAGTCTGATCTGCCAGTAGCCAGCTGTCAGGTCAAATGTGCTCAGAAACTTGGCTGAGGCCAAAGTATCTATAAGCTCATCTGCCCTAGGGATTGGATGGGCATCAGTCCTAGTGACTGCATTGAGACCTCTGTAGTCAACACAAAACCTCATCTCTCTCTTACCACCCTGGGTGTGAGGTTTAGGTACCAAGACTACTGGACTAGCCCAAGGGCTATCTGAGGGTTCAATCACTCCCAAATCCAATATCTTTTGGACCTCAGTCCTGATGCAGTCCCTGACATGGTCAGGTTGCCTGTAAATCTTATTTGTAACACGCAGACTGTCCCCAGTGTCCACTTCATGAGGGCACCAGGTAGTATGACTTGGAGTCAGTGAAAACATATGTCTAAACTGGTTGAGAACTTTTCTGCAATCAGTTTGCTGCTGGTCAGTGAGGCTGCCTGCCAAGGCTACACCATCTACTGAACCATCATCAGGGTTCTGTGAGAGCAGGTCAGGGAGTGGATCACTCTCTTCCTCCTGTCCCTCATCAGTAGCCATGAGCAAGCCCATGTCTGCCCTGTCAACATATGGTTTGAGTCTGTTGACATGGAGCACCCTATGGGGGCTCCTGGGAGTTCCAAGGTCCACCAGGTAGGTAACCTCTCCCTTTGCTCAACAATTGTATGAGGGCCACTCCACTTGTCTTGGAGGGCTGCTGGGACCACAGGCTCCAACACCCATACTTTCTGTCCTGGGTGATAAACAGTCAACACAGCCTTTTGGTCATGCCAGGCCTTTTGCAATTCCTGGCTAGCCTCAAGGTATTTAGTTGCCTTCTTCATGTACTCAGCCATCCTGGAGCGGAGAGCAAGTACATAGTCCACCATATCATGTTTTGGGGGTTTGAGAGGTAACTCCCATACCTCCTTCACTAGACACAATGGACCCCTAACTGGATGTCCAAACAGAAGCTCAAATGGGCTGTAACCAACCCCCTTCTGAGGAACCTCTCTGTAGGCAAAGAGAAGGCAGGGCAAAAGTATGTCCCATCTGCGCCTAAGCTTTTCTGGGAGACCTTTAATCATGCCCTTTAGGGTTTTGTTGAACCTTTCAACTAAACCATTGCATTGTGGGTGATAAGGGTGGTAAATTTGTAATTTACACCACACTCCTTCCACATAGCAGTTAAGTAACTAGACATGAAGTTTGCATCTCGGTCTGATACTACCTCCTTAGGAAAACCCACCCTGGAAAAGATTCCCAGGAGGGCCCTTGCCACCACAGGAGCTGTGGTAGTTCTAAGGGGAATTGCCTCTGGATACCTAGTGGCATGGTCCACCACCACCAGTATAAATCTGTGCCCAGATGCAGTTGGAGGATCCATGGGACCAACAATGTCAATCCCAACCCTCTCAAAGGGAACCCCCACCACAGGTAGTGGTATCAGGGGGGCCTTTGTAGTGCCACCTGCCTTACCACTGGCTTGACAGGTGACACAGGAGCGACTAAACTCCTTGGTGTCCTCAGACATGTGAGGCCAATGAAAGTGAGGGACAATTCTGTCCCAAGTCTTGTTTTGGCCTAGGTGACCTGCTAATGGGATGTCATGTGCTAGTGTCAGTAGGAAGCTCCTAAACTTCAGAGGTATAACCAGCCTCCTGGTGGCTCCAGGCTTGGGGTCTCTACACTCTGAGTAAAGGAGTCCATCATCCCAGTAGATCCTATGGGACCCACTAGCACTCCCAGCAGCCTCAGCAGCAGCTTGCTGTCTGAGGGGTTCAAGAGAGGGGCAGCTCAGCTGCTCCTGGCTCAGATCTGCCCTGGAAGGGCCCCTGTCCCCAAGAACTCAACCTGATCAGGTTCAAGCTCATCTGGGACAGTTCCTTCTTCAGGACTAAGATCAGCTCCCTCAAGAGACTGATCTGGATTCTGAGGCAGGGGGAAGACACTGCCTTAACCCTACTGCTCCTTCTCTTGGAAGGCGCCTGGTCCATTTTTCCAGGATCCAGGGCCTGTTCAGTGTTAGACATTTTTGCCTGTGACCTGGTCATAGCAAACACATCTGCAGGGATACCCAACATTTCTGCATGAGTCCTGAGTTCCACTTCAGCCCAAGCTGAAGTTTCTAAATCATTGCCCAACAAGCATTCAACAGGGAGGTCCGCACTTACCACAACCTTTTTAGGGCCAGTTACCCCTCCCCAGGTGAAATTAACAACTGCCAAGGAATGGTCTGTCCTGACATTGCTAACATTGGTCACTTGGTACATCTCACCAAGTATGATTTGCTCAGGAGCCATAAGATCTTTTGTCACCATTGTGACACTTGCTCCTGTGTCCCTGAATGCCAAGGCCTATTTTCCATTTATTATAGGCTGTTGTCTGTATTTGCCCAGATTACTGGGGCTTACAAATAAGGAGGCCATATCCATGCCTCCATCACAGATCAACATAGCCTGAGTTGGAACTCTGACTAGGCCAGAGTCCATCTCAGATCCCAGGGTTAACCCTACTACACCCTTATTTGGAGCACCACCACTTGGAGCTGAACTAGGGGGAACAGTTGCCTTAGGGGCAGTGGTGGTTGGAGTTGAGTCCTTGGACTTGGTACAATCACTTGTCCAATGGGTCTTCTGTTTACAGATTTGACACCATGGCTTCTTCTTGCCTTTACCCTTGTTTGATTGTGACTCCCCACCAGATGCAGATTTTTGGGGCCCTTGAGAAGATTTCTGGTCTTTACCCTTCTCCCCACCCTTAGAGTTTTTAGAATCTTGCTTCTTGGAGTCACCACCTTGGTTCTGAACCTTCTGCCTCACCCTGGTTCTGACCCATTTGTCTGCCTTCTGGCCCAATTCTTGGGGAGAGGTCAGATTAGAGTCCACCAGGTACTGATGCAACAGCTGATTTTGACAGTTATTAAGGATCTGCTCTCTCATAATTAAATTATACAATCCTTTAAAGTCACACACTTTACTGCCAAGTAACCAGCCTTCCAGAGCCTTAGTAGCACAATCTACAAAGTCAACCCAGTCCTGAGTCTGTGCCTTTTGGGTGTCTCTGAACTTTATCCTGTATTGTTCAGTGGTTAAGCCAAACCCATCAATCAGAGCACTCTTTAGGACTTTGTAATTATCAGCATCCTCTTCTCTTACAGTGAGGAGCTTGTCTCTACCTTTGTCTGCAAAGGAAAGCCACAAGATTGCTGCCCACTGCTCCTGAGGGACCCTCTGTACCTTACAGGCCCTCTCCAGTGCAGTTATCCATTTGTGGATGTCATCCCCACTCTGGTAGGGAGGGACAATCTTGTTCAGGTTCCTATGGTCATGAGTATGTTCTCTACCTCTAGGGACACTGTGGCTGCCACCATGGGGCTCTAGCCCCAACTTCTGAGAAGCTCTCTGAAGCTCCAGATTCCCTATCTAAGGCCAATTGCTCTCTCTTGATTCTGAGCTTAGCTCTCTCAAACTCAAGCAGTTGGCACTTCTTCTCATAAGAGGACTCCCTTTTATGAGAAGTAGAGGTCCTATGAGAAACAGAGCTCCCTACAGATGTACCAGAATGATTAGATTCCTGAGAAGGAGATCTTGATCTTCTTGGTAAACTGTTAAGGTGGGGTAAAGAGAGGGCCATTGAGGCCTCCTTCCTCACCTTCAGGAAGAATTGGATTTTCCAGGGTAGAATAATTTTGATCCTCCTGGCCAGCATCTGAGTCCAGGTCATTGAAGGGCTCACTTCCTGTCATTTCCTCTTCTGCTGTCCCACCCCCTTTGCCTGCCTCATCAGACCCTGGGGTCTTTCTGAGGTCATCTAAAAGCAAAGTCTCTATGAGACGTTGAGTGTTTGGGTTTTTCCCTGTCTTCAGTTTCCTAGATGTACACATGGCTCTCAATTCTTGGAATGAGAGATGGTCATACTCCGGGGCAGATTTACAAGCCCCTTGCGCTGCTGTTGCGTCACTTTTTTTGACGCAGCGGCGGCGCAAAAAATGCGGCTTATTTACAACGTGACACATTATACCTGCGTCAGGTATAATGTATGCAGGGTGGGCGTTCCCACGCAGGAAGGCCTCGTAAAAGTGACGCAGTGAAATCTACAAGATTTCACTGCGCCACTTTTAGGACGCCACTGCGTCAAAACCTTACGCCTGCTTGAAGCAGGCGTAAGTAGTGACGCAGTGTAGTGGGAATAGGCCTCAACACGCATTGCTGGAGTTGCGTCGTGCTTGCGACACGACTCCAGCAATGCATGACTTTTCCGCCAACAGATGCGTCAGAATTTCTGACGCATCTGTCTATCCTTGCGCCATAGTGCGCCGTATTGTAAATACGGCGCATCTATGGTGGCGCAAGGGTTTCTAAGGGTGGCGCAGGGAAAGTGATGCATCTATACAGATGCGTCACTTTCTTGTAAATCTGCCCCTCAGTTGGCAAGGAGCCACTGGCTTCAGGCCTAGAAGACATGCTAGTGGTGTGGTGTATGCACCTACCTACCCTAGTGGGAACTGAGACTCTCTTGAGTTGGAGAAAGGGTGTGCTAGGCCCTTGACTTACCCAACTCTAAGTTCAGTAGAACTTACTTTATTCTAGTCTTGATTTATATGTTCCTAAGTACCTTTAGTGGTTTTCAGTTAGTCACTCAATGAGATTATCTGGTAAAACAATAGCAAGCTTGAATCCCAACCGCTGCACACCAATGTGAGAAGTTGGCCTGGTATATGCTGTCCACTAATTAAAGTGGGCACCTTGCACCAGTCCAAACGACCTTTATTGATGATTAGGTTAAAGACAACCTTTATTGAAAGCTATCCTAGTGGTAGCTATGGAGAGCAGCCTTCAGGCTAAGTCTCGAAGGAATGTAAAGCAGCTTGTTTTACCAGTATATAACCTCCTGAATGACCAAATGAAAGGAGAACCACACTAGGTATATATAAAATATATGTATTTATTACTAAACACTCTCTACTAACCTCTTTATGAGATTAGAGAACAAGACACACAATATTAAATCACTAGAACGACAGTAAATAGCCCAATACACAGCGGGCTCCAGGGGGAGACCGAACCATATACTAAGAAAGTGGTATAAGAACCACGACTTGACTAGACACAGTGCCTAGAGCACGTAGAATCACTGGGACTCCAAGGAACCACCCAAGGTAGTGACACAGGGGACCCACGGAGGACGGGTGCAGTGTGGGAACACAGACGCAAACTCCGTACAACTCTATGGGAAAGTCGCGGTTGGAAATTTAAAGATTAAGGACACTTAGGAGAGGACTTTCAGCAAACCCAGCTAAACATAGAAGGTTCTAAGGCCAGCACCCTTGAGAGTACCGAGGTACCCATGTTACCTATCCCAGAGGAGCCGGGTGCATAGGGGTCAAGTGGTGTCGGAAACTCTCGTCGTTTTCAATGGCGTGATGCGAGAAAGTACTGCTGCCGTGGAGAAGAAAAGTGTCCGTGTGATCCAAGCCTGGATCGGAGATGAGAAGAACCTGAAAGCAGAGGGGACAAAGTCTGGGTCACTTCACGTGACCAGGTGCGGAGCAATGGAATGCGCACCGATGTCGGGTGCTTCAGGTGAGATGAGGTGAAGCTTGACTCTGCAGCCACGGGGACCAGGAGACGTCGACGATGACCACAGTCCAGATTTGAGCTGTCCCACGAAGGATGTCGAGTGCTGGGGGGTCAGTGTCCGGATTGAACACCAACAAGCCTTGGCAACGGCAACCCACATGGTCAGAAGAAAGATGCTTCTGCGAGGACCAGCAAGGTCCTGGGGACTCTCCAAGCGATGGAGAGTCAGGGCACGTCTAGAGCAACCAGGGAAGCCCACTAAAAGTTAAATTTGCCTTCTCAGGGACCCACAGGCCAATGGACCAGGGATCGCGAAGGGACCTCAAGCTGAATCACGAAATACCAGCCCACGGAACACTCGTGGAGTGTAGGCCGGAAATCTTTGGTGAAATTACTGCTCGTGGTAAGGACTACAAGTAGCCCAAAGCACAGCTTCAGGGATTGCCGAAAAGCATATGCTGCTGCAAATGTACACGGTGCCAAGGGGTACGGCTTTCACGGTCCCCACGAGGGATACGGGCCTCAGAATTGTTGAGAGCGCAGATCGACCTCGGAGACCTTGGGAACCCACCTCTTGTGTTGCAGAAATCTTCAGAGTCCTTCGGGAGCTTCATAGATGCAAACTGGTCAGATGCGTTTAGGTGCCTGCTCAGCAGGGGAGTAACTCCTTTACTCCAAGGGAGATTCTTCAGTCATCCAGCAAAGCGTAGATCGTCGAAGGATACTTGGTTTCTGTAGCAGAGTTTAGTCCAGGTAAATCTAAAGTCCTGTAGTCAGGGGTTCCTACTTTATACCCAAGGAAGGGGTGGGACAAACTCTGGGGACCCACCTATGGGAGGGTCAGGACAGAGGGGTGGCTACACCCATGTTCTTTGTCCAGTTTCGCGCCAGAGCAGGAGCAAATGGCTCCTGCAACCGGTTTGAGCTGGACTATGCACAGGGACACCAAATGTGCCCCCAGTGCAGACATCAAAGCACTCTGAGAGTGCACCCACCCAGCCCCAATACACTAAAGCCTGTCTGGGAGGTGGTCACACCTCCCTGTGACAGGAAACCTATTGTCAAGCCTTCCCCTGCCGGAGTTTCATCCAGCAGCAGGAGGGCAGACTCGTGTCTGTGGCTGGCAGCATCCATTTTGTGATGCCAGGGTCAAGAAAGCTGGTACCGGGTGTACCGGTGTTGTCATATTTCTCCCTCTAGGAGGGTGGAATCATACCTCCCACACCAGTTACTGGTGTGGAGGAATGATTCCAAGGTGTTTGACACCAAACACAAAATTTTTCCATGCAGCCGTTTTAAAGTTAGCATTTACCGCGAGGTTATAATGCACTTAAGTATATATGGTTGGCTGCATCACAAACAACCCCGGAATATGGGTTCCGAAGGCTGAAGAGGGGCTCTGCTCATGCATGGGCACCCTCTCACATAAAACCCAGCACCCTGCCTTCAGGATTGATAAGGCCTGCTATAGGGGTGACTGATAGGTTTATATGTGCAGTGATTAGGATAGATATAGTGAACCTATATCTAAGTAAGGGGTGCATGCACCACCTTACACAGGCTGCAGTAGCAGACCTGTGGTGTCATTTTGAATGGTCTCTCAGGGGTGGCATAATACATGCTGCAGCCCCTGGGAGGCCTCTGGGGTACCTATGCCCTGGGTACATAGTATACCATATACTAGGGACTTATAAGGTTACCCCAGAATCCAATCTGGAGTGTACCTAAAGTACATGCAATCAATTTAGAGGAGAAAGCAGGTAGACTGGGGTCCTGAATAGCAGGATCCCAGTCAGACTAAGTCAAAAACAGTGAAACATCAGCAAAAAGTGGGGGTAACTATAAGAAACAGATCCTACTCTCCTACAGAGCAGACTTGCATAACCTACATATTTACAATTGTGTTTCTAAAGTTGAGCAATAGTCAGCTGCTGGCAGGTAAAAGAGCTTTTGAATGGCATTACAGAAAAGAAGCTTTCCACATTGTTTCCCCTTTGACAGATGTGACTTCTGCTGCCACTGTCGTTAGAAAAGATGACATATTGTCGTTAAAGAGATTGCTTTACTGACAAACGGTGACCCTTGGGTTTTGTACTCAGTAATGGATATGGTGAAAAGGCTGCGGTGAAGTGACTGGTTTACAATAAGACTTTTTGAGCATAACGGATTTCGGAAACAAATACTGAAAATTGCTTACAGAGCACCCACATTCATTTCCGGGGTAAGGAACTGCGGGCCATATTATCAAGAACGGGCGATAACATATCGCCGCTTTAGCGGCAGGAAACTGCCGCTAAAGCGGCGATAAGGGGCTTGATAATATGCTCTATAGAATTCCAATAGAAGCCCAGGTTTGATGTCCTTCACACCAGAACCTGGGCTTCTATTGGAATTCTATAGGGCATATTATCAAGCCCCTTATCGCCGCTTTAGCGGTAGTTTCCTGCCGCTAAAGCGGCGATAATGTTATCGCCTGTTCTTGATAATATGGCCCTGCGTGTTTTGTACAACCGGATAAGTATAGCTTTTAGGAAACTTGGACTTTAAATTAACTGGGAGAGGGCTGAGGGCAGGGGAAATGATTACTAACCTGAATCGAGATTTTTTTTTGTATTGTGAATTAAAGGTTTAGTGCTTTGTTTAAAAGCCATTTGGATTTCTTGAGTAGGAATGGGCTTTCTTCGAATGAAGATCTTTTCGGCAAGGTAGGTATGAGTTACAGCTGAGAATATGTGAAAATAAATTAACTTCTCTTAGTTGTCAGTAACTGAAAAATAATGTAGCTGAAGCAAAGTACAACGGGTCTCTACTAACACACTTTAGGCAGGTTAAATTGTTAATATATTGACTAGGTTTTCATCACAAGGACGAGACTGCTACCAATCCCACCCTCATATGCACCATGAAGTTTCGAATGAAATTCATCAGGAATGTCCGTCACTGGTTCTCCTCTTACATTTCCAAATGACACCAGTTTGTGCACATGGGCACCTCCAGCTCACAAAAGATCCCAATCAACCGTGGAGTCTCCCATACTGTCTCCTAATATCTTCAGTCTTTACCTGGAGCTGCTTGATGCCCTACTCATAGATGACAGCATTAAGATTCACCAATATGCCGATGATACACAACTCTGCTTTAAAGTCTCCTCTGCTTCAGACATCCAGTGCCTCAAACACTGTCATCATCTAGACCTGGGTGTCCAGCGGCTACCTTAAGCTCAACCCAACCAAGATAGAATTCATTTTTGTGAAGAAATAGGCTTTTTGCAGGTTCACCACCACTTTTTGCCCCCATTTTGACCACTAGGCACTGATGTAATGGCTCTGAAATGCCCTGAGCCATACTAATCAGGACTCCGGGCATGTGCTCTGACCCTTAGAAGTGAATATTTTATTGGCTTGCCCTCAATTGGCATAACGTAACTTAATTGTAAGTCCCTAATATATGGTACCAGGGGTACCTAGGGCCTAAAAGTTAAAGTGTCTGTCAGGGACTGCAGCACCAGTTGTGCCACCCCGGGTGTGACAAATCAAAAGCAACTGTTGCAGGATGGAAGAGCAGTTTTAAACTGCTATCTCGACCTTGCCATTTCCAACCATGGCAAAGCCCAAGCCTCCCTTTTTAGTGTTTGTAAGTCATCCCTAAACAGGCCTACTGAACCAGAAAGGCAAGGTGCACTATATTAAAAGGTTGGACCTGTAGTTTCATGGTTAAAGGTCCTAACTGTAAAAACCCCACATTGTTGTATTTACTGCTGAAAGGCTAGTATCCCCATTGGCGAGTGCAGAGGTACATGCTGACACTTCAGCAATGCTAACTTGTGAATAGGGCTACTAAGGTTGGTACTTCAAGGTATCAAAAGAATCACTGTATAAAATCAGTTTTTGTGGTTAAATAGAAGTTAGTGGGCCAGATGTACGACCATTTTTGCATGCGCAAACGGGTTTGCGAACCCGTTTGCGCATGCAAAAACAGCATGGGGAATGTACAAACCCTATTTTGCGAGTCGCAATTTTTTGCAACTCGCAAAATAGGGTTTTGCGACTCGCTATTAGGAAGGGGTGTTCCCTTCCTAATAGCGAGCGCAACCCTATGTAAGAATGTTTTGCGTCTACAATTGCGGGTGCAAAACACTCGCAAATTACCACCCTCTTCAAGAGGGTGGTAATGGGGTCGCAAAAGGGAAGGGGTCCGCAGAGGACCCCTTCTCCTTTGCAAATGCAGGGGAAAATATTTTTTAAGGGCAGGCAGTGGTCCCAGGGACCACTGCCTGCCCTTAAAAAGTGAAACGAATAAGTTTCATTTTTTTCTTTTTTAAATGCTTCCCGTTTTCCTTTAAGGAAAACGGGCTGCATTAAAAAAAAAAAAAAAAAAAAAAAAAACTGCCACTCCCAATGGGGTCTCAAATTGCAAGAGGCTCATTAATATTCATGAGCCTCTCTATTTGCGACCCCATTGGGAATCGCTAACAGTGTGAAAAACACTGTTGTACATTGGAAATAACGCCTCGCAAATTGCGAGTCGCAAAAAACTCGCAATTTGCGAGGCGCTATTTCCACGGTCGTACATCTGGCCCAGTGTTACTTGTTGACAACGTGCAGCTTTGGAAAGTTGCCACTTTGTTGCCCAAGGTTTCCAGTGCCTGTTTACGGTTGCACAGAAAGCCTGTCTCTCAAGACGGCCTCCTGGCCTCCATGGGAGAGGTATGAATCACCCACAGGAAGAAGAATAAAGAAACTACGGAGGGAGGAGGTGTTACCTCCTCCTGGCAGGAAAAGCCAAATGGGGTGTGGTGGATAGTAGTGATGCACTACTCCAAGGCCTGTCAGACTCCACACTGGCACCCTGTAAGGAAACAGGTCTTTTTGCAGATTTTCCCCAACTTTTCCCCCCCATTTTGACTATTAGCTGCTGGTTTTTTGACTCTGAGAGTGCACTGAGGCCTGCTAACCAGACCTCAGTGCCAGTTTTCTGACCCATTGCAAAAGTAATGTTGAATTGGCTATACCCAATTGGCAAGTGCTGACTTACTTATAAGTCTCTAATATAAGGTATATAGGGTACCAAGGGCATGTATGGCAGAGTGTCCACCCTGGGATGCAGCACTGTTTTGCCACTCTGAGTGTGACAAACAACAAAATGGCTACCACCCTGTCACTACAGACTGGAAGAGCAGGGTGTTCACTGCTAGTTTGACTTTGCCATTAAAACCAATGGCTGAGCCACCCTTCCTTTAACAGTATATGTGAGTCTCCCCTAAGGAAGGCCTACAAAGCCCTGTGGAAGGGAGCTGTATATTGTTAAGAAAGAAATACAGGTTTATATATGTTTTAGCAGCAAAACCCTTAAATGTTGTCGTTTTGTTGATGAAAGTTAGTAGCCCCATTGGCTAACACAGGGGCTGGGTACTGTAAGGTATATTAATCATGGTATTAAATTCGACTTGATGTCCAATTGGAGATTTATGTCACTTTTAAACATTTGCCACTTTTAGAAAGTTGCCACTCTGTGCCCCAGCTAGTCCAGTGGCCTCACAAAGGCCCTGATACACAGACAGCTTTCTGCCTGCCTGGGGAAATGTGTGAAATACTCCCAGGCTCAGGAACAAAGGTTGGTGCTGCAGAGTGAGGTGTGACCTCCTCTGCCAGGAAGGCTGCAAAGGGTGTTAGCCCAAAAGGCGAGCTTCAAAGAGAAAGCTGCCTTTGAAGGGTCGCCTGTGACAACACACCCCAGCAGGCTGCCTTTTGTTCCTGTAGACAAGTAGGAGACAGGACCAGAGAGGGAAAACCCGTCCCCAACCCTGTTTTCCTGTGGGCGTGTAGCCATTAGGTAGCCACATCTTGAGAGTGGCCAGAATATTGCACACTGGAATTGCCAAATGCCACACACTACCGAAACTTCGTCACCAAAGAGGAGGGCACCTACTAGCTCATTGGCTAGTGACCGCGTTGTCCCCTTGGAGCACCTTCTGGGTATATAATTGGCACCTCTGGCACCCTGAACTTCAGTAAACCATGGATTTGAAGAGAGGACCAAGAGAGGAGTGTCCTGCTGCCTTTGAAGCTGCACAAAGAGAGGCTGCACGATCGGAAGGACTGCACCTGCCTGTGGCTCCTGGCTTGGTGAAAACTTGATTCCCAGATCGAAGGAGTGACTCCAAGGGTCAGTAGGTTGGCCCCCAGGAACAGCTTCAGGGACATTAAAGCTGTGAAAGCCCAAACCACCCAAGCAGTAGACACTCCTGAGGGATCGCCGCAGGTCGCCACAGGGCACGCCAAGAGACAACTTTGAGATAACTAAAAGCTGCACCCATGTCTGAAGGACCAGGGAGTGCTATCGGAGACCGTATTCGTCACCCAAGAGGGACACTAGCCCCCACTAAGGATATTCGCTGTAAACACTGTGTCGCGAGAACAGAAGCCCTGCCGCAGCTGGCCTTCTATTGCCGCAAAGAGGATGTTGTGGGACCCCAATTGCCATAGTTAAAGTGACCTCATCCCACCTCTGGACCGAGGGATCAACCGCACTTCACCCCCGTCGACCACACAGCTCCAGGAGCATTATTGAGCATCTTTTCTGCTTGCATCCCCAGCATCAGGACCACTCCATTATCTTCTATGCCGGTCATTTCCTAAAGGCTGGAACTTGGCTGGAAAAGGATCTGGTGGACAGGTAACTGTCCAAAGTAACCCTGCTGGACTCTTAGACCTCAGTCCTGTCAGATTTGGTCATCCAACCTGGGTCGGAGTCACGAGACTGTTTCAAACTATTAAAAAGTTTGCAAAGTTTTTGTTGACCAATGCTTATTTGCGGTTGAATTTAAAAGTATTTATTTCTTCTAAACTCTGTATCACCAAAACCCTCAGGTGGATTTTGCTAATCAAAGACTCTAAAGATTCATAAACATATGCTTGATTTTTATAAATTGATGTTGTGGGTCTTTCTTGTTGTGTGACTTTCTTATTCCGATGTTTGGTGCTGTTAAATGTTTTACACATTGTTCCTTTGTTTAGCCTTGCTGCTCGAAGCCACAGCTACCCAGGGTTGAGCTTAAGGTTTACAAACAAGCCTGACTGGACCCAAGACAGTTTTTACGACTGTATTGCACGATAAGGCCCCACAGTCAAATCATATAATACAAGCAGATCCTCACACACCGTTTAGGGGCATCCTACACAAATTTGATCACATCATCCCATCCTGATGGAACTCCACTGGCTCCCCTTGCCAGCGCGCATCATCTTCAAAACCAGCCACATCATTTACAAAGCCATCAGGGTCAGCTCCCTCTCTTATCTTGCACACAAGCTCACCATCTATGGTGCTTCTTGGCACTCCTGCAGCCAGGACACCATCAGACAGCAGACTAAGAAGAGAAAAAAAAAAGACAGCATTATCCCGCCTGCATACCAGGGAAATAGGTTGTCCTCAAGCAAACAGATATGTATGTACATAGAGAATTCTTGTGATGAACATATACCAAATACCTTCTATGCATACACATATTTTAAAAAAACAAGCATTTGCAAAGACTAACTCTGGCCTTTGCAACCAGCCATCTGGCTTTAATGCTTAATTTGCTTTATCATGATTTTTGCAAGGTTAAATTGTTAGGCAAGCTACCGGGCCTTAATCAATCAGGAAAAAAAGCTTAAAGGGTAAAATCACATATTTTTTTTCTTCTTAAAAGCAAGTATTAGTCCCTAGCACTCAAGCGGATTTCTTTACTACTTTGTGTATGGATGTGTCCTTTTGGAAAGGCAGAATGCCATCAATCACAGTGAAGTTAGCTAATGGATGAAGTGGACTGCACCCATGCTGTATGCTGCAGTGAACAGAAAAAATGTGAATGACACAATAGCAGACCAATGGATGAAGAGGGCTGGCTAAAAGCTCTAATAAGAGCCCTATAAGTATATTATACACATAATTTTAGTAAATTCAAATGTTCTTGGCTACAGACCTATATTAAAAACATAAAGAGAAACCAAGCCTTTTATGGCTCCTATAAGCTATATAAAAGTGGTCCATGCATTAACATCTCTCCTACTGATGTAAATGTAACTCCCATATCTGAGTCTGCCAGCATATGCAATACACTTCTAACCACCCAGAGCATAGCATCAAGAATAATGGAAAAAACATGGGACCATCTAACCTGCCTCTTCTAAACTACCCACACCATGTTTCCCAAACAGACCAGAGGTTAATTTCGAGGGAAATCCCTAAATAAACTGACACCAATTCAGACATTTATCGTTTACCGAGACCCATTTGCCGAATGGCACTGAGGTGCAACCACAGCCAGAAACAGCCAACTTGTGCTCTTTCAGGAAACCACAGCCTTCCAATGCAAGCCTTTGCCCGGGGCCAGGCAAGTCAAGAGCAGTAACTGGCGCAAATGCCGCTGGGATTCAACACCCCCTTCCAAGTGGCATTGAGCGCAGATTGGCATTTTGCGTTCTTCTGAACGGGGCACAGTGTGTCCGATTCAAACTGCAATACATTTTAAAAAATGGTTTTAAACAAACCGCGATAACTTACCTTGTGACACCAAACATTCTTTTATCAGAAATATAAGGATTTATCTTCGGCAATTGAATATATTCATTTTCTGGATCCACCCCCAACATATCTCGGTGCTCCAAAATTATAAAACCATTACCTTTTTTTTTTTAGTTCATTCCAAAGCTGCCGCACAAGCGTCTCAGTAGAATTCAAACAAGATTTCAACAGTCCCCAAATAGACATAAGTTGCTACATTTTAAATGAGGGAAACGGTGGTTTCAACGCGGGTAATACCACGCGGGTAGGTTACAACGCGGACGTTACATCGTCCGCGTTGTTACCATGCATGGCATTACATCGCAAGTCGTTTCAACGACTTGCGCTAGATGGCGCGCAACACCAGGGAATGTGTTGGATTTTAAATCCAACACATTCCCTGCTGTTGCGCTAACTGGAGTAGGAATAGTAATTTATACTATTCCTAAGTCCAGCGCGCCATCTAGTGCAAGTCGTAGAAACGACTTGCGATGTAAAGCCATGCGTGGTAACAACGCGGACGATGTAACGTCCACGTTGTAACCTACCGCGTGGTATTTGCTCGCGGTGTAAAGAGACATATTCTTTAAATGAGTTCACCACTGAGCATTCACTGACCAAACTAATGCATTCTGGAATTTGAAATTACCTTTGCAATTGCATACCTACATGCCTTGCAATTAACACTGCTAAAACAGCACTTCAACCCATTACTTCCTCAAAGAAGTACATGGACAAAGGAATACTTACAGTTTTTGCCCTGACAGGGCATTCTTCGAGTACAACAAATAGTGACACTCCTTTGTTTGTGTCACAGTTGTTTTTTTTCTTTGTTTAACAAATGGTGCTATTCAAAATAGTGTTTGTTGTTAATTGCACGGAAATTAGAATTGTGTTAAACACGTTAACAGCAGTGCTAAGAGTGAAGTAATGGTGTTTATCTTGCTGTCTTTCCCCTTTCTTCACATTTCAGGAGCCTCTACTGAACACAGTCCATAGAAGCTTGAATGTAATGTGATTGGTAAACATTGTCTCAACAAACTATATATTGTAATAATGTCTAAAATATTTTAGTGGCAGCTTAATCTGTGGTGTTACTCTTGCATATTGTATTTACATTATTCGTTTTTTAGGTCGAGCCTAGCGCAGCGCACATGCGCTGCCCTAGAAAACGACCTCTTGGAATCACTTCAGCTTTTCAGCAAACTCGTGCGTGTGGCTAAAAAAAGCCACATGCACGAGTTTTCTGAAAAGCTGAAGTGATTGGCCATTGCGTGTGGCTTTCAAAAATTGAAAGCCCGCAATTGGCCAAAGGCGGGTGCATGTCCCGCCTTCTATCTAAACGTTAACTCCCCTGGCCTAGGGAGCTCGGGAGCGAGCAGCAGCGCGGCCGGATGCCAGCTGCATTCCTTGTCTAATTAGCGCTGTCGCTTTAACTTTCGCGCCCGCGCTTGTTGCAGGTTAGGCTTGTCTTCATCTGCATGTTTGCCCGCCCCCACCAACCCTCCGAGATAAGGCACAGGCACAGGCATTACATTTGCATGGATTTCTGATTCACACACACGTCACATCTGTGTTCAGCTCTGGGGCACTCTGGGTGTTCCTAGAAGCGAGATGAGTGGGCGCTAGCTTTCTTAGTTTGCCAACCAATAAAATGTTCCCAAATTACCGCCAACATTCAGCGGCGTGAAATGAGTTTGTCGGGGCGGGTTGGAGAGTGGAGGCAAACAGTGACAGTGCCCTTCTGTTTTCGTCCTTGAACCTCTGCCCGGTCTTATTCAACAGAAACATTTTTACATTACAACTGTGAAATCTTGGCATAAAGCGCCCCTTTGTGCCCGCCATTATTTTCGCACAAACCTAGTGCATTGTCACACGGCTGAAGTTAATTTGATCAACATTGGGACATTTCACTTTTATGCTCGGTCAAAAGAGCTGCTTCATGCTCATTTTAGGCATTGAAAAGAAATGATCGCCAGAAAAATAATGTTACTATGAACAATTCTTGGCAATTAGTTTCCCAGGGAGCGGGGAAGTGTTGCACGGGCCCCACACAACTATTCTTTGTCATTTTATGGCCGCTCATCAGTCAACTGTCACCCCTTCTCAAAGGCCCCTCCAGTCTAAATGTTTCTCTTTGGGCTTTTCCCAGAACTCGCAGCTGAATGAGTGAAAGAAATGCCACATAGTTCCTGCGCAGGCGCAAAGTGCAGCTCTATAGAGCTGGCCCAGTGGAGGCTTTGGACGAAGCTCGCGTCAGAAGTGCGTTTTCAAAATAGCTGAAAGTGTGCAAATGTGCTTTGTATAAGCAGGCAGAACTAGAAAAACAATCCTTACCATAAAGTCTCAGCGGGTGGCCGAATCAAGCGCTCTTTCCAGATAAAGTGCTTCAATTTGCCATATTGCGGTGACCTTATTTCCATTCTCTCCCATTTCCGGGTTTAAACGGGCGTTAAGAGCGCTCAGAATTTGCATGTTTTCATGATAAAGCATTTGAAGAGCAAGGTCAGACACCGGGCCTGCTCCCTTTCTGTGGCTTGATTACATACATTGTACCCCGGACCTGGGTAATTTTTCAGTGACGTTTCAAAATTCCTTAGATTGAACATGAGCCAGAGGAGTTTTGCGCCAAAATTTGCAGTGGCTGTGAAGTTAAGAAACGACGTTTGCACCCTAGTGACCAATGAACAAGTAATATTTTCCATCAGTAGGTGGGTCCAAATGTTGGCGCAAATGTCAGTGCAAAACTTCACCTGAGCCAGTGCAATCTGTGTGATCTCTAATACGTAGGCTGTCTAAGTTCCTTTCTTTAATGGATCAAAGAGGCTTTTGTATTATGATTCTATGGCAAAGGGAATATTTTTCGATAATGTGTATGCATTCCAAAGTGTGTATGTCTCTCCAGTTAAGGATGTCACACTGGGTCTCAAAACTTAGGCAGACTTTACCAAATAAAACAACATTTGGAAATGCCAGTTGTTGGTGCTTGTTAGCTAGCAGGCTTAGGTAAAGAGAACAGTTTTTTAGGTTTCGCCTACACAGCGCTTATGCTGTGCTTGTGAAATCTCTTGCATTTAATATATCTTAAAAGGGGGCTCTTATCAGTTCCCATGGCCAAATTACTGTGTTCATTCGCTTTTGTTTGGAACTTTTTTTTATTAACTTTCCCTGGCTGCACGATTCTTCTGCTAAAGCTGTTCACACTGTTTAAGTGCTAGTCACTGTCAAGATAAGATCTCTTCCCACTGAAAAGGCCGACAGCTTCTAACTGAATGCTGGAATGCTTGCTTTTTATTACTTAGTTGTGAAAAGAAGATGATTTAGCCTTAGAAAGTTTGTGGCATTTCCTATTCATGCCTCAGTACCCTTTTTTGCACTTTGTAGACATTATCGGATTGATTTTCTCACCTTAATTTATTTGGTCATTACGATCAAATTCTAAATGTTGTAATATTCATTGCATGTTAAAAATAAAGTTAATATACAAGAGCTATGCTATAATTTACTACTAAACAGGCAGCCACAAGTGCAGTTACCATACAGACAATAGGGTCATGATTTGAATGGTGCAGCAGGTGCAGTAATACGATGCCCAAAAGTTGTCAGAACTCCTTGATACACCTAATATTGCAAAATTTTAGTACTATACAGGCAGACACAATTACAATTATCTTTCACTGTAAAACAAGCATTCGCATAGCCAATAGGTCTCGCCTTTGTGACCATATAAGTGTTTAGCCATGCAACAGTTGATGTTGTTGCACCAAGGATATTGTACTGCATAACTAAATACTTATAAGGTCCCAAAGGCGAGACCTATTGGCTATGCCAATGCTTGTTTCATTAGCTGTTTATTTGGCAGCCTGACACACTTGCGTGTTCTTCACTCCGGCAAAGAAACCTTTTGCATTTGGATAATATTTTTTAATGCTTGGAACTGTAAAATGCCCTTAATGGGTGCCAGTGTAGAGCCTAGGAGACCATGGGATAGGGCGATATCACCATCCAAATGCGAGAGCACGGGGGCTTGAGCGGCAGTTGGAAAGTTACTTCTTTAAAAAATGGTGGCCTTTCTTTAGAAGAGAGAGCTGGTACAAGGCTGTCTTCATTTATTTTGGCAAAGTGTTCCTTGCGGGTGAGAGTGGTGTGCAGGGTGAATCCAAGTGACTTAGCATTCAGTGAAAGTTGGAGTTTGAAGTCAACAGGGTTCATGTCATTGAGCCAGGTTTCTACTGTGTCTTGTTTGCGTTCTTGGAAAATAATGGGAATTCTATCTTGATCAGCTTGAGCTTCAGGTAGGCGCCGGACATCCAGGTGTGGATGAGGTGCATGCAGTGGTTGAGGCACTGGATGTCTGAAGCAGAGGAGACTTTCAGGTATATTTGTGTATCATCGACATATTGGAGAATCTTGATGCTGGTATCTGTGAGTAGGGCCCCCAAGGGACCCATTTAGCGCTTTATGATGACATGGGACAGCATGGAACCCCGTGGGACTCCACAGATGATAGGGATCTTCTGAAACCTGGAAGTGCTCCTGTGAACAAACTGGTGTTGGTTGGAAAGGTAGGAGGAGAACCAGCAAAGCCTATTGCCAGTGAATCTCATTTGAAACTCCTGAATGTGAATGAGGGTGGGATGGTTGACTGCATGGAAGGCAGCTGAGATGCCCAAAAATATCAGGAGGCAGGGGCCATCTTCATCTGTGGCCAGGAAGGCATCATCTACGATGTGTAAGGTAGAGGCCTCTGTGGTGTAGCAGGATTTGAAGCCAGACTGGTAGTTGTGCAGGAGATGGTTAGCATTAATGTGACTTTGGAGTTCAGCGTAGACTGTTGTTTTTTCAATGATTTTGCCGAATGATAGGTCAGTGATGGGCCACTAATTGGCAAGCTCATTAGAGTGTAGTGTAGGTTTCTTTAGGCGTGGGAAGATCTGGCTTGTGTTGAGAGGTTCTGGGACGATGCCTGGAGTGAGATAGATGTTGACAATGGTGAGTATGGGTCAGAAAGCTTCCACAGACAGAGCTCTGATGAAAAGCAAGTGTAAGGCATCATCTTCATAAAAAGTGGCTTTGAAGGTATTGAGTATGTGAAAGAGATCTGCAAGACATAGAGCTTTAAATAATGACCATTGCAGGATTCTATGGTAATGGATGGGCTTAAGAGGAGAAGCAGTCTCATGTTGTTGTGCTGTTGGATTTTCTGTATTTTTTCACTGAAGAAGAGGTTGATGGTATTGAACTTGTCTGTGGAGTGAGGAATAGGTGGGGCCAGCAGGGGGGTGATTTAGTGCTTGATTGTCTTTAAAAGTGTTCTACTTCTATTAGTGGCTTCATTGACTATGTTGGTATAGTACTTTGCTTTGGCTGACGTGATGTGTTGTCTGTGTGTTGTGCAGAGTAACTTAAATATTCTGCATTGAATTGCAGAACGAACTGCCTTGCAAATGAAAACACTTGACACTCTGTCCCATCTTGCTGAGTTTAATGCTGTACGTGTTAGCAGAGTAAAGCCAGATCTATTGGCTATGCCAATGCTTGTTCCTTTTAAGAGAAGAAAGCCATGTCAACACTAATGTAACCTTGGTGGTGGGCAAATGGCTGCCAAGTGTCCTTCTCCAGGACTTTGTTTCAATCTGCACCATTAGATGTAATTTTGGACCAAGTCCAGAATCGCAATGCCAGTACACCAAACCTATGTACCATAGCACTGACAATGTAGTTGGATTGTTGATAATTTTGTATATATATTTGTGCACTGAGATATGAGCCAACTTGCTGATTCATACACTGTTAGATGGCAGATTTGCCATTTTCTTATTTTTGTGTTGCCAGAGCTACCTCATGAAGGGACGTTCTTGTGACTGACATGCCTCTAAATTTTCATCTATGAACATCTGACTAAGAGGTGAAATGGAACCAGCTATGCAGTAGATATACTCAGAACCCCTAGACATTGCCCACACTAGAGGGAATATGACCAGAGATGTATCAGATGTTATGTTGGGCTACTGCTTGTAGCCTAGCCATTGTGTTTCCACTTGGCCTACACCTGGAATGCTTTTACTCTCATGCTTTGTTGATCAGGAGGGCTTAGATATCACAGTCCCATTCACAACATTATCAAGGCTATTTTTACTTGGGCTGCACCTGGAATCCTTATGTGCTGATCCAGTTCATGCATCGAGGCGTAGGGTTGCCAGATCACTGCTTACAGACGTTTCTAGTCTGTTTCGACTTGTGAGATGCTTAAATCCTTGTCAACTGACACCGCTGGTGAGATTCACGAAGGGCCTCGGAACTCATGGCGGAGGTTCTGCAGGTGTGGCGGGACCTCCGTACTGCAGTTTCCCATTGCTGGGCCCCCGCCACAAGTGCGGGCCACCCCACCATGGCGGCAGGGCCCCTGCCACAAGTGCGGAGGCCCTTTGTGAATCAGCCCCCATGTTTATAGCAATACGCTGGATAGAAGGTCTCCACTCACAACATAATGCTGAGTATGAATGATCAGACTCCACGATCCACGATCAGATCTCCACGAACAAAGCAGCCGGGCCCTCCCAGCTTCAGCTGGGCCTGGGACAAATTGCATCCTGGATGCAGACCAATTACCTCAAATTAAATGGAGAGAAAACGGAGGTTCTGGTCTTGGGCAAAAATAAAGATCTTTGGGGCCCACAACATTGGCCTAGTGTGATGGGTGCTCTTCCCCGCCCCTCTAGTAAAGTCTGTAACCTAGGCGTCATCATTGACGACCAACTCTCTATGCACCATCAGACAGTCAAGGTAGCAGCCACCTGCTTTACCATCTTGAAGTGGCTAAGAAAGATCATCTGGATGCTGCCAGAGTACACGCAGAAAACAGTAGACCAGGCCCTTATCACCTCGAGACTGGACTACTGTAATGTCCTCTACCTCGGTTCTAACAAGGCGGTGACGCGCAGGCTTCAGCTGGTCCAGAACTCTGCCGCTCGACTACTTTGCAGGGTACCTAGAATGACCTCGGTCTCTGGCCACTTGAGAGACCTGCACTGGTTCAGGGTGGAGAACCGTATTAAGTTCAAAGCCCTGAGCTACATGTTCAAAATTAAAACTGGTGTTGCCCCCAAATATCTTCAAGCAATGGTCAACCCTTACGTGCCCTCTAGGTGCCTCCGCTCATCTACTCAAGGGAACTTTACTGTGCCTAGAATAAAGTTATCCCGGATGGGAGGAAGGTCTTTCTCCTACCTCGGCCCCTTGTTATGGAACTCACTTCCTAAAGCCATCCGTAACGAAACGGCATACATCCAGTTTCGGAAATCTTTGAAGACTTGGCTCTTCAACCAGTAATTATTTAGCTGCCTTTTGTTCTTATGTCTCGCTTCGGCGCCGGGAAACCCTTTTTGGGTAGCTGTTGCGCCTTACAAGTTTAATAAATAAAATAAATAAATAAAATAAATGACACTGGATGTGCAACCTGGCACTTTGCACAGATAACTCTAGGCAATACAGTCTGAGAACCTTTCAAGATAACTCCGGGGCATATTAGCAAGGGCAGTATCGCCACTTTAGCGGCACTTTTTGCCGATAAAGCGGCGATATTTTTATCGCCCTATTAGAAAGCTGACGCAAACAGCTGTTAGCGACAGCTTAATGGCGATAGCGGCCGTTTTGTTGCCGCTTTGCATGTCAGCGATAATTATCGCTAATGACATGCAAAGTAGGCGTTCCCAACTAAAAGCAACTGCAAACAGTCGCAAACACAACTTCCCCCTATTACCAATGCTCGCAAAGCGATAAAAAAGTCGCGCTAACCGCGATTATCGCTGGAATTTAACACCTGCTAAAAACTTGACTTAACCATCTTGTCAATGGGAGGTGGATTGTAAGGTTAAGTCCTCACCTGCCTATTAGCAAGCTTTTCATTAGCGCAGTGAATTTATCGCTGGATTCCTCGCGCTATTGCTGGGTTTCGCCGCTATCGCTGGATTTTTTATCGCCTTGGAGATAAGCGTTGATAATAACGCGTTATCTCGGCGATGAAATCCAGCGATAGCCGGCGATAAAAAAACCAGTGCTAAGCGCGCTTTGCGATAATTATCGCAAATACTTTGTAATATGCCCCTCCCTTTTTCTACGCAATGCCTTATGGCGTTTTAAATAGAGAAACAAGCTCTCTAGCTCTCCTAAAGTTGTTTTGCTTATATAGATCTGTGGGGATGTTATATCACCTGCCTAAAATAAGAGGACAGATTAAGGACAGACACTAATAATTTTGATTCTGTGTAATACAGAGTCACTATTAATGGTATCCATTTTGGGCTACAAGAGGAAAAGCTAACATGCTGGGAAAAATACTTTCCTATTCCTACAAACCCTTAAGCAGGGTTGGTAGCGCCCGGTGTGACAATCTTTGTAGCCGCCCCTCCTCCCCACAATAACCTCCTTCTTCACTGATTCCTTCACTACCATCCTCCAATGGTGCCTCTAATCTCTTCCTAGCCACTCTCTCTCATTTATTTATTTATTTTATAGCGCCGCTCTTCCCAATGTAGAGTGTTTGAGCACCTTACACCATAAACATATTATTCAGAACAATGAGTCATACAAGTGTGTATATCAATGTATAGGAAATATTACGTAAAATAATGAGGACTACAAGGTGTAGGAGTCACATGTCATCCATACCGGTAGGCAGTATATATTGAGTACTTGATCTGGAGAAACGAAGGGACAAATTGTGTAGTGACTAAAATTGCTGTGCTGCATTCTGTCAGGAGGGAACACAACAACACCATATCTATGAAGACATGGTGCTGCTGCCCTCTCCTCTAGTCCTGGTGGACCGCAGGCTGCCTTGTGCCAATGCACACAACCTTGCACTAGTGTAATGTCAAGCATAGGATTTATACTGCAAGCGTACCCTTCTGGCACAAATTTCCATGCTTTGACAACGTTTAACACTTTACCCCTTTGTATGTGTGCTGTACCGTGCAGCTCACATGCAAAGCTGGAAAGGTTTGGAAAAAAAATACATGTTTTCTCTTTTTTTATGCAAATTGCTTTCTACCACCAAAGTTAGTAGATATGGATTAGCATCAAAATCCATGGTTGGGTGCATGGGAACGTCCATGTACCACCCATGGTACGCCTCTGATGCAAAGTAGCGCATAGTGCTACTTTGTGTTACTTTAGGGCTACTTTCCAATGCTTTTCAGGATTTACGCTGGAAAATCAACACCAAAACAAAACTTTGCACCAGGTTTGCATCACTTTTGTGATGCAAACCCTGCGGAAAGTACTTGTAAATCTGCCCCGTAAACTCAGGATTTGAAACATAACACTATGATTAGGAGTGTCATTTATTTATTTATTTTTGTGTTTTATAGAGCGCGAACTTGACCCGTTAGGGTATCAGAGCGCTTTACAGAGTCATAGAATTGTACAAGAGGCAAGGAATCACAAGAGTATACCATAAATTGGGAGGGGGCGAGGTGCTGAGTACAAGAGGGATGGAGGGATACAATGTACAGTTTACATTACAGTTGCTGAAGACAGGCCCCAGGTTTCTTGGTGGGGTGAAGGGTCATCGGAGGGAGGCAATAGCCGTGAATTGATCAGGGTCTCTGTGGCGGTGGAAGGTAAGGGTTTAGACGAGGAATTTACCCATGAGGAAGGATTTGGCCTCCTTTTTGAAACGTGCAAGAGAGGGGATTCTTCTGATGGCGGGTGGGAAGGAGTTCCATATTCTTGGCGCAGCCACAGCGAACGCCCGATTATAAGTTTTTTTTTTCTCGAAAGCGTGCAGGCTGGAGTAGGAGGTCTCTGGCGGACCGTGAGTTTCTGATTCCTCCGGATACCACAAGTTTCTGTTCAAGATATGCAGGGGAGTTTGAGTATAAGGCCTTGTGTGTGATGCATGCCAGCTTAAGCTGTATTCTGGCCTCGAGAGGAAGCCAGTTCAGCGCTTTCAGGTGTGGAGAAATGTGATCAAATTTCCTTGTGCCGGTAAGTAGTCTGGCGGCCGCATTGAGGCAGGCTTTTAAAGGTGCTATGGAGATCTTGTGTAAACCAGAGAGGGTGGAACAGCCATATTCCAGTCTAGAAATGACTGTGCTTGGACTGCCAGATTTAGGTCGGGAGCGTCAAGGAAGGGTTTCAGTTTCCATAGGTAGCTCAGGTGGAATCTGGCTGATTTGGCCATCGAGTTGATGTGGTCCCGCATGTTCAAGTTGCAATCCAAGGTTATTCCCAGTGATTTGGCTGAATCCACAATGGTCGGTGGACAATTTAAGGCTGTGATGGCCTTAATCCATATCTGAATCTCAGGGTCGGTTTTTGGAGGGGAAATTAGAAGAAATTCAGTTTTCTTTGCGTTGAGTTTGAGTTGATTGGAGGAGAGCCATTGGACGGTCAGCTTCAGGGCCTCATTCAGGGAGAGAATCTCCTCGAGAGAAGAGATTTTGATGTAGATCTGAGTGTCATCAGCGTACATGTGGTAGGAGATATTTGCGGTGCGTAGGACTTCGGCAAGCGGTTCTAAATAAAGGTTGAAGAGGGTGGGGGACAGCGTTGATCCTTGAGGGACTCCAACCGTGACCGAAGAGGGAGCGGACAGGTTGCCGTTAATTAGGAATCTCTGAGATCGGTTTTGGAGGAAGGATCTAAACCATTCTAGGACAGAGCCATCTAATCCCATCCTGAGTTTGAGGCGTTCGAGTAGCTTCCCATGGTTGACCGTGTCGAAGGCCGAGGATAGATCTAGGAGGATTAGGAGACAAGTTTTGCCTTGGTCAAGGGCTTGAAGGGCATCATCGACGATGTGGAGCATGGTTGTTTCAGTGCTGTGTCCCGGTCTGAATCCAGATTGGAAGTCATCGAGTAGGTGGAAGTTGTTGATGTGATGACTTAGCTGCAGTTGCACACACTTCTCCAGCACTTTAGCTAAGAGAGGGATGTTGGAAATAGGTCTGAAGTTGTCAGGGGAGGCTGGATCCAGCGACGGCTTTTTCAGAATGGGGAGGACTTGGCCCACTTTCAGAGAGTCAGGAATTGATCCCTGCCAGAGAGAGGCGTTAACTATTGCAGTCCAGCTAGGAATAATGGATTGGGCGGCGGCAGCTAGGCAGTTAGAGGGGAGCGGGTCGTTGAAATGGTTGTTCGGGTTTAAGGTAGATAGGATTTTGGAGACGGAGTCTTCGTCGTAGAGTGTGAAGTCGGTCCAGTGTGCTTGATTCTTAGGTGAAGCCTGTTGGGGCGGCGTGGGGGGAGGAGGCAGGTCAGGGGGGGGTAGAGAGTATGAGGCGGAACTAAGTTTGTTACCTAGGGCTTTGATTTTGTCCGCAAAAAACGAGAATTCCTCGGATGATAATAGAGACTTGGGGTTTTCTTTCAATGTTTTGGCCAGTTTGTTGGATTGGTGTTTGACCGGTTCGAAGAGTTTGCGGGGTCTGTTCTGGGCGTTCCCCCGTTCCGATCTGAAGAATTCTTTTTTTGAGTTGAGGATGTTCCTGTTGTATGTATTTCTGGCCTGGCGGAGAAGTTTTAGGTGAGCGGCAGAGGGGTGCTGTCTCCAGGTTCTTTCGGATTGCCGGAGGGATCTCCTCTCATTGTTGAGGGATCCAGTGAACCAGGGGTTTCTATCTTTGATTTGAGTTCTTTTTAGTTTTAGTGGGGCTAGGTCATCCAGAATGTTCGACATAGTTGCAGAATAGTGATCGTTGAGGTCACTGACCGTTGTGATATGCGAGGGGGGGGGAGGTCAGATTTGCACCGAGCCTCGAGTTCTTTGTGGTCCAGGTTCTTGGTGTCTCTGACCCAGCGTTTAGGAAACACCGGCTGTGGTGCCCTTGTCTTGTGGGTGCCAGGTAGTAGGAAGGCAATGGCGTGGTGGTCAGACCAGTCACAGGGGTCTATAGAGATAAGCTTGATGGTTGCTTCCTTAGAGATGATCCAGTCAAGAGTGGCCCCTTTCGAGTGAGTTGGGAGTGAACAAGATTGGGTCAGGGCTTGATCGGCCAGGAGGTTTTTAATGGCGTTGACATGAGGATCCTTGGGATCGTTCCAGTGCAGGTTGAAATCGCCAAGGAAAATGTCTTTAGCGTTGGAGGAACTCTTTGCTGTGAGAATTTCCATGAGGTGGTCAGTGAAGGAGTCATTCATGCCTGGGGGGTGGTAAAAGATGTGCAGGTTGCACAGTTGGGTGGAGTTACTGCAAATAGAGAGGGCGAGGTATTCGCAGGAGTCAGTGGTATCCGCCAGAAGTTCCGTGACAAGAAGGTTAGAGCGATAGATGCAGGCGATGCCACCTCCTTTCTTGCTATGTTGTCTGTCCAGCCTAGCAATGTTATAGTTGGGCGGGACTAAGAGGTCTAGGCATGGGGATGAGGAATCGTTTAGCCATGATTCTGTTAGAATTGCTAAGTCGAAATTTTTGTTCAGGATGAGAGCAGCAACATCGGCGGCATGCTTTACTGCCGATCGGCAGTAAATTAAGAGACCAGTCAGGGAGGGGTCGGAGGGAGTGTCAGGAGTCGGGGCGGACAGGTGTATAGGCGCTAGATTGCTTCTAATCACACTTCTGTTATGGAGGGTAGCTGATCTGCAGGGGTTGATAAGGACCGTGCAGATGGGATGTTCGGCACTCACGTCTGATAGGCAAGGGGTAACTGGGGCTGCGTTGTAGTCCTGGAGAATGGCGAGGATTTCCTTTTCAGTGAGGTCTAGCAGATTTGGTGTGGCGAGGGAAGGGTTGTAGGAGAGGACGAGAGCTAGGGTTTTTCCTCCTCCGATAGGTGGCAGGGATGCTTACGAGGGCGAAGGTGCCTCAAGGATGTAGGTAGTGGGTGTTTGGGGAGCTCTGTGATAGGAGGGGAGGTGGAGTTCAGCAGGGGCTTGAGTAGGGCGAAGGAGAGTTCGGCGAGGTGGAGGAGGTTCGTTAGATCCAGAATGGAGAAATGGATGCTTTGAATTATTTTGGCGGCTCTGGAGTGCAGAGTATCGATATCCATATAAGGGGGGGGCGCAGTAGAGGTGCTAGGAGGGTTAGGATGGACTGTGTTAGGAGCAATAGGAGGGGTGGTTTGTGGGCTAGCAGGGCTAGCTTGACCTGCATCATAGGTCATTGGAGGCGTACCGGTCTCAGAGTCAGGGTGGGGAGCTAGTAGGGAGGAGACCAAGGGTCTCGGGTCGATTGCGTTAGCAAGGCCGGTAGATGAGCTAGGGGGGTTAGGATGAGCTGTGTTAGAAACCTCAGAGACAGTATGGGGAGATAGTGGGGAGGAGACCAAGGGTCTCGGGGCGGTATTGTTCGCAGGGCCGGGAGACGAACTAGAGGGGTTAGGAGGCACTGAGTTGGAAACCCTTAGAGGGGTGGTTTGTGGGAGGTTAGTCATGCTAGGCAGGCAGGTCGGAGGATCGTCAAGGCGGGTGTTGGTCGCCCTGCCAGTGTCGTGCACATGGTTTCTGAGGAGGGTAAAAAGGTCCGCAAATTTATTGATGTTTTTGGGTGAGGCTTGGATCAATACAATGCCGCTTTTGTAGAGGGTGATGGTGAGGTCGGCTCGCAGGGTTGCGGAGGGCGCTATAGTGAGCTTAGTGCCGTAAGGAATGTTCCTGGTTGTGCGTACATTGAGGAGGTGCGCAAAGGAATTGCGCCAAGAGGGGGTTCTTCTGGAGTAGAAAACGAGGTCGTTGATGACTGTGCCGTTGTCCGCACTGAAACGCAGGTCAGAGATCAGTGTCTCAGGGTGATTTTTCAGGGTGAGGTGCTTGAAAGTATTTGTACCGGTTTTGGAGAGGTTAGGGGGGTAAACCAGGGTGTATGAGTTTACCCCAGTAGCGGTCAGGCCAGGACCTACCATGTTGGCTAGGGTTGGGCATACTAATAAAGTTGCATTACTACCCAAAGGAATATTATTGTCCCTGGTCTAGATGCCCAGCTAACACTCTGGTCAACTGCTACCTTCTACCCATCTCCCTGCTCTCTGTCCAACACACCGCCCTGCTTCGTTTTTGCAGAAACTGCAAGAGAGGCATGAGTCTGATGGGGTCAGCCACCCTGTGTGGCAACAATGACCCTTTACCCACAAATTAACTCTCCTTTATCCACAGATGTCCTCATACTCTGGAACAACTTCCCTGTTGCGACCCTTGTAATATATTCATTATTGACCCTTGCAATTTCAACACGTCTGTGGTTAGAAGAAAATGTTTGCTTTCCCTTCTAGTCTCTTTACCGGTCTTCATATGTTGTCACAAGTTGCCCTTCATTGCCCACTGTTACTTTTGCCCAGAACCTGTCCTGCTCCACTTTCTCCTTTTCAACGTTCCTCCTTTGCAATTTAGTGAATTAGTTGCCCTTTCTTCATCTATATTTTGCACCCATTTCCGGTTTCTCTTTAGCATGCTCAGCTGTACCAAGTGCCTCATTTGGATACGGGCCAGACACCATTGGCAGAATTTGCTCCACAATAATATCCCTATCCTGGAAAACAATTCAGCCAGTGGATTCTACTCTGTATTTCAAAATTCTAATTGAGGCCCGAAATATGGCATGTCCGTGGTTATACTGGTGCATTTTAAAACATTTCTGCATGACAGGGTTTACTCAGGCAAATCTGCCAACTCAACTGAAGTTGAAAGCATTTCCTTTAAATCTGTATTTTTATAGTGTTTTTGTCCAGCCCACTTCAGCAATTCACAGGGCCAATCGATAGGCTTATTATGGACAACCGTCATGGCCACACAGCCAAACACCAGCCACCTGCGAGAATCTGAAAGTCTGATTGGCCATATGAGCAGTAGCCCAACCAGTGCTTAATTTGAGCCGGTGGTTTCCGGTGCTCGGCACTTAATTGCCAAAACCTGCACTTATGACAGCTGCCACATGGTGGCGCTGTTTGAATAATTTTAAGATTAACAGAGAATAGGTGTTTGTTAATTTAATATACATTAAAACCAACTAATACCTGCCACCCAAGCCATTCTTAAAGCTTTGGTGGCCTCGAACAGTCTGAATTGTTACACTTGTAGCACTGTGATTGTTAGTTGTTGGGTAAGTAAAGTGCCAATGTGTGGTGCAAACTGCGTGGCCTCCTGAGAACGGCCCGGCACTTTTTTTTTTTTACAAATTAAGCACTGAGCCCAACCTTTCTCATGCAGTGGGCTGGAAGGATGCCTCGGCCCGTACATATCCGCTGTCAGTATAAGCACTGCTGTGCCTCATTCTGTCACACTGGTGTGATCTGGCGAGTAGTGGTCAGGGGCCACTTCTGAGGTGGGACCTCACAGTGCTCCTTCCTTGTCTTCGCAGCGCTGTGGCACACACTCTAGCTTCTTGCTAACCCAGTGCTGCGACATCCAGGGCCTGTCCTAGGATGTACCAGGCTTAGGGCAGAAAGGGAGAGGCCTCTGTACATATCTCCTGACGTCACAGGAAGTAGCCACCTGACCATTAATCCTCTTTGGCGGCATTGACTCATCTAGGAAGTACATTTCTAATTAAAATACATGCCTATGTTTTCATGTTCTAATAAGTGGAGACGCATTCCATTAGTCTCACTGGGTGGAATAAAGTACCCCCAGCAGAGTTGACTTGTAACATCAAAGTCTTACCATTGATTAGAATAAAATATGTCATTTGGTACGGTAAGTAAAAAAAAAGGGCAAAAATAAATAATGTGTTTTTATCAAGCACTTCCTATTGCACCTAAGTGTTCTGTAAAAGATTATAATATTACCCAAATAAATTGTGCCCAGATTACCAACCTCGAAAGCATGGAAGGCTCAACCAGTCTTGCAATGATTCAAATCACTTGCAGAACATAGCATGTTTCAGAAGGGAGCATTCAGCTCACTGAGCCATTATTCCAGATAACCACCTCAACTACCTAAAGACAACAAAAGAACTGTAAGCAAGGTGTTTTTTTTGGGTCAACAATATTATATGTTTTTTAATCATCCCATTTAATAACTTTTTTTTCAACATCAGTGGGACATTTGTTCTTGTGCACAGAAGGCTTGTATTGGGACTGAATAAACTACTTTAATATTACATTGCTATGAACATCAAATCTATAATATCATAAGAAAAGTAAATAAACATGTTCTTTCAAAAACTGCATCATATCCTCAAACAAATATTGGCAATGACAATAGTGTGGCTTACGAATGAAAGTGCCTTTTGCATCATTGATGTGTTTAGGCACTCAAGTCCTCATAGATGCACTCTCACTCATTTTTACTCACATACACCCATTTATCCATCCACTGACTCATTCTTGCATTCACCCTCCGACACAACAGTGATAAAACACACACAAACTCACCACCATATGCAAGATAAATTAAAAGAAGACAAGTAAAAAAAGAAAGCATGCTGCCATCTAAAAATAACAGGCATATGCTTGCAGTAACAAAACTAAGCATAGCAACAGATGTCTGTCTTGCTGAGGTATTGCTAATTCTTTCATTGTTTTAAAGTTCAAGCATTTAAATCCAACATATTGGCCTTCTAGGAATGGTAAAACAATGATACACTATGAGCAACAGCATTGCATAATGGCCTCCTGCTTTAGAGGATGTCACCATGTGGGATGTGGCGTACAGCAAATTAAATGAGCGGCAATCAAGTGACCCGTTAGCACGACCTGGAGATCTGTAGTAACCTCTTGAAAAATATTCAAATAAAAAGAGGAGAAGCAAAGAAATGATATATTCTCCCACCAAACACTTCCTTCCCATAATGCCACCAAAATTCAGGAGCAGCCGCCCCCATTTCAGAATCAGGCTGAAGAAGTAGGCGGCACAGCACTCAGGTCTAAGCAATTCCTTTATTATTTTCATCTTTTTTCCACAAACTGTGATAGTGCGGTCATGGCTGACACATTTCGGCTGGAGCCTTCCACTGGGCCATAGAGTTTAAAAGTGCAGAGTGACAATTTAAAGGGACAAAGTCCATTTACCACCACCTGTTAACAAATGACTAGACTGCTCAATGTTTTGATTCTCAGCGCATATTTACAAAGAAGTGGCAGAGCGTGTCGTTAGCCGCCTTGGCTTAACGACACGCTCCGCCACTTCTGAAACACAGGGATGCACCATATTTACAAGAATATGACGCAGCCCTGCGTTTCTCCCTGCGCTGGCGCTCAGTTTAGCAGCCTAGCGGCAACGCAGGCACCCTTGCACCATAGTGCAAGGGTGTCTGCGTGCAGGGGAAGATTGTATATGTACAGGAAGGTCCCCTTCCTGCACATAAACAATCTTTAAATGCTGCTTTGTAACTTCTATGTGTGCTGATTAGTGTAGCACATACAGAAGTTGCAAAACGACATTTTAAACAAATTATTGTTTATGTGCAGGAAGGGGGACCTTACTGTACATAAACAATAATTGGCCTTTTGCTGTTTTCATGTGTGCTGCATAAAGCAGCACACATGAAAACAGCAAAAACGAGGAGAAATTAAACATTTCTCCTCGTTGCGCCAGGTTTTCCCTGGTCTTAATTCTGGCGCTGCCTCCTATTTAGGCCTCCCTTGTAAATAGGAGGCACTGTTAGTATCAATGGGTGTTGCTGTGGATCGCCCACAGCAACACCCATTGCCCTCCCCTTTCACGCTAAGCATAGCGTGAAAAGGGGCCTTATTTACAAGGCAGCGTTAAGCCACATTAAGTGGCTTAACGCTGCCTTGTAAATAAGGCGAGACCCCTCTCGCCACCACAACGTCACTAAAAGTGATGTTGTGATGGCAATAGGGGCTTGTGAATATGCCCCTCAGTCTCCCACATCATCCATCATTTTGGTGTTTTCTCTTCACTTTCGGTTTACAATTGCATAACTGTAATTTTAGATTCGTACATGTACTCAGGGAGAGAGAGACCAAAGAATGGATTAGAATTTCACAATATCCACATAGTGTCCAATACAGTCATGAGAAATAAATCATATTTCTGGATAAAGTACCAGAGTCTCTTCTTCTATCAAATCAGTCCTCACTATGTTACAATTTCATACCAAACGTGAGCATTTTGTAGCTTATCATTTTGGAATCTAAAGTTATTTCTTGTGACAACATTACAGAGCTCTTTTTATTTATATATTTAAAGAGTTTTATATATTGCTGGCAAGACCCATGGGTATCAGAGCACTTTACAAACAAATGTATGTACAAGGTCTCAAATTCACATTTTATTACGAACTTTAAGGCAAACAATACATTTGTTGCAAGATTATATTTACATGGATTAGTATACTATCATCCCCATACTCAATACAGAACCCTCTATTCTTCTGTTTCTCTAGCCTTTTACTGATGTTATTTAACTTTTCTGTTCCAAGAACTTTATGGCAAAACTGGTTCTGGGGTCTACTTGATTCAACTGTTTTTCATTTATAAAGTGCAAATGCTTAATTTTAGTAAATGCCTGTAAAGTACATGGCATTCACAATAAAGTGCATACTTCATAAAGTGCATCTAGCTCAAAATTCTGTATATCAGATTTGCAAAAAATGCATGCATGATAAACTGCATTATGCTCACAAGCTCATATTAAACATCCCTACCTTTAAAGGTCCTTTGTTATTGCCTTGCTCTCTTCCTCTATACAATTTAAAAGTGCATGTGCTTCATTGTTGTTCATATATGGCTTTATGTGACCCTTACTCTTAGGATCCCCCCAAGTCATAATAAAGTGCATTGTGTATAAAGTGCATATCACCTTGTTTTCAGGTCCTATTCACATGCAGTATATTCGAATAAAGAACGTAAAAATGATGTGATCCTGAGGACCTTCATCAAATACAGTGCATTCTAATAAAGTGCAAGATTCTGAATTTTAAAGTGCATTCATGACTATACGGGGTACTTGTTAATAATTCTATGTCTCACAGTACAGTACTTCCTAAAAGTGGTTCATAGCCAGAAAACATTTGCATTTGTATAGATGAGTTCTAAAGTGCCCACTGTAAGGACCTTCTTGCCATAGCTGCCAGATGTCGTATTAAATAACATATCAATAAAAAACCATATTATTTCTAGTTAAGGGGAGAGGCATGTAAAGTTTCATATGTCTGTTAATGTCCTTATTAAGATGGGAAAGGTATATATATGGCCATGGAGTTCAGCATCTGCATTCAATCCCCATGGGGTTTCTGCAACCATTAAAATGATCCATTTAGACTATGATTGTAACAATGACGATCAATGCCCTCACTATCGGTTCAATGCACAATAGGGTTCACCTCTCGATAGCCTCAATTCTGTCTGCTATTATAGGACAGAAGTTTGTGGTGATCAAGTGAGGGAAGGAAAGGGGAGGGGACAGCTGGGAATCAGACCTGGAATAAGCACAACATACATTAATCACTCCACACATTGTTTAACATAATAAATATGTTCCCTATACCTTAAGCTTTACCTGTAACAAAACAAAAGAATATTTCTGCTCTTGTAATTCCAAGATGAGGAAGAGGCTGTTTCAAAAGTAGTATGTGTGTCCTTATGCTTGTCTAATGACCAAGCTAAAAAAATAAGAAGCAGATGTCATTTATTTATACTATTCACACTCAAACACAAAGGGCCTCATTACGATGGCGGACGGACTTCAGTCCGTCCGCCATCGTTTTGGATTTGGGACAGCCGCCTATGAGGTGGCCTCCCCACAATCCGAATTACGATGCGACCGCCACCACGGCGGTCGCATCACCTATATTTTGCATTGTGGCGGGGATGCGGTCAGCAACCCCCGACACAATACAAAATATAGGGTGCAGACACATCCCTGCACTAAGTGGCAGGCACCCTGCGGTGCCTGCCACATGGTGCAGAGATCTGTAGGGGGCACCATAGGTGCCCCCCAAGGTACATGTCCCTGCACCTGGGATTAAGGAGGGCCCGCTACGGGCCCCCAAATCCGTTTCCGCCAGCCGTATTGCGGTGGGTTGTCCGCCACTGAACGACCGGAGGAAAGGGATATCATAATCCCTACGGCGGTGTCTGGCAGGCACCGCCTCAATTCAGGGCTGTGCATTTGGTCCGACGGGCGGTCGGATTTGATCCGCCCGTCTGGACTGTGGCGGTCAGTCTTTCCGACCGCCACGCTTTCCCGACGCTTCCCCCAGCCATCATAATATGGCGAGGAAAATTCGCATTGCGATGGAGGAGGGCCCGCCACCGGCAGGCTGTCGGTGGCGGGCCTCCGCCATCGTAATCAGGCCCCAAGTGCCTCTATATGAGGAAACATATACCCACCAAAAACAAATAGAAACTGTGCCTCACAGGGGACGAACCAAACTTCCTGGACTCCACTTGACCCCCTGTTAATTTTAGTAAAACTACAAAACAAAAGAAACCAAATCTGAAAATCTTCATGAGAGAACACGTTTTCCAAGCACAGCTCTTCTTCCCAAAAAATTAATTACTTCTTGTAAACAATCCATGTATATTTCATCATACATTCATTCACACATTAATAAACATAAGAAATAGTTATTTCTCCATTATTTTTCCAATAATATGACCAATAAAATAAAGCAATGTTATTTGAAGATGCGTTAGTCGAAAGCGAAGTGTTCAACTCTTGATTTAATTAAGCAGTAACTCCGGTGTACTCACAGTTTAAGCAAGCCAGCAAATAATTAACTCCTCCAAGATTTACGACTTCTTATGGTGACCTTCACACCAATTATAGCTTTGTCTGATTTAAAACTGAAGAACTTGGATATGTAAAAGAAAACACTCTGTCACACTGAATATGATTAAATATAGCTTTTCAGAAAATCAGCATTGTTATTGAAAGCACTCAGTAGATAAATCTTTACTCTAATGTGACGGAGAAAGCACAGACTTAGACTTTTAGAATGTATGAACAGGAATCAGTGCAAGCACCCTTACCACCTCACAAGTACGAGGATTTTCAGGAAAACAGCAGAAGTACCAGATAGGATCCAGAGATGGAATAATCTGCCTTGTTCTGCAATCAGAAGCTCTTTTTATAGCTCTTCCGGGTTATTGTGAGTCATTAATTACAAAAGGTTATAGAGCAACTGACCTCTACAATGATTCATGGTACATGTACTTCTAACCTTCTCCACCCGAAATTCTGCTTCTGTGATGCCCTATGATTTCTCTCATAAACTCCACCATCTTGTGAGCTTATTAAATAATGTCAGTAACTTCTGTTCTCCAGTAATCTCTACTGGTAAATCTGCTATTACGGAAATGTTTTGCTTTGTGTCAGCATTCATGTCCTGCTTACCCCTCAAGCTTGTTTTAATTGTAACACTGATATTCTCAGCAATAACTCTATATCACCTACTCTGGGCTTCTTTGTCACATGTTGTATTCCATAAAATCTTAAATCCATTTTATTTCCATTGTGTGTTTCCCATATGTGCTTGGCCATCGTATATGTGAAGTCTTTGTTCATAATGGCTCTTAGGTGTTGCAGGATCGGTAGTTTTAATTTATTTGCAGTACTGTCCACATATTTCTTTACGCATCCACATTCAAGCACATAGACTACATTTGTGGTATCACAGGTGATCCATTCCCTGATTTCCTTTGTTTGTCCATGTTGAAGATCAAAGTTAGTTTTGTTTAGACCATGCAAGCATGCATTGCATTTTGAGCTTTTCTAGAAGCCTTTCCTTTTCATTTTTAACCAGCTCAGTATTTCCAGTTTATAATTCATCATAAAACGTCTCGTCAGGCGATCTTCCAATGATGCAGTTTTTTTGTATGTGACATTTGGGTGATCCGATAGCATCTCATTTTGGGCTTCATCCATCTTTAAGATTTTCCAATTATTTTTAAGAAGTTACTTCATGTCATGATTTGACATGTTAAAATCCATAATGTATCTTATTTCCGTCTGACTATTTATATTCCTTGAGATTGTTTTTTTTGCTTCCATTAGATTCTCTCTCTTTCTGTCTTTATATGTTTTTAATGCATCATCCAGCACCGTTGTTGGATAGCACCTCTTCTTGAATCTTGTGTACATTTCATTGGTCTGTTGTCCAAATTAATCATATTTAGAGCAATTACGGTTTGCCTCGATGAACTCACCATATGGTACACTCCATTTTAATGACAGTGGATGCCCACTATTAGCATGTAATATGCTGTTGCAGCTGATAGGTTTTATGTGGATTTTAGAACAGATTCTCTTGTTATCAATATATATTCCTATGCCCAAAAAATTGATTTCTGTTGCATTAATCTCATAAGTGAACCTCAATGATTTAATAAAATCCTCAAGATCTTTTCTTTTGCCTTACCATAATAAAAAATAAAACAACGATATAACAAACCCACAATATCACTTGCTCCAAAGTTTCAGAATTCTATTCCAGCCACACAGTCTCTGCCTCCCACCACCCCATTGTCAAATTTGCATATGTGGGGACGAAAGATGTACACATTGCTGTTTCTTGCTTTTGTGAATGCTAGTCATCATCAAATAAAAAAACATTGTGTCTGAGGCAAAAATCCATCCTCTCCACCAGCATTTCAGAATGTTCCATCAGACTCGCTGATCTTGATCTGAGAAAATACCTACATGCACTTAAACCCTCTGAGTGTTGTATTGACGTGTCTAAATACACATCTATTGCAGCCATGAGGTAATTGGACTTCCTGGGGATTCCATTGAATATGTTTAAGAAATCCATTGAGTCTCTCAAGTATGATGGAAGATTTGGTACATAGGGAAATAGGAAGATATCTACAAACCTAGAAGTATTTTCCAAAAGTGAGCCTAATGAGCTCACAATAGGCCGACCTCAAGGGTTTTCCATGTTTTTATGCACCTTTGGTAAAAAGTATATTGTTGGTCTTATTGTATGATCTTTATTGAGATAGCCATATTCATCATCATCAAGTAGGTCTCTCTCATAACAATTCTTTAATGTTTGATGGTAACAGATGGTAAACTCATCAGCTGAATCGTGGATAGTTTCTCATAATGTTCTTTCATTAAGCTGTCTTTTGGCTTCCATAATATATTTCTCACGGTCCATCATAACGTTATTTCCTCCTTTATTGGATGCTTTAATTAGGAGCGGCTCATGCAGGTAAGATCGGTGGGCCGGGTGGGGAGGGAGTCGACAGACGACGAGTGAAAATAAAATTATAAAAAAAGAAAACCCCTTACCTTGTGCTCGCCAAACATTTCGACGACGAGGGAAAATTAAATTTAAAACAAAGAAAACCACTTACCTTTAGCTCCCCGCAATGCCGACTCGGCGATCGCAAAGTTTGTGGTTTTCTTTTTTTAAATGTAATTTTCCCTCGTCGTCGGTGGCTACTCCCTCTCCACCCCGCCCGACCGCTCTTACCTGCACAGGCTGAACCTGACTTTAATTATTATGTTCTGATCTTGCTGGATGTCGTTCAAGTCTATGCAATCATCCTTTGTCATATAATTTCTGGTATTTTTTTTACTTTTCTACTGTTCCTGTTGAGTTATTCTTTTCAAACACAAAATCATAATTTCCTGGAACAGATCTATTTTGTTACCGGCTGGTAATTGTGGACAGAATTTCGATATTGATGTACCTATTGTTCAAATATTTTTTTATTACAAGATTCCGGCACACAGTTATGAACAGATTCTAGCAAGTGCAAATCTTCTTCCCCTAAGGTTTGCTAGAGGTGGTACCAACATCAAAATCCTTCCCTACAAAGGTAATTTGTGACATTTCATGTAGCAAAATACCCCTCTGTAGGCTTTAATACAGAGTAACAACAGTCTACATTAAATGCCTATTGAGTTTAAAATATGCTTCATACAATCAATATGTCAGGTCTTTATTGTAACTTTTCATTATAAACAATCAGGCCATAAACCTTATTATTGACTTGTCATCATAGCCAACTCAGATCTACTGTGTTGGTCATAAGCCTTCTTGCAAGGCAACCATCAGATATACTGTAATAAAGTTACAAATATGTACAAATACAGTTCATTTATGTATTTATTTTATTTATAGAGAGTTTTATAAAGCGCAAACAGGATCCAGGGTTATCAGAGTGCTATGCAGAATAAACAAGAAACTAAAAAAAGTTACAAAGAGGATAGTTAGGTCCAGAACAACAAGCAAACATAACAAGTTACAAGAGGTGTACGGGTAGGGCAGATCCAGTATGGCTATGGGAGAGTACTCCATATATGTTTTCATTGCATAATCATGTCTAGTCAGTGCATTAAATGTTTTTTGACCAGAAGAGATTTCATGCTCTTCGTGAAAGCCAGAGAGGAGGGGGTTGTGTGTATCTCCAGAGGTAGAGAGCTCCAGATCCTGGATGCATTTCCAGTGAAGGTGTGAAAATAGGATCTCTCTTTCTTGAACTGAGTCAGCTCTAGGAGTAGAGAGCCTCCAGAGATGGTGAGTTTCTAGGTCAAGTATTTAGGAGTCCCTTAGTGAAGCGCTTTGTAGGTGATACATTCTACCTTTAAGATGCAGCATGCTTCAATAGGGAGCCACTTAAGAGTGATCAGTGAGGGAGTGATATGCTCAAAGTGACTTTCTCCCAAGACTAGTCTGGCAGCCAAATTGAGCATGGCCTTTAGTGGCGCACGGTGGGATTTCGGTGCACTAGCTAGAACTGTATTTCCATAATCGAGTCTGGAGATTATAAGTGCTTGTACCACAATTTGAAGGTCATGCAGAGGGATGAAAGGCTTGGCTTTTTTTTATAGCCTGAGTTGTATAAAGCACCCTTGGTAGTGGAATTAATGTGAAAAATAATGTTCATGAGTTTGTCTAGAGAGATCCCAAGAGATTTGGTACAGTCAATTATCTTTTGGTGAATTGAGTGCGTTTAGGTAGGGGAACCAGTTTTGGGTTGGAGGAGAGTTGTGAGGGGGAGAAATGATAAGGAAGTCTGTCTTCAGTGGATTACGTTTTAGGTGGCTGGTTGGCAGCCCAGATTGTATTTTTTTTTTCGAGTTGATTTTGGTGAAGTACAACCTGTAGAGAAGATATTTTAAGGTAAAGTTGCGTGCCATCTGCATATAGATAATAAGCAATATTCGCCTGGTGATGGACTGGGTTAAAGGGCTCCATTAGAGATTGAAGAGCAAAGAAGTTAGAATGGAACCCTGAGGAAACGCTTGGTTGACCGGGGCAGGGTTTGATAGGTAGTCCTTTAGTTTGATTTGTTGGAGATGGTTGTTGAAGTACGAGGAGAACCATTTCAGGACTGTGCCGCCAAGCCCTATCCGTTACTATAGGGAGTTTAGAAGAATATTGTGATTGATTGTGTCAAAGGCCAAAGAGAGGTCAAGGAGTTCGATCAGATAGGATTCCCCTTTATCTATAATGGAGAGGGCATTATCCATAATGTTGAGGATAGCTGTCTCCGTACTGTAGCCAACCATAAAGCCCGACTGGAAATTGTCTAGGAAGTTGTAGTTCATATGTTGGTTAAGTTGTGATAGCACACATTTTTCGAGGACTTTGGCTAAGAAAGGGAGTTTAATCGCAGGGCAGAAGTAGTTCATATCTTCATGGTTGGCTCCAGGTTTTTTGAGGAGTAGTGTGACCTGACCTGTTTTCAAGGCAGTCTGGGGCTGCCCCTTCTGACAGTGACACATTGATTATTGTGATCCAGAGGGGGGCGAAGAGTTGTCTATCTCTCTTGATTAAGGAAGGGGGAATGGATTCAGCAATTTGTATTGGATACAATTCTGATCAGTTTGTCTTCTTTTAATACACTGAAGAGAGCATTGTTTTTAGGGTTCGGTGGTGAGTGTGTAAGGTCGACTGTCTTACTGACACCAGTGCCAGGAGTTGCCCTAGAGGGTGTAGATGTAGGAGGATTATCAACAGGCACATTAGGCAGAGTAAGTTCTATCTTCTAGATCTTGTCTGTGTAGAAACTGGAGAATACTGCACATCTTTCTGTTGAGTAATCCATGGCTGTTTAAGTTTTGGTAAAATATGTTGCCTAATGATACTGAAGAGCTTGTTAGGTTGTTTTTTGCTGTGTCCGGTTTGATCTGATGGACGAGCCTTTTGCTTTAAAATATATTTCTTGTATCTATCGCTCTCTGATCATAGTAGTAATATATGTAGAGTTGAGGGATCTTGTCTCCATCTTCTTTCTTCATTTAAATCCTTATTGACACATGAGCAGGAGAGGTTGCATTTTTATCTCTTAAGTTTCAGAGGTGCTACTGCCTGAAGTATATCCCAAATGGTTGCATTGTAGTGTGAGGTCAAGCCATCGTTGGAGAATGAAGGAGTGAATTGTTTTTGCAGAGAATTCAGTTGAGTTGATTTGTTTAGTATCTCTGAACTAATGTTTCGGCCTATAGGTTTGTCCTCTTACTTATAGTTTTTTGGGGTGCAGTGGAGAAGGATGATGTGGTGGTCAGACAAGTTGACTGGTAGCATGGAGTACATGATGATTGACTCTTAGTTGCCTATAAGGTAAAGAGTAATGCCCTTGGTGTGCATTTGACCCTTGTAGAGTTAGTTGGTTCAGGTCACTGTTCTTCCGAAACTCTTTGAAATGGGCTGTTTGGGCATTTCTGGTGTCATTCCTGGGTAGGTTGAAATCCCAGAGGAAAATATTCTTGGAGGACAGGATTGATTGTTGGGTGATGAGATCAATTATATGTTTGGTGAAGAGTTACTTGTCATATGGCCGGTAGTATAATATGTCAAATTTGTCACAAGGAATTCAACCCCCACACATTCAAAGGTGGGGTGTTTTTTGACATTGAATCAATTGAGTTGAAGGGAGTTTCAGTGGATGACAGTAATGCCACTGCCGCCTCAACCCTCCCGGTCAAGTTGTTTGATGGAGAAGGTCGGGGAGTAAAGGAGGTCGATCAGTGGGGAGGAGAGGTTGTTCAGCCAGGTTTTAGGAAGGAATAGGATGTGAATCCCATCCTATAAGATTGAATAAGCTATCTCTGTGTTATGTTTGGCTGCAGATCTGCAGCTATGTAGCATATATTTTATGTTGTTTTTAGATGATATGGTAAATTCTCAGACAATAGGTACTTTGATTTAGTATTTTAGAGGGCTTCTCTCATAAAGTCATTTCCTACCATTATTGAGTTCCACGGTCACCATAATATTATGTGAGCTCAGGTGAGATACTTTAGTGCAGGAGAGCTCATATGAGTTGATGATGGAAAGTATGTCTTGCATGAGATAATTGGCGGCTCTCTTGGGTCTGGTACTTAGGTTGTATATAAGTGTGGTGCGCCTGGGGAGTCAGTGTGTTCACCTTTCCACTTGAGTTGATAGAGTTTCCAGTAGTTTACTGAGATTGTGTGCTGTGAGGTTGAGTCCAGGTTGGTGGATATTGATTTCACTTCTTTACCTAAATAGACTAGTTGCCCATTGTGGGGGCAATTAGACTGTATGGGTCTGTGGAGAGGATGGGATGAGTACAGTCCACTGTGTACATTGGGGTGCATGTAAGTAGTGTGACATGATGTCAGGACAGAGTGTGTCAGGAGAGAACCTATTCTGAGTTGTAGGACAGCTGGGTGGGGTCTAGGACAGGAGGTGTTGTTGTTGTGGACTGGGGGCAAGGGTTGGGGAGTTGGGTTACTGTAGGTCTGTAGCAGACATTAGGAACAGAGGGATGAGGGCATGGGGAGTTTGTCTGGAAGGGATAGTACACAAGGGGCTGTCAGGGGGGAGAGCCTTATAAGATGTCGATCATGGGGCAGACTGAACGAGGATGGGGCCAGGTTTCGGCTCGGGCTGGTGGTTAAGTGATTCAACAGAGCAGAGATGTGGAGATTGAAAACTGTGAGGTTGTGGTCCAAGATGTTGCCATGTTTATAGATGGAGGCCATGACTTCCACTCTGAAACTGGGTGAGGGTGAGATAGTGAGTTTGTGACCGTAGGGAATTTTAGTTGAGCTAGTTACATTGTGGTGATTATTGAGCAGTTCTTTCCATCTCACACTGCGGTGTGTGTAGAAAATGAGATCCATTTTATGGAATTCCTTTTAAGGGCTGCGTTGTGCTCTCAGCTGGATGGGTATTGTTTACCATAAAGGGCTTGGAGCCCGCCCATTTGCTTACCATTCGTCCTACTTTTATGTCTGGCCTGTCCCGGTTTTTGCTTCTCAAAATCTGGTCACTACTATTTCATCACAGTGTAAGCTTTTCAAAATCAAACTTTATATTTTTAGGGTGGCCACTAGATGGAGCTCCAAGACTTTTTTTGTGTCAACCTGGTGTTTAGAAAGTTGCATTTTACTGCTTAAGTGACAGTTGTTAACAATATTATCCTTTTTAGGTCTGACTTGATAGTGGAGCTGTCGCCAGACATAATGTGATCAGCCTAAAAAGGGCCTTAATAAACACTACCAGGAGAGGGGCTTTGGCTCTACCCACATCTTGGTAACATGGAGTACAAGTTTTGATTGGGCAGACGTTGTGTGCTTCCACAAAAAAATAGTTGCCCTACAAGTAGCTGTGATTGCCTGAGCTTTAACTTTCAGGGTCACAAATGACATTGTAATGCTATTAATGTCTTAGTTAACTTAGATAATTTACATTATTTGTTTTCTCTGGCAGCAGCACAGATGGGAGGAGGGCAGTCATTAGCTTTAGACTTCAGAGTGCAGTTTTGTGTTTGAGAGCCCTGGTCTACACTAATTTACATGTTTTTTTGGTCTGGCTGATCAGTGCAACTGTCGCTTAACTTTATGTGATCAACAAAAAGAGCATTCAAGGTCCTACTGAGAGAGTTTATTAGGCTCCACCATGCTGGTTCCCCAGACTACAGGATTTGATTAAGCCGAATTTGTGTACTTCCACTAAAAAGACTACTTGTATTATATGTATGTAAGGTGAGAATGTTTTACTCTATATTAAAGCCTACAGATAGCCACGTTGTTACATTGAGTCACACAAATGACTGTAATGTGCAATGGTTTTGGTGTTAGTCACTCACTGTGACAAATCATGGATATAGAAGATTTGCTCTGTGAGAAGCTTTGGTAAGCTGTCTTAGGAAAGATAGTGGGGCATATTAGCAAGACCCACGTTAAAATTATCGCCGTTTTAGCGGCAGTTTCCTGCCGCTAAAACGGCGGTAATGGGCTTGCTAATATGCGTTATGGAATTCCAATAGAAGCCCAGGTTAGATGTCCTGCACATCTAACCTGGGCTTCTATTGGAATTCTATAACGCATATTAGCAAGCCCATTATCGCCGTTTTAGCGGCAGTTTCCTGCCGCTAAAACGGCGATAATTTTAACGTGGGTCTTGCTAATATGCCCCAGTATTTTGCTTAACCAACTATAATTTTATATACATTTCTAATTTCATGACTATGTGCCTGGTGGTTAGCTTGTGCTCAAAACTGTAGGCCTAGGTTAGTTATGGTGACAAGCTATAGGTCTGATTTGGTACTGGGGAATGTTACGTTTAAAGCCATAGGTCTGGTCTGCTTATTATGAAATGTTATGAAATGTTATGATAAAGGCAGTCGTCTAGCTTAATAGTTGTGAAAAGGATTTACTGGTTTGCTGGCTTTAATAAATGTTTTTCACAATTATTAAGCTAGACTACTGCCTTTGTCATAATGTTTTATAATAAGCATATCAGATCTGTGGCTTCGGATATAATGTTTCCTGGTGCTCCAATCAGGCCTTTAGCTTGTCCCCATAACCAACTCAGGCCTACATTTTGAGTCTAAGCTTTTCCACAAGGCAACCATCAAACACACAGTCATAAGTAAGAAAGTTATACAAAATTACATTTGGCTAAGCAAAATATTCTCTCTCCTAAGAGGGTCTGACAATGATTCTCACAGAGCAAACCTTCTATATCCACAGTCTGTCACATGGACCAACCAACACCAAAATCATTGCCTGCTCTGGACATCTGTGAGTTAGATGTAACAAAACACCTGTCTGTAGGCTTTAATATAGAGTAATAACAATCCACACGTATATGCCTATTGACTTTAAAATAAGCTTTCACAATAAATACATCAGGCCTAGTGCCTTTATCATAACATTTCATAATATACAGATCAGGCCTATGGTCATGATCATTGGCTTGCCGCCATCACAAATACAGCCCAGCTGTATCATGTATAAGCTTTGCCACAAGCCAAAAAAGGGAATACAACCAGTCTTTTTATTGGATGTACACAAATGCAGCCCAATCAAATGCTGTTCTCAGGGGTACCAACATGTAGGGGGGGGGGCTATTCCCCTGTCTCAGGGGTACTCTGAAACCTTGTTTTTGTTGAATACATAAGGTAAAGTGACAGATGCACTGTGAAGCCAGGCTTAAAATTCAACATAGATTAGTGTAGCGCTGGGCATCTTATACTGCTCTGAAACACAAAGCTGCACTCTGAAGTCTTAAGTCATGACGGAAGGCAAGGGTACTGGGACTGCAATACATTATAAAGCCACAAAGGGGTCTAGTAGGAGCATTACCCCACCCAAAAAGGACATACTGCTCCAATATCGTTTCTGACACACACTATGTATGTAGGTGGATGTGGAAATAAGGATCAGACAAAACAAACAGAGAGAGTACTGCACTGTCAGGACGAGAGCCCTCACTCACCCGAAGGTAGCATGCTTCATCATTAGGTTCCCTCCTCACACTGGGACCGCAAGGAACCCAGTGTGGGCTACAACTCTCCAAAGAAAGCAAAGGGGAGGAGCAGAGGTGTTTTGTTGTAAGGATGAGCAATGTCGCTGTATAGGAGTGAGGGGCAGAGTGCAAGACTTGTGAAAAAAGTGTGAATAAAACTAACTCATGGTGGGCGAAAATTGTCCTTCATTCTGGTGCCCCACTGGATAAAGTTAAAAACTGAGTGGATAGAGGTTACAGAAATTGCCCTATCTTATGTCTTACGTGGTCAGCATGTTTCTGCCAAAGAAGCCTAAAAAAAGTTCAAAGGCATTCATCAGGACCAGAAGATGTATGTTACTCTGCTATTGTGTTCAAAAAATGTAAATACTAGCCATACATTCAACTTGGTGGCTATTCTTGTGGCCCCGTCAAAGCAATCGGAGAGGAAGAAAAGAGAGAGGAGAAAAGAGAAGAGGGAAAATGGGTGGATGGAAAGAAAGAGATTATGTGAGGATACTACTGAGCTGACTTGAGCATTTTTGCAATGGCTGCTTTGGTTCCCCAGTGTGGCCCTGAATGTAATTGTAAAGTGTCACAGACTGTAACCCACATGGAGAACTAAACTCATGCCCAACGTTTGCCTGCAGCACTAGAGGCAGGCAACAATTCTTTGAACTTGTTTCTTCTGCGATTCTTCATGAACTCCATGATGAATTTAAAAGTGTCTGGATTTTTATCCTTGTCATTAAACATATGCAGTGGGACTGGGGCCAAAGGGTGTGAGTTCCCACTATGCCCCAGTGAGTGTGTGATCAAACCAAGGGATGATGGCCCAATTCTGTACGTTCCATGGCACCTTTACTACGCCACTGTCACCAATGAATGCTGGACAAGTTAAATTAAAATTTCAACTGTGAGGACCCAACCACAATGCCCTTTTTTATTTGCCATGGCGGAGTCTGATTAAGGTCTCACAGCCACAGCTCATGGCAGAGGATGTGGCCATACCACAAAATGATGATACAGGGTCCTGTGCTATCCATGCCTACTGCTGGCCCTGCAATTCCATTCAAGCACATCCCCTGGCCAATGAGTAATCCAATCTCGGCTGACCCTTGGCAAATCTTGGTGACAGTCAGGATTGCGTTCGCGAACCATGATGGGAGACAAAAAACCACTGGTGGAGGTGCCACTGAGTCATTTAGGTTTTCAAAGCTCAGCTTCCAGGACGCAGACTGTCAATCTGCCACCGGAATCAGCCTACGTCCAGCACTTAAAACAGCAGTGAGGAGCTCTCTGGCCACAGACTGGGCCACTGGACGATAAGGAAAGTAGCTTGAAACACATTCCAATTGAACTGTAGTCACTCACCAGCACTAGGTAGCTTAAATTGTTGTTTTAACTTCCAACATGAGAAAGTAGTATTACTCAAAAAATCAGGGAGGGGGAGAATGGACCACTTGTCCTGTGTAACCAGGGTCTCGGTAGCGTTTTGTAGTCCCCTTAAAAACCCTCATATATGTACACAGGGGTAGGCGGTATATCTTGGTTCTCCGCCTTAGTGTACTGTTACAGCATCATCATCGGGTTTTGTTTTTGCAAATATGCTGTCCTCCACCTGGAGGGAGACCAACTGGTTTATCAGTAGGGTCCAGAGATGAAAAAGAAGAAGGGTGTGCGTGTGCTCTTTGAGGTGGTGCAATTAAAATTCCCTACAACACAGTGTCAGAGAATATTTATTGTAAAAAAAAAATTGTGAAGTGGGAAGTTAAAAACAGTGTAGTGCGTGGGTAGATCGTGTTACTAATCTGCCGCACTATTCATGGTCTGGTGGTCAACATGTTTCAGCCTAGTGACAAATCTATAGGCTTTCGTCAGGACCGGGTTGTAATAGAGAGCGTATTGTGGCTCCTATATTGGTGGTCAACTTACCACTCAAATTGATAGTGATCAGATCAGTCGTATCTGTACCTGAAATAGAAGAAATGGCAGGAAGGCAATGCATGCATGTCTATTTCTCTTGTCATATCGTGTTTCCAAAGACATTCTTAACCCATATTCCTCATATATTGAGAGGGGATAGCTGGAACAGTTAATGCACAATTCTTACTATCGTGTTTAAAGAGTGCATATTATGCACCAGGAGAAATTTGTGAGGTTAGTCTGGCGGTTTCGAGTAGGAAGAATCGTTAGTAAATTATTAAAACATCTGTGGTGTTCAAAAGATGAACAGTATCAATTATTTGTATTCGTTATCGTAAATACTTATAGCGTCGATCAAGGCCCTAGTTATAAGGGCGCCAGATTAATTGCTAGTTCAATTTTAACGCACAAAAATGAGACGGGATAAAATTCCGTCCTTAACGGTGAAGTCAATGCAGGATTTATCTGTGTTTGCATGAATACATATTACCTCATGGTTGGTGTGCTGGGCTTCCACAGGGTGCTTAAGAGCTAAAAGTAACCTGCTTCTAAAAAAATAAGGAGCGAAGATTAAATCAGATCTTACTAGTCACGCGTTAATCCCAGCGCGTTCTCCTCGTGGTTGCTTACCGGTTACTGCAAGCTGTTGGCTTGTTCTGGCTCTGTTCACGGTGCCCCGGGTGACGCGTGCCCGTGTGGGGCTTCCTTTTACTTACGCTCGAGGGGAGGGGAAAGAGGGAGGGGGGAACCATGCCTACCTATTGACATGCTGACAATAGTCTGTTATTTTTATTTTTATTTTTGTAATTTAATTTTAAAGAATAGCGATCATGTTTACATCAATTATATTCATGATTAGTCTTTACACTAACAAATTATCAATGCCCATTATGTGTGCCTATTAGTGTTCTGAGAATTTTACCCAGAATAGTCTTTCTACCATACCTTTTACTACCAATGCCAACCACGCATGCCAACCAACGTGGTGTTATTGGTCCTTCTACTATGTCTCCTTCCCCCCTCCCTCTTTCCCCTCCCCTCGAGCATAAGTAAAAGGAAGCCCCACACGGGCACGCGTCACCCGGGGCACCGTGAACAGAGCCAGAACAAGCCAACAGCTTGCAGTAACCGGTAAGCAACCACGAGGAGAACGCGCTGGGATTAACGCGTGACTAGTAAGATCTGATTTAATCTTCCCTCCTTATTTTTTTAGAAGCAGGTTACTTTTAGCTCTTAAGCGCCCTGTGGAAGCCCAGCACACCAACCATGAGGTAATATGTATTCATGCAAACACAGATAAATCCCGCATTGACTTCACCGTTAAGGACGGAATTTTATCACGTCTCATTTTTGTGCGTTAAAATTGAACTAGCAATTAATCTGGCGCCCTTATAACTAGGGCCTTGATCGACGCTATAAGTATTTACGATAACGAATACAAATAATTGATACTGTTCATCTTTTGAACACCACGGATGTTTTAATAATTTACTAACGATTCTTCCTACTCGAAACCGCCAGACTAACCTCACAAATTTCTCCTGGTGCATAATATGCACTCTTTAAACACGATAGTAAGAATTGTGCATTAACTGTTCCAGCTATCCCCTCTCAATATATGAGGAATATGTGTTAAGAATGTCTTTTGAAACACGATATGACAAGAGAAATAGACATGCATGCATTGCCTTCCTGCCATTTCTTCTATTTCAGGTACAGATACGACTGATCTGATCACGATCAATTTGAGTGGTAAGTTGACCACCAATATAGGAGCCACAATACGCTCTCTATTACAACCCGGTCCTGACGAAAGCCTATAGATTTGTCACTAGGCTGAAACATGTTGACCACCAGACCATGAATAGTGCGGCAGATTAGTAACACGATGTTAGACTTGGCATCTTTTGGCGTGTTTCCCCTGACTTTTTGCTTTCTGACCTCCCGGTTTTGACTCCGTTTTTGCTGGTGTAATGATTCTGCGCACTTTCCTCACTGCTGTCCAGTGGGAAAGTGCAAGTGCTCCTGTATAAAATGCGTTATGGATTGGTGGTTCCATGATTGGCCTATTTGGTTTATGTGTCAGTCCCTTGTAAAGTGCACTGCGAGTGCCAGGGCCTATAGACCAAATGCTGTTGGTGGGCTGCAGCACTGGATTGTGCCACCCACGCAAACAGCCCGTAAAGTGTAACTCGGGCCTGCCAACGCAGAGCCTGTGCGCAGCCTGGGGCTGCCATGTCGACTTGGCAAGTGCACACACTTGCAAGTCCCTAAACCTTCCCTTTGCTACATGTTAGTCACCCCTAAGGTAGGCCCAAGGTACCCCTGTGGGCATGGTGCGGTGTATGCGAAAGGTAGGACATGCCCGGGTGTGTGCGGCATGTCCTGATAGTGAATTACAGCCTAGTTCGTTTTTCACTATTGCAAGGCTACCTGTTCCCCCTAGGCCAGAACGGGCAGTTTTGATTATTACAGCTTATAATCCTAACTGACCCCGGGAACATGGTAGAAATTCGAGTTTAGTATGCCTGGACTCAGAATGATAAAATGCAGCTTTTAGTGAAGTTGGTTTTAACATTCTGTGTTTGAAAATACCACTTTTAGAAAGTGGGTATTTTCTTGTCTAACCATCCAAGCCTGCCTCTGCGAGGTTGTGTATTCCTTGTCTGGAATGTGAGTGACAGGGGCTGGGGGATGCCAGGAGACAGGGTGAGTCAGCACAGGGCTGAATAGCAAGATCTACATGTAGATGGGTGGGAGGGGTCGCACCTGGGGCCTGAATAGGACAGTGCCTTCCCTCCACAATGCTGGCTCCACCTCCTGTGGTGCGTCTGATGTCCCTGGCCCACTCACTGAAAGAAGGGACGGAGACTTGTCAACAAAGTGCTCCAGAACTGGTTTGGACTAGGCAAAGGCCTCTCTGCCTTCAGAGAACAAAGGAATTTGGGATATAAATATTGGGGCCCTGACCCCATGAATTTAGATCTCGCTGGAATCAAGGAACCTGCCAAGACGAAGAGCTGGAAGAGCTGCCAGGAGGAGTACTGCCCCTTTGCTGTGTTGTTGCTTTGTTGGGTTGGCCTGCAGCTGCTGCTTCTGCCTTGGGCAGTGAAAGGACTGAACTTTCTACAAACTTGTGCTGAGTATCTCCAAGGGCCTGAAACCGAGCTGGCCTCCTGTTAAGAAGTCTCAGGGACTACAAAGACTTCACAAGCCTCTGGGTACCGCTTCTGGAACGCTGTTTCAGTTGCCACAGAGGAAGGGAACTGCACCCGACTCCGTCAACCGAATCCATCCCTGGCCGGTGACCTGTTTGCACCGCAGACCGCATCGCCCCGCTTCGCATCGCAACCCTGGTCTCACCGTGGGCGACGTCCGACGCCGCCAACATCGAGCCGCTGCTTGCACCGTGACCTGTGGGCACTGCAGTTCGCATCGCATCGCTTCACTGAACCAGCCGGACCCGACCGACGCGGTCGCTGCAACTGGCTCAAGAGTCGTGACCGCACCGCATTTGGGGCACCGCTCGCACGTCTACGACGCACCGCTCCAACTCGCACCGCTGTCCGACGCCAGCTCCCGCACTCCGGCTTGGTCGCCTGCATCGCAACCTGTCAGCACCGCATCGAGCATCGTCTCACCCTGCATCGCACGCCTTGGACTCACCGACTCCGTCTGCACGAAGCTCATCGAGCCGCTGCCTGCACCGCATCGAGGGACACCGCACCTTGCATCGCTCCGTCTTGCACCGCAACCGCGACGAACGCCGACCGGCTCGTACACTCCGTACCAGCCACAACGAGAAAGGTACTGTTACCGAGTCTGCTCATGACTCTGCTGGCCCGTATCGACGCGGTCGGCTGGAACTGTTAGACTCTGTGGTTTTCAGCATCACGGTAGGCTCGGACGGAGCTACCGACTCGTACGAACTTTGCTTTTGTGCTATTCCTGCAAAGAAGAAGTTACTGTATCAAGCATTCGTTTTTAAAGTATAGTCGTGTGGATTTTTGTCGTAATTGGTCTTGTCTTGAGTATATAAAATATTGGTTATTTTTCTAAACTGGTGTGGTGTCCGTTTGTAGTGCTTACACTGTATTACTGTTGGTTATGTGCAAATGCTTTACACACTGCCTCTGAATTAAGCCTGACTGCTCGTGCCAAGCTACCACGAGGGTGAGCAGGGGTTACTTCACGAGTGTAACACCCTTACCCTGACTAGGAAGAAGGGTCCCTACTTGGACAAAGGTGCAAGCCCTTGCCAACTAGAGATCCCATTTCTAACATTGGTTGTCAGCGGTGAGGATAGGACTTGTGTTTGCACTTGACTTACAGTGATTGGTGTGCACTACTACCATATCGCAGACCATTACGTACCACATACTGGTTCTTTTTCTTTTGGCCTATTTTTGATCTTGCCAGTTTTCAACTCACTACGTTTGTCATGCCTGAATCAATTGCATCATCCGTTGCATCTCTGGAAGTTATCTTTGAGGAGGATAGGTTGGAATCCTACGCCGTAAAGGAGCTACGAGCGATTTGTAAAAACCTGAAAGTCCAAATTAAAGGCCTCACAAGGAAGGAGGAGCTACAGAAGGCGCTGAGGGCCTGGGTAGCAGCCAGACATGCCAATGGGCAGCCTGGTAATCTCAGTGAGGAGGCGGAGGAGCCTATTTCCAGGGTGGATGTGCTTTTGGGTAGGGGGAACCCGCCAGGTCAGGCAGCAGCAGTCTGTCCCCAGAGGAGCTGGAGGACAGGCGGGAGGCAAGGCAGTTTGAGCTGCAGAAGCTCAGGCTGGAGAGTGAGCGGGAGGAGAAGAGATTGGCCATAGAGGAGAGGAAGATGCTCTTAGAGCATGAGAGAGAACTGAAGGAGCTAGAACTTAGGAGTAAGTCAGGCTCAGATGGTGGCAGCAATTCGTCCAGAAAGGCAGACAGGATTGTGCACATTCCCAAGAACGTAGGCAAGGAGTTCAAGAAGGGGGATGACATACAAAGGTGGTTTCAGGGTTATGAGGCAGCCATACACATGAATGGGGTCCCTGAGGAGAATTGGGGAGCAGGATTGTGGCCACTTTTCCCTGAAGAAGCAAGGGATGCTCTGATAGCTTTGGGTAAGGGGTATCACCTCACCTATGCTGACATGAAGGATGCCCTTCTCACGAAGTATGGTCTTACTCCTGAAAAGTACAGGGATCTGTTCAGGTCCAGTAAGAAGTCTGATGCCAACACTTGGTTGGAATGTGTGGATGTGTTCTGCAGGTCTCTGGATGGTTGGGTGAAGGGCAGTAGTGTAACAGATTTTCAGGGGCTCTACAACTTGATTGCATGGGAGCACTTGTCTAGTCTATGTTTTGCAGATCTGCGCCAGCACCTAGTTGATAGTAAGCTAACTGACCCCAGGAAGCTTGCTATGGAAGCGGACCGCTGGGTGAGTACCAGGGTCCACAAGAAAGCGTTTGGGGGAGACTCAGCCAAAAGTGGGCAGGGTCCCCAGCAGAAAGGTGGGGGGGACAAGGGTAAAGCACAGGAGTTCTCTAAAGGGCCCCAAACTAGTACCCAGGGTAAAGGTTCCCAGCCCCCGGTAATAAGAAAAAGGGGTCTCTACAGGGAAGCCTGTTGAGACCGGCCCCCGCAAGTGTTATGCATGTGACCAGGTAGGTCACTTTAAGGGGGACCCCAAGTGCCCAAAGGGGACACAGCCACCCACCGGTGGACAATCCAAAGTGTTGGCTAGTGTAGCGCTTGGGGAGGAGGGGTGCCCACAGGAGGGTGGGGATCCCGCAGAAATGACCCTTGTCTCACTAGGGGACAGTGAGGTGGTCCCAGGAAACCAGGTGCCCCCTAACACGAAGAAATATAGCACCTGGGTGACCATTAATGGGAACAGGGTAGAGGCTCTCAGAGACACTGGAGCCAGTGTGACCTCAGTCCGGTGTCACCTGGTGTCTGAGAAGCAAGTAGTCCCCGGGGCATTCCACCAAGTAGTTGCTGTAGACAACTCAGAGCGCCAATGTATGGTGGCGCAGGTTCCCTTTGAATGGGGGGGGTCTCAGGTCCCTTGAGGGTGGTTGTGAGCCCTACCATGCCTGTAGATTGTCTGCTAGGAAACGACCTGGAGCAGTCCTCATGGAAGGAGGTTGAGCTCAGGTCTCACTTGGAGATGCTTGGGTTGCCAGAGTGGGCATGCGTGTCTACTCGGTCAATGGCAGCCAGAAAGGGTGATCAAGAGGACTTGGAGCCTGAAACAGTGGCCCAAGTCCCTCTCGAGAGAAAGGGCAGGGGGCGCGGGAAACCGGCCCCCGAAGTTCCCACGGACCGGGAGGAGGCGGACCTCGAGGGGGACGCCCCGGTGCCTACAGGGGAGCAGGTAGCCGAACTGGGAGACCTCTCTGAGCTGACCCATTGGCAGCAAGAAGGGGGTCCCACCAGGGAGGAGTTCTGCAGGGAGCAGAACGAGTGCCCTACTCTGGAGGGTCTGCGGCGGCAGGCTGCAGACCAGGCAGCTGGTAATCAGTCTGGGTCACATCTGATCTACTGGGAGAGTGGTCTCCTATACAGTGAGCCTAAGGTTGCTGAGCCTGGGTCAGCCCGTGTGCTGGTGGTACCCCAGCGCTTCAGGACCTTCCTACTGGGTCTGGCTCATGACGTGCCTTTGGCAGGACATTTGGGGCAGGACAAGACCTTTGACAGGCTTGTCACCCACTTCTTTTGGCCCCAAATGCGAAGGCAGTCAGATGCACACTGCAGGTCTTGCCAAACTTGCCAGGCAAGTGGTAAGAGTGGGAGGAAGGTCAAAGCTCCTCTCCAACCTTTCCCTGTTGTGGGAACACCCTTTGAAAGGGTAGGGATGGATATTGTGGGGCCACTGGATCCCAAGACAGCCATGGGCAACAGGTACATCCTGGTCTTGGTGGACCATGCCACCTGGTACCCGGAGGCAATCCCTCTCAGGACAACGACGGCGCCAGTGGTGGGCCGGGCGTTAATGGGGATCTTTTCCCGTGTGGGATTCCCCAGAGAGGTGGTTTCTGATAGGGGGACCAATTTCATATCCAAGTATATGACATCCCTGTGGAAGGAGTGTGGTGTAACCTACAAGTTCACCACTCCTTACCACCCACAAGGAAACGGTCTGGTGGAGAGATTCAACCAGACCTTGAAAGGCATGATCAAGGGTCTAACAGAACCCATGAGGCGTAAGTGGGACGTCCTCTTGCCATGCCTACTCTTTGCATACAGGGAGGTGCCTCAGAAGTCTCTTGGGTACAGCCCCTTTGAGCTCCTGTATGGCCACCCTGTCAGAGGACCTCTGAGTTTGGTAAAGGAAGGCTGGGAGGCGGCTCCCAGGAAAACTCCCCAGGATGTATTTAGCTACATGCTGGCCTTTAGAAACCAAACTGCCCGCTTCAGGAAACTCGCTCAGGCGAACCTAGAAGCAAGCCAGGAAGAAATGAAGAGATGGTATGACCAGAATGCCACTCTGGTCGAATTTCAACCTGGGCAAAAAGTGTGGGTCATGGCCCCAGTGGCACCTTGTGCCTTGCAGGACAAGTGGACTGGGCCATATGAGGTAAAGGAGCGCAAAAGTGACGTCACCTACCTGGTGGATTTGCAGGCTCCCAGGAACCCTTTGAGGGTCCTTCACGTGAACCGCCTCAAGCCCCACTTCGAGAGGTCCGAAGTGAGTATGCTCTTGGCGACAGATGATGGGGTGGAAGAGGAGAGTGAGCCTCTCCCTGACCTCCTGTCTACCAAGGAGCATGATGGGTCAGTAGGGGGTGTGATCCTCTCCCCTACTCTGACTCAGGAGCAGCAGGGGGACTGTCGCCAGTTGTTGGGACAGTTCGCCCCACTATTCTCTCTGACCCCCGGTATTACTCACTGGTGTACCCATGACGTGGACACCGGTGACAGCCCTCCTGTGAAGCACAAGATTTACAGGGTGACTGACCGGGTCAGAGCCAGCATCAAGGAGGAGGTCTCTAAGATGTTGGCGTTAGGGGTGATTGAGCCCTCCCACAGTCCTTGGGCCAGCCCAGTGGTCTTGGTCCCAAAGGCTGCGGCGCCCGGTGCCACTCCAGAACTCTGGTTTTGTGTGGACTACCGTGGGCTCAATGCCGTCACCAGGACTGACGCGCACCCCATCCCCAGAGCTGATGAGCTCATTGATCGGTTGGGAGCTGCCCGGTTCCTCAGCACGTTTGATTTGACGTCTGGGTACTGGCAGATTGCCTTAACCGATGGGGCCAAGGAGAGATCAGCATTCTCAACCCCAGAAGGTCATTACCAATTCCGGGTGATGCCCTTTGGGTTGAAGAATGCCCCTGCCACCTTTCAGAGGTTGGTCAATCAGGTGTTGGCCGGGCTGGAGGATTTCAGTGCCGCCTACCTGGATGACATTGCTGTGTTTAGTTCCAGCTGGGAAGAACATTTACAGCACCTTGAGAAAGTGTTGAGGGCTCTGCAAGGTGCAGGCCTCACGATCAAGGCCAGTAAGTGCCAGATCGGGCAGGGTTCTGTGGTGTACTTGGGACACCAGGTAGGAAGCGGCCAGGTGGCGCCCCTACAACCCAAGATTGACACCATTCTGGCTTGGGAGCCCCCAAGACCCAGACAGAGGTGAGAGCCTTCTTAGGTCTCACCGGTTACTATAGGAGATTTGTTAAGGGCTATGGCACCATCGTTGCCCCCTTAACAGAGCTGACCTCTAAGAGGCAGCCCAGGAAAGTGATCTGGACTGAGTCCTGCCAGAAAGCTTTTGATGCCCTGAAGGCAGCCATGTGCACGGCGCCCGTGCTCAAGGCACCTGACTTCTCCAAAGAATTTGTCGTGCAGACTGACGCTTCAGAGCATGGTGGGGGAGCGGTGCTCTCAGAACTGAACGAAGAGGGCCTGGATCAGCCTGTAGTCTTCCTTAGCAGGAGACTACTTCCCAGGGAACAGAGGTGGAGTGCCATAGAAAGGGAAGCTTTTGCTGTGGTCTGGGCACTGAAGAAGTTGAGACCATACCTGTTTGGGACTCACTTCCGGGTTCAGACAGACCACAGGCCCCTCAGATGGTTGATGCAAATGAGGGGTGAGAATCCAAAACTGCTGAGGTGGTCCATCTCCCTACAGGGAATGGACTTTACGGTGGAACATCGTCCTGGTACAGAACACGCCAACGCAGATGGTCTGTCCAGGTTCTTCCGCCTTAGTGAAGAGAACTCCAATGGGGTTGGGTAGTTCTCCCTACTTTCAGCTGGAGGGGACATGTGTTAGACTTGGCATCTTTTGGCGTGTTTCCCCTGACTTTTTGCTTTCTGACCTCCCGGTTTTGACTCCGTTTTTGCTGGTGTAATGATTCTGCGCACTTTCCTCACTGCTGTCCAGTGGGAAAGTGCAAGTGCTCCTGTATAAAATGCGTTATGGATTGGTGTTTCCATGATTGGCCTATTTGGTTTATGTGTCAGTCCCTTGTAAAGTGCACTGTGAGTGCCAGGGCCTATAGACCAAATGCTGTTGGTGGGCTGCAGCACTGGATTGTGCCACCCACGCAAACAGCCCGTAAAGTGTAACTCGGGCCTGCCAACGCAGAGCCTGTGCGCAGCCTGGGGCTGCCATGTCAACTTGGCAAGTGCACACACTTGCAAGTCCCTAAACCTTCCCTTTGCTACATGTTAGTCACCCCTAAGGTAGGCCCAAGGAACCCCTGTGGGCAGGGTGCGGTGTATGCGAAAGGTAGGACATGCCCGGGTGTGTGCGGCATGTCCTGATAGTGAATTACAGCCTAGTTCGTTTTTCACTATTGCAAGGCTACCTGTTCCCCCTAGGCCAGAACGGGCAGTTTTGATTATAATCCTAACTGACCCCGGGAACATGGTAGAAATTCGAGTTTAGTATGCCTGGACTCAGAATGATAAAATGCAGCTTTTAGTGAAGTTGGTTTTAACATTCTGTGTTTGAAAATACCACTTTTAGAAAGTGGGTATTTTCTTGTCTAACCATCCAAGCCTGCCTCTGCGAGGTTGTGTATTCCTTGTCTGGAATGTGAGTGACAGGGGCTGGGGGATGCCAGGAGACAGGGTGAGTCAGCACAGGGCTGAATAGCAAGATCTACATGTAGATGGGTGGGAGGGGTCGCACCTGGGCCCTGAATAGGACAGTGCCTTCCCTCCACAATGCTGGCTCTACCTCCTGTGGTGCGTCTGATGTCCCTGGCCCACTCACTGAAAGAAGGGACGGAGACTTGTCAACAAAGTGCTCCAGAACTGGTTTGGACTAGGCAAAGGCCTCTCTGCCTTCAGAGAACAAAGGAATTTGGGATATAAATATTGGGGCCCTGACCCCATGAATTTAGATCTCGCTGGAATCAAGGAACCTGCCAAGACGAAGAGCTGGAAGAGCTGCCAGGAGGAGTACTGCCCCTTTGCTGTGTTGTTGCTTTGTTGGGTTGGCCTGCAGCTCCTGCTTCTGCCTTGGGCAGTGAAAGGACTGAACTTTCTACAAACTTGTGCTGAGTATCTCCAAGGGCCTGAAACCGAGCTGGCCTCCTGTTAAGAAGTCTCAGGGACTACAAAGCCTTCACAAGCCTCTGGGTACCGCTTCTGGAACGCTGTTTCAGTTGCCACAGAGGAAGGGAACTGCACCCGACTCCGTCAACCGAATCCATCCCTGGCCGGTGACCTGTTTGCACTGCAGACCGCATCGCCCCGCTTCGCATCGCAACCCTGGTCTCACCGTGGGCGACGTCCGACGCCGCCAACATCGAGCCGCTGCTTGCACCGTGACCTGTGGGCACCGCAGTTCGCATCGCATCGCTTCACTGAACCAGCCGGACCCGACCGACGCGGTCGCTGCAACTGGCTCAAGAGTCGTGACCGCACCGCATTTGGGGCACCGCTCGCACGTCTGCGACGCACCGCTCCGACTCGCATCGCTGTCCGACGCCAGCTCCCGCACTCCGGCTTGGTCGCCTGCATCGCAACCTGTCAGCACCGCATCGAGCATCGTCTCACCCTGCATCGCACGCCTTGGCCTCACCGACTCCGTCTGCACGACGCTCATCGAGCCGCTGCCTGCACCGCATCGAGGGACACCGCACCTTGCATCGCTCCGTCTTGCACCGCAACCGCGACGAACGCCGACCGGCTCGTACACTCCGTACCAGCCACAACGAGAAAGGTACTGTTACCGAGTCTGTTCATGACTCTGCTGGCCCGTATCGACGCGGTCGGCTGGAACTGTTAGACTCTGTGGTTTTCAGCATCACGGTAGGCTCGGACGGAGCTACCGACTCGTACGAACTTTGCTTTTGTGCTATTCCTGCAAAGAAGAAGTTACCATATCAAGCATTCGTTTTTAAAGTATAGTATTGTGGATTTTTGTCGTAATTGGTCTTGTCTTGAGTATACAAAATATCGGTTATTTTTCTAAACTGGTGTGGTGTCCGTTTGTAGTGCTTACACTGTATTACTGTTGGTTATGTGCAAATGCTTTACACACTGCCTCTGAATTAAGCCTGACTGCTCGTGCCAAGCTACCACGAGGGTGAGCAGGGGTTACTTCACGAGTGTAACACCCTTACCCTGACTAGGAAGAAGGGTCCCTACTTGGACAAAGGTGCAAGCCCTTGCCAACTAGAGATCCCATTTCTAACACACGATCTACCCACGCACTACACTGTTTTTAACTTCCCACTTCACAAAAAAAAATTTACAATAAATATTCTCTGACACTGTGTTGTAGGGAATTTTAATTGCACCACCTCAAAGAGCACACGCACGCCCTTCTTCTTTTTCATCTCTGGACCCTATTGATAAACCAGTTGGTCTCCCTCCAGGTGGAGGACATCATATTTGCAAAAACAAAACCCGATGATGATGCTGTAACAGTACACTAAGGCGGAGAACCAAGATATACCGCCTACCCCTGTGTACATATATGAGGGTTTTTAAGGGGACTACAAAAAGCTACCGAGACCCTGGTTACACAGGACAAGTGGTCCATTCTCCCCCTCCCTGATTTTTTGAGTTAACCACTGGAAGCCGAATGGATCACAGCTTCTTTTTCCCTCACCTTGATTAATACACAAAGTAGTATTACTGCCAGCATCTCTCTGAGTGTCTTAACTTTGTTGACAAAACACAGACCTTAACTGTGTTATGTCTTCAAAGCCAATGTCACCTTGAGTGTTTGTCCACAAAAGCCAGAGAGCAGCTTCAGGGCAGGTCTCAGCTGTTCAGAAGTGTAGAACCCTCTCACTACGGATGCTAAGTTCACCCAAAACAGTAAATGCACTAATAAAACATCATATATGTAATTAAGTTTTAAGAGATCACCACGATCTAATACGGCTCGTCACATTACAAAAGAAGTTATTTACAAAACAACCATGGTAACTAATAAGCCAGCTTTTGATGGTAGCTCTGCTATATTCATGTTCCCCTGGTGCAGGCATAAGCAGCTCATCAAGTTTGATATTTTATTTTGCATTATGTGATTTGTAGCTCTGTTGATCCCACTGTAAAACCAGACGTTCAAATACATGAATGCAAAGAAAAAGCTAGACTGGATGAACTATTTAAGCGTGGAACCAGGGGAAACCTGAAACACTTTAAAAAAAAATTGTAATAATATTAATATTAACCTATTTAGTTAGTTTTTGCTTCATGCCATAGTTTTTAGGTCTCACCTGAGACAGAGCATGCGCTGTCGCTTGCAAGACCTTTTGTTTACACAGGGGGCTTAGGGGCTGCCCATTGCTTGCCATTGGTTGGCTTCAATGTCACTCTCATTTGCTTGCTTTTCATAAGTTGGCACTTGCAGAATTCACTTCCACTTCTCGTGTTTTTCTCTCCCTTGGAGCATGGCCCAAGAAATTTGTCGTTCCACTGCTCCCTTAATTGGGCGCCACTTTTTTTCTTTTAGTGTAAGCACTCGACCAGAGTGTGCATCTTTTCCAGCCATCTCTCTTGTGTACTCATCCTCCGTGTTGCTTTGGGTCCCCACACCCCCGTCCTGCATGTTGCTTCGCCTCCGTGTTGGTGCTCTTTCTCCCACCTCACCCACTGTCCGTGTTGTTGCTTTCCCTCTCCCACTATCCATGCTGTTGCTTGCCCTGACTCCCTATGCGTGTTGTTACTCTCCGGCCCACCTCCTCCTGCTGTTGTGTTGTTACTCTCCCTCCCGCTGCCCGTGTTGTTGGTCTCCCACCCCGTTTCACCTCCCCTCCCTCCTTATTTTTTCCCATCCCCACCCTGCAATAAACAAAATAAGTTCTATGACTCGGCCAGCGCTGGCTGTATCATAGCACTTTATTCCCCATGCCCTCCAACCCGGTTGCCCCCATACGTCCTCCCTCTGTGTTGCACCAACTCCCCCATTCAATAAAAAAAAACACTAACATGTGGCCAGAAATGCCCGTATCATAGTGCAGTGCTTTTCTTTTACTTTGTCAGCGTTTTTAGCCATGCTATAAAGCAGAAAGGCTGCTGTGCAGCATGGCTGAAAGTAAAAAAACAAAAAACGCTATGACGCAGCTATGTATGTGCACATTATCGTGTGTTATTTTTTTCTTTCGTGGACAAGAAATATTGGCTTTTTTAAGCCATGCTGCACTGCAGCCGTGCACTGTAAAACATGGCTAAACATTGACAAAGTCAATACCTCTTGTCTCGTCGATGAGAATTATTGGCTTCGTCAGAGCTTGCTGATACTTCTAAGCACTGTTAAAAGGTGCTACCTGTTACCCACACTAATAGTAATCATGTTATATATCTGCCTTCTATGGATAAAACGATACAAAAGGGGATGATGGACGGAACGTTTGAGCCAATCAAACACTCACCCCCAGTCAACTGATCTGGGTTTAATCCATCATCATTCTTTAGCTCACTCCACCACCCCAGTTCAGACATGGCCATATGCAAATCAGTCTGACCCTGTGCCTCATGGGAACAGTCCAGCCCGAACTGCCAAGCCATGTCTTCCCTGGACCGGAAACAAGCATCCTAGGACCGGTTTCTGGCATTTCAGCCGTCATCAGCCAGGCTTGCTTGAATCCAGTGGCAAAGTGAGCAAGGGACCCACGTCTGGGCATACCCCCGCCAACTTAGGGCGAACAAAGCGATACAAAAGGGGATGATGGACGGAACGTTTGAGCCAATCAAACACTCACCCCCAGTCAACTGATCTGGGTTTAATCCATCATCATTCTTTAGCTCACTCCACCACCCCAGTTCAGACATGGCCATATGCAAATCAGTCTGACCCTGTGCCTCATGGGAACAGTCCAGCCCGAACTGCCAAGCCATGTCTTCCCTGGACCGGAAACAAGCATCCTAGGACCGGTTTCTGGCATTTCAGCCGTCATCAGCCAGGCTTGCTTGAATCCAGTGGCAAAGTGAGCAAGGGACCCACGTCTGGGCATACCCCCGCCAACTTAGGGCGAACAAAGCGATACAAAGGGGATGATGGACGGAACGTTTGAGCCAATCAAACACTCACCCCAGTCAACTGATCTGGGTTTAATCCATCATCATTCTTTAGCTCACTCCACCACCCCAGTTCAGACATGGCCATATGCAAATCAGTCTGACCCTGTGCCTCATGGGAACAGTCCAGCCCGAACTGCCAAGCCATGTCTTCCCTGGACCGGAAACAAGCATCCTAGGACCGGTTTCTGGCATTTCAGCCGTCATCAGCCAGGCTTGCTTGAATCCAGTGGCAAAGTGAGCAAGGGACCCACGTCTGGCCATACCCCCGCCAACTTAGGGCGAACAAAGCGATACCGAAGGGGATGATGGACGGAACGTTTGAGCCAATCAAACACTCACCCCCAGTCAACTGATCTGGGTTTAATCCATCATCATTTGGTATCGCTTTGTTCGCCCTAAGTTGGCAGGGTATGCCCAGACGTGGGTCCCTTGCTCACTTTGCCACTGGATTCAAGCTAGCCTGGCTGATGACGGCTGAAATGCCAGAAACCGGTCCCAGGATGCTTGTTTCCGGTCCAGGGAAGACATGGCTTGGCAGTTCGTGCTGGACTGTTCCCATGAGGCACAGGGTCAGACTGATTTGCATATGGCCATGTCTGAACTGGGGTGGTGGAGTGAGCTAAAGAATGATGATGGATTAAACCCAGATCAGTTGACTGGGGGTGAGTGTTTGATTAGCTCAAACGCTCCGTCCATCGTCCCTTTTGGTATCGCTTTGTTCGCCCTAAGTTGGCAGGGTATGCCCAGACGTGGGTCCCTTGCTCACTTTGCCACTGGATTCAAGCTAGCCTGGCTGATGACGGCTGAAATGCCAGAAACCGGTCCCAGGATGCTTGTTTCCGGTCCAGGGAAGACATGGCTTGGCAGTTCGGGCTGGACTGTTCCCATGAGGCACAGGGTCAGACTGATTTGCATATGGCCATGTCTGAACTGGGGTGGTGGAGTGAGCTAAAGAATGATGATGGATTAAACCCAGATCAGTTGACTGGGGGTGAGTGTTTGATTAGCTCAAACGCTCCGTCCATCGTCCCTTTTGGTATCGCTTTCTATGGATAAAAGGCCCTCCTGTGTACAGGGCAGTTTTTAGAACTCAATGTAGTTTAGTCAGTATTATTAGGTCTCATCTAGGCAGCGCTTGCGCTGTCTTTTCGAGACATGCTGTATTCCGCATATGCAAAAACAACAGTTGATGGACAGAATGCAGAACAATGTCATACATTCACCCCAGTACAGAGATCTGGGCCTAAATCCATCATTTTTTTGCTCACCATGCCATTCCAGTTTGAACCCAGCCATATGCAAATCAGTCTTGACCCTGTGCCTCATGGGAACAGTCCAGCCCGAACTGCCAAGCCAGGTTCTCCCTGGACTGGAAACAAGCATCCTAGGACCGGTTTCGGGGTTTCACCCCTCTTCAGCCAGGATAGCTTGATTCCAGTGGCATGGAGAGCACGGGACCCACGTCTGGGCATACCCGTCCCACTCGGGGTGACAAATGCAAAAACAACAGTTGATGGACAGAATGCAGAACAATGTCATACATTCACCCCAGTACAGAGATCTGGGCCTAAATCCATCATTTTTTTGCTCACCATGCCATTCCAGTTTGAACCCAGCCATATGCAAATCAGTCTTGACCCTGTGCCTCATGGGAACAGTCCAGCCCGAACTGCCAAGCCAGGTTCTCCCTGGACTGGAAACAAGCATCCTAGGACCGGTTTCGGGGTTTCACCCCTCTTCAGCCAGGATAGCTTGATTCCAGTGGCATGGAGAGCACGGGACCCACTTCACACTGTTGCACAAATAGCGACAGCTCACTTCTAAAGGTCCTGAAGAAAGCCCCCAGACCCGGCTGGGCAGAATGGGGCTGAAACATGTCGACCTCACATATGGACTAATTAGTGCGTATGATCAGTAACGCGATCTACACACGCACACCGTTGTTTTAACCTTTTCACATCTCCATACAATAAATAACTTTACAAATATGAGGATGTAGGAAATTTTAACCTCACTTCACTTGAGCACCTTACTTTTTCGATTTTTGTGGTCTCTGGACACTACTGTAATACCAGTGGGTCTACCTCCTGGTGGAGGTCAGCACACCAAAAACAACCCTATGATGATGCTGTCACGTTACGAATAGGCAGAGAACCAAGATATACCGCCTGTCCACCTACGTACGTGTATGAGGGTTTTTATGAAAGGTACCAACAACTCATGACCCCGGTCATAAAGGTACAAGTGGTTCATTCCCTTTTGATCATTGTACACTATATGGAAGCTGAATGGGCCACTGCTTCTCCCTCCCCCCCCCTTTGATTATATACATATGGACAGAAAGTTAGCCAAGCATATCAATATTGCTCTGGGCCGCGTGGGGAACGGCTGGCCTCTGAATGGGTCCCCTGTCGAAAAGGAAACCGATGGGCCCGTTGCACCTCTATGTCCCAGGCCCAGTGCGCCAGTTCCGGGAAGGCTTCAGTGAAAAGTCCCACAATAAACTTCCGTGGATCGGAGCCTTCAGAACCTTCCGGTATGCCAAGGACTCTTAAATTATTGCGCCGAAGGCGATTTTCCATGTCCTCAAGCTTCCATGCAATATCACTTTTCTGAGATGCCAGCGCATCGGTGGCAGCCTTCTGCGTGATCATATCGTCCTTAAGGGTAGACATCCTATTCTCTGCTTCCGAAATCCTCTCAGCAAATTCCGAGCATGACTTTGCGACACGACGCAGTGAGTTCTGGAGCTTCCGACAGGCGCCTTGTGTCTTTTGACTCTCAGGCCGAGGTTCGCCTCTGAGTGACATAATAGATTCGTAGATAACTGCGAGAGAGATATCTCCCGGGCACTCTGTTAGGTTATGTAGATCTTGTCGCGCTATCCCTCCTGGGCCTGAGCCTGTGCCCAAATTTGAAGGAAGAGGGTGATCCCAGGCAGAAGTGGCGGCTAAATCCCCATGTTCTCCAGATGCAGACGTAGGTAGCTTCTTTCGCACAGTGCCCAAGCTAGCTGTCATAGTCCGATTTTTCAGGCCCTCCTCATCCTGATGGGTGCTACTGGCCTCGCTCCACTGACCGTTTGGTGACCCTGAGGGCATTTCTGACATCTAAAGTGACTCATCTCCTGATGAGTTTGAGTGATCAGATAAAGAAAAAAAGTGATCTCCTGCATCGCCAGCGTCGCCAGCATCTGCCTCAGGCTGATCCGTGGGAATAGTCTTGTTCCCTTCCATTAACTGGCTTATACCCCCATCCGCCTTCTGTACCTCTGCCTCCAAACCAGCAGGTGCAAATGCAGGCTCTAACGCGTCTTGTCCAGGTGCTCTCTGTGTATGGTGTATTGCCCCCCCCCAATATATCAGACACTCCATCCACAATAGTCCCTGAGGTGCGCGCTGAGGGGTTGCCCAGAATATTATCCTGCCCCCCCTGAGGCAGGCCGACATTAATAACAAGTCCCGCAACCCCTGGATCGCCCAGGCTCACCTCATCCAGTCGCGCACTTGCAGCAACTTCCTCCAGCAGGCTCCCTTCCTGGGATCTGGTTGGCTTTACAGCACCCTCTCCCTGCCTCGTCCTTGCCAGCCCTCTAGCCTGTCTCTCATCCCCACCCTCTATACAGACGCCTCTCCTTGTGCTGATGTCTATATCTTCTGTAGGAGGGCTCTGTCATAGTCTGTGACCGTGTCATCTCTCCCTCTCTATCTACCCTAGCTCTGTCTCTTCTCCCGTGCTCACCCTTCCCTGACTCTGTCTCTCTTGCCATAAACCGGTTTGTATTCCTCGGCCTTTCTTCCTCACTTTCTCTTCTCACCCATCAAGCCTCTTCCTGTCCCTCCTGCGTGGTCCTCTCCCTCTCTCTGCTGGTCCTGCCAGCTGTCTTCTCCCCCCTCTCTCTGTATCCGCTGGCTATGGGATGAGAGTTACTGCCAGAGAAGTCTTACCGCAGCTTCAGACATTCACCGACTGTCTACCCGAGCTTCTACTGCTCCAGTCTCTCTCACACCCACCCCCACCCGTTCTTCAGCTGCCCTCTTGATCTGTCTGTAGTCGCCACTCCCCCCCCAAACACCAGGGATCATCTTGCTGTAGGACTGTGTGTCACTGACAGATATCTCATTACAGCTCCTTGCATGCCCTTGCTGTCTCCCTATCCTCTCCCTGCTGTCTCTTCCCCAGCCCTCTCTCTCTCTGTTCTGCTGTCTCGCCTACCCTGCAGGGACCAAGATTCGGATTGTGGTGGGGCACTTTCACATTTGTGCTATCTCTCTTTATCTTTATTTCAGTCTCTCCCTTCCTCTAGTCTCATGCTGTAACCCCCCCCCCACTCCCAGGGATCAGCTTGGTTGTCACTGCCAGAGATGTCTTACTGCAGCTCCAGACATGTGCAGTGTGTCTCCTGCACTCTTTTCCTCCTTGCTATGTCTCTCCTTGGTTTTCTGTCGACTTGCCCCCTCTCTGATCCCCCACTCCTCGCAGGGGATTAGCTTGCCCTTGTAATGGGTGTCACTTGCAGAGATGTCTTCCTGCAGCTCCAGACATGTGCAGTATGTTTCCCGTACTCTCCTCCTCCTGGCTCTGTCTCTCCCTGGTTTTCTGTTGCCTCTCTCTCTCTGCTCTCCCCCCCCTCCCTCCTCCCATTGCATTACACAAGGTCAGATCCTGTGTATGTTTTGTATGTATTTATTTACTAACCCTGGAAAGTGCCCCGCTAAACACTTATATGGTTCCAAAGGCCACTGCACTGCAAACCAAAACACATAGGTAAAACACATTTTCATTTACAAAGCCAATAGCTCTAACTCTTGCAAATGCAAGACCTATTGCATTGCAAATGCTTGCTTTTATTCTACTGTACGATGTAGTTCACAAGCCCTAGAAGTCCTATCATGAGTGCAGTGCACCATTTTTTTTTTTTTTTTAGAGATTTATATAGCACGAACTAGACCCGAGACATCAGGTATCAGAGCGCTTTACATGAGCACCAGTTTCGTTACAGAAGGACACATTAATTTTTGTTAAGCACAGGGAGATTAAGTGATTTGCCCAGTATCACAGGATGTTGAGCGTCGTTGCCGAGACTCGAACCCGGTAGCCAGCTTCGAGGTCGACCGCTCTAGCCGTAAGGCTACTACATCCCCATCTCCTCTCACCATATATGTGTGTTAAATTAATGTACCGGTCAGGTAAACCCAGACCACACAATCAAGCACCAAAAAGTTGGAACATTTCAAAGGGAATGATCGCTTATCGCTGGAGTGTATGGGTTTTGGGGGCTCCACACAGCAGGCAGTCCATTACTAGTGACTGTGAATCAACATGCATTTGCACATTATTGGCAGCAAATGACTTGCAAATTGTTTTAAACTGAGCTGGAAAGATTTTCAGGTTAGGCGCTACAAACAGGATGCAGTTTGGAAATTGCGCATGTTAGAGCACTTTGGGTGTACTACAGGTTTGTTTAAACTCTTCATGGGCTACTAGTTGTAAACAAAAACAAACAATATTCACAGAGATAATAGTGTAAAGATGTGCAAGTGTTTGTACGTTTGCAATAGTATCACTGAAAGACTCATATATAAGATCATAGAAAAACAACGCATAAAACAGTGCTGATATTTTAAAGTCACACATAGTGCGTCCAAAGCATGCTCTTGTTATATAGCCCATGAAGAAAGACCAGCAAGTGACAACTTGCTGGTCTTTCTTCATGGGCTCTGTCGTTGCTCCTTTATGATCTTTGGACCATTTGTTCATCCCTCTTACTTCTTGAGGGCATTTGCTCCACTTTATATCCGCTACTTGCCCTCGTTTCTAGTTCTCATTCTGGCTTGCTGTTTGCAACACCTTTTCCCTGCTTCTTTTATTCTCCCAGTGCCCCACTTCCGTGTTGGCCTATGCTACACTTCCCGTGCGATTCTTGCCCCTCTTCCGGCCTCTCCGCGTGCCACACTTCCTGTCCTTTTCTTGTCCTTACCTCATCCTCTTGTCCTACTTCCGGCCACACCTGCAGCCCACTTCCCGCCCCGCCCCTGTTCCCGCCCCGCTGCCCGCATCCCAGCTAGGAGTCCAGCCATGCCGGGCTCGGGGCGCGCGCAGGTGTCGGTCTACCCGTCGGGCCCGGAGCTGGGCGCCTCGCTGGCGGCGCTGGTGTGGCAGGAGGCGGGCCGGGGCTCGGGGCCAGGCAGGCGCTTCTCGCTCGGCCTCTCGGGGGGCAGCCTGGTGCAGATGCTGAGCCGCGAGCTGCCGCGGACCCCCCAACCCTGTTCCCACTGGCTGCTGGCTTACTGTGACGAGCGCAGGGTGCCCTTCGAGGACCCCGAGAGCACGCACGGGCAGTATCGGGTGAGCGGGCAGTACCAGGGCAGTAGTGGGATGCAGGGGTGAGATAACAAAGCACATGCGGAGCGAGGGATGCAGGGGGCAAGCATGGATGACTAGGATGAAAACAGGGCACACATACTGAGGATGCAGTACAAGAACAGGGTGGACCGGGTAAGGGGCACTCGCTTGTAGTTCCGGGCGAGGGGTGTGCTTGTTATTAAAAAAATCAAGTTTGCAGTCTGCTGTCACCAACTCTTTATAGCATAAATGCAAGCGCCATTTACTTGGGGATGTGGGTGCATTTCGTTTGCGAGGAACCTTTAGGTGCACCCTCTGGACAGCATATATAATTCTGCCCAAAAACAGTTCCAGTACGAGGACAGCCCAAGTCAAAACCTGGTAATATAATATCAGCTGCAAGAGTGAACAATAAATCAGCAGTCATTTGTTGCGAAGAAGTCTCCAAGACATTATTGAGGCTCGCTCGCGACACTGCGTTATGACGTTGGTTATTATGAAATTATGGTCCTGCTCTGTCCTCCCATTTGACCTGTGGCTGTGAAGTATTTTCCCTTGCGAGCTCGTGCTAACCACCTGCCCATTTGAGTGGGAGGTTAGAACGGGTTAAGCACCGTCCTTTCTTGTATGTAGGCTCAGTGTAGGGTGTGTTTGCACGTTTCACTACTATTCAAAAATTCGTTTCTGGCGAGATGCAGTTGTGCCGAGTTTTAGCTATTGTGATATCTGCCGGGTCTGGTGGCTTAGTGGACTGATGCGTCCACTGTGTGGGCCTGTGTTTGACCCCATTGTCACAGGTTCAAATCCCAGCGAGTCCACTCAGCCTTTCATCCTTCTGAGGTCGATAAAAAGAGTACCATTGAGATGGGCAACAACAAACATGTTATTCTGCGCCAAGATACCCTTGGGTGAGCGTGGGCTTTACAAATACACTTATTATGTATGACTTGGATAGAGCCTTCTGTCGACCTGTGGCAGGATGTTATTCGTGTCCCGCAGGGTGATAGTGCCCTGTTTCTAGTACAGCAGATCCTATTAGGGATGTTTGGTTGCACCAGCAGAAAGCATTCTATTTCAGGTTGTTCTCCAGGGGCCGTCCCCGTGGCAGATGATGTTTTGGGTTCTTTAGACAGTAGTCTATTTTTGTATGTACGTTTGTGTCGCTCTCAGGTGGGGTGTTCTGCTGCTGCCGTAAAGCTGGCTCCCTGGTGGTACTTTCTTGTGTGCTGATGAAACAGGTGTACGCTAGGATGCTGTTGAGCTAAGTCTGCGGCGTGCTCTGGCTTGTCAGATACTTTTGCTTATGGGCTGATGTCAGTATTGGCTGCATAACGTCATCTATCGTTGAATATTTTATTTCGGCGCTACACTATTTCCGTAACGCTGTGGTTCGTTTTGATGCTATAACCGCACAGATTGTAGTGGCTGCAAACCGTGATACTCACGTTGTCCATGCTACGATTTAACTGATGGAGTAAACATACATTGAACCATTGGGGTGTCTTACGTTAAATGCTCTCGCCAGGCCCAGTCTCTAGATATAAGCAGTTTTACTGACGAGTGCGCCTTTATGCTGGAAGTACATTTTATCCTTCGGTTATGTGGAAAAATAGTTTTCATTTCAGAAGGAAGTAATTGCAGGGGAGGAAGCTTTTTACTTTAAATTAAGTGTGGTTGTAATTTAAGTGGTATGTTACCTTTAAAAGACGCCCAGATCAGGCCCTTGTTGCTTGTATTTTTCTAGCGTGAAAATGCCGCGGTATATGATGTGAACATTTAAATGACCATGCATGTTAACGCAGTAGATCTTTTCCAGTGTATCTGTTGTGCTCTGTGTTTTTAGGTCTGACTTAAGCTTTTCTCTTGCCTTATGTAATTAAAACAAAAATCATCATAAGTAACAAAGACTCGCATAGGTGGTGCTGTAGGTCCGATCTCTTCGTCCATGGGCCTGTTCACGTGTCATCCACATTTTACTTCCTCCCACCACACTATACAGCATGATGCAACAGGGTTATGCCACTTAATCAATTAGCTATGTTGCACAATGATTAACAGCTTTTTTTTTGCTCATCGTGTCCCCGTCTGCCACAATAGGTGGGCCAATACTTAGCCAGTTAGTTGATTCTTTATACTTTGTCATCCATTTGTGTTTAAGCTATGCTTTCAGGTTACTGTAACTCGAAACCAGTATTAGCTTTTTTTTTTGTTATTAAGAATCAAATTTGTCCGTGATTGCATTAAAATGGTTTCGGCGCCTTTTGTAAGCGCAAAACCTGTTAGGAAGCACCAGTACTGTTCTGTAAAACTTAGATGCAATGTTTGCATTTTTATTTTAAACTTTTATTGCAGGCATGCAGCTGCCAGGTTTACACAGCACTATGTTGTTGCTTTTCATTTTTATGTGACATATGCTTACAATGGAAAAAAGTAACAATCTCCAACTTGTCGTGGCCAGATTTATACACTTGGTCAATGCTTGCTTAAATTTTTTTTTGTGTCAAAGTCTGATCTTGGGTCGGTCACACACCTTACCCTAGACTTCTGGGATTATCTAGTTGTGCCTACCCATGCGTGCTCTGTTGTCACTGCATCTTCTGTTATGGCTACACACCCATGCTTATTGTCCTAGCCTCACTTGTGGCTGTTGCCAATCATGCCATGTGTTTCCTGCTTTGGTCACGTGACAGTAGTTTGGGCTTTTTCTCTTACCTGTGTGTTGCATGTAGACTTAAATTCAATTATTTTAGTGAATGTATAGTTTTTGATTATTGTCCATTTTTTTCAGACTCATCTCCTGCCCAAAATCTCCATCCCCGAAAAGCAGGTGCTAACGATTAACCCCTCGCTGCCAGTAGAAGAGGCTGCCTCTGATTACAGCAAGAAGCTAAAAGAGGTATTAGCAATCAGTTTACTGGGTAGTTGGGCTACCTCCTGCCACCCTGCCCTTTCTTACAACCAATCTCTCCAGAGCTGTGACGTTCTCAAGTTTTTTCCCCTTGTGTACTGCTTCTCTCATTGCACTTTAATTGGACAAGCAAGGTTTGACCTGTGCCTTGAAAACCAGCGCATGGTTCCCTCACCCATCTAAGTCTCTCTCTTTGTGCTCTTGTTTTGTAGGAGTTCCCTGGCCAAGAAATTCCTGTCTTTGATCTCCTAATTTTGGGTATGGGACCAGATGGACATACTGCCTCCCTTTTCCCAGATCACCCACTTTTACAGGTAGGAAGTACTGCCACTGTGATTTACCTAAATGCATCTTGTGGGCCTTTAAAATGGAATAAAATAGTTTTTCATCGAAGTATGTTCCAAGTTCATCACATTACCCGGTAGTTCAACAGAATGTATCCTCTCAGTTCGGTGCAATCCGAGATCTTGACAGGCAGATACAGGAGTGACCTACATGAACCTGTAGAAGTAACTGCTACAGGTCTGAGCAGAGTGAGCCATCTCAACCACCATATGCAATCACAGGCACTGACAATGATTTGTAGATCGCCACAGATCCTCACTGTGATAGCGTCCAGGTTTCTGCAGATACTCACAGATCCTCTCCGCCTCTGCAGGTGGACAGAGACCTTGAGGCGGAACCCTAGATCTTCCACAGAGGGATGTCCGAGAGTCTGCAAATAGGCAAATGTCCTCGCGGAGTGAGCAGCTAGTGTGGCTGTGGCTAGCCGCATATCCCTGTTAGCACCCAGTTCCTTTGGTGGTTACAAGTTCTCATAGAGTGAGGTGCCGGTGCCTCCTAAGATAAATGGTTCTTTTTGATCCTTTTAGAGTAAACAAATAGCATCCATAAGTCTTCATACTCACTATATACTGTGTAAATTCTCAGACTTTGCATGTCTTGGTGTAACACTATAGACAATTTGTCTCCACTTCACTCGTGCTCCCCAGACATGAACAGGATGCAGCCCTTCATTCTGTTTGTCTGCCGTCCCCACAGGCCCAACTTTTTGACATTTGAAAGTTTGTTTCCATTAGTGATCTTCCCTAACCGCTTGGCATGTGTGAACTTTAAGACACTCTAGTATTCTTCTGTAACAAGTGTCTGACAATCAGCAACATTTGTTGCTTTTTTGACTTGCCCAGATTACATTGTAAAGAGTATTGTATGTAGCATGTAGACCAGGGGTTTCCATAAAAGGTCTATGAGGGCCGCATCATGTCAGGGTTTCTCTATAACCACTACGTAAGTGACTTCCATACCCTTCATGGTAGGTACATTTCTCTTGTCTGCCTATCCTGTAAATGAAACCTAGATCCGCCCTTCCTTAGCATATAAGGGACACCTGCTGTAGAAACTTTACACACTTTTTAAAGGTGGACAGAACATGACCACAAAATCGGCATCCTGGCTTGCCAACTTTTAAAGAACCAGTGCATTACAGAAACCCCCAGCACTCCTCGGTTGTCCTGTCAACCACTAGATTCATTGGTGTGCTGACATTGAGCAGGCACTCAAACCTAATTTTGCAATTCCACAGGAGACACAGAAAATAGTTGCTGCTATCAGTGATTCACCAAAGCCACCGCCGGAGCGGATAACAATGACTTTACCTGTTCTCAATGCGGCCCATACTGTGGTATTTGTGGCAGTTGGCGAGAGCAAAGCCTCCATTGTCAAGGTAGTGTTTGTTGCTAATGCTTTTGATAAGAGCGTTTTACACTTGTTTACCTTTTGATAAAGATAAATATTGCCCTTAGACAGCTACCTGTTATGTTCTACCTCCCCATCACTGTCTGTACCCTTTGTCTGCCATGTTATAGCTGAATTCTCAACCCCCCTCCTCCTGCCATCTTTGTTGTTCTCCCTCGTGTTCACTTTGTTTCACCTCATGTCCCCTTTCTTCTTCCCCTCTTGTACCCCTTTGGGTCACCCACTGCGCCTGTTCTTTGTTGGCACTGCCGGTTCACTTTGTGCCCCCACCCCTCTGTTGCACCTGCCTCCTTTGTCGGCCCCTCCCCTTCAGCGCCTTCTCCATGGCACCCCCACCCGCATGTATAGACCCTGTGTCCCCCGTGTCAGCCTCATGCACCTTCCCTTGTCCTCCCCAGCGCCTGCCCCCTCCATTTGCCCTCTGCTGCTGCCCCTTTTGTTAAACACCGTTGTTTTTACCCCTCCTACCTTTCATTATTTGCTCCTTGGTTCTTTCCCATTCCTGCCTCTCTATTCTTTCCCTCCTATGTTTATCTTCTCTTTCCCACTCCTGTATCATCTTGTTCTTTCCCGCTCCTCTGCCCCCTTGTTCTTTCCCGCTCCTCTGCCCCCTTGTTCTTTCCCGCTCCTCTGCCCCCTTGTTCTTTCCCGCTCCTCTGCCCCCTTGTTCTTTCCCGCTCCTCTGCCCCTTTGTTCTTTCCCGCTCCTCTGCCCCTTTGTTCTTTTCCGCTCCTCTGCCCCTTGTTCTTTTCCGCTCCCCTGCCCCCTTGTTCTTTCCCGCTCTTTCCCCCCTTGTTCTTTCTCGATTCTATCCCCTTTTTTCCTCCCTCCTGTACCTTCTTTTCCTTCTCCCTCCAGTCCCAGAAGTTCTTTCCCACTCCCTTGCCCCCCACATTGTTCCTCCTCCTCCCCATTGTTCTTTCTCCTTCTTTACCCTCAATCTTTCCTTTTCAGCTGCTATTTCATGCTACCAACCACGTTCAGCTGTTGGTATTAACGTTTCCTATACTAGGTCTGGCTTTTATATTTCTCTCCAATTCTGCCTTATGCCCTTCAATCAACCGCTGATGGCTCCGAGCCCCTCCGCCCTCTAGTCTGTTCTCCCCACTTCCTGCTTGTGTCGCCATACCTCGGGTGTCCTCTTTTGTTGTCCCCTGCGTTGTTTTCCTTCTTTTCCGATCATGGTCTGTACCTATCTGCCTCATCGGACCTTTTTACACCCTGTCCCCCATCTCCTATGGCGTTGATGCAAATCTAACCCCCATCCTCCTCCACCCTCCCATTACCACCACCATTTCCCCTGGCTCTGGTGCGGTCTCCCCTGAACCCTGTTGGCTTCCTGTTTCTCCTCCGGCCGTGCTCGCTTTCTTCTCCTTTCTTGTCCCTCTTTCTGCCGGGCTATTCCCTGCGTCCCTGTTCCCTGCCTCCCTTTGCTCCCTTCCACTAAAGTCCTACCTCTGTGTCTTGTACTTGCTCACACGTTTGATCCGTATGCATACCACCATGTCCTAACTTAACTGTATTTTGTTGGGCAGCGAATCCTAGAGACCGAGGAAGAGAACCCTTTGCCAGCGGCACGAGTCCGGCCAGAGCACGGGAAGCTGTTCTGGTTCCTGGACGAGGCTGCTGCCAAGGAGCTGACTGGGCCAGTGGAGAAGCACTCAGTCCTGTAGAGCCAGTGATTGCATCCAGCAGGGGACGGGCAAACCAGAAGCACTTCCTGCCGAACCGGCGCACCACTTGCTGCGGAACGTATCGGATCCAAGGGACCAGAGCAGCAGGCCCACGAGCGGCACTAACTTAGCACTTGTCATTCCGATGTTTGTATGTGTATTTTTTACGGATCAGAGGGTAGCACTTTGTGGGGTCACTTTCTGTGTGAGATGCGTAGGACCAGGTGGAGGGAGGGTGGTCGTGTGATTAGGCGCATAGTCCTTCTCCAGCTCAGTAGTAACAAGGGAGGCTGCTGGGAAGGCCTGCAGCCATTTTGTTTGTAACTGTTACCGTGATGTAAAGTGAACGCCAAAAATAAAGTGCACATGGAACGTCTGAGATTTTCTTTCCGGTGGTTTTCTGCACTTCGTATCACTGACCTTAATGTGTGGCATGTATGCACTACCAAACATCACCTGACAGGTTGTCCTCCCCCACGTCTCTGAATATTAGTTGCTTCTGTTGGTCTAATTCCTCTTGGACTCAAGAAGAATTTTAGTGCCTCTGCAGTTGGGGTGGAAAATGCATGCAGAATTTCTCTTTGCTAGGTATCCTTCATGCAATAATCACACGCCAAACCACCATTTAGAGTAAAATGCCAATTATTTGGACTGGGTTGCAAAAACAGCTAATAAACCATAACCAACATTTAGCAAACATCAAAATGTCTTTAATACGTCATTCCCTTCTTCATCAAACACTTTTCACATCTTGCCAAACTTTCACCCCAATGCCCCATACCATGCTTCCCCTTTCACTCTCTAAACTCCTTCCATTCCCCCAATCTCTCCTTCACTTTCACACCTCCAATGAAAGCTTTTTGACTTGTACAAATAATCCCGCACACCGTCTTCCTTCGCCTGTGCTCCCTTGCCCACAGGGGTGGATATTCCAGAGTGTGACTCTCCACCCCACAAAATACCCCCTACACACCCCTGCAACCTGTCCTATTCTGGCAAACGCTGTGCTGAGTAATCATCTCCTCACTCTCCAACATGTGTTGGGTGGGTGGTCCTTTAGAAATTTTCCCCCACCCGATGGTACTTAGGAATCAGGAAAAGCCGCCTCTCCTGACTCCTTTATACCTACTCTTCCACCCACCCCTTCACCCTAAATCTACCGATTCCCCTGCCTGGCCCTGTTCTTGCACGAATTACCCTGAGGGAAGACTAGCTTGTGACTCACTTCCCCCAGGGCCCTTCATCATGCAATAATCACACACCATAACACCATTTTGCTTAAAAGGCCATTTATTAGGACAGGGTTGCAAAAACAGTTAATATACCTTAATACAACATTTAACAAACGTCAAAATATCCATCATTTCCTTCTCACATCTCAACAAACTTACCGTGCTTCATTTTTAGCGGTTGTCCGCAGAAAGCTGTCCGGCGCAGTTGTAACAATGGGCAGCCTTGCAGTATTTGGGCATCTTCGCCCGGGCCTTATGGAGCCTCGGTGGCGGCTCAAGAGCCGCTACTGTAACGTGTTTACAAATCACTAGAAAAGTGACCTGCCACGAGCTGCAAAGTACCAGCCATCTTAAGACGGAGTTTCGGCCTCAGCAGGCAGCGAGATGAACAATCCATTACACTGACTGTTTGAATTTAAAAAGATCAAGGGAAGAACGAATGTCAGTTTATTCGAACTCGTTTTCGTTTTTTAAAAATGTTTTCTCGAATAACAAAGGATGCCGTTTGTATAGCATATTTAAATATTAAATATAAACGGTGGTTAAGATCTACCTTTCTCCGATTACAACACCGCAGTAGCTATTAAGTCAATGCGCACACAACACCCGGGCTTGTTTTTTTTTTAGGGAAGACTAGCTTGTGACTCACTTCCCCCAGGGCCCTTCATCATGCAATAATCACACACCATAACACCATTTTGCTTAAAAGGCCATTTATTAAGACAGGGTTGCAAAAACAGTTAATCTACCTTAATACAACATTTAACAAACGTCAAAATATCCATCATTTCCTTCTCACATCTCAACAAACTTACCGTGCTTCATTTTTAGGTCGAGCCTAGAGCAGCGCATGCGCTGCTTGCTCGACTTTTAGTAAGGGGGTTTTCAAAGTGCTACCAGAGGCTTTTCCTGGCCTCAAGCTTGCGTGCACGCGCACAGCCGCCATGTGGGTTTCTGTCAAGGCTCATTAAGCCTTGCGTGCCTCTCTCCGCGCTTCAATTCCCTCCCCCACCACAGATCGCGTCACTCTGCTGGCCTCCACTCCCCCCCCCCCCCCCGCCTCTCTGTACTGCACCACTTGTGTGCTTTTTTTTTTTTCTTTCAGCGTGGGTTTGTATTTGCCCCTCAAAGCAAAGACTCGTCTACTGAGAGTAGCAGGCAACAACGACTACCGATTACAAATGACAGTCACCCATTGCCCGAGCTGTGAACTCCCGCTACCGGTCTTTTAAACGTCCCGTTTTTTTCCTTAAAGCGTACAAACTGTGCTGTAAATGCCCCTTCCCTTTCAAAAGGGCCCCAACCGTGGTTTTTGCTTTGCTTCCCCCTCCTCACTTCCACGTAGCTCTCACTTGTAAAAGCTGAGCTTGCGGTTGTCCGCAGAAAGCTGTCCGGCGCAGTTGTAACAATGGGCAGCCTTGCAGTATTTGGGCATCTTCGCCCGGGCCTTATGGACCCTCGGTGGTGGCTCAAGAGCCGCTACTGTAACGTGTTTACAAATCACTAGAAAAGTGACCTGCCACGAGCTGCAAAGTACCAACCATCTTAAGACTGAGTTTCGGCCTCAGCAGGCAGCGAGATGAACAATCCATTACACTGACTGTTTGAATTTAAAAAGATCAAGGGAAGAACGAATGTCAGTTTATTCGAACTCGTTTTCGTTTTTTAAAAATGTTTTCTCGAATAACAAAGGATGCCGTTTGTATAGCATATTTAAATATTAAATATAAACGGTGATTAAGATCTACCTTTCTCCGATTACAACACTGCAGTAGCTATTAAGTCAATGCGCGCGCACACAACACCCGGGCTTGTTTTTTTTTAACTTTAAGCGCGAGGTGCGCCCGCGGCCAATGCTTGTTGCATTTTTGCCAGGGCTGCCTTTGCTTCGTTTCCCATTTTGGCCATTCTGAGCGCTGCTGATGAAGCCCTAGTGTGCCTCGCGGTCAGTGGAAATGGCAGTCCTACTAATACGTTCGCGGAACATCCTGGCTTTTGATTTTTAGCGGTATTTCCTGGCTTTTGATTTTAATCGTTTCATTATCTCAACACCCTAGCCCCTAAAGAGATTACAGACCCTCGCGGAAAAAGTAACTTTTCGAATTACGTTGAGTGTATGGTGCTTGCCGGCCGACTGCCCCTTAAGCGCTTTATGAGGGTGTTGACCTGTAATGAATATAAGGCGATATGTGGGAGAATAACGCGAGGGGTGAAGGCAACGGCGCATCATGGGGGTTTTTTATGCACCTTCCATTCTCCGTTTTTCGACCCACACCTGTATATGAGCTCCCGCGTCCATTAACATCAACCTCTGTTTTCTTTTACTCAATTGCTCCTTACTTGGATTCTTAACCGCCTTCCCTAATATTAAATCTCCGGTTGCCGACGATGCTCTAAATAGAAACCATATGGAGCCACATCATGAAATGCCAGCAGGACTGCCTCATTTGAGAGAACATACCGGCATACACTTGTTTGAAAGACCTTTTTATGACGGTACAGTATAATTGACCTCTGTATCCACCGTCGTACAAAAATTGTCCATTCAGAAATATTTTTAATTTGTGTTTTCTTCCTCCAAACCTGGCGCCCCTTTGCTCTAATTTATCGTAACTTTCCGGCTCTTTCAGTCTCCATTTTCTCAGGTGCAAATGTCCCCTCCCTGCTCTTTCACGTATTTCCACAGTGATCTCCCTCATCACTTTGGTGCGCTTCATTCAGTCCTATGCTCAGTGTCTTTTGTCTGCTCAGTTTCAGTGTACGTACTTTCTCGCTAAGCCATTCCAGACGCTGCTTCGGTATCATTACGAAGTGCTATTTCATGGTCCCCCATCTGCTCTTTATTTGAAGACGTTGTTCGCTTTTATTTCATGTCACTCTTCTGCTTGCTCTCTTACTTTCACATGCAAAGTATTTCCTTCAGTGCCAGGGACTAGTATGGTAATGTGTGCTATGTGAAACAATACTTTTGCTTTCAGCCAATGTTATTTTTAAATTGCGGACGACCTGCAACCCCCCCCCCCCGTCCATCCAAAAACATTCTATGAAAACCTTAATGGTTACATAATGGGCACTAACAGCAAACAAGCATTGGCATAGCCAATAGGTCTCGCTTTTGGGACCTTATAAGTATTTAGTTATGCAGCACAATATCCTTGGTGCAACAACATCAACTGTTGCATGGCTAAACACTTATAAGGTCCCAAAGGCGAGACCTATTGGCTATGCCAATGCTCGTTTCCCTTTCACTCACTGTTCTCCTTCCATTCCCCAATCTCTCCTTCACATCCAATACCAAACAAACTCCAGTGAAAGCTCTTTGACCTGGACGAAGAATCCTGCACACAGTCCTCCTTTCTCTGGGCTCTCTCCACCCCCTGCCCCAAAAGACAGCCATCAAGGAAAACCCTCCCCCTCAAAGAGACACTGCTCTTCCTCTTTTATGCCCCTGTGGGTTATCACCTTGATGTCTCTAGCCATGCAAAACACCGTAGTCACCCTATTGAGCTTCCTCTGAGCCTTGTCAGTTGCCACATGCTTCATTGCCCCCCTCCATTGTCTACGTGGCACAAACTGTCCATACCAAATATGTCCCATCCAAGTTTTTTGATTGCCTCCAAGTCCTGCTGTATGTGCTGCAGCAGAGTCGACCCCGATGGCTGGACCAAATCATTCTCCCCCAGGTGTGCCAGGAGCATATCTGGGCAATCTCTTTGCGGGACCAGCTTCACCAACCCTGGCAATAAATTGCCCCAGCGCACCCCCACCATAGTACCTCATGCCTGCTGCTGGGCAGTCCCAGGCTTCGTCCATAAATCTGCTGGTCTGCATACTACGCTGCCCAGTACATGAGTGTCCAACTATCCAGGTCCCCAGCTTGTTCCCGGGACCGCTCATGCATCCTGCGGTAAAAAAGAAGGAATTAGCGTTGACCACACACTACCACCCCATCTGTCAAGCAGAACCCCTCTTCATTTACGCACATAGCAGTCACAACATCTCTACTGTAACACGCCTATTTGTCGTATCTGTCTCCAATCCCACCCCAAACGCGCTGCTGCAGTCTCTGCCCCAATCCTAATGGGCTTGTGTCCCGAAACTGGCTGGATTCCTCCCTAGCTTCCGCAATGCTATGCACAACACTGCCTGCAACTGAAAAGCAGTAAGTCTGCCTCCTCCTTCATGGCAAAATATAGCCTGGGCCCATGCCGAGGCAGAAACCAACACCTCTCATTCACTGGGTACGCCTCAAGACTGCCTCCTTCATGCAACCAGACCCACTTGCCCCTCCCTGCCTGATCCGTCTTGGATCGTCTCAGACAAATTCCCACCTGTCCCCACTCCTAACGTAGCACCTCTGCGTCCCGGGCTGACCCCAGCAATTCAAACACTCAAAGCACCAAAAAACATCTAAATCGTGCATAATGGAACACAGCCACTTCAAAAACATCATAACAACAATCTGGCAACACCGTAAGTAGTCTCTATAACAAATTGAACATAATAGCCTTCCGAAACGCATCGCCCGTGCCCCACTCCTTGCCCCACCCCTTCAAAAGCCGCCCCTAAATCTCATCCCTAGTTGGGTCAAAGCCCCATTACAACTTCACATAAAGAGAAATGCCTGCTAGCTTGCCCGCATTGGTCGTGGGTGATAAACCATTATCAATGAACGACCTAACAAAACGTAACATTCTCCCTTTAATTTCACTGTGATCCTGTAAAACTGCATTTTGAGGCCCTCCCCAAACCCATTCCATGCCAGACGTAGCTCCTTCTGGTAGAGATGGCCAAAGACCTCTCGACCAGACCAGCCACGCTCACTCCCCCCACACCCAAATGTCAACAGGCAATGGCGTCTTGTTCTCCTCTGCTCCTGGTGCCAGTCTGCGGAAATGGTGCCACTGCAAACAAGATCATGCGTTTGCTATATCATTGTTTACACCCAGCACATGTTTAGCCCTGAAAACAATGTTCACACGCAACCAAAACAGTATGAACTGCCTTGACAATCGGAGAACTCTCAAATCTCTAGCCTGCTGCTCACCAAGTCAACCACTGTCATGTTGTCCACATTTAACATCACCATCCTGTTCACCAATTCCCTTCCCCACACTGTAAGGGCCACCAGTAACGGGGAAAATTCCAGAAAGGCGATGCTCCGCCCCTGCTGCAGCCAGTGTGGCGGCCACTTCTCCATGCACAACCTTCCATCCCAAAACAGTCCAAAACCATGAGCCCCTGCTGCATCCAAAAAAATGTGTACCTGACAAATTGTGTTTTCCTCCAGAAACATAGACACTCCATTGAAATCATCCAAAATGGTCTTCCAGATACAAAGATCATCCCTCACTGCCAAAGAAATCTGTACTCTGTGATGTGGCAACACAGCGCCAGACATCGCCATGCCCAACCGTCTGCAAAACGTACCACCCCCACCATTCTGCATGCAAAATTCAGGAAACCCAGCAAATTCTGCATCATCCTCAACTGAATCCTCCGATCACCTTTCAGTCAAGAATATTTGAATCTCCTGCGCCTTTGCCTGAGGCAACCGCGCCACCAACTGGTCTGTGTCCCGCTCTGTTCCCAAAAATGTCAAAATTTCACTGGGGCCTTCCGTTTCTCTGGAGGTAGCGGAATTGCCAGGTTCACTGCCAATGTCTCAAATTGTCTCAGAGCCATGAGGCAATCACCTGAATTCTTCCTGCCAACAAAAAAAAGTCATCCGAATAATGGGACACCTCCCGATGCCCACTCTTAGTGAACACCCACTGCAAAAATGTGCTGAAAGCCTCAAACAGTGCACATGTAATGGCACACTCCATGGGCAATATCCTGTCCATGGAAATGGCACCTCCAAATTCCATGCATACAATGGAAAATCATCTGAGTGAATAGGCAACAACTGTAAAGTGGACTTGGTGTCACATTTTGCTAGCCCCGCTCACACTGCCTCACCAAGCAAATGGCGTCCGCCACTGGTGCATATATCACTTTAGTATCTTACCCTGATATGAATTCAGTGACAAACTCCTTCTGGCCAAGACTAGTGGTGTATCGTTCAGAACGCCCCATCTCCCTTCGGTACCACCCCAAGCAGGGATTTGATCAAGTCTGCCAGCTAGTGATCATAAAACGGGCCTGCAATCCTCCCTTCCACTTCTTTCCTCAATTTTCCGGCCACCACTTATGGGGCTTTTTTTGCTGATTGTAAATTGTCCGCCCACCTATGTCCTCTAGCGCCCTGGTAACCCACACGAAACCCCTCCTTGAAGCCCCATTCCAACTCAAAGCCGCCTTCCTGTCTGGATAGACCACGAGCCTTGGGATTAGTACTGCCGCCTAAATGGGGGTAGGAGCCCTTTGGTGCAGCTGGACCCTGTAGTCCTTTCCCTCTAGCCACCCTCCCTTGTTGTGCGGGACTGGCCAGTGTGAAACACTGCGTACAGTGGTGCCCCCCCACATGTCGAACATTTGTGCTTAAACTTACCTGGGTGTTGGCAGCAAAAACCTTTATTGAAGTTCCGGCATGCCCCAACATTGGGTCCTTTTGGCTTTGGCACATTACCTGCCCCTTGTTGAGCAGGATGGGGCTGAAAGGGCCGGTATGGAATCAGAAGGCCGCTCGCCGTATGCGTAGAGGCTGTGGACTGTGTAGATAACATCCACAATTTAGAATCGACTCCCCACCCCCTTCCCCCATGGCTGATCCGGGTTAAGGATCGCCACGCACTGAACTCATTGTAGCTACGCCATGCATAGCCCCGAAGTGCATCTGCACCTTCCTAATAATAGCTATATACTTGAACAATGCAAGGGCCCTGTCCGTGTGTTTTTCACTATAGACACTGGCATATATTAAGAATGCCAACGTCCAATTTTCCATATTGATGGGCACCCCAGAGGTCTCCTCGTCAGTTCCCACGCTTCCTCTTTGGACCCTTTTTTCGCCTGTATAGCTCTGTGTAACAACTTGAACATGTCCACATACATGCTTCCAAATCCTATTCTTAGTCTTATCAGAAATGGGACCCCAGGGGCATCGCCAAACCCATGTATGGAAGCCTGTAATTATACATCTCATCTTCCTTGCTCTCTTCAACCCCCTTGTATCCTCAGTCCCTTTCGTGCCCTCGGTCTGAACCCCTTTCCCTTACTTGATCTAGTCACTTCCTGCCCCTTGGGGTCCGTACTTTCGGTGCATCCTTTGCCTTCACCCCCGCTCCTTCAATGACTCCATTCCCGACACACTCTGACTTGCAAGCCTTTGCCCCAACTCCTTTGCTTCCCATACTTACCACCAATCTCCTTTACATAAAGGTACTTCGCCAACGTCCCTTCTATCCTTGCGAAGTCTGCATGAGCCATTTTTCCAGCAGTGTTTCCATTGTCCGCACTTGACCTCTGAAAGACACCAACTGCATTTTCTGTTGCCTCACCTCTCCCCTTCGTTCGCATCCCGGCACCCCCACGTCGTCTTTATCACGCGGTTCGCCCTCTTTCCACTCATCGCTGCCTTCATCATAGTCTAACCTCAACACATCCTTTCCTCACACATTGCTCGACACACCACTCTGCCACTCTTTCTCGCAGGCACACCACTCCGCCACTTTCTTGCAGGCACACCACTCCGCCACTCTTTCTCGCATGCATGTCTCTCCAACATAAGCTGGTGCTCTAGTCTTGTACCACATGCCCAAGCCCTCGGCGTAAAGAGGTCCGCCACAGACCCCCTGCCTCTTCGGGCCAATGACCAGCGGTCGTCATGCGCCCCCGTCTGCATCGCCAACTGCCTGCCAGCCTCACCTGCTGGAGATGTCGCTCCATCACCTGTCAGGCTGCACCAACCTGTTGGGTGTGTCACTTGTACCACCAGGCCTTCGAGTTGCACCAGCTCCCACGATCCATGCCCCAATTTCTTGCCCTTTCGACACCCATAGCCATCTCACTCCCACGTTGTAGCCCGGCCCCATCGCCTATGTGGCTTGTGCCGCACCACAATTCTGGCTCTGGCCAAGTGCAGTCTCCCTGGCCCTACACTTGCGCTACCACCTGGCTTCCATCTCTTGGATGAGCTGGCATTGTTCCCGTATGCAGGCCTGCAAATCCACACCTGGACACTGTCGCTGGGCCCAACCCACCTGGCCCCTGCCTCACCAAACCACTATCAGCCTGGGCCTGCACACTCCGAGACCCCCCCCCATCCCTACTCCTATTTGTATCTACATCATCCACCTCCCCTTTTTAGGTCTCGCCTAGGCAGCGCGCATGCGCTGCTCTAGGAGATGACCTTTAGAAATCGGTCAGCTCTTTTTCAAGCACACTCGTGCTTGTGGTGGCATCCACCTTGCGGGAGCGAGCAGCGGCGCGCCGACCATTTGTTTCCAATTAGCGTGGCCGCGCGCGCCGCTCCTCGCTTCCGCAAGCACGAGTGCTTGAAAACAGCTTACCCTCCCCCACCCTACCTCACCTTTGATGAGATGCATACATTATATTCAGCGCAGTAATTTACCTTTTGGATTCATTGTGTATCAGCTCTCATGTGCCCAATGGAAAACCCGGACACCAAAGGCCTTTGAGATTTAGCAGGACCATGATTTTACTCATTTTTTTCTTTCTTTTTTGTAATCGCACTGTATTTTCCCTATCGGGTCATCGAGGAATGCGACTGTGCATAGACTGCTTTTGCTTATTTTAAATGTCACTGCGGGTTCCCTTTCTGCACCGCATGCTGATGGATGTTTTCAGTTTTTTCCCCCCGACCTCCAGTGCGGTTAAATTCCCATCTTTCCCTCCCCGTCTGCTCCAATCCCCTCCCCCCACCTCTTCTGCCTGTGGTTTCCGCTCCGTCTCGCTCAGTAGTGGCAGGGAGATTTACTCTCTGCTACGTAAGGTTCCCGCCTCTATATACTGTGGATTTCTTCGCCAAGTCCCGCCATGATGGTGATTTCCGCTCTATTGTAGTGGGGTGATTGGATTACGTATTTACTTGGCGTTAGAATTCGTCTTGACCAAGATAGTGTCAATTCTGCATTTCAGGGCAGAACGTGAATCTCTCTTAGCGCTTATTAAATGTGAAGCCGCAGGCCCCGCAGATACAGCACGCTGTTGTGTTTCTTTTGTCGGTGGCGGGGGACCTTGTGAATGGATCAGTTTGCTTGTCTCCCATAGTCGCCATACACTGTATAATCTTATTATTCTGAGAACATCTGAGTGCGGTAAATATAAGGTGGCGCCAATTTCCAATTTGATGCTACTCAATTGGCCGAGCTTTAAAGGATGAAGAGCTGAGGTGGCCTTGGCGGGACTCAAACTCGTGCGGTGCGGGCCATACAGATGTGAAGGACCAGAGTTCAACGCGGTCCTTGGGCCACCCTGCGGTGTAACAGGGGCTTCCACTTCCACAGTGCCTGCACCAAGAGCCCCCACGCCCTTCACACGGGCTACCCAGCACCCTGTTCCCCCTGCGTGCGTCTGAACACATCTGATATGCAGTGTGCACTGAGCTCCGGTGGACTCTGGGCACATCTTTCTATAGTCTGCATTGCGCCCGTTAGCGGTGTGTACGGTTCTTTACAGTGTGGACTGATCTCCATTGCCGTATGAACGGATATTCTCTACAGCGTGCACTGAGTTTCACTGTAGTATGAACAGGATCTACGGTGTGCACTAAGCTCCACTGCAGTATGAGCGGATCTTCTCTACATTGTGTATTGAGCTCCACTGCAGTGTAAACGGCTATTCTCTACAGTGTGCACTGAGCTCCACTGCAGTATAACCGGATATTCTCGACAGTGTGCATTGAGCTCTAGTGCAGTATAAATGGCTGTTCTCTACAGTGTGCATGGAGCTGGACTGCACTATAAGCAGATCTTATTGGCAGTGTGCACTGAGCTCCACTGCAGTATGAACAGATATTCTCTACTGTATGCACTGAGCTCCAGCTGAGTCCAGCGCAGTATGAATGGATATTCTCGACAGTGTGCACTGAGCTCCACTGCAGTGTAAACAGATATTCTGTACAGTGTGCACCGAGCTCCACTGCAGTGTAAACCAATATTCTGTACAGCGTGCATTGAGCTCCGCTGAAGTATAAACTGATCTTCTGTACAGGGCCAATTGTTGCTCTTTTGGCTGACACGCAAGCGTTAAAGCCAGACTCTTGTTCGAGGCACGCCGTCAAGTGAAGACTGTTCTTAGACGTGGTTGCATCGGACATCAGGCGCTTGCCCCTCTCACGCAACAGCACCTCTCACGCAACAGCACACCGACTACTAGTAGGTCCAATAGCAAAGTGTGGTCAGAGTCAGCTCCTGATTGGCAGGACACACGAGGGCTCATGCAAGGGTTTCAAGCCGGGGCAGTCAGGTTAGTGCTTTAGGGGACTGTTTAGACACCTGCACAATGGCAGCTGATGAACATTTAAAGTGGTGGCAGGGGCGTAGCACAGGCCCCCGCAGTGCGGGGGGCCCCCAAGCTCTAGGGGGCCCCCTCAGCACAGCACTCTGTCTGCAGAGCTCCTGATCAAGCCCGGAGGGGGCCCCTCCACGTGCCTTGCAGGGAGGCCCCCTCGAGTTTCGTTACGCCAGTGAGTGGTGGGGTGTAAGCCTTGACTCAAATCCCAGTGAGCGAGCCTGACTTTTACTCGGTGGGTTCACTCACAGTCACTTCCCACTTAGTCTTACTCTCGCACATGTTCTCATTCATTTACCCTCACGTTTACTTACTGACTCACTCAGTCTCAATAACTTCCATAGTCTCACTCTGACCCACTCAGTTTCACTCATTTTCACTTACTCTCTGTCTCACTCCTGATTCACTCAGTCTCAGTGCAACTTAGTCATTTTTACTCACTCCCATTCAGTCTTACTCACTCCCATTCAGTCTCACTTATTCTCAAACCTCTCGGTAGAAGCCTACACACCTACTAGATACTGTAGAGGGAATACTTACAGTGGACAGTCCGCTGATGAAATGTTCTCCACAAGAGCTGCCAACTCGAGGCTTTCTTTCACAGGGCGCACGCACCTCTGTTAATATTGCCCAACGCCACCCAAAGGTTGCTTTGTGTAGAAATCTTTCATCTTGCAAAGGTAGTATCTTAATTGGGCTGGTATTCAAAAATAAGTAAGGGCAGGTTTCATAGTTTAAAAAGGCTTGCAAAGATAACGAACTGTGAAGAAAGTCTAATTGCATGCATTCGAAGCACTGGCCTACCTGGATGAAAAACAGTGTACTAAGTGACCGAGCATGGACTGTATAAAGTGTAGTATTACCCTCTATATGAAAATGACTGTGGGGCGTAGTACTGTGGGCAGGCTGTGCCACTAGCAAATTATGGGGAAAAGTGATGGGTGAAGTACCGGAGTTAATCTCAGCGTCGTTCTCCTTCGGGTGCATTCTAGTCCATCTTTAGTGTTTTGCCCACCATGCCACTGTAGTCTCTTTTGTGCTACCAGTAGCGGTCGGTGGTGGGAGTGCCGCCGGGCGCTGACGCGGGGGAGGGGCAGGGTGGGGGGTAGTAAACTACGGATTACGGCGGATTACAGGTAAGTAAACATATAAATAAAACTAATTTCGTTTCTCGCGCTGCATCGCGACCCCCCCACCCCCCGTCCTAAGTCAGCGCCCAGCGGCACTCCCCCCACCGACCGCTACTGTGTGCTACATAGCTAAACACTTATAAGGTCTCAAAGGCGAGACCTATTAGCTATGCCAATGCTTGTTAAGTTTAAGGGCTGGTCCGATCCCCGCATTGCTCAGCCCCAGGGACCAGACTGCCGCCAGCCCAAGAGGCATATCAAACCCCCTCCCTCCCCCGGGGCCCCAACCCGCTTATTTTTGGGTCCTCGTGTGCGGGAGCTCCCCCTGGCCCCTCCTTCTTCTGTAAGTACCTGTCCTGCCGCCTCATCCTGGGCAAGTTGAGCAGGGACGCTCGTCCCCTCCCCGGGGTCCTCCCTCTTGCCGCGTGGCGCACCTCTTCTGCCCCCGCTTAGCTTTTTCCTTTCCCAGTGGGTAGAACATGCCGCAGATAGCTGCTGTCTGACACAGAGCGCGGCTCAAACCTACCCATGTGTGGTCCAAGACACCAGGCCTGCCAGTCCTGCTGCACCCAGAGTGCGCCGGGTGGCCCTTACAGCATCGTTTTGCGCCTCAGCCTTCAGCCTCCTGGCTTGTTTCTTCCTTCCAAAATGTTCCCCCACACCGGGGGTGCTTGGGGGTTAGGAAGAGGCTGGACCCACCTCTTCTGACTCCTTTATAACTACTCTTCCACTGGCTCCGTCCCCCTAAATCTCTCTATCCCCTGCCTGGCCCTGTTTTTGTACAAATTACCCTGGGGAAGACTAGTCTGCGACTGTCCCCTCCCCCGGGCCCTTCATTGGAGAGCTTTACTTTGCAGAATGGCATTGAGCACAAGAAAACTTTTCTGCGCAGTACATTTTGTGTAGAACTAGTTTTTTTTTTTTAAACATGGATATGTTAAAGACAAATGGTTAGAATAGTAATTTTTCACGTATATGTGGGAAAGCTCAATATTTTTCAGCCTTCACAACGCCCCAAAATTTACCATAGGAAGTTATGAGGGTAAAATAGATATTCGCATGGGCTTCATATCACAAACCTCCACAGTTTACTGTAGATATTCGTCAGCGTTTCAAAAAAGTGCCGCCTTCATCAGCACATGCAGAAGGACCTCTGTACTCGTATTTTTATTGTGCCCCTATGCCGTTGGCACGGCCTTCTGACGCTGCTGTTTGTGAGGAATCGTTCTACACGACTGTGAATGTGGGTCCAGACTGGTTCCCAGTTTGTTTTACCTATTGTTATCGGAATTGTTTGTCGGTTTGTGCTGAGCAGTGGAACCCTTTTGTGCGGTGCATACCGAGTCAAGAACTCTCCTCTTATGTTTTAAAGTTTGAAAGTCTGTTTTTGCGGTATGTATTGAGTACAATATGTATTTTACGGGCTGCAAAGGAGTCTTAACAGACAAAATGCCAGTGCGCGTGTGTATTGTGAGAGATCGGTGATTTAAGTGCGTGTATCGCTGCAGAGATGTGGGTCTGGTGTTTGTGTACCTCTGGAGAAAGGTATTCATTCATTATTAATCGGTGTGTATATAGGTGTAAACATGGGTGACTGTTGCATATACCTGTGTAAAGCAGCAGACGTGGGTGATTGATCAGAGTTCTTGCGGGGTGCTCTATATTATAGCAGTTAGTCTCTGAAGCTGCGCAGAGGTAATTGCAGTCCTGCCAAGTGTCACGCAGCAGGCGTGACGCTAACGCATTTCAGTGTGGTGTTCCGCATCACCGCACTGAAATGCATTGTCACGCATTTTGCCCACTCTCTGACGTGCTGAAACTGGCCGCTAATAATAACGCCAGAGGGGCCCTCTGTATGACTGCACAAGCACATTGATTGTGCAGTGCTTTGCTGGCTGGTGCAGACTAGAATTTAAAATGAAAGCATTGCAATGTAGTGGGTTGCGCCGTCCAGGGGGCTCTGCTGGCTGCGCAGGCGGCATATTAAACATTCGCAGTCAGCTGCTGCTTAGACTCACTCAGCTAGAGCCGGCTGTGGCGGCCTCAAGTTACGTGCCATCACGTGACTCTCTATTTTCCAACAGGAAGAGTCACTTAGTAGTAAGGCGGGAATTAAACGCGGGCGTAATGTTTCTTGGGGGGCGCACTACTTCCAGCCAGTGTGCCGCCAGTAGAGTTTGCTGCCCCATCATCATGCGGGACCACAGGGAGAGCACCCAGCAGAAGAGGTCGGACAGTCATCCGTGCAGAAGGAAGATCTCTAGAAATATGAGTGCCTCCACAATGCCGTGCTGAAAGAAGAGATCACTCTCGTCCCATCCGCAACTCAGGTCTGACAATTCATGTTGCTTTCTGACATTATGATGTCGATTTTACAACATTAATAATATTTTAATTTTAGCAGGCTGCATGAGCCTGCAAGTTAAGTAGAACTGCGCGCTGGTGCCGCGGCAGATTGGGCTCAGAGCTGAGCTAACTGACATGGGGTCTCTGTAGTTTCCTTTACATATGTACATTAATCCCCTGGGGGTGGCACCTTCCCTGTTGCCAGCAGCTGTTTTTACGGCATGCAGCGCTCACTTTCCTTACTACTCCGGGGACACTGAAAGGCCTGCCTCCTTATATGCTGGTTACAGTCCAGCAATTAAAAACCTGGGAGTTCGATGTTCACAGCACATCTAGTTTAGAAGCTCTGTAGGTTTTAGGCCTCGCTCCGTGAGCTCAGGGATGTTTGGTTTTAATCCAACGATGACGAGAAGTTTAGAAGACAACAGGGGCCCTGAATGAACTATGGCTACCAGTACTGGTGAGGAAACATTACAACAACAACAAAAATTACTATGAAAAATGCAGACGTTTTTACTGTGGGAATTGCAGCTAATGTAATGTAAGTAGCAATGCACTTAAAAACTGGATCGATTAACACTGAGATACTAACAAATGCAATGCATTTTTGGTGTATTTTATAGAAATTACTAAATTTACTCAATGCCTTCAACTTCAAATACAGAAAGGCATTTCATTTTCACTTGAGTGCTATGGAGAGACCAAAAAGTCCTCTCAGTATAGGTTAGATTAATTTTTTTAATTGAAATTAAGATCTTTTTGAATCAAAGGTTAGTGTTTATGGCAGTGGTGTTTTTTGTTTATTTGTGCCTCTGCAGTTTGTTGCTGGGGTGCATGAACCAACGTACTAGCTCACCACAGATTATAGTGAGCAATGCCATCACTGCTGCAGAAGTAGACTAAAGGAGTGAGAAAGAAAAGATGTAGGAGGAATCAAGGGAGAGGACAGAACTAGGTAAGAAAGCATGAGAGAAAGAAAAGGAGTCTAAGAAAGGACAGTGAGGATGGAGGAGTGAGAGAGAAAGTGTGCGACAAAAGTAAGAAGTGAAAGTAAGGTGAACCAATAGAAAGAGGAAATCGATTGGAAAAGAGCCATATAGAAGAAACAGGAAAGTGGATGGAGGGGAGACAGATGAACAGAGAATACAGGGGAGAGAATAAAAGTTAAGGAGAAAAAGCGGGCCGAGAGAACAGTGTGAGAAAGGAGAAGAATGGATGGAAGAGAGGAGGAAAAGCAAACAGTGAGAGAAGTTTGAGAAAGGAAGAATGGATGAAAGAGCAAGGGAAGAGAGCGCAAGTGAGAGAATGGGATGAGGGAAATCGAACAGAAAGAGTGGGGAGAACTAGACCAGCTTCAGTGCATCCAGCTGGTTCCGGTTAGCAAGTGTGCTGATCTCTCAAGGTGGCATTTATTTCCATTATCTGAAGTTGCACTCTGTAAAGCACTGCTCCTTTACCCTGTTACCTAAGTTTGAACCATCACCTTGCAATGCTAGGACAGAACTAATGGGAAGATTAGCACACATTTAGTGATTCTGCTGGCCTGTAATAGAACAGCACTGTTTTTCTCTTGCCTGTACATTGCACCCCTCTCGTTTTGTCACCATACTACATAAATTATTTCAACATTTTCAAAGGGCAGAGGACACAAACTCAAGCCGTCTCTCAACAACACCATTCTGTTTTTGCTTCAGAACAGACTCTTAACCGCTTCGATGCGGTGCACATTTCCCCGCTGTGCGGGCGAATTCTACACGTGCGCAAATCGGACGCCCACGCCCTCCGTGACGTCAGACGGCCGGGGGCCGTCCGACGCACGGAAGAGGCTAAAAATTCAGGCTTATCTTATTGAACGAACGATTTAAGATATTGCCCTTAAACGAACAAATGAAAGATGTTGACCTCTGTTATGGGCATTTCTAGACCATTACATTGCACAAAAAAGAGTCATTTCTGTAATTTATCTCAATGAGGGTGAGATAATGCATTTGTTCTTGCAATGAAGTTTCGCTCATAGTGTGACTTATGGCATTGGAATGTCACTCATGAGGACACTGAAAACATTTAAATGTCGCTTATGAGGCAGCAGAAAACTTGGCAGCTATGGCTGAGGGCTCTACTTTGCAGCAATCGCACTGTCTTCAGTCTGCACAAAATTGAGTTCAGCCGCATAAGTAAAGTTAGTACAGCTGAGAGCTCTGCATTGCAGTGAGTCGCTGTCTGCAGTACGATTAGGTGCTTTGCTAGCCTTTTTAAGATCTTCTTAGAGTTTCTTGTTGCTCAAATGGGTGTAGTTTCTGTTATTTAATGGTTTTCCTCGTCTTCATTCCTTGATTTTGCTCGCGAAAAAGTGTCACTCATATTCGCTGAATGTCACTCATAATTACACTGGAATTATGAAAATGTCACACATAAGCAGTCTGAAACCTTGGCAGCTATGTAATTGGTGCATGTGCAGAGTCGTAGGTTGTGTGTAAAGCTGCAAATATGGGTGCACATGGTGGCACAGATGTTAGTAACTCTGTGTAAAGCTTTAGATGTTGGTGTGTGTGGATAGTCAAATATTGGGTATTGGTCATGCATGTTTATTACTGGTGTCTAAATCGCTGGCTGGCTGGCTCTTGGGTGGCTTGGATTGGTCTTGGGCGAGTATGCCTCTATTTGTTTGAGCTATTTAGCATACCACGGTTGTTTAGAAGGGTTTCAGCCTTGTCTTCAGGTCTGTTGCTTTTTTATGGTTGCTTTTTTGCATGGTGGCCATAACATTTAACATAATGTAAGTTGTAGGTTGCGAGGATGCAGAATATGGTATTGGAACACTTTGAAAGCCAGTTTCCAAATGCCGGATGTGTGTGCGGTTCGATGTTGCTCAACATCCCATACAATGCAGCTGAAGCGTTGATCTTCTATCTGACAACAGGAAGATGAACCGAGGAGAGAGGATGCTCCCAGCATTGGCTGCCCTTTCGTCATGATGTAATGGTTATGGCTGGACTCCCGCCATGGGTTTACAGAAGGCCTCATCTTGTTGGTGTTTGGACTCCGGAACATGGAGACTTGAATTCTAATCCAGCATTTCTGCATGACCGAACGGAGACCTAACTAGGCCAAACCACTCTGGGGTTGCTACATGGAGGGAGGTTAGAGTGGCATGTAGGTGAAAAACGATGGACAGGAATGAGTTCCTAAGCAATCACCAGTGGCTGAGGTTAATTCAAGTATTCCTTCCTTCACTTTCTTGTTTGTTCCATGTTGGTTTAGTTATCTGGAAATTTAAAGAAGAGCTCAGGATTTATTGGTTATCTTGCCCCTTTGCTGTATCACTTATTTGCCTACTGTGTTAGTGGCACCTTTTTCGATTGCAGCCGGTATCTCGAGACCACTGATTGGTCACCAGTATTAAATTTAGCAAAAAAGGCTTGACGTCTGTCACAGTGTGTAAAAGCTTTAAGAGGAACTGAGAGCAAGGCCAGGTGCAGAGCTGAGGAACAGTGCCCTAAAGCTTGCATCTGATGGTTCTTTTCACATGTTTTGTCACATGTAGACCCATCCATGCAGTACCAACGCGGATCCTCCCATGGCGAAAGAGTTGGTAACCTACGTCTATCAGAAAGACTGCAGGGTTGGCAACCAGCTTTGGTGACCAGTAGAAGTGCCAAAACCTCTGCGGCCCAAATATCACCCGCACCCACCACTGCCTCCCAACGTGGAAAGGGGCAAACATGTTGGGGTTTTAAAGGAACTTTAATGGCCTTCTGAGGCGAGGGGCAAGGCAAACGAATCCGTTTCTTAGGGATGTCTAGTGAACGTCTTTTCCATCTTTGGCGTCCCTTGGGTGACTGTGGTGCTGGTCCGGGTGGGTATCCCGGGGAATGGGAGAGGCTGGGTGGGTTTACAGTGATGACTGCTGCCAGAGAGAGTACCTTAAACTGTGGAGGGTACTTCTGAGCCTGACAGAGACCGGGGGGGGAGGGTGGAGAAGGGCGGTCCGAAGGACAGGGCAGACCCAGATATGCTTTAGTGGCGCACTTTGAGGAAAGGACTGGAGTCCTTGTTGTACTGTGTGGGGTGAGCGAGCACCAGCCGTGGCGTAGAGGGCTAGGTGTGGGTCAGTGGGGTTCCTCCGCGTCGTGTTGTGCCAGCTGCCTCTAGCCTCCGTCGTCTAGGAGTGGGCACGCAGGCACGCTAAGCTCAGCTGGTGTTGTGAACACTGCAGCCGGCCCCTCCTTGGCTGTTTTCTGCTCCGCGTGGGGGACAGAGAGTCTGTTTTGAATATTCATAACTCCCCAGCAGGGAGGTGTCTGACGGAGCCACCCTGTCCACTGCCCGTGACTGCCACAGCAGAACGGGTCTCTGCCCACCAAGTGAGTCCTGCGAGCCCCAGGCCACGGAGAGGGGCACATGCAAGACCCCAGTATATGCCAGCCGGACGATGGGGGGCGGACACTCCCAGCAGCCGGATGTGGCGCAGCGGCGCTACCTGCGAGGTACCTCTATGCATGTATTCACTGCGGGCGGCAGGGGCTCGACCACGTGCACTCCGCGGGAGACATTTTGTCTGGCAGGAGAACTTCGCTGATTGTTGGCGCTGCTCGGGACCTAGAGGCGGGTGGCAGCATGGTCAGGCTTTGCCCAGGGCGGAGCACTGGTGCTGCATTAGCACTACAATGCAGGTGGCAAAGGTGCCACCCCAGAGCAGCCTCGTAGGTGGGCATATGTGTGTGTTATGGGGACACGAAGATGGAATACATTGCTGGACACAACTCTCACAGGTGAAGAGATGCTGCAGGTGGGAGGTGTGGTAGAATACCACCGACATGCTGGCACGGCTCACTTGAATCCCTGCAGGCTTCACTTCAGGCACTACAGAGGGGTTTTGTAGTGCTAGCTGCCACTGTAGCCCATATAGCAATGCCCCCAGTGCCAACTTTGGTGTCACTATTGGAAGTTGGGTATTTCTGGAATAGCGGCTCTGCAGAGCCGGCGGGCATCGCCCTGTGAAGAGTGATGGGCTGCTTTGGGTCGTAGTGCCAGCCTGGCAGCTCCATGGGCATTCCATTAAAGGCTGCAATTACCGAATTGGAAGCATTGCTTAAAGCTCCTGTGGTGTTTGTGGCTAAAGCTGAGCTGGGCAGTAAGCGCTTTATTCAGCATTTATGTAGCACCAAGTTCCTGCTTTCAGGCGCTGTCTGAACACCTCGTGCCATTGTGAAATGCATACAAATGGAAATCGGAATATAATTGATGCACCTGTTTGCTATTTGTTTTGAAATTATATTCCACCCTGCCATCAGTATTTATCAACCTGGGCATTTATGTAGCGCTTTCAAGAAAATGAATTGCCTCTCGGCGCTTCAATAACCGGTGTGTTCCTTTTGTTCAAGCCAATCGCGCTCCTTTTGTGGTACGCTAATAGAGAAAGGATGGACTGGCCTGTCCTGTCCAAATTCTAATTTGTGATCTACGTATGACACAAGGGTTTCTGAGCCCGACCGACTCCTAGCTCTTATTCTGTCCCCATTTCAGTGCTTAATTTGAGCCGGTGATTTCCGGTGCTCGGCACCGAATTGTAATTGTCAACACAGGCATTTATGACAGGCAGTCATATAGTGGCGCTGTTTGTGTGCTTCAGAGATAAGCACAACAGTTGTTTACTAATTAAATATACATTCAAAATGACTAATACCTTTCGACCACGCTATTCTTATAGCTTTGGGGGCCTGGAATAGTATGGTTTGTCACACTTGTAGGAGTATATTAGGTAGTAGTTGTGTTGGCGCTGTAATTTGGAGTGCTTGCAGGGGCAATGGGTGGGGCAAGCTGCAGTGGGCTCCCGACGAGGGTCCTGGCACTTACATTTTTTACAAATTAAGCACTGCCCCGTTCGGGCTGCCTGGTTCGTCCACAATGGGTCCCTGCTTGTTGGTCTTCTAATCCGCTGCTCTCTTCCCCAATCTCGGAGTGTTAATGCCAAAATACAATTCTTCACGATTTGCCCCTGACGTGGGCGTTTGTTTCGTGTAATCTGCTGGAGCCGGCGCGTCCCTTGGGGCTTTGAGGGGGGCGGGGGCGGTGTCATGAAGCCCTTCTTTTGCACTCCCTCGGCACAGGTGCTGCAGACAAATTGAAACCAAGACACGGGTCTCGTGGGACAACCCGGGACATCTGAACAGAGCAAAAGCTCGTTAAATTAACGAATTAATGGCGCAGGTCCTCGGGTTATGGAACAACAGCGTCGACAAGATGTGAGCACTGGCGGAAGGCTGGAGGTTGGACAGATAGAGCGGCCCAAGTAAATATTGATGCGGTGTGACCACTACTCCCTGAGGCTTCATAGGCCTGAAAACGGGGAGTACATTGGTTCCTCAGAGGCCCCACCTCTTGTACAATGTAGTCACACCCGGTTTGGGCTGCGAGCGGGTGGAATTGTGGGTCCAGCGCAGGCTGTGCAGATGCATCATGCAGTGTAGCTTGTATCATGGGACACCCCTGCTCCCCCTCTTTACCAGATGGTACTTCCCTCCAGGTGTCCCCTTGTGCCCCTCATTGATGTTGCGGCCTTTGACTCCAAACTAACACAAACCCTGGTGTCTGCAGAGTGCACACCCACAATCCCCCAGTCTTGCAGTGTGCCCGACCACATTCCAGAGGTCCCATTAGCTTCCAATTCGTATAGTGGAGCTGCACTGATGCTGCACTCGGTACGCTTTCATCATGCGATGTGTACCACCCTTGTGTAATGCCACATCCCAAGGCAGCTGACGTAGGCCCTGTAGGCCTCAGGCCTGTGATCCGTTGCTGCCCCCACTCCGCCCGAGCCTGTAGCTCTTGTCTGCAGGCCTCAGACCTGAAATGTTCTCTCAGCCTCCCTCTACCTGACCCGATGGCTTTTGTTTCAAGCTCTTATAAGGAGTCGGGCTTGTCAAGTTGTTACACTTGCCCAATCGTCGTGGGTAAGGCCCAAGTAGGTCTCAGCCAGGCCTGTGACATTCTCCCGGGCCTATGGCTCTTGGATACAGGTGGGTGATAAATTCTGCTCCGCTGGCGGAGTTCGAGGAGTTTTGCCCACTGGGCTGCAGAGGCTGCAAGTGGCCTGCGTTACCCCTGCTCCGACGACCCTCCCACAGCGAGGGGCTGCCAGCTTACCAATGCTTCCATTTCAGGCCTCTGTCACTTGTTCCTGGCTCTCCACGCGCCAGCATTCCTGGCATTTGCGCCCCCTTGTCCACGCACAGAATGCCAGAGGGCGAACTGGGCCCTCACACTAGGCGCATATTGTCCAACTGCACCGGGTGCCTGCTCGGGCACTGAACGTCTCCACAATCCCACAATTGTCCCAGCCGTCTATTTCTGTGCCCAAGACTTCCGAGGTATGGAAGGAAAATGTGAGCACCAGGGAACGGGGACCAAAAAGAGGGAGTGGGAGGCGCCCCGGGGTGACCCTTTGCCGAAGATTTACATTTATTTTATTTTATTTAATGCGTTTTTATATAGCGCGGACTTTACCCGAAGGTGTCAGAGCGCTTTACAATAGGAACAAAAACGTTACATGAGGACAAGATTACAAGTGGGCATATTACAAAAGCAAGCGTTACATTACATGAGGAAAAAGTGACAATTGTGCAAATAACAAAAACAAACAAAATACAAGAAGAGGTAGCAAATGATACGTTACAAGAGGAAAAAGTGACAAGTGTGCATGATACATAAGATACAAAATACAAATAGAGGTATAATACTGCAATAAGTGGCAGTCACTCAGAACACACTGGGAAGGCACTTCTATAGGCATGGAGTACAGAATTTCCTATAGTGGAAGGACTTCCTTGAGGGAATAGAGAGGGCGTGAATTAGGTCATTGAGTCTAGAAGCAACTTCCTGTTTATAGACGGACAGCAATGAATGTAACACTAAACATAAAACACGTGTGAGCCCTTACCGCCACCTCAGCAGCTTAGACCCCTCAAGGTAATGCAGTCACCACCTCGATGGTATCCTCGGGTGGGCGTTGAACCCTCTCGCTCCCACAATCCTCCGTTTCACTGTTCCATTGTCAAATTTGTTGGTGAACACAGCTGCGCTTCCTGTGTCCATAACGGTCAAATTTGCCCAAGACCCATCATTTTTAGATATGTTTATTTATTATTGTGATCTTTATATGGTGCAGGCCTCACCGCGTTGCAAACGGAGCTCTTCAGAAGTTAGCATGTTGCACAGAACTCGCTTCTAATAGAACTATTATAATTCTAGATGCAACACAGCAACTGAAAGCCAACTATGGCAAGCATACGAGTTAACATATGCAACAACAACAAAGAAAAGTGCCACTAATGCTCCGATGCATGCCCAGTGCTTACACTGTTAAAAGAACCATTGCCAAAGCAAATAGGTCTCGTCTTTTTTTAGACACATTGGCTTTGCCAATGCTATGCAGCATCGGTAAAAAAAAGAAAAACAAAGGCGCTGTACCGGCCATTTCATTCTGTAGACACATGCATACATCACCAGGCGCCATTTTCTTTTTTTTAAATTCTACAGTAGTACATTAGAGCGAGAGAACAACATGGCGTGCACGGGGCAGGTGTTTGGGGGAAGCTGCATCTGCAGGAGAGAGCTTGAAAAAAACATACACTCTTATAGAAATGCTGAGAGGAAAAGAAAAACGTAGTTCCCTAAAAGTGAGCAGTGTAAGAACACAAGTCGGCCAAGCAAAAGGATGATAAAAAAGGCTATGCTCGGGCGGGGGGTCATGGTGGACAATTAAACCATCAAATAAGTGAGCAAATGAGAGTGCCAATAAGACCAACCAACATTAAGCAATGAACACGCATAAAGCCCACTGTACATTGTTAGTAAGCTTGCAATGGGTCTTTCACCACCACACAACTTGCTGCAGTGGCCGAAGTGGGCGGGATCGGCAGGGCACGGCGTGCCCCTACTTCTTTAATTTCACAGTGTCTGTTCCCCTACTTTCTTATTTTAAGCATGCCTTCCGGACGGCAGAAATCGCCAAGGCCGATAGTTAAGGCTCGGCATTTGGGGACGGGCGGAACGGGCAGAGAAGGAAAAGGACTCTGTCTTTTCCTTCGTGCCCAGAAAAGATAAGGGCAGTGTCCAGTTCTCCTGCGCTGGCAGCTGCCCCCCCCCCCTCTCTTTGTTCCCCCTCTTCCCTCTCTTTCGGTCTCGCTCCTCATTTAGTGAAAACCGAGACTTCAAGAAACAGGTATTACCTTCTCTTTCCTCCTTTCGTTTATTTGCTCCCCTGTGAAATGGATCCAAAAAAGAAAAACACTTTTGCTGGAAACGTCGTCTTTTTCTGACATTTTTCAATTTCTAAGTGCAGCCTCGGGGTGGAGAGAAATAAAACATTCAAAATATGAAAAATAACTAACTAACTAAAGCAAGACAGAGTGGTTGCAAGGTGGCCAGATTGATTTATTCACACCTAAACACATTAGCGCCGCTTTACAGTGTTTGCCAGTGAAGCGCTACTTTTGTTTTCTCGTCGCTCTTTGAACAACATTGTTTTCCCTGGGTGGGAAAGTGCACTATTCCTGGAGGTACTGAAATACCTGCTTGATGGGTGAATTGGAAAACAAAATGCATACCGCGGCTCTGTATTCACAAATGTGGTCTTTTTAAACCATACTGCTTACGTTTTGTAAGGATATAAGCAATGGGCATTGAAGCGGGTCCCTTCTGGGCCCTGTAGTCATGGCCTTACCTTTTCAGGCAAAAGCACTCACTAATTTCTGAATAATGAGTGTGAAAAGAAAAAGGTAACCATGTTGTTCCTGCTTACATTTCACATGCTTTACTTAATCTTGCATTCCCTATGAGTGTTTGCTTTTTCTAGGATGTTAAATTTTTTTAGGCAGCATATTGCTCTTGTCTAGTGCGTAATTTGAATTGAGTCACATCCAGGTGTTTATAGCGGGTCAGTGCAGTGCAAGTTTCTCTCAGTGGGGCAGTATGGTGTTCAGTGGGGGAGAGGATGTAGCACTATGGTCAGAGCTGCTGAATTTGGAACTGGGGAACCAGGTTCAGCCTTTATGACGAGTCCACCAGACCACTCCCCCTGAGGGAGCACATTCCCATGCTAGACCTTAGAAGGCCCTGCAAGATCTTAAAAGCCCTGGTGTCTTAGTACCAGCAGGTAGACCCTAGCAGTGGCAAGTGTGGGTTAACCTTGAAGGCCTGTCCGCCACAATTCATTCTGAAGTTCACCTCCAGTCTTGCAGGCAGGCATATGAAGCAGCACGCAACACTGAAGAATGGGGGACGGGGAGCAGTTTCAGGAAAAAGGGGGCCTAGGTCCAGTACCAATGCTCCCAAGAACTAACATGTAATCACTGTGTGGTAACTGTTCCTAAAGTTAAGATTCATAACCGATTTGGGTATGTTGGCGAAGGAGAAGGAAGGGAAAATAAAGAAAAAGAGAAAGAAGAAAGAGGTCTCTACATATGGTTCCCTATTGACAGAGGTCGAGGAGATTCTCCTTTAGGAATTAGTGCCCTCACACACCCTTTCAGGTGTCATGCTTCATCATAGGCGTTGCTCCTCGTGGGTGGCGCTGCTGTCCCCACGGGCCTCGCGAGAGGCTCTTTGTCGGAGATCTTTTAGTGGACGCCGCAGTTGTGCATGCGGGTGTGTGGGCCTAAAGGTGTAGGTGCTAGTGTTTAAATTACCCCGCCTGTACCAAAAGGAAGAAAATTTTTTTATTCGTTGGTCTGGGAGGTAAGGATAAAAGAATGATACAGGGCATTGGGACACCTCTATTGACAAATAACATAGAGGTCAGGGTATTACTCCACTGCTCCTAGTGCCCGTGTGTGACTGTGAATGTGCGTGTAGGTCAACATGTTTCGCGCTATCATCGGGTCCCTACTGGATCCCGTGCGCTACGTCAGGACCGTGTGAAAGTGAATTAAAATATGAAATAGGAGTAGGGAAAGACACCTATCTTCCTATTGTACCTTCTCTCAGGATAGTTTGCGTTTTTGCGCTTGGAGGAACACCTCTCTCGTGTTCCAACCTGTTACCTTATGATTAGAGCCAAGGAAACGAAAAAGAAAAGACATACATATAGAGACAAACATGAGTGATGGCGAATAACGATCCACAATAGATTAATTGTACTGTTGCATTATCGCCTGACATATCGTGCTCGCAGTGCCTGGGAAACGTGCCCTGGAATATTATCACTGCCATATGTGCACGTGTGACAGCAGCAGCTGTCTCTGTCTAGCATCATTTGTGAGATCTCATGCACTTGCCTGAAGTGGCTGTGCATACCCGTTATTATTGAGTGCAGTGTGACAAAGACACTCATTTATCACCATGGTGACCACTGGTGCTGAGATATGCAAGCGCGTGTTGTGCGTGAAGTTTTTATTACGTTATTAAGTGTAACGTAATACAGTAGATATCATACCCAAGTGAGATCATAAGAAATACTAATAGATACATGAGGTCTATTACCCCTAGTATTTCTTATGATCTCACTTGGGTATGATATCTACCGGTATTACGTTACACTTAATAACGTAATAAAACTTCACGCACAACACGCGCTGTAATATCTCAGCACCAGTGGTCACCATGGTGATAAATGAGTGTCTTTGTCACACTGCACTCAATAATAACGGGTATGCACAGCCACTTCAGGCAAGTGCATGAGATCTCACAAATGATGCTAGACAGAGACAGCTGCTGCTGTCACACGTGCACATATGGCAGTGATAATATTCCAGGGCACGTTTTCCCAGGCACTGCGAGCACGATATGTCAGGCGATAATGCAACAGTACAATTAATCTATTGTGGATCGTTATCGCCATCACTCATGTTTGTCTCTATATGTATGTCTTTTTCTTTTTCGTTTCCCTTGGCTCTAATCATAGGGTAACAGGTTGGAACACGAGAGAGGTGTTCCTCCAAGCGCAAAAACGCAAACTATCCTGAGAGAAGGTACAATAGGAAGATAGGTGTCTTTTCCCTACTCCTATTTCATATTTTAATTCACTTTCACACGGTCCTGACGAAGCGCACGGGGATCCAGTAGGGACCCGATGATAGCGCGAAACATGTTGACCTACACGCACATTCACAGTCACACACGGGCACTAGGAGCAGTGGAGTAATACCTGACCTCTATGTTATTTGTCAATAGAGGTGTCCCAATGCCCCTGTATCATTCTTTTATCCTACCTCCCAGACCAACGAATAAAATTTTTTTCTTCCTTTTGGTACAGGCGGGGTAATTTTAAACACTAGCACCTACACCTTTAGGCCACACACCCGCATGCACAACTGCAGCGTCCACTAAAAGATCTCCGACAAAGAGCTCCTCAAGGCCCGTGGGGACAGCAGCGCCACCCCCACGAGGAGCAACGCCCTATGATGAAGCATGACACCTGAAAGGGTGTGAGGGCACTAATTCCTAAAGGAGAATCTCCTCGACCTCTGTCAATAGGGAACCATATGTAGAGACCTCTTTCTTCTTTCTCTTTTCTTTATTTTCCCTTCCTCTCTTCGCCAACATACCCAAATCGGTTATGAATCTTAACTTTAGGAACAGTTACCACACAGTGATTACATATGAAGCAGCACACCATAGAGTGACAGTGACTCTGTCACTGAGGTCACAGGACCCTTGAGCAGGGTGGCTCTAAGGCAGTGCGACCGCACCAGGTGCTGACCAGCCACGGTCCGTGCAGCTAACAGTGGTGGGGCAGAGGGGCCGGGTAAGGGGGGATTTCAAGGGACAATGCAGAGGGAAAATTAAATAAATAATTAATTTTCCCTCTGCATCGTCCCTCGAAATCCCCCCTTACCCGGCCCCACCGCTGTTACCTGCATGGACCGCGGCTGGCGCTGACTTCAGGTGGGGTCGTCATGTTTGCAAGTATAATATGGTTTTAAAAGCACTTGCTGCCTCCTTCCTGTCCTCCAGCAATTTTTGGCAACAATAAAAATGTTATGATAACTCCAGTGATTAATGTTCTTAGTAGAGAGAGATGGTGCTTTGTCTAGTGGACGTTTTGACTCACGGAAAGGAAGCGCAGAGGGTTAATGTGCCTGCTGCTAAGAACATGTACCATGCAGATCACAAAGTGCACATAATGTAAATAGGTCAGTGGGTTACTGCTTTTGTCAGGGAGACCCTATTGTTACTTGCAGTTAATAAGTTAAAATCCTAACATAGAACAGTGAGCTCTTAACTGTCATGTAAGAGCTGCATACAAACTGCAAGGTATAAATTAAAGCGTTATGTTTTTTTCCCCAGTCTTTGATTATCCTAATGTTGCAGAAAAAAGGTTCATTTGGGTAGAAATCAATTCTGATTATTAAAGAGAACCACCAACCATGGTATTACATTTTAAATTCTGAGTTTGCATTTCTCCAGACCAATCACTATTAAACTATGCTGCCTACTAGTATGGTTGTCATGTGCCTCCTACACCTTGTAGTCCTTTGTCTTATGTAACATTTCCTATACAGTGATTTACACACGTATGATTGATTGTCTCTGTGTAATATGTGTGATGTAAAGTGCTCTGACACCCTACACTGGTATTAATGGTGCTGTAAATTTTCTGATACTTTATTATTTTGACATTTTACACATGCTAACAGTCTCTGCAAAGATTTTTCCTTATTGGTACCAGTGGAACATACAACTGCAGCAATGAGAAAGCTGACCAGTCAATCTTTGCAAAGGGCCCTCCACTTCACAGCAGCACAAGTCACATTTTTTTAGGAACTTTTGATCCATTTGAGCTATAAACAATTTACTAGTTAAAATCGTTAGATTATGCAGCAGATGATGTATTATGTGGCAAATATGACAGAGCCATAATTATGTGGAAAACATTTGCAAACTAGGATATTTTGCCATTCATGTTTGAACTGATCTTGTGGAAAAAGGGAGGAGAAGTGCTGATGACAGACACTCCATGGCTGGAAGACAAATGGCTTGCAATTCCACTTTTAAGGATATTTGGGACATTCTGTGATTGGAAACGTATCCCACTGTGAATGTATTTTAATGTCAATAACTCATATTGAACCTTAAATAAACATGTGTATCCATTGGTTAAACTGAATAACGTAATAAGCTGTAACCGGTTAGTGAAATGGGAAACAAATACTAAAAATTGGGATATTTTGCTCTTTCTGCCACACCTCTGACTCCGCCCACTGACCCAATCCACAGGTTATTCCCGCCCTCTGCTTCTCCGCCCACAGTTCCCCTACTTTTTTTCCCCCACTTCGACCACTGACTTGCTGTCTAGAAAGCAAGACACAGGTGGCCAAAGTTAACAAATACAGGGGTTGCAGATTAGCACAGCTGTTTAGTTTTAATTCCACATCATGCCTCTTTCTTCCACCACTCTACATTTTGTTTTCTTTTATCTTATGCACGTGTGTTAGACTTGGCATCTTTTGGCGTGTTTCCCCTGAGTTTTTGCTTTCTGACCTCCCGGTTTTGACTCTGTTTTTGCTGGCTTACTGTCTCTGCGCACTTTCTCACTGCTGTTCAGTATTAAAGTGCAAGTGCTCCTGTTGTACATTGTGTTATGGTTTGGTGTTTCCATGATTGGCATATTTGATTTACTTGTCAGTCCCTAGTAAAGTGCACTGTGTGCCAGGGCCTGTAAATCAAATGCTGCTAGTGGGCTGCAGCACTGGATTGTGCCACCCACACAAGCAGCCTGTAAATGTAACTCTGGCCTGCCATTGCAGAGCCTGTGTGCAGTCTGGGACTGCCATGTCGACTTGGCAAGTGTACCCACTTGCCAGGCCCTAACCTTCCCTTTTCTTACATGTCAGTCAGCCCTAAGGTAGGCCCAAGGTACCCCTGTGGGCAGGGTGCAGTGTATGTGAAAGGTAGGACATGCCCTGGTGTGTGGCATGTCCTGATAGTGAATTTAGTTTTTTTCACTATTGCAAGGCTACCTGTTCCCATAGGACAGAATGGGGAGTTTGTTTATAACATCTTATAAACATAACTGGCCCTGGGAACTAGGTAGAAAAATAAAGTTTAGTATACCTGAACTCAGAATCTAAAGATGCATCTTTTAGAAAAGGTGATTTTGACATTCTGTGTTTGAAAATACCACTTTTAGAAAGTAGGTATTTTCTTGCTCAGCCATCCAGTAGGCCTCTGCTGGGTTTGTGGATTGACTGTCTGGGTTTTGGATGGCAGGGGCTGGGGAGGAGCCGTGGCTCCAGATAGTCTAGGTGGGTCAGGAAAGGGCTGAATAGACCTGGGCTGCATTTAGAGTAGTGGGAGGAGATTTCCTTTCACCTAAATGGGCCTGGTCTGCCTCTGACAATGCTGTCTCCACCTCCTGCCAGGAAGCCACACCAGAGAGGGCAGAACTGGTTTTGACTGGGCACAGACACTCTCTGCCTGAGAGGACAAATGATTTTGTGCTATAAAAAATGGGGCCCAAACCCCTGAACTTTAGAACTCTTTTGGACCAAGAAGACTTCCAAGAAGAAGAGCTGGAGAAGCTGTGAGGAGGAACTACCACTTTGCTGAGTGCTTTGCTGTGTTGGCCTGCAGTGGCTGCTTCTGTCTTGGGCAGTGAAAGGACTGGACTGAACTTTCTGCAACTTCTTTCTTTGAGTATCTCCAAGGGCTTGAGGTAGAGCTTGCCCCCTGTTCAAGAAGTCTCAGGAACAGCAAAGACTTCAAGTTCTTCTGCCATAAGCACTGGGGACTGTGTGTTTTGTGCTGCAACAGAAGAAAAAGCAACCCGATGCCGTCTACGACACCGCTGCCGACTCCGTGTCCTGAAGGCACAGCAGAGGGCACCGTTGCAATGCCGCACTGCGACCCTGGTCTCACCGGTGACGCCATCTGACGCCGCCACCGAGCCGCTGCTCGCACCGCGACCTGTGGGCACAGCATTCCGCCTCGCTTCACGACGCCGCCTTGGTATCCTCGACGACGACGCTTCACGTTGACATCAACGCCGCTGCTTGCACCGTGGTTCGAGGGCACCGCTCGTAAAGTTACACGACGCACCGCCCTCATCTCGCATCGCAGCCTTGGCCTACCGACACCGGCGCCATCGACTCCAGTTCGTCAGCCGACGACAGCGCTTCAACAACGATGACACCGCTGCTTGCACCGTGACCTGCCAGCACCGCGACGAGCACCGCATCACTTTGCACCACGACACTGGTCTCACCGACGATGCCATCTGACGCCACCACTGAGCCACTGCTCGCACCGCGACCTGGGGGATAGCACGCCGCACCGCTGCACTTCGCACCGCAGCACCCGACGCCTGCCGACGCCAGCGCTCCTGACTTCAACCGCGAGGAGTTCCATCTGCAACGCGTGTGACTTCAAGGGCCCGACGACTCCTGCACCGACCTCCGGAACCGACGCCTGCGGACGCCGTGCTTTCGGAAGCTCAACGAGAGGTCGCTGACGCCCTGCATTTCTAAAGGTACTGTTTTGCGGGTCTTCCCGACACTGTAGCTGGCCCGCGACGCCGCGGTCAGCCAGAACTGTTTGGATTTGTTTGTTCACGACGCCGTGATAGCCCCAGAGGGAGCTATCGACTTCAAGGAACTTTTTATAAAGGTTATTTTGATAACTGAAGATTTCTAAGTACTGTATTGTGGATTTTTATCGCGTTTGGTCTTGTCTTAAGTATATAAAAATATTGGATATTTTTCTAAACTGGTGTGGTGTTCTTTTGTAGTGCTTACACTGTATTACTGTTGGTTATGTGCAAATGCTTTGCACACTGCCTCTAAGATAAGCCTGACTGCTCGTGCCAAGCTACCAAGGGGGTGAGCAGGGGTTATTTTAGGACTGTAACTCCCTTATCCTGACTAGAAGGAAGGGTCCCTACTTGGACAAAGGTACCTACCTCTGCCAACTAGAGACCCCCATGTCTAACAACGTGTTTTTTTTTTATCTCTGCTTCCCCTCTTTGTCAACGTTTTCCTCTCTTTCTTCTCCACTAGCTTTCTCCTAGTTCAGCCTTTCTTTCTCTTGCTCTCGGTCAAAGTCTGATGATGAAAAACAAGTCCAGTTCTGCAAAACTGAGTGCCAGTGCCCATCACCTGCACGTTAAGCACTGTGCAATGCCAAATAACCCTCTAAAACATTGCATGAGAGCCACCACTAATAGATGATCACCACCTTTTGCTTTTCCATTCATGAAAATATTGAGTGCCGACACAACCTGGACGGCCTCCCTTTCATCCTCCTGGCCTGGTCAGTATCTCCAATATCTTACCCTGCTGGTGTTGGCATCTCTGTTGATAGCCTCCTGGACCTCCGACACAATTAGTCGAAGTGGGTATCAACTTGTAGATGCAAGGCTAGTGCACTGGAAATGTGAGTTCGTTAGCCAACAAAATTAAGCAACGTAATAGGGATATATCCGATCGGTGACAGAGCCCAGTCTTTCTCCCAATGTGTTTGTTGAAGATCGTAGGCTGACCATGCTAGTATTCCATTCGTTTGGTCAAAGCATACCGCAGTTCTCCTCATACGTTCGCCAGAGATCTTAAGGTGGCAATGCAGCTGTTACATCAGGTTGGCACAAGCACCCTTTGTTTTTCCCAAACCACATGTATATAGCCAATCATGACCAAGCTAGCATTTAACATGGGAGCCAAGGCCTTACTCTGCATTTTGCCTGTATCTGCCTCCCTCTCGCAGGTCGCACAGAGGCTGTGGTGAAAACCTTCATCCCCTACTATCATCGACAACTGGCGGCGGCCATCCTAAGAAGGCTGTGGAGTGAGGGGGAGCCACAGGGCCGACACAGCCAGCAACTCCTGCAGTGTCAGGTGAGTAGCATGTCATGTATTCCCCCTCCTCAAACAAGGCTGAGTGAGTTTATCCATGCTCTGTATATACCCTATATGATGCAAGGAAGGGGGGGTTTCCTGGGGGTTGAGCGTGGGATGTCTGGCCATGTAGTTCCATACTCTCCTATGCCAGTAGACATGAAGAGATTGGAACTATTTGCACATGTAATGTGGCTGTGGTCAGTTGTAGAAGCCGGAGAAGCACACACTAATAACAAGGGAGTATGGTTTGTATGGCATGAACACATGATTGGTAGCACAGAAGAAAAGATTGTTGAAAAAGACAGTACATCATTTTGTATGAAAGTGCACTGAGTGTCACAAATGAATGACACACCTTAAGGGTAACATTGGGCACAATATACATTTCATGGAACATGTTAGACACCTATTATAAAAAAAAAAAATATTTGCCAGTTAGCTTCCTGCCAAATTAGTTGCATTTGTTTTTATAAAGAAGGTTGTGTTTTCTTCATGCATAGCTCACTTTTTACTCTTGTTGGGCGCTATACCTGTAGCTCAGAGCTCCTTTGTAGCTCCTTTCTTGAATTTCTTGTGCCATTATCTATATGCGTGTAAGGCATCACACCAGCTTTCACCTTCTTATGTGGTAGATATAAGAGTGCTTTTCTATAAAATCTTTATGAAGTCTCACAATCTTTAGTGGGGCACCTCCAAAGTTCTGAGCTGGGGAAGAATAAGAATGTATCCAGCCTCAATTTTCACCCACTCAGCATGGCCAGTTTTATGCGGATGGTAGTCCGTATTAATGTGGGAACATATTTGTCTCTCAAGTTTGCTAAAGCTAACGTGACATATAATTGGTTTCTTATCCGCAATCTCTTAGCAGTAGATAAGTGGAGGATATATAACGGGTGCAGAGGGCCCGTAGCCCTCTGTTGCAATGGTGTCATAAACCATGAGGTGGCAGGCTGAGTGGTTTGTAAATGTCACCAGAAACCCCAAGATGGCAATATAGCAACATATTACGGGTTGTATATTTTTATGTATTAGATGCTTATTTATGTGCAGTTTCAACCAGGGGAATGCTTGTTGAAAACAGTAAGTGGAAAAAAATGAACTAGACAGATTCACTGTCTGTTGTAAAAAGAGAACTGATTAACATTATGTAGTTAGGAATACACAGTTTTATAGCTAACAGACTTTGTTAAAAAGCACATTATGTCGGTGAATTGAGAGATTTTTGAAGTTGTTGCCAGCAAGATAGAGCTACCAATTAGCTCTGATTTCAATTACAATTTTAAACTTTTCATGAATAGAAAATGGATAAGCTCAAATCTTGTAAGCCTTTTCCAGCACTGTTATGCTAACAACAAAGGCTCCTGAGCGTAATTCGAATATTCAGGGTTGCTTAGTATTCACGAAGAGGTAGCTAATTGAACAATGGGCAATACTGAACCTTTATAGTGTGCTCTGGGGCTATCATCTAAATACACTACCATGCTTAGAGTCTATTTACCTGGAGGGTGTGAAATCGGAGAGAAATTGACCTCCCATTGGATGAAATCTGTATTTCACAGGGTTTTGTGACATAACACCCACTGCCTGTAAATGTGACTTTTTGCACAACTGCATTTTATACAGTAAATCACCCAAACATAAACCAGAGAGTCAGTAACAAAGATGTTGGATTGATAGTTGAGATGTTTATTCCACTTAAGAAACGTATTTAAATAAAATACACTGGTGCAATAATACCTGTATAGTTGGTAAAATGCATTGTCCAGAAAGAAGAGAATAATTGTGTTTAATGCGTAACTTTGGACTCTTTTAAAACAAAGTTTTCCAAGTTTTGAATAACGTCTTGGAAATGTGTGCTTACACTTGTCTAAAAAGTGAACATTGGTCAGGGATGTAAGTCTGAGGTCACGAAAATAGCACTTTAGCGTGGGTTCTTAGAGAACATAAACAATTAAGATGGCTCAAAAGTGTTCACATCAAATTTCACCAAATTAATGTTTAGCGTTTCGAAGCAAGTAGGCACTAAAAAAATGATAAAGTATCATGACGAGAAAAAAAGAGTAAGCAATATCTGGAATTATTGCCAGTTTGGGCAGGTACAGAACAAACAAAGTCATATTGGATGAATATCTGGAAAGCATGCTGGGTACTCACCGAGCTATTCCAAATAGACATGGCTGTATGGCCGGACATAGCGTCATGTGCACTAGTTTAAAGTGTTGTTATGAAGGACATTTGTTCAATACCTGGTTGAAACACTTGGAACTGAGCCCAAACCAATGTACATTTGATCCAAGGAAAGTACCAGTAAGTGATATGTTGGCGTCATTACCGTGAGTTTTTTTTCCACCAGAATCCCTAAACTAAGTGTATTCTGATATTTCACCTGGCGCACCACACCTAGCACTGCTTATATAACAAAGCTGGAATATTTTTGCAGTTGTCCTCCATGCAAGTGATTATCTTAATAAACAGGAATGGGCAGCAGCTGTTTTCCTTCCTTGTGCTTTTTTTTTTTTTTTAAGTTGAAGGTGACATTTAATGTTTGAAATGGAAATAGGGAGGGTGGGTGTGCGGCCACTTTACATTTGAAAGCGTTTGTTGCCAGAAAATAATCTGGCTGTTGATGGCTAAAGATAAAAATCACTTCTATGTCAGTCAAAATATTTGCAGTGCCAGTTCCATTCCAGTGATATCACACACAAAACAAACTACATTATATATCATACTTGCATGTGCTCAGAGTATTTTTATACCACGTTCTCTGCTGTTAGTATGGTCTCGCAGCACTATATTCTAAATGTGTATGAAATTGAGTAATTTCTTTCTCCCAAAATTATGCGTAAATTATATGAAATGCACTTTGTGGTATCTCAAGTTAAATTTGACCCCAAGGTCATACCTCATATTCAATAGTGACTCAAAATACCGGCAAGGGAACTGGTTCGCAGAGAAAATTTCTCTCATGACACATTTTTTGTCAAACTTGTCACCCCTAAAACATTTTCTGCTCAAACCAGTCCACTGAAGCAAAACATTGTGCGAAATTTCACACTGGCTTAATTAATTTCTGATATTTTGCATAATTTGCCTAACATGAAATTATGGAAATTTTGGGAATTACATGACCATAACAGAACATTTTGCACAGGCCTACCAAGTATTTTCAAAAATTAAAGCGGATTATGGCAGAATTTGGTGCAAAATGTACACTAACATAGTTTGATTCAAATTTAGCCTCATCAAGTCCACTACTTCATCTACACCACACCTAGCAGACAGCACCATGCCCTTGATGCAAGTCCAATCACAAGCCAGATGCTAAGTTACCATCAACGCTGTCTTGTGCAAACGGAAGACCTTGTCAACTGCTAATACAGCCATTTTGTCTCAAGAGCAGGACACCGGGCAGGTATACAAATATTAATGGGAAAAAGTCCTTTAGTTTGTTGAAATGGTTATGGCATCATGGAAAAACAGAGCTGCGGTGCTGTCATTTTTCCCTTTGTCTATAGTTTTTTTTCAGGATTTTGTTTTATATGACATTGCAGTTTCCTCAAATTTCAGACAGAAGGGTGCTTGTTTTGCTGTAAGGTGTGTTTTTTTTCCAACAGTTGTGCCTCTTTTCATCTGATACTAAACCATAGTATCTTTCGGTCTAGGTTGTATCTAGCAGAACTTTCTGGAATCTCTAGAACCATGGATTCCCAATTTGCTTTGCAACTCTTCAACTACAGTTGACATTTGAATTATTTAGCTGCCCCTCTGTTCGAAGTTCAATCTATATCAGTAAACTATCCCCTTACTGGGTGATTGCATATTGTGATGCCACTCATGTCTTCCATCGCTAGATTTCATATTTCAATTGTTTCCCTGGCTCTCGATGTGAAACTTTTACCACCAATTGTTTTTTTTCTTTTTCCATTTAATATTAATTTATGTTCCCTCTAAGGCCCTGATGATGAGTTGCTCATTATATTCCGACCTGTGCGTAAACTCTTTTTTACACATGGTTGGAATTCCAAGTTGGTAGGTGTGTAATGCATCCAATAATTATCAGAAGCTTTGAATACCTCAACCTTCTTTAAATTTTGGCAGGTCAAACCTGCCAAAATGTAACAGGGGTAATGTATACAGGGGTATATTTACAAGCCCCTTGCGCTACTTTTGCGCTGCTGTTGCGTCACGCATGTGACGCAGCGGCGACGCAAACCATGCGCCGCGTTGCGCTATATTTACAACGTGAGATGCGTCACGTAGTAAACCCCTGCGCCACATGAAACCTGCGTCAGGTTTCATGTGGGCGTACCGGCGCAGGGGGGCGTTCCGGCGCAGGAACGCCTCGGAAAAGTGACGTAGTGAAATCTACAAGATTTCACCCAGTCACTTTTCCGGCGCTGATAGCGTCAAATCCTTACGCCTGCTTCAAGCAGGCGTAAGGATTGACGCACCATGTTAGGGATAGGAAGGTTGGAACAGTGCTGGAGTTGCGTCGCGCTTGCGACACAACTTCAGCACTGCGCCAACCTTCCGCCGGTAGATGCGTCACGCATCTGCTTATCCTTGCGCCACGATGCGCTGCATTGTAAATGCGGCGCATCGGACGTGGCGCAAGGGTAAACTTGCGTGACGCATTTTCCCTGGCGCATCCCTGCTGAAATGCAGGGATGCGCCAGGGAACGTAAATATGCCCCACAGTATTTACCGTATATCATGCGGATTTTGGTGCGTTAAACACGAAAATCTGCATGTTATTCCCCACCACCTCGTTATAGGTGTTATCGTGCCTGATAAATAACATACCCCTTGTTATTGTTATTTGTCAGGCGTGATAAATAGCACCTATACTGGTAATCAGGCCCTAAATGCTCTATACTTTTTTTTCATTATAAAAAATCTGTTGATTAATTTATTCTTTAAATCAAGGCATTTTTTCTTACCCAAAATGGCTTCACTTTCGGTGCTCATCAAGCCCGACTACTGCCAATTTCTAAATTTTTTAAAGCGTTAAATCAGATGGCTCCGCCTTTCAGTACCAACGGCTTTACACTGGAACAAACTCCCTACACCCACACTTGGTACTTGGAATAGTCTTCGTTTTTTGCAAGACCATCAAAATTGTGAAGCTTGACAACTACAGTTTATCACCTTACCCAGAGGCGCAACTAGAGCCAAATTTCGGGGGGGGCTACCAAAAATTTCGGGGGGGGGACTGATTCTTCCAGCAATATGCAGAGTGGAGATGCAGGGGCTCTAAGAAGGGGTGAAAACACAACAAAGCCTCGTTAGCAAGTAAATGGTCTTTTAAAGACCTGTGAAGTACTCGGGTGCGTAAGACGGACGCCAGACCAGCCATCCTACAGCAGCTCAAAAACTGTCTGTGTGTGTGCCCGGAAGCTGTCTCAGCCGGGCTGACACACACGACGGGGGGGGGGTTGACGCCCTTTGAGCCCAATGGGCGTTGCGCGCCTGACCTTACCACCCATATTAACTCAACGCCAAGTGACCATCTCAGTGATGAAACTGCTGTGAAGCACTCTATATTACCTATGGCCAGTGCTTCATTTGTAAAGGAATGAGTGCCGGTGTCCAAAGCTCTCCTCAGAAGGACGCAGCCGGTGCTATTAAGTGTGGGCGTGCCAAATGCGTAGCCTTGAATCCACCTTATGCCTCTTTCATCCAATATCGAACAATCACTGCCTCTTTATCGCACTCTTGCAGGTTCCTGCTTTCTCCCTCTGTGACTGTTTTTCCGTCTTTCTCTTCCTCCTTCTTTCCAGTTTGTGTTGTCCCTCTCTTGCTGTAGGTAAATACCGGATGAGTGCCTGTCCCCAAAAATGAGTGCTGGTGCGCCCCACCGGCAACCATGAACTGAAATTAAGCACTGCCTATCACTAGTGAACATATGATATGAAATAAATATAATATCAAATATGAAATAACGTTCGATACATTCTTGTTTTCCGTTTCACCTTAAAGAAGCTATGTAAAACTCGTTCATTTGGCCGATAGATGTATTAGTTTAGTTTCTTCAGCATTTTCAGCAACCTTATGTTACATACATATAGAACAAAGAAAAAACAACCAGGTTTTAGGTTGATAAAGCAAAACATTAGTATGTTAATAATCATTGGCTGAATGAAAAATATCCATGTTTGTGGGGCTGCTTCTTTATCCAGAATATTATCTCCAGGCCACCATAAACCTAAAGGGACCCTCCTTCAGCATTTGCTACTGTTTTATAAAATCCCTAGGATCCTGGGGCAAGCCTCGAGCAAGTGGACAATTGCACAGCCTCACTGTCGTGGGTTTGCGTTCACGCCTTTCCACGCTGTCGCCAGGAGGACCACCAGAATACTTGTACGTCACCAGCGAGGGTCTGTCCTCGGGATTATATTCTGGTCAGTTAGGAGTTTGCCTTTTCTGTGGCTGGTTGGTCTTTCTCCCTTATGATATGATATGATCCATTAAACTACTTCAGACGCACCTGTGTTTCATCTCTTCTTTACTGGTGCTTAACACTCACCTGTAGAACTGTTTCTAACACATTTGGCCTACAAAGAACACTCAGAAGAGCACCACCTAGCTTCTACACCAGGCACCTGGGGGAAGGGCTTCAAAGACAACCCCTGTTCAACTGGAGCAGGCTGCACATTAAGTATCTAGGGATCCGCCTGACACCGATTATTGGGAAACTGTTTGGAGTCATTCATCCACCCATCTCAAGCAGACAGGCTCCGACTATCAGAGTCCGCACACCGCCTCCTTTTCCTGAGTGGGGCAGATAGTGTTGGTGAAATGATGATCCCACATAGGGTGCTGTTTGTGTTCCATGCATTGCCTATATTCCCGGCTTGGTGAACCCTAGAGCAAGGTTCAATGCCTCTGGGAGGGAGGACTTGGCATACTCAACACACAATTAGGGTTTTAATGCAGTGGTCTCGAAGAGATACATAGTGCCACTGGTGTTATTATGGCTCCTACCGTAGTGGGCTGTCCATTGTAGGACGTTCCATGACTGCGGAAAGGAGATATGGCTGAAACACTGTATGTCTTCTCAGTTACACACACTACGCAGAGGGATTGGGGCCCTGTTGGAGTTAGGAGGAGCTTACTTCCCATTTCCCTATTCACCATGTTGTTCCGGAATACGGAGTATCACAGCACGAAGGACAGAGATGCCTTTTGACATTGGAAAGAGAGTCGATGTGCAGGTAGGAGACATGTTTGCAAATGTGGGGGTTACTTATGCCTACAGGGTGGAGTCCAGTCTGAAAAATTTGTTTAGGTGGCATCTTACGTTGATATGCGTCATGCTATTGGCTGGCTAACCGCATCATACCATTGGCAGGTTGGTGGGGATTTGGCTGCAGATTCAAATCCTCATATATCCTTTAGAACTGGAGGCACATGCAAAGCTTTCTGAGGGAGGGGTCGTGGGGACATTGAGAGACCTAATGTATCAAAGTCCCCTCAATCCCCTCAAGGGTCGTTTCGGGCGGATACCTGCAGTGAGATGGGATATCGGGAGATGTAAACAAACATTTATCTCTGTTATGCTATCTTCAGATAACCAGTGGGGTACCATGCCCCCACCCTGCTAGACTGGCATCGTAGCCCATGGTATGCAATTGGGATGGAAGAGATTTGGCCGGGACAAAACGTCAGTTTCTCAAGGCCAGGGATCGCTTATTGCAGTCCCTCTCCCAACATTTTAAACATATGGCATACCCAAGAGTTATGAGAGCCGTTCAGGTCCTCCATGCGCCCTCCCTCGCCGCCTAATCTGGGAGGTGAGTTTGCACCGTGTACCTGAGTGCTGAGAGACTAAACTTTTCCCAGGTAGAGGAAATCCTACTCGGAGGTTGGCTTGAAAAGTGAGATGTAAGGCTTATGCACGATGGTCTTTGGGGCTGGAGGGTTGGGAGGGGAGTGCGAGTACATTTCCTTTGATTTTTTGTTTTTTGCTAAAACCATTAAATCCTATTGAAACTTAAATCTTATGACTTCTGGGCAATATGTGCAAAAGGCTATTGAAAGCACGCAGCTTTGTCATCTCGTAAATAGGGTTGGGTAAAATGAGCGGAGTCACTGAGCCCCCAATCAACTCTTCCTCTTGGAATGGAATATGTGGCGTTCAGCGTGTTTCAGTCATGGCCTTGGTACTTCTGGGCTAATCCGACCATCCAAAATACTGGCCAACTCTGGGGAGCTTGGTTGCGTTCTGCACCCATTAAACCACAAGTTACTGTGTAGCACACAGGCTTCTCCAAAGAGTAACTCGTGAGCTACTAGTAGCTCTCGACCTACTTGTAAGTAGCTCTCCTGTGTGCAGCTCAGCCTACTAAAATTAGAAGCTTTTGCTTGGTTGAATTAATATATGTTGACCAAAATTCAATGGTGTGTATTCTAGACAAAAATATTTATTTTCAGGCCTCATAATTTCCAAAATAGATTTGAAGCTGATATTTGTGTGGTAAATCAGGTGGCGCTTGGGAGACGTTACTAATATTATGAACTTGGTGTCAGTGGCATTGCCGCTATGGCAGTTATGTATTATCCAAGTAGAGGCCTTCCAAATTGATAACCTCTTTTTTATATTACTGCTGGCAACCATGCCTGATGCATTGAGGTGATCACTGATGCTAATCTTGCATATGGTGACCACTAATGTAATCTAGTCTGATACGGCCGCTATTACAACACTAATTATATTAGTAGCTCGGATGATTTTCATTGAACATAAGTAGCTCTTATTACTGAAAAGGTTGGAGAGCCCTGGCGTAGCATATCATTTTTCTGCACTGTCCGCCAGCATTGTTCAGGGGCCATCTTGGATCAGGAAACGTGGCCAACCACTTACAGAGCATGACTTGCGTTTCTAAAGTTCAGACTGGGGAGAAGCCTCAAGTCTGCATTGACAAAAGTGTAACAGAGCCTCACCCACCTGTAATAACTCCCTCATTCACCCAACCTCCTTTTCATCAGTGCCCAGGCTGAAACATACACCTTGAGCTAACCAGAGTCTTTGTTCAGCCCCAACCGCAGTGACTAATGAAAGGACAAACAGACACTCCTCGTTTAACCCAACCTTGGCTTGACATCCTTTGTGTTGTGCGTGTGTTTTTTGCTTTGTAAGTTCTTGTTCCAACAGGTAGAATTTGGCACTGAACCTTAATGTCTGTAGAAACGGATTGTGGTTTTTTCACAAACAAGATGTAATTAATGCTTTTTTTTACATTAAATATAAGGGTATTTGGATTATTACAAAGACCTAAAAAGACAAATAAAGGATATAAATTCACTTCCCATCTTATACATTCTTGCAACATAAAGGCAATCCCATTGTTAATATTAAAAAATTAACATTTTCATGAATGCATTACTTATATGTATTTATCTGTTGCCTCTGTACGTCTGCACAACTGGAATGTGTCACAGCATGCAACCAGCCATTTAAGCAGACATACACATTTGTAGAGGGCCCTTGTGGGTAGCAGGATAATGGGCCCGGCTGTAGGCTTCAATTCTTCAATAAAAGATTGTCAGTATCACTTGACCTCACAGAGGGTACATCAACCATTGGAAAGGCTCACCTTCACCCTCCTCCTACAGACAGGTAACCGGAGTGGACAGGAAACTTTACCCCATTTTATATGTTTGCACTTAATATGTCTGGTGCGCACATTGAGGGCCCCGTCCAAGAGACAGGGGTGACACCCAAGTTCATATCCGGGTCATCTGCGACTACAAAAGAATCAATGTGTGTGAAGAGGGGCATTGAAGGTGCAGGGTCTTTGTGACCACTACCATCATCGCTGCAAACACAGAGCATTCGACCTTGTGAATTGATGAGGTCTTCGGAAACTTGTGGCAGGGTACAGCCTTCTCAGTTATTTTCGTACCTGGGTCTAATTTGAATTAGTCTATGCCTTTACATTTTCAAAATATGGTACATTACTTGACGACAATGCTAAATATGGGATTACATGTTCCTATCAATTGTGATGTTTGGCAATTATAGTGTGATTCCTGTACACTTCACTGACATGATGCCATGTCTGACTCCCACCCGTCTCTGGCACTTCGTGCACATGGTGTCTTTCCTGGTTCTCATCCATCTCTGGCACTTCATGCGCACGGTGTCTTTCCTGGCTCTCATCCGTCTCTGGCACTTCATGCACATGGTGTCTTTCCTGACTCTACCCGTCTCTGGCACTTCATGCACAGGGTTTCTTTCCTGACCCTCATCCATCTCTGGCACTTCATGCACACTGTGTCTTTCCTGATTCTCATCCTTCTCTGGCACTTCATGCACATGGTGTCTTTCCTGATTCTCATCCGTCTCTGACACTTCATGCACACTGTGTCTTTCCCGGCTCTTATACGTCTCTGGCACTTCATGCACATGGTGTCTTTCCTAACTCTCACCCATCTCTGGCACTTCATGCACACTGTGTCTTTCCTGATTCTCATCCTTCTCTGGCACTTCATGCACATGGTGTCTTTCCTGATTCTCATCCATCTCTGACACTTCATGCACACTGTGTCTTTCCCGGCTCTTATCCGTCCCTGGCACTTCATGCACATGGTGTCTTTCCTGACTCTCACCCATCTCTGGCACTTCATGCACACAGTATCTTTCCTGACTTTCATCCATCTCTGGCACTTAATGCACACTGTGGCTTTCCTGACTCTCATACTTCTCTGGCACGTCATGCACACTGTGACTTTACTGACTCTCATCCATCTCTGTCACTTCATGCACACGGTGTCTTTCCTGACTCTCACCCATCTCTGGCACATCATGCACACGGTTTCTTTCCTGACTCTCATACTTCTCTGGCACTTCATGAACACGGTTTCTTTCCTGACTCTCATCCATCTCTGGCACTTCATGCACACAGTCTCTTTCCTGACTCTCATCCGTCTCTGGCACTTCATGCACATGGTGTCTTTCGTGACTCTCACCCATCTCTGGCACTTCATGCACACGGTTTCTTTCCTGACTCTCATCCATCTCTGGCACTTCAAGCACACGGTCTCTTTCTTGCATCGACCGCCAGCCTTTGAATTGTTTGATAAGATAAAATACTCCTTCTCTTGGTTTTTAAACAGAAGTTTTTGTATGTACAGCACTGTGATGTAATGTCTGTGAAAAATATGTTTTGTATTTAGATGGTTTTGTTTATGAAATGTAAATAATATATTATATGGCTACAAAAAGAATCAATAGAAAAAGTAATATAGAAAAAGAAAAGAAACAAAAAAGATATTAAAAATACATCAATATATATACATATATAAAAATAAAGAAATATAAATTTTATAACAGATATCTGTGTTTTCAATCATATATACATGCTCACTCTGATATGTACTGTTTTCATAAAAACTGAGGCCTGAGGTTTTTTATGATTTAATTATCGTTAATCTTGTGCCTAGCTCTTTCCTTACCCCATATGGCACGGTCTCTTTCCTGCCTCTCATCCATCTCTGGCACTTCACGCACATGATTCCATGTCTGACTCCCATCCGTCTCTGGCTCTTCATGCATTTGGTGTCTTTCCTGACTCACATCCTTCTCTGGCACTTTATGCACACTGTGTCTTTCCCGGCTCTTATCCATCTCTGGCACTTCATGCACGCTGTAGCTTTACTGACTCTCACCCACTTCTGGCACTTCATGCACACTGTGGCTTTACTGACTCTCACCCATCTCTGGCACTTCATGCTCACGGTTTCTTTCATTACTCTCATCCATCTCTGGCACTTCATGCACACAGTGTCTTTCCTGACTCTCATTCGTCTCTGACACTTCATGCACACTGTGTCTTTCCCGGCACTTATCCGTCTCTGGCACTTCATGCACACTGTGTCTTTCCTGAGTCTGATCCATCTCTGGCACTTCATGCACCCAGTGTCTTTCCTTGCTCTCATCCGTCTCTGGCACTTCATGCACGCAGTGTCTTTCCTGACTCTCATCCATTTCTGGCACTTCATGCACACAGTGCCTTTCCTGACTCCCATCCGTCTCTGGCACTTCATGCATTTGGTGTCTTTCCTGACTCACATCCTTCTCTGGCACTTCATGCACACTGTGTCTTTCCCGGCTCTTATCCTTCTCTGGCACTTCATGCACATGGTGTCTTTCCTGACTCTCATTCGTCTCTGGCACTTCTTGCACATGGTGTCTTTCCTGACTCTCATCCATCTCTGGCACTTCATGCACACAGTGTCTTTCCAGACTCTCAACCATCTCTGGCACTTCATGCACCCAGTGTCTTTCCTTGCTCTCATCCGTCTCTGGCACTTCATGCACGCAGTGCCTTTCCTGACTCCCATCCGTCTTCGGCACTTCATGCATTTGGTGTCTTTCCTGACTCACATCCTTCTCTGGCACTTCATGCACATGGTGTCTTTCCTGACTCATTCGTCTCTGGCACTTCGTGCACATGGTGTCTTTCCTGACTCTCATCCATCTCTGGAACTTCATGCACACAGTGTCTTTCCTGAGTCACAACCATCTATGGCACTTTATGCACACTGTGTTTTTCCTGAGTCTGATCCATCTCTGGCACTTCATGCACCCAGTGTCTTTCCTTGCTCTCATCCGTCTCTGGCACTTCATGCACACAGTGCCTTTCCTGACTCTCATCCTTCTCTGGCACTTCATGCATGCAATGTCTTTCCTGACTCTCATCCATCTCTGGCACTTCATGCACATGGTGTCTTTCTTGAGTCTGATCCCTCTCTGGCACTTCATGCACACAGTGTCTTTCCTGAGTCTGATCCATCTCTGGCACTTCATGCACATGGTGTCTTTCCTGACTCTCACCCATCTCTGGCACTTCATGCACACGGTTTCTTTCCTGACTCTCATCCATCTCTGGCACTTCATGCACACTGTGGCTTTCTTGACTCTCATCCGTCTCTGGCACTTCATGCACATGGTGTCTTTCCTGACTCTCACCCATCTCTGGCACTTCATGAACACGGTGTCTTTCCTGCCTCTCATCCATCTCTGGCACTTTATGCACATGATTCCATGTCTGACTCCCATCTGTCTCTGGCACTTCATTCATTTGGTGTCTTTCCTGACTCACATCCTTCTGTGGCACTTCATGCACACTGTGTCTTTCCCGGCACATATCCGTCTCTGGCACTTCATGCACACAGTGTCTTTCCTGAGTCTGATCCATCTCTGGCACTTCATGCACCCTGTGTCTTTCCTTGCTCTCATCCATCTGTGGCACTTCATGAACGCAGTGCCTTTCCTGACTCCCATCCATCTCTGGCACTTCATGCATTTGGTGTCTTTCCTGACTCACATCCTTCTCTGGCACTACATGCACACTGTGTCTTTCCCGGTTCTTATCCTTCTCTGGCACTTCATACACATGGTGTCTTTCCTGACTCTCATCCATCTCTGGCACCTCATGCAGATGGTGTCTTTCTTGAGTCTGATCCCTCTCTGGCACTTCATGCACACGGTGTCTTTCCTGAGTCTGATCCATCTCTGGCACTTCATGCATGCAGTTTCTTTCCTTGCTCTCATCCGTCTCTGGCACTTCTTGCACACTGTGGCTTTCCTGACTCCCATCCATCTCTGGCACTTCATGCACGCAGTGCCTTTCCTGACTCTCATCCATCTTTGGCACTTCATGCACATGGTGTCTTTCCTGACTCTCACCCATCTCTGGCACTTCATGCACACGGTTTCTTTCCTGACTCTCATCCATCTCTGGCACTTCATGCACACTGTGGCTTTCCTGACTCTCATCCATCTCTGGCACTTCATGCACATGGTGTCTTTCCTGACTCTCACCCATCTCTGGCACATCGTGCACACGATTTCTTTCCTGACTCTCATCCCTCTCTGGCACTTCATGCACATGGTGTCTTTCCTGACTCTCACCCATCTCTGGCACTTCATGCACACGGTTTCTTTCCTGACTCTCATCCATCTCTGGCACTTCATGCACACGGTGTCTTTCCTGCCTCTCATCCATCTCTGGCACTTCATGCACATGATTCCATGTCTGACTCCCATCCGTCTCTGGCACTTCATGCATTTGGTGTGTTTCCTGACTCACATCCTTCTGTGGCACTTCATGCACACTGTGTCTTTCCCGGCACATATCCGTCTCTGGCACTTCATGCCCACAGTGTCTTTCCTGAGTCTGATCCATCTCTGGCACTTGATGCACCCTGTGTCTTTCCTTGCTCTCATCCATCTCTGGCACTTCATCCACGCAGTGCCTTTCCTGACTCCCATCCATCTCTGGCACTTCATGCATTTGGTGTCTTTCCTGACTCACATCCTTCTCTGGCACTTCATGCACACTGTGTCTTTCCCGGCTCTTATCCTCCTCTGGCACTTCATACACATGGTGTCTTTCCTGACTCTCATCCATCTCTGGCAATTCATGCACACAGTGTCTTTCTTGACTCTCAACCATCTCTGGCACTTCATGCACACGGTGACTTTCCTGAGTCTGATCCATCTCTTGTACTTCATGCACCCAGTTTCTTTCCTTGCTCTAATCCGTCTCTGGCACTTCATGCACGCAGTGCCTTTCCTGTCTCTCATCCATCTCTGGCACTTCATGCACGCAATGTCTTTCCTGACTCTCATCCATCTCTGGCACTTCATGCACACAGTGTCTTACCGGACTCTCAACCATCTCTGGCACTCCATGCACACTGTGTCTTTCCTGAGTCTGATCCAACTCTGGCACTCCATGCACGCAGTGTCTTTCCTTGCTCTCATCCGTCTCTGGCACTTCATGCACACTGTGTCTTTCCTGAGTCTGATCCAACTCTGGCACTCCATGCATATGGTGTCTTTCCTGAGTCTGATCCATCTCTGGCACTTAATGCACCCAGTTTCTTTCCTTGCTCTAATCCATCTCTGGCACTTCATGCACGCAATGTCTTTCCTGACTCTCATCCATCTCTGGCACTTCATGCACGCAATGTCTTTCCTGACTCTCATCCATCTCTGGCACTTCATGCACACAGTGTCTTACCTGACTCTCAACCATCTCTGGCACTCCATGCACACTGTGTCTTTCCTGAGTCTGATCCAACTCTGGCACTCCATGCACGCAGTGTCTTTCCTTGCTCTCATCCGTCTCTGGCACTTCATGCACACTGTGTCTTTCCTGAGTCTGATCCAACTCTGGCACTCCATGCATATGGTGTCTTTCCTGAGTCTGATCCATCTCTGACACTTCATGCACCCAGTTTCATTCCTTGCTCTAATCCGTCTCTGGCACTTCATGCACGCAGTGCCTTTCCTGACTCTCATCCATCTCTGGCACTTCATGCATGCAATGTCTTTCCTGACTCTCATCCATCTCTGGCACTTCATGCACACAGTGTCTAACCTGACTCTCAACCATCTCTGGCACTCCATGCACACTGTGTCTTTCCTGAGTCTGATCCAACTCTGGCACTCCATGCACGCAGTGTCTTTCCTTGCTCTCATCAGTCTCTGGCACTTCATGCACACTGTGGCTTTCCTGACTCTCATCCATCTCTGGCACTTCATGCACACAGTGTCTTTCATGACTCCCATCCATATCTGGCACTTCATGCATTTGGTGTCTTTCCTGACTCACATCCTTCTCTGGCACTGTTAGACCTGTCCGCCTAGGGTGGTCTTACCCTGTTTTTTTTCCCTTTTGCGCCTCATTTTTGCCACCGTATTTTTACTGGACCTAGGTCTCCGGGCGCCTTACCACTGCCAACCAGTGCTGAGGTGCAGGTGCTCTCTTCACCCAAGATGGCTGCCACAGGCCCCTGCTACTGCGGAGTGGCCTTGCACACATACACCTACTAGTAGCCAGGGTCAGGCTGGGACATAGGGATACAGTATCCATCCCGTCCCTCCTCTGGGCCACATAGCCAGACATGGTGGAAGGTTCCAGAACCTTCCGGGCTGAGGGAGGAGTTATGGTTTGCCGCCTTTCTGGAGGGTCACCTGACCTAGGGATATAATAGGCTTGGAGGGAAACTTAGAAGCCAGTTGGGGCACCACTGATCCTGGGAGAACCTCTGCCGGAGTACAGGCTTTAGGGCCCAGGGGGGAGACCTACACTACTGCTACTGACAAGGCTTAGGCACTGCTGTAGTAAGATAGCTGAGGAACGCCCGCCACCCACTGACCTTGCCCAGTGTGAGGGGACCCAAGGAACCATCTTCAGCGTGCTTGGAAGCACCACCCAGCACCCCAAACACCATCAACTCATCCCCTCCCCCATAAGGAGAAACCCCAAGAAGCAACCACCAAGGAACTACTGTCAGCAACCTGAAAACGCAAGCCTGACACACCAGCAAGGCCAGAAACCTGAACTGCCAAACTGGGGATTACCAGGTAAAGCGCCGTGCCCTGAAGCGCTAGACCTTCACCCCCATCCACTTCTAGCTGTCGCAGTGCTGCCCTGCTGCTGGGCTGTCCCAAAGCACTTTTAAATCAGCCCCCCTGCCAGCCTGTTGCAAGCGCGCCCCCGCGCTGGGCCTCCACGTGGGAGGAATCGCCCTTAAGCCACTGACCTCGTGGCGGGAATCTGCCTGTTGCCGTGAATCTCCGCCGTGGGCCCAGCGCTGCGCGAAGACAAGCGCGCCTGTCACCGTGAATCACCGCCGGGCCCGGGAGCCCCCGCAAAGAAAGCGCGCTGGTGCCGGGAATCACCGCCACGGCCCAGGAGAAAGAACGAGGCCTTCGGCCCCGCCGACGCCGTTACTAGGCGACCGGGGACGCCGACCGCGTCATCGGCCGCGCCCCCGGGAAGGCCGCACAGCGATTGGGCGCCGGCTCCCGCCGCGCCCCCAGCGCCGACGGAGGCCGGAGAAGAGCGCCGCGTAGGCAGAGGGAGGCGGGAGGCCGGCCGGAGCGGACTGCTGGCTCCCGCTCCCTTCCCCGCATGCCGCAGCTGACTACGGGGGCCGGAGGAGAGCGATACCGGCCCCCCAACGACCCGCAATCCCGGCCGGAAGGCCGTATGACCCAGTCCGGTCCCCGCCCTGCAAAACATGGGCCGGCCCAGGAAGAAGCCAATCGCCTAGGACAGTGACCAACGAAAACCACTACAGGTGAGTCCAGGAGGCCCCTAGGGCACACAGGAACGCCACTGGGGGCCGGGGGCCACCATTAACCCGTTATTTGATAGTGGGAAGTAAGGATTAACGGACCCACGAGGCGAGGCCCCGGAGAGGAGTGGACCTGGCCTGATTTAACCCCCTAAGCAGCTCCTGAGAACACAGAAGCCCTAATTAACAGGGAAGCCCCAGAGAGAGGGACATGTAGAGGGGTTCCCTAAGCTATTCACCAGCCTAATTGTTATGCCTGCTTTAATTACTGTTTAGGCCTGATGCATATCCGCATTAATGAAATGTGGTGCCAGTGTACAGGTGCTTAACTGAATTGAGCTGAAGTGTACACCGCCAAGAGTTGAAGTGTTTTATGTTGCAGGTGTACCGGATTTGCGACGCCCCTGTACTGCCTATGGGAGCGCCTAGATTAACGCAGGCCCTGTTTGAAATGTAACGTAAAATGCCTATTTACAAGTGATTGAATATTCATGAGGTGAACTGCATATTTTAGGCCCATGTTTTATTCCTGCACCCTGTGATCATTATTGGTGCTACGTTTAGGAGATGATTCCTGCGGCCTTTTAATGGCCTACAATGTTGATAAGCTATGGTGCTTTAATGAGATGACGCACTAATTGAGTACTTCAAAGAGTTGAAATGTTGCCCCGAATTATTCTGCCTCACCTGATGCTGCATTGATTTATATAAAAGAACTTGTTTTTAATACACAGGCCTGGTATGGTGTCACATTATTGCGTCCGCATTACTGAGTCAGAGTGAGTGTGTGCTGCACAACTGCCTTACACATTGCCTTCGGGTGCCTTTCCGCCTCGCGCCATGCTACCGTGCTGGAATCGGTAACCCCGGTTCCAACATTGGTGTTCAGCGGCGGGATAAGGACTGGTGTTTGTGCAGCACCCGACAGTGATTCAGTGTGCGCCGTAATTAGACACCTGGTGTTCAGGGCCGGACTGGGAACAGAAACCGGCCCTGGCAAACTGCTCAGCCGGCCCACCCTGGGGTGAGGGGGAGTGCGGCCGAGCAGTTTGCGAGGGCCGGTTTCGGCCGATTTGGTTACCGGGGGCCGATTTTGCAGACCCCCGGTAACAAAACCGGCCCCCAGGGGCCCAAAACCGGCCCCCAACCTAGCGGCCTACCGGGGAAACGCCCGGTGCCCGCTATGGCCAGTCCAGCCCTGCTGGTGTTAGGCAAGCCTAACGAGTCACCCTTCACTACCTAATTGTACACACTCCTGTTTTGACCTGTTGCCTACACCCTAGAGGTTCTTCCTTAGTTGTCTTGGGTCCCCACTTGACAGGATGGAGTTCGAGCTGGCCAGCCTAGAAACATATACGGTGGCGCAGCTCAAGGAGTTCTGTCTGGAAAAAGGGGTGTCCGTCAAGCGAGGCGCCAGAAGAGAGGAGCTTCAGAAAGCTGTGAGGGCATGGGTAGCAGCCCACCCAAGGGGAAGGAGTGATGAGGTGCAGGGGGAGGTAGACGCCCCAGGAGAACTGGACCTACTGAATATAGACATTAGTGAGAATGTGTTGCCAGGGAGACGTTCCAGGGCAGGCAGTAGTGCGTCAGGGGGAGTCTATCGGCAGAGGAGTTGGTGGACAGGAGGGAGGAGAGACAGTTGAAGTTTGAGCTTGCTAAAATGGAGAAGGAGAGAGAAGAGAAGAGGCTAGCCAAGGAGGAGAAGAAGCTCGCGCATGAGCTGAGCCTGAGAGAGTTAGAGCTCCGCGCATTGCAGATAGGGGCGCAAGGCAACTTGAATGGTGGCAGCGTACCTAATGGGGTTCCCCAGGAGCCCAAGTTCTATCTACCTAGAGAGGTGATAACCAGTTTTAGTGTGGGAGATGACATTGATAAGTGGTTGGCGGCGTACGAGGTGTCTTTTGTGGCCCATAGGGTTCCTGAGAGCTACTGGGGGGGAGGTCTCTACAGGTACATACCTCCACTAGTAAGGGACACACTTTTGACCTTGGACAAGGGGGATCAGACGAACTACCCTATCATGAAGGAGGCCCTGCTTAAGAAGTTTGGCCTCACCCCAGAGAAGTACCGCCAAAAGTTCTGCAACAGCCACAAGCTTCCCACACAGAACTGGGTGGATTTTTTTGATTATGCCCGGAAGGCATTGGAGGGTTGGGTGCGTGGCAGCAATATTGATGATTACAAGGGGCTGTACGACCTGTTCTTGAGAGAGCACCTCCTAGAGAAATGTTTTCCGGAGCTGCGCCAGTACTTGGTGGACCGCAAGCTGACCGATCCGCGGGAGCTTGCAGAGGAGGCAGACACGTGGGTCAGCACTCGGGTGTCCCACAAGGGAGCCGGGGCAGACCCCCCGAAAGGTGGACAGGGGTTCCCCCAGAAGAAAGAGGGGGGAGATAAAAAGAGGGAGTTCTTAAAGGGCCCCCAAAATAGACCGCAAGGGAAAGGGGTAGGTTCCCCATCCCAATCTGGATTCCAGAAACCCACTTACCCTGACAGGAGTCAGCAGCCCAGAACTGTCCGGTGCTACGAGTGCGGGGAGGTTGGACACTACAAGGGGGATCCCCAGTGTCGCAAGAGGACCCCAGCCCCCACAGGAGGTAAGAGCCCCGGGGTGGCCAGTGTAGCGCTTGGGGAGGAGTTGTCCCTAGGTAGGGGAGGTGAGTGGACAGGCTTGACCTTAGTTTCCCTGGGGGATAGACAGATCATCCCATGGGTTCAGGTGCCCTCGAACACTGCCAAGTACCGGCAGAGGGTCCTGGTGAATGGGGAGGAGGTGGAGGCTCTGAGGGACACAGGTGCCAGCATGACGATGGTAAGACGTCAGCTGGTGTCCCCAGAGCAGGTGATGCCTGAAGTATTCCACCCGGTTGTCATGGCTGATAATAGCCTGGGTCATTACCCCGTGGCCCAAGTTCCCTTTGAGTGGGGAGGAGTCAGTGGCCTGTTGAGAGTTGCGGTGAGCCCTGCCATGCCAGTTGACTGTCTGCTTGGAAACGACTTGGAACATACTGCCTGGAGGGAGGTAGAGTTCAATGCCCATGCTGAGATGTTGGGATTACCAGGATGGACTTGCGTCGTCACGCGGTCCATGGCTGCCCGACAAGGAACTCAGCCCGGGTTGGAGCCTGAAATAATGGCCCAGCCCACTGCTGGACGAGGAGATGTCCAGGAGGAAGCACCCGGTGAGATGGATGGGGAGCCCGCAGAGGTGACCCCGGAGTCCGCTGAGGTGGATGGTGTTCCCGTGGGGGACCTGCCGACCCCTGCAGAGTGGCAGGTGGAAGGAGGGCCTACCCGGGAGGAATTCTGCCGGGCGCAGAAGGAGTGCCCTACGCTTGAAGGCATGCGGCAACAGGCCGATGCCCAAGCAACCGGTAAGGAGACCGGTAATTACCATGTCTACTGGGAGGATGACCTCCTCTACAGTGAGCCTAAGGCTCCGGCGCATGGGTCATCAAGGGCCTTAGTGGTCCCCCAATGCTACCGGGCCTTTCTGCTAGAGTTGGCACACGAGATACCACTAGCAGGACACCTGGGCCAGGACAAGACGTTTGCGCGTTTGGTCCCACATTTTTACTGGCCCAGGATGCGCGTCACCTCTGACACTTTCTGCAAGACCTGCACCACTTGCCAGGCGAGCGGCAAGACAGGGACTAAGTTGAAGGTCTCTCTGGAACCTCTCCCGGTTGTCGGTACCCCTTTTGAGCGGGTAGGGATTGACATTGTCGGGCCATTGGACCCGCCGACCTCTTCGGGACACAGGTTCATCTTGGTGTTGGTGGACCACGGTACCCAGAGGCAATCCCTCTGAGGACCATCACTGCACCGGTGGTGGCGCGGGCCCTGATTGGGATTTTTACCCGAGTGGGATTCCCCAAGGTCGTGGTGTCAGACAGGGGCACGAACTTCATGTCGGCCTACATGCAGGCCATGTGGAAGGAGTGTGGAGTGACCTACAGGTTCTCCACTCCTTACCACCCCCAGACGAACGGGCTCGTGGAGCGTTTCAATAAGACCTTGAAGGGGATGATCAGGAGCCTACCCGAGGACTTGAGAAGGAAGTGGGACGTCCTCTTACCCTGTCTGCTCTTCTCCTACCGAGAGGTGCCGCAGAAGGGGGTCGGTTTCAGCCCCTTTGAGCTGCTCTATGGCCACCCCGTTCGGGGGCCCCTCAGTCTTGTCAAGGAGGGGTGGGAGAAGTCTTCCTCGAAGCTTCCCCGTGATGTGGTCAGCTATATGCTGGCATTCCGCAGCCAAGATGCCAAGCTGTGGAAGGAAGCCTCAGACAACCTAGAGGCTAGTCAGGCCGTCATGAAGGAGTGGTATGACCGGAACGCTCGGACGGTAGAGTTGGACGCTGGACAGAAGGTGTGGGTCATGGAGCCAGGAGAGCTTAGCGCCCTCCAGGACAGGTGGACTGGACCGTTTGAGATCCTGGAAAGGAGAGGCCAGACCACTTATGTCGTCGATGTGAAGACCCCCCCGTCAACCCCACAGGGTGTTCCACGTCAACCGCCTGAAGCCATACCATGAGCGTTCAGAGCTCACTCTCCTGATGGTAACAGATGGAAGTGAGGAGGAGGAGAGTGAGCCCCTTCCAGACCTTCTGGCGGCCCATGAGAAGGATGGCTCGGTAGAGGGAGTGGTCCTCGCCCCATCCTTGACCCCAGAGCAACAGAGGGACTGCCGCTAGGTCTTGGGGCAGTACGCCTCGTTGTTCTCCCTCACGCCTGGGATCACGCACCTGTGTACCCATGATGTGGACACAGGGGACAGTCCGCCTGTAAAAACCAAGTCTTACCGGCTGTCCGATAAGGTCAAGGCTAGTATCCAGGGTGAGGTTACCAAGATGCTAGAACTAGGGGTGATTGAGCCTTCCAGTAGCCCTTGGGCTAGTCCGGTGGTGTTGGTGCCGAAAGCGGCCCCACCGGGCACCACACCAGACCTTCGGTTCTGTGTGGATTACCGCGGTCTCAACTCAGTAACCAAGACCGACGCTCACCCGATCCCTCGGGCGGATGAGCTCATTGACCGGCTGGGAGCAGCCCGGTATCTGAGTACCATCGATTTGACGTCAGGCTATTGGCAGATCGCCATGGCGGAAGGAGCAAGGGAGAAGACTGCGTTCTCCACCCCCGAGGGCCACTTTCAATTTCGGGTGATGCCCTTCGGGTTGAAAAATGCTCCAGCCACTTTCCAGCGGTTGGTGAACCAGGTGCTGTCTGGCCTAGAGGCCTTCTCTGCTGCCTCCCTGGATGACATAGCTGTCTTCAGTAGCAGCTGGGAGGACCATGTGGAGCATCTCCAGGAGGTGCTACAGGCTCTGCAACGGGCTAGTCTAACCATCAAGGCCAGCAAGTGCCAGATTGGACAGGGATCTGTCGTGTACCTGGGACATCTGGTGGGCGGGGGTAAGGTGCAACCCCTCCAAGCCAAGATCGAGACCATCTTGGCCTGGGAGCCCCCAAGACCCAAACAGAGGTCCGGGCTTTTCTCGGCCTCACGGGATACTACCGCCGGTTCGTCAAGGGATATGGAACCATTGTGGGCCCTTTGACGGAGTTGACTTCGAAGAAGCAGCCACGCAGAGTCATCTGGACGGCTGCCTGCCAGGAAGCCTTTGAGACCCTCAAACGTGCGATGTGCACCGCACCGGTGCTCAGGACTCCAGACTTTGGACGGGAATTTATCGTGCAGACAGACGCTTCTGAGCATGGCATAGGAGCTGTGCTCTCGCAGCTGAATGACGATGGCCAAGACCAGCCAGTGGCCTTCATTTCCCGAAGACTACTCCCCGGGAACAGCGGTGGAGTACCATCGAAAGAGAAGCCTTTGCCGTGGTTTGGGCTGTAAAGAAGTTGAGGCCATACCTTTTTGGTTGTCACTTCCTGATCCAGACCGACCACAGACCCCTTCGCTGGCTCATGCAAATGAGAGGCGAAAACCCCAAATTGCTGAGGTGGTCCATTTCCCTCCAGGGGATGGACTTTCGGGTGGAACACCGACCCGGAGTAGACCACGCCAATGCGGACGGTCTCTCTCGGTTCTTCCGCCTTAGCGATGAGAACTCCCTAGGGGGTTGGGTAGCTCTCCCCACTTTCGGCTGGGGGGACGTATGTTAGACCTGTCCGCCTAGGGTGGTCTTACCCTGTTTTTTTCCCTTTTGCGCCTCATTTTTGCCACCGTATTTTTATTGGACCTAGGTCTCCGGGCGCCTTACCACTGCCAACCAGTGCTGAGGTGCAGGTGCTCTCTTCTCCCAAGATGGCTGCCACAGGCCCCTGCTACTGCGGAGTGGCCTTGCACACATATACCTACTAGTAGCTAGGGTCAGGCTGGGACATAGGGATACAGTATCCATCCCGTCCCGCCTCTGGGCCACATAGCCAGACATGGTGGAAGGTTCCAGAACCTTCCGGGCTGAGGGAGGAGTTATGGTTTGCCGCCTTTCTGGAGGGTCACCTGACCTAGGGATATAATAGGCTTGGAGGGAAACTTAGAAGCCAGTTGGGGCACCACTGATCCTGGGAGAACCTCTGCCGGAGTACAGGCTTTAGGGCCCAGGGGGGAGACCTACACTACTGCTACTGACAAGGCTTAGGCACTGCTGTAGTAAGATAGCTGAGGAACGCCCGCCACCCACTGACCTTGCCCAGTGTGAGGGGACCCAGGGAACCATCTTCAGCGTGCTTGGAAGCACCACCCAGCACCCCAAACACCATCAACTCATCCCCTCCCCCATAAGGAGAAACCCCAAGAAGCAACCACCAAGGAACTACTGTCAGTAACCTGAAAACGCAAGCCTGACACACCAGCAAGGCCAGAAACCTGAACTGTCAAACTGGGGATCACCAGGTAAAGCGCCGTGCCCTGAAGCGCTAGACCTTCACCCCCATCCACTTCTAGCTGTCGCAGTGCTGCCCTGCTGCTGGGCTGTCCCAAAGCACTTTTAAATCAGCCCCCCTGCCAGCCTGTTGCAAGCGCGCCCCCGCGCTGGGCCTCCACGTGGGAGGAATCGCCCTTAAGCCACTGACCTCGTGGCGGGAATCTGCCTGTTGCCGTAAATCTCCGCCGCGGGCCCAGCGCTGCGCGAAGACAAGCGCGCCTGTCACCGTGAATCACCGCCGGGCCCGGGAGCCCCCGCAAAGAAAGCGCGCTGGTGCCGGGAATCACCGCCACGGCCCAGGAGAAAGAACGAGGCCTTCGGCCCCGCCGACGCCGTTACTAGGCAACCGGGGACGCCGACCGCGTCATCGGCCGCGCCCCTGGGAAGGCCGCACAGCGATTGGGCGCCGGCTCCCGCCGCACCCCCAGCGCCGACGGAGGCCGGAGAAGAGCGCCGCGTAGGCAGAGGGAGGCGGGAGGCCGGCCGGAGCGGACTGCTGGCTCCCGCTCCCTTCCCCGCATGCCGCAGCTGACTACGGGGGCCGGAGGAGAGCGATACCGGCCCCCCAACGACCAGCAATCCCGGCCGGAAGGCCGTATGACCCAGTCCGTGCCCCGCCCTGCAAAACACGGGCCGGCCCAGGAAGAAGCCAATCGCCTAGGAAAGTGACCAACGAAAACCACTACAGGTGAGCCCGGGAGGCCCCTAGGGCACACAGGAACGCCACTGGGGGCCGGGGGCCACCATTAACCCGTTATTTGAAAGGGGGAAGTAAGGATTAACGGACACACGAGGCGAGGCCCCGGAGAGGAGTGGGCCTGGCCTGATTTAACCCCTAAGCAGCTCCTGAGAACACAGAAGCCCTAATTAACAGGGAAGCCCCAGAGAGAGGGACATGTAGAGGGGTTCCCTAAGCTATTCACCAGCCTAATTGTTATGCCTGCTTTAATTACTGTTTAGGCCTGATGCATATCCGCATTAATGAAATGTGTTGCCAGTGTACAGGTGCTTAACTGAATTGAGCTGAAGTGTACACCGCCAAGAGTTGAAGTGTTTTATGTTGCAGGTGTACCGGATTTGCGACGCCCCTGTACTGCCTATGGGAGCGCCTAGATTAACGCAGGCCCTGTTTGAAATGTAACGTAAAATGCCTATTTACAAGTGATTGAATATTCATGAGGTGAACTGCATATTTTAGGCCCATGTTTTATTCCTGCACCCTGTGATCATTATTGGTGCTACGTTTAGGAGATGATTCCTGCGGCCTTTTAGTGGCCTACAATGTTGATAAGCTATGGTGCTTTAATGAGATGACGCACTAATTGAGTACTTCAAAGAGTTGAAATGTTTCCCTGAATTATTCTGCCTCACCTGATGCTGCATTGATTTATATAAAAGAACTTGTTTTTAATACACAGGCCTGGTGTGGTGTCACATTATTGCGTCCGCATTACTGAGTCAGAGTGAGTGTGTGCTGCACAACTGCCTTACACATTGCCTTCGGGTGCCTTTCCGCCTCGCGCCATGCTACCGTGCCGGAATCGGTAACCCCGGTTCCAACAGGCACTTCATGCACATGGTGTCTTTCCGGACTCTCATTCGTCTCTGGCACTTCGTGCACATGGTGTCTTTCCTGACTCTCATCCATCTCTGGCACTTCATGCGCACAGTGTCTTTCCTGAGTCTGATCCATCTCTGGCAATTCATGCACCCAGTTTCTTTCCTTGCTCTAATCCGTCTCTGGCACTTCATGCACACAGTGTCTTTCCTGACTCTCATCCATCTCTGGCACTTCATGCACGCAATGTCTTTCCTGACTCTCATCCATCTCTGGCACTCCATGCACACTGTGTCTTTCCTGAGTCTGATCCAACTCTGGCACTCCATGCACGCAGTGTCTTTCCTTGCTCTCATCCGTCTCTGGCACTTCATGCACACTGTGGCTTTCCTGACTCTCATCCATCTCTGGCACTTCATGCATGCAGTGCCTTTCCTGACTCTCATCCATCTCTGGCACTTCATGCACACGGTTTCTTTCCTGACTCTCATCCATCTCTGGCACTTCATGCACATGGTGTCTTTCCTGACTCTCATCCGTCTCTGGCACTTCAGGCACGCAGTGCCTTTCCTGACTCTCATCCATCTCTGGCACTTCATGCACACAGTGTCTCTCCTGACTCTTATCCATCTCTGGCACTTCATGCACACAGTGTCTTTCCTGACTCTCATCCATCTCTGGCACTTCATGCACACAGTGTCTTTCCTGACTCTCAACCATCTCTGGAACTTCATGCACGCAATGTCTTTCCTGACTTTCATCCATCTCTGCCACTTCATGCACATGATGCAATGTTTGACTGTCACCCATCTCTGGCACTTCATGCACGTGGTGTCATATTTGACTGTCATCCACATGTGTGGCACTTCAAGCTCATGGCGTCTTTCCTAACTCTCATCCATATGTTGCACTTCATGCACATGGTGCCATGTTTGACTGTCATCCATGTGTGGCACTTCATACACATGGCGTGTGTCCTGGCTCTCTTTAGTCAGTGGCTCTTCATGCACATTATGTGTTTACTGCTGCTCTTTAACATGTAGCACTTTATGCACTTCTTTCTAGGAGGTCCACTTCATACACACAGTTTTTTTTCTCATTACTCTTCATGTGGGGCATTTCAACTATGTGTATCTTATATGACTCTCTTTCACCCATTACACTTTTCTCTTGTCTTGTCTCTTGTTCTTTCTCCTAGGCGCCTGGACGCCCTTACGTGGGTATCAGCGCGCCCTATGAATGTCCACCCTTTCACTTTATACACATCGTGTGTCTTGGCCCTCTTACAACGCTCACACTTTATGCTCATTGTGCTCCCACCTCTGATCCCTATTCCAGATGGCATTAGCCCCCGGCGGACGGGCTTTAATGCTCAAACATTCCTCCCATTGAGGGCTGAATGTGGTAAATACAACAGGCCGAGACGGCGGAGGAGCATTGGATTGTCAGAGTAGATAACAGAGATTTACGCACATAACAGAGATTTACGCATTTTGTCCATCCATGGGCTGTAACGGGGCTGCCAACATCCTGCGCGCGCGCACTTGAGGTCTGTGCACAGCAAACACATCATGGAGCCGTAAAGTTCGGCTGACCACGAGAGCAGAGGGGCTCCTGGGTGCTTTCGGTCGTATGTGCAGGTTCCCCTAGCAAAGGTGACTCATGGAGAGCGATTGCAAGTGTGTGAGGGGGTTAAAAAATACAATTTGTGCAGCACACATCACAAACCGCATCACAAAAACTCAGTGCTTTAACAGTAGCTGTTATTGATAATAATATTATTAATAATTTCTCTATAGCGCTTCATATGGCAGTTGTGTCTTCTCTGAGCTATGCACGTAACAGACTTCATAATCACCCAATTTAAAAGCGAACAGATTATCGGCCTCGGTACGATGATAGCCTGCGCCTTCCCTACAGGAATGAAAACATGTGACCTGCTGCTAATGCTTAGTTCTCGGCAGAGGGCTCTCACCCCACTTGGTTTCTGCACCCTCCCTGTGTATGTTTCTATCTCACTGAGCCTGTAGGTGTTTCTTTCTCTCGATCACATTGCCTTGTTTTCCAATCTGTCACGGGTTATCCCCTAGGTCTGGAGGTCACCGGAGGCGCGTCTCCATCAGGGGGCGCTGTTGTACTTTAAAGCGAAATCCCGCAAGTGGAAAGAGAGCTGCCTGTCCGTGAGGGGAGATTACACGCTGGAATGGGACGAAGATAAACCGGTAAGGAGGCGGCTAAGAGCTGCTCTCTGTTGTTTGAAACGGTCTCTTGATCGAACCTCTGTGCTATTGGAAGCAAGCTCCGGCCTCCAGCTCCGTAAGATGGAGATAGGGCAGCTGAATGCAGGTCTACGCCATGGATGTCGATTCACCAAAATGCCATGGGTAGCAGAAGTCACATCATATGCACTTTGACCCCATTGACATCGCAGGATGTGACGTCATATGACCTTTGACCCTTTTTCTGTTGCTCAACTGTCTGTATTTACATCTTGCTCACCAGTCTTTCTCCCTTCTTTCTCTCTTAATCACCCTCCCTGTCTCCTGCTCTATGACAACGTTGTCTTCCTCACTGATCTACTTATAATCTAATGTTTCTCCGCTCTCACTTGCTTCTCTCGCCTGATTTTCTCACCAGTTCTGTCTTTTTCACCTTTCTTTCATCTGTCTCACACCTCTTATTCCCTTGTCTGTCTCTTTCTTACCTGTCTGTGCCTCAGTGTCACCATCACCTCTATATCTCTCACCTTTCCTCCTCCCCACCTGCCTCTCAGCTGTTTTTCCAACGTGCCTTCGTGTCTCTCTCTCTAAACTGCATAACCACTCTGTCTCCCATTCAGCTGTGTCCCTTTATATAACCAGCTGTACCTCTATTACTTTTCTCATACCCTTTTGTCTTTCATTTGTCTATATCTATACACATGTCTCACACTGTTACCCAGTTTAATCTGTCTTAGCCTCTCTCTGACTCTCAGCTGTCTCTTTGTCACCTATGTGTTTATCACTTATCGTTATCTCTTGCCTCACTCTTTTTCACACCTGTCTGTATCTCCCACACCTGTGACCCCTCACTATGTCTTTAATCCCTCTGTCTCTCTCACAAAGACAACCTGCATTTGTCTCTCGATCGCTGACATGTCTCATTGCAGTGTCCTCTTCCTCCTCTTTCTTTTGTTTTTATCCCTTACTTCCCCTCAAAGTCTTTTCCCCAACCCCCCATCTCTCTCACCTCCCCTCCCCTGCCCTTCATGCTGCCTTACATGCTCAGGAGCAGCAGGGGGCACAGAGATGGCTTTTCCGTCTGCTCCACTTGCAACAATAAATAATTGTTTTGCAAGTTTGTTACTTACCTCTGTGGGAGGGTTCACAAGCACAGTGCTAGGGACCTCAGGATGCAAGCCAGGGGTCGCCCTGGTGACTGCTAAATAGGGAACACGGTCTACACTGTTGGGAAACAGGATCTCAGTGCAAGCTGTGTACTACTTAACTCACAAGCTCTAAATGCAGACTCCGCACTATTGAAACGAATCCGCTCACAGGCTCGAAATGCACCCTCTGTAGCATTGAAACACATCCGCTCACAGGCTCTAAATGCAGCTCTGTGCTATTGAAACACATCCGCTCACAGGCTCTAAATGCACCCGCTGTTGCATTGAAACACATCCGCTCACAGGCTCTAAATGCAGCTCTGTGCTATTGAAACACATCCGCTCACAGGCTCTCAATGCAGGCTCTGTACTACTGAAACGCATCCGCTCACAGGCTCTAAATGCAGCTCTGTGCTATTGAAATGCATCCCCTCACAGGTTCTAAATGCAGCTCTGTGCTATTGAAATGCGCTCACAGGCTCTAAATGCAGACTCCGTACTATTGAAACACATCCGCTCACAGGCACTTAATGGAGACTCTGTACTATTGAAACGCATCCGCTCACAGGCTCTAAATGCAGCTCTGTGCTATTGAAATGCATCCGCTCACAGGCTCTAAATGCAGACTCCGTACTATTGAAACAAATCCGCTCACAGGCTCTAAATGCAGACTCCGTACTATTGAAACGCATCCACTCACAGGCTCCTAATGCAGACTTGGTACTATTGAAACGCATCCACTCACAGGCTCCTAATGCAGACTTGGTACTATTGAAACGCATCCGCTCAAAGGCTCTAAATGCAGCTCTGTGCTATTGAAACACATCCGCTCACAGGCTCTAAATGCAGACTCCGTACTATTGAAACGCATCCACTCACAGGCTCCTAATGCAGACTCCGTACTATTGAAACGCATCCACTCACAGGCTCCTAATGCAGACTCTGTACTATTGAAACGCATCCGCTCACAGGCTCTAAATGCAGGCTCTGTACTACTGAAACGCATCCGCTCACAGGCTCTAAATGCAGCTCTGTGCTATTGAAACACATCCACTCACAGGCTCTAATTGAAGACTCTGTACTATTGAAACGCATCCGCTCACAGGCTCTAAATGCAGACTCCGTACTATTGAAACGCATCCGCTCACAGGCTCTAAATGCAGACTTGGTACTATTGAAACGCATCCACTCACAGGCTCCTAATGCAGACTCTGTACTATTGAAACGCATCCACTCACAGGCTCCTAATGCAGACTCTGTGCTATTGAAACACATCCGCTCACAGGCTCTAAATGCAGACTCTGTACTATTGAAACGCATCCACTCACAGGCTCCTAATGCAGACTTGGTACTATTGAAACACATCCGCTCACAGGCTCTAAATGCAGACTCCGTACTATTGAAACGCTTCCACTCACAGGCTCCTAATGCAGACTTGGTACTATTGAAACGCATCCGCTCAAAGGCTCTAAATGCAGCTCTGTGCTATTGAAACACATCCGCTCACAGGCTCTAAATGCAGACTCCGTACTATTGAAACGCATCCACTCACAGGCTCCTAATGCAGACTCTGTACTATGGAAACGCATCCGCTCACAGGCTCTAAATGCAGGCTCTGTACTACTGAAACGCATCCGCTCACAGGCTCTAAATGCAGGCTCTGTACTATTGAAACACATCCGCTCACAGGCTCTAAATGCAGACTCCGTACTATTGTAACGCATCCGCTCAAAGGCTCTAAATGCAGTCTTCGTACTATTGAAACGCATCCGCTCACAGGCTCTAAATGCAGGCTCTGTACTATTGAAACGCATCCGCTCACAGGCTCTAAATGCAGACTCTGTACTATTGAAACGCATCCGCTCAAAGGCTCTAAATGCAGCCGGTACTATTGAAACGCATCCCCTCACAGGCTCTAAATGCAGACTCCGTACTATTGAAATTCATCCCCTCACAGGCTCTAAATGCAGCTGGTACTATTGAAACGCATCCCCTCACAGGCTCTAAATGCAGACTCTGTACTACTGAAACGCATCCGCTCACAGGCTCTAAATGCAGACTCCGTACTATTGAAACACATCCGCTCACAGGCACTTAATGCAGACTCTGTACTATTGAAACGCATCCGCTCACAGGCTCTAAATGCAGGCTCTGTACTATTGAAACGCATCCGCTCAAAGGCTCTAAATGCAGTCTTCGTACTATTGAAATGCATCCGCTCACAGGCTCTGTACTATTGAAACACATCCGCTCACAGGCTCTAAATGCAGACTCCGTACTATTGAAATGCATCCCCTCACAGGCTCTAAATGCAGACTTGGTACTATTGAAACGCATCCACTCACAGGCTCCTAATGCAGAATCTGTACTACTGAAACGCATCTGCTCAGAAGCTCTAAATGCAGACTCCGCACTATTGAAACAAATCCGCTCACAGGCTCGAAATGCACACTCTGTAGCATTGAAACACATCCGATCACAGGCTCTAAATGCAGCTCTGTGCTATTGAAACACATCCACTCACAGGCTCTAATTGAAGACTCTGTACTATTGAAACGCATCCGCTCACAGGCTCTAGATGCAGACTCCGTACTATTGAAACGCATCCGCTCACAGGCTCTAAATGCAGGCTCTGTACTATTGAAACACATCCGCTCACAGGCTCTAAATGCAGACTCCGTACTTTTGAAACGCATCCGCTCAAAGGCTCTAAATGCAGTCTTCGTACTATTGAAACGCATCCGCTCACAGGCTCTAAATGCAGGCTCTGTACTATTGAAACGCATCCGCTCACAGGCTCTAAATGCAGACTCTGTACTATTGAAATGCATCCACTCACAGGCTCCTAATGCAGACTTGGTACTATTGAAACACATCCGCTCACAGGCTCTAAATGCAGACTCTGTACTATTGAAATGCATCCGCTCACAGGCTCCTAATGCAGACTTGGTACTATTGAAACGCATCCGCTCACAGGCTCTAAATGCAGCTCTGTGCTATTGAAACACATCCACTCACAGGCTCTAATTGAAGACTCTGTACTATTGAAACGCATCCGCTCACAGGCTCTAAATGCAGACTCCGTACTATTGAAACGCATCCGCTCACAGGCTCTAAATGCAGACTTGGTACTATTGAAACGCATCCACTCACAGGCTCCTAATGCAGACTCTGTACTATTGAAACGCATCCGCTCACAGGCTCTAAATGCAGGCTCTGTACTATTGAAACGCATCCGCTCACAGGCTCTAAATGCAGACTCTGTACTATTGAAACGCATCCGCTCAAAGGCTCTAAATGCAGTCTTCGTACTATTGAAACACATCCGCTCACAGGCTCTAAATGCAGACTCCGTACTATTGAAATGCATCCCCTCACAGGCTCTAAATGCAGCCGGTACTATTGAAACGCATCCCCTCACAGGCTCTAAATGCAGACTCTGTACTACTGAAACGCATCCGCTCACAGGCTCTAAATGCAGACTCCGTACTATTGAAACACATCCGCTCACAGGCACTTAATGCAGACTCTGTACTATTGAAACGCATCCGCTCACAGGCTCTAAATGCAGGCTCTGTACTATTGAAACGCATCCGCTCACAGGCTCTAAATGCAGACTCCGTACTATTGAAATGCATCCGCTCACAGGCTCTAAATGCAGCCGGTACTATTGAAACGCATCCCCTCACAGGCTCTAAATGCAGACTCTGTACTACTGAAACGCATCCGCTCACAGGCTCTAAATGCAGACTCCGTACTATTGAAACACATCCGCTCACAGGCACTTAATGCAGACTCTGTACTATTGAAATGCATCCGCTCACAGGCTCTAAATGCAGACTCTGTACTATTGAAACACATCCGCTCACAGGCTCTAAATGCAGGCTCTGTGCTATTGAAACTCATCCGCTCACAGGCTCTAAATGCAGACTCTGTACTATTGAAACACATCCGCTCACAGGCTCTAAATGCAGACTCCGTACTATTGAAACACATCCGCTCACAGGCTCTAAATGCAGACTCCGTACTATTGAAACGCATCCACTCACAGGCTCCTAATGCAGAATCTGTACTACTGAAACGCATCTGCTCAGAAGCTCTAAATGCAGACTGCGCACTATTGAAACAAATCCGCTCACAGGCTCGAAATGCACACTCTGTAGCATTGAAACCCATCCGCTCACAGGCTCTAAATGCAGCTCTGTGCTATTGAAACACATCCACTCACAGGCTCTAATTGAAGACTCTGTACTATTGAAACGCATCCGCTCACAGGCTCTAAATGCAGACTCCGTACTATTGAAACGCATCCGCTCACAGGCTCTAAATGCAGACTTGGTACTATTGAAATGCATCCACTCACAGGCTCCTAATGCAGACTCTGTACTATTGAAACGCATCCGCTCACAGGCTCTAAATGCAGGCTCTGTACTACTGAAACGCATCCGCTCACAGGCTCTAAATGCAGGCTCTGTACTATTGAAACACATCCGCTCACAGGCTCTAAATGCAGACTCTGTACTATTGAAACGCATCCGCTCACAGGCTCTAAATGCAGACTCCGTACTATTGAAACGCATCCGCTCAAAGGCTCTAAATGCAGTCTTCGTACTATTGAAACGCATCCGCTCACAGGCTCTAAATGCAGGCTCTGTACTATTGAAACGCATCCGCTCAAAGGCTCTAAATGCAGTCTTCGTACTATTGAAACGAATCCGCTCACAGGCTCTAAATGCAGACTCTGTACTATTGAAACGCATCCGCTCAAAGGCTCTAAATGCAGTCTTCGTACTATTGAAACACATCCGCTCACAGGCTCTAAATGCAGACTCCGTACTATTGAAATGCATCCCCTCACAGGCTCTAAATGCAGCCTGTACTATTGAAACGCATCCCCTCACAGGCTCTAAATGTAGACTCTGTACTATTGAAACACATCCGCTCACAGGCACTTAATGCAGACTCTGTACTATTGAAATGCATCCGCTCACAGGCTCTAAATGCAGACTCCGTACTATTGAAACACATCCGCTCACAGGCACTTAATGCAGACTCTGTACTATTGAAATGCATCCGCTCACAGGCTCTAAATACAGGCTCTGTACTATTGAAACGCATCCCCTCACAGGCTCTAAATGCAGGCTCTGTACTATTGAAACTCATCCGCTCACAGGCTCTTAATGCAGAATCTGTACTACTGAAACGCATCTGCTCAGAAGCTCTAAATGCAGACTCCGCACTATTGAAACAAATCCGCTCACAGGCTCTAAATGCAGACTCCGTACTATTGAAACGCATCCGCTCACAGGCTCTAAATGCAGACTTGGTACTATTGAAATGCATCCACTCACAGGCTCTAAATGTAGACTCTGTACTATTGAAACACATCCGCTCACAGGCACTTAATGCAGACTCTGTACTATTGAAATGCATCCGCTCACAGGCTCTAAATGCAGACTCCGTACTATTGAAACACATCCGCTCACAGGCACTTAATGCAGACTCTGTACTATTGAAATGCATCCGCTCACAGGCTCTAAATGCAGGCTCTGTACTATTGAAACGCATCCGCTCACAGGCTCTAAATGCAGGCTCTGTACTATTGAAACTCATCCGCTCACAGGCTCTTAATGCAGAATCTGTACTACTGAAACGCATCTGCTCAGAAGCTCTAAATGCAGACTCCGCACTATTGAAACAAATCCGCTCACAGGCTCGAAATGCACACTCTGTAGCATTGAAACACATCCGCTCACAGGCTCTAAATGCAGCTCTGTGCTATTGAAACACATCCACTCACAGGCTCTAATTGAAGACTCTGTACTATTGAAACGCATCCGCTCACAGGCTCTAAATGCAGACTCTGTACTATTGAAATGCATCTCCTCACAGGCTCTAAATGCAGGCTCTGTACTATTGAAATACATCTGCTCACAGGCTCTAAATGCAGACTCCGTACTATTGAAATGCATCTGCTCACAGGCTCTAAATGCAGACTCTGTACTATTGAAATGCATCCGCTCACAGGCTTTAAATGCAGGCTCTGTACTATTGAAACGCATCCCCTCACAGGCTCTAAATGCAGGCTCTGTACTATTGAAACTCATCCGCTCAAAGGCTCTAAATGCAGTCTCCGTACTATTGAAACACATCCGCTCACAGGCTCTTAATGCAGAATCTGTACTATTGAAACGCATCTGCTCAGAAGCTCTAAATGCAGACTCCGCACTATTGAAACAAATCCGCTCACAGGCTCGAAATGCACACTTTGTAGCATTGAAACACATCCGCTCACAGGCTCTAAATGTAGCTCTGTGCTATTGAAACACATCCACTCACAGGCTCTAATTGAAGACTCTGTGCTATTGAAACGCATCCGCTCACAGGCTCTAAATGCAGACTCTGTACTATTGAAACACATCCGCTCACAGGCTCTAAATGCAGACTCTGTACTATTGAAACTCATCTGCTCACAGGCTCTAAATGCAGACTCTGTACTATTGAAATGCATCAGCTCACAGGATCTAAATGCAGACTCCGTACTACTGAAACGCATCCACTCACAGGCTCTCAATGCAGGCTCTGTACTACTGAAACGCATCCGCTCACAGGCTCTAAATGCAGGCTCTGTACTATTGAAACTCATCCGCTCACAGGCTCTAAATGCAGACTCTGTACTGTTGAAATGCATCCGCTCACAGGCCCTAAATGCAGACTCTGTACTATTGAAATGCATCCCCTCACAGGCTCTTAATGCAGATTCTGTACTATTGAAACGCATCCGCTCACAGGCTCTAAATGCAGGCTCTGTACTACTAAAACGCATCCGCTCACAGGCTCTAAATGCAGACTCCATACTATTGAAACACATCCGCACACAGGCTCTTAATGCAGACTCTGTAGCACTGAAACACATCTGCTCATAGGCTCTAAATGCAGACTCTGTGCTATTGAAACACATCCGCTCACAGGCTCTAAATGCAGACTCCTTACTATTGAAACACATCCGCTCACAGGCTCTTAATGCAGACTCTGTACTATTGAAACGCATCCGCTCACAGGCTCTAAATGCAGGCTCTGTACTACTGAAACGCATCCGCTCACAGGCTCTAAATGCAGACTCCATACTATTGAAACGCATCCGCTCACAGGCTCTTAATGCAGACTCTGTAGCACTGAAACACATCTGCTCATAGGCTCTAAATGCAGACTCTGTGCTATTGAAACTCATCCGCTCACAGGCTCTAAATGCAGACTCCGTACTATTGAAACGCATCCGCTCACATGCTCTAAATGCAGGCTCTGTACTACTGAAACGCATCCGCTCACAGGCTCTAAATGCAGACTCCATACTATTGAAACACATCCGCTCACAGGCTCTTAATGCAGACTCTGTAGCACTGAAACACATCCGCTCACAGGCTCTAAATGCAGACTCCGTACTATTGAAACGCATCCGCTCACAGGCTCTAAATGCAGACTCCGTACTATTGAAACACATCCGCTCACAGGCACTTAATGCAGACTCTGTACTATTGAAACGCATCCGCTCACAGGCTCTAAATGCAGGCTCTGTACTATTGAAACGCATCCCCTCACAGGCTCTAAATGCAGGCTCTGTACTATTGAAATTCATCCGCTCAAAGGCTCTAAATGCAGTCTCCGTACTATTGAAACACATCCGCTCACAGGCTCTTAATGCAGTCTCCATACTATTGAAACACATCCGCTCACAGGCTCTGTACTATTGAAACACATCCGCTCACATGCTCTAAATGCAGGCTCTGTACTACTGAAACGCATCCGCTCACAGGCTCTAAATGCAGACTCCATACTATTGAAACACATCTGCTCACAGGCTCTTAATGCAGACTCTGTAGCACTGAAACACATCAGCTCACAGGCTCTAAATGCAGACTCCGTACTATTGAAACGCATCCGCTCACAGGCTCTAAATGCAGACTCCGTACTATTGAAACACATCCGCTCACAGGCACTTAATGCAGACTCTGTACTATTGAAACGCATCCGCTCACAGGCTCTAAATGCAGGCTCTGTACTATTGAAACGCATCCCCTCACAGGCTCTAAATGCAGGCTCTGTACTATTGAAACTCATCCGCTCAAAGGCTCTAAATGCAGTCTCCGTACTATTGAAACACATCCGCTCACAGGCTCTTAATGCAGTCTCCATACTATTGAAACAAATCCACTCACAGGCTCGAAATGCACACTCTGTAGCATTGAAACACATCCGCTCACAGGCTCTAAATGCAGCTCTGTGCTATTGAAACGCATCCGCTCACAGGCTCTAAATGCAGACTCTGTACTATTGAAATGCATCTCCTCACAGGCTCTAAATGCAGACTCTGTACTATTGAAATGCATCTCCTCACAGGCTCTAAATGCAGACTCCGCACTATTGAAACAAATCCGCTCACAGGCTCTTAATGCAGACTCTGTACTATTGAAATGCATCCGCTCACAGGCTTTAAATGCAGGCTCTGTACTATTGAAACGCATCCCCTCACAGGCTCTAAATGCAGGCTCTGTACTATTTAAACTCATCCGCTCAAAGGCTCTAAATGCAGTCTCCGTACTATTGAAACACATCCGCTCACAGGCTCTTAATGCAGAATCTGTTCTACTGAAACGCATCTGCTCAGAAGCTCTAAATGCAGACTCCGCACTATTGAAACAAATCCGCTCACAGGCTCGAAATGCACACTCTGTAGCATTGAAACACATCCGCTCACATGCTCTAAATGCAGCTCTGTGCTATTGAAACACATCCACTCACAGGCTCTAATTGAAGACTCTGTACTATTGAAATGCATCTGCTCACAGGCTCTAAATGCAGATTCTGTACTATTGAAACACATCCGCTCACAGGCTCTAAATGCAGACTCTGTACTATTGAAACTCATCTGCTCACAGGCTCTAAATGCAGACTCTGTACTATTGAAATGCATCAGCTCACAGGCTCTAAATGCAGACTCCGTACTACTGAAACGCATCCACTCACAGGCTCTCAATGCAGGCTCTGTACTACTGAAACGCATCCGCTCACAGGCTCTAAATGCAGGCTCTGTACTATTGAAACTCATCCGCTCACAGGCTCTAAATGCAGACTCTGTACTGTTGAAATGCATCCGCTCACAGGCCCTAAATGCAGGCTCTGTACTACTGAAACGCATCCGCTCACAGGCTCTAAATGCAGACTCCATACTATTGAAACACATCCGCTCACAGGCTCTTAATGCAGACTCTGTACTATTGAAACGCATCCGCTCACAGGCTCTAAATGCAGGCTCTGTACTACTGAAATGCATCCGCTCACAGGCTCTAAATGCAGACTCCATACTATTGAAACACATCCGCTCACAGGCTCTTAATGCAGACTCTGTAGCACTGAAACACATCTGCTCATAGGCTCTAAATGCAGACTCTGTGCTATTGAAACGCATCCGCTCACAGGCTCTAAATGCAGGCTCTGTACTATTGAAACCCATCCACTCACAGGCTCTAAATGCAGGCTCTGTACTATTGAAACACATCCGCTCACAGGCTCTAAATGCAGACTCTGTAGCATTGAAACGCATCCGCTCACAGGCTCTAAATGCAGACTCTGTGCTATTGAAACGCATCCGCTCACAGGCTCTAAATGCAGACTCTGTACTATTGAAACGCGTCCGCTCACAGGCTCTAAATGCAGACTCTGTGCTATTGAAACGCATCCGCTCACAGGCTCTAAATGCAGACTCCGTACTATTGAAACGCATCCACTCACAGGCTCCTAATGCAGACTCTGTACTATTGAAACGCATCCGCTCACAGGCTCCTAATGCAGACTCTGTACTATTGAAACGCATCCGCTCACAGGCCCTAAATGCAGACTCCGTACTATTGAAACGCATCCACTCACAGGCTCCTAATGCAGACTTGGTACTATTGAAACGCATCCGTTCACAGGCTCTAAATGCAGACTCCGTACTATTGAAATGCATCCACTCACAGGCTCCTAATGCAGACTTGGTACTATTGAAACGCATCCGCTCACAGGCCCTAAATGCAGACTCCGTACTATTGAAACGCATCCACTCACAGGCTCCTAATGCAGACTTGGTACTATTGAAACACATCCGCTCACAGGCTCTAAATGCAGACTCCGTACTATTGAAACACATCCACTCACAGGCTCTAATTGAACACTCTGTACTATTGAAACGCATCCGCTCACAGGCTCTAAATGCAGGCTCTGTACTATTGAAATGCATCCGCTCACAGGCTCTAAATGCAGACTCCGTACTATTGAAACACATCCACTCACAGGCTCTAATTGAACACTCTGTACTATTGAAACGCATCCGCTCACAGGCTCTAAATGCAGGCTCTGTACTATTGAAATGCATCCACTCACAGCCTCCTAATGCAGACCCTGTACTATTGAAACGCATCCGCTCACAGGCTCTAAATGCAGGCTCTGTACTACTGAAACGCATCCGCTCACAGGCTCTAAATGCAGGCTCTGTACTATTGAAACTCATCCCCTCACAGGCTCTAAATGCAGACTCTGTACTTTTGAAACGCATCCGCTCACAGGCTCTAAATGCAGGCTCTGTACTACTGAAACACATTTGCTCACAGGCTCTAAATGCAGACTCCGCACTATTGAAATGCATCCGCTCACAGGCTCTAAATGCAGACTCTGTGGCGTTGAAACACATCTGCTCACAGGCTCTAAATGCAGACTCTGTGCTATTGAAACACACCCACTCCCAGGCTCTAAATGCAGACTCTGTGCTATTGAAACACACCCACTCCCAGGCTCTAAATGCAGACTCTGTACTATTTGGGAACACCTGCTCACATGTTCCAAATCCGTTCTCTGTGCTATCTACAAACGGTTTTGAATGCAAGCGGTGTACTTCTAAAAACAACTGCTCACATGTTGTGAATGCAAGGTATGTACAATTGGCAAACGCAAGCATGTAGGAACTGCTTGGGAGGTCTAATCTCTGTACTATGGGGAACAGCTAAATAGAGGACATGAAACGGATCTCTGTTCTATTGGGAAGTTCCAAACACTCTGAGATAGCAATCTCTTAACCAAGCAAGGCCTTTTTTAGGTCGCGCCTCCCAGACAGTGCAAGTTGTCTGGTTGCATAAGACCTATAGTGGGCTTACCAAGAACTTACAGTGGGCTTAGAGCCTGCCCATTGCCTACCATTGGTTGGCATTACTATCACTCTCATTTGATTGCTTCTTATTCATTGGCTTGCCTTCCTGTTCTTGTGTTTGTCCCTCCCCTGGAGAGTAGCCTCTCTACCATCCTTTTTGATTGTGTCCTTTCACAGCTCTGTACTACAGGGAAACAGTTACACACTGGCTCTGACAGCAAGCTCTGTACTATTGGGAAAAAACGACACACCCCATCAGAATCTAAGCTCTGAAGTAAAGGGAAACAACTACACACTGGCTCCAACTTTAAGCTCTGCACTAAAGCGAAATAGTTTCACACTGACTCCGACTGTGAGCTCTGTACCACAGGGAAACATTTGCACACTGGTCCGCTGCAAGCTCTACTCCAAAAGAAAGCAGCTACACACTAGCTGTGACTGCACGCTCTACACTAAAGGGAAACAGTTGCACACTGGCTCTGACTGTGGCATCTGTACTACTGTGAAACAGTTTCACACTAGCTCCAACTGCGGGTTCTATACTACTGTGAAACAGTTGCACACTGGCTCTGACTGTGAGCTCTGTTCTACTGTGAAACAGCTACACACTGGCTCTGACTATGAGCTCTACACTAAAAGGAAACAACCACGCTCAGATTCTGGCTGTGAGCTCTGTAGTAAAGGGATCTATCTACACAGTGACTCTGACTGCAAGCTCTGCTGTGAAGCGAAACAGCTACTCACCACTTCTGTGGGAAAACGTCCGTTAGGATGAAGCCGAAATCACGCTGGGCCTTCACAGCGCCAGCAATATAACGAATGCGTCTTTAGCACGCATTCCTTCAGCACGCAAGTCATTACAACGACTTGCTTTGGGGGGGGGGCTATTGGTGGAATGGTGTTGGATTTAAAGTCCAACACCTTCCCTACTCTTGCGCAGACTGGAGTTGGAATAGTAAATTAAACTATTTGAAAATCCAGTGCCCCCCCTAAGGCAAGTCGTTTAAACGACTTGCGCGCTGAGTGAATACGTGCTAAAGATGCATTTGTTCTTATGACGGCGTTCCGAAGGCATGCGTGCTAAACGCATGTGGAATACCATCATACATTGCTTCTGTGAGGTCTTTAGTAAAGGAGAGAGCTACACCCCTGATCTGACTACAAGCTCTACACTAAACGGAAGCAGCTACACATAGGCACTGACGGTGAGCTCTATAATAAAGGTAAACAGCTGTACATTGGCTCTTAATGCAAGCTCTGTACTAAATGGAAAAAGTTGCACACTGGCTTCATCTGTGAGCTCTGTTCTAAAGGGAAACAGCTACACAGTCGCTCTGACTACGGGTTCTGTAGTGAAGGGAGACAGCTACACACTGGCTCTGACTCTGACCTATGTACTATTTGGTAAGAGCTACATACTGGGTAAGACTGCAGCTCTGCACTCATGGCAACAACTACACATTGACTTCTGACAGCAAGCTCTGTACTAAAATGAAAAAGTTAAATATTAGACGCTGACTGCGAGCGCTGTACTAGACGGAAGGAGCTAGGCACCTTATCTGACTGTAGTGAAGGGAAACAGCTAGACATAGGCTCTAAATGCAAGCTGTTTCCATTGATTACCCTCAAGTTGTGTCCAAAGATGACACCTCTCCCAACTCCCCTTTATTCTCTCTTTCCTCTCCTACTTTACTTATTCTATTTCAATAAGTCTTTTTTCTCCGCTCTTCCTAATTCTCCTTTTGTTTATTGACCTTGCTTGAAGAGCTTGAATCTGCTTATCTTCTGCTTGCAATGCATCAAAGGCTACTTCAAGGATTTCCTGTCAAAAGGAAATACCACAGGGATGCAGGGCTTTGATTGTGTGTTTTGTATCCACAGGTTCAGGTTAAATGTGGTCGATCAAAAGCATGTGAGAGCCTCTCTGGGTACAAGCTGGCCACCTCTCTACAGGAGTATGCGCAGCTTGTGGGAGCCTTTTCTCGGGTCCTGACGGGTAAGAAAAAAATAAGGCCAGCTCATCATGGGGCGTGTTGGGGCTATCAGTTGGGTCCTCTTCTGTGAAGTTCCCAGCATATGAGGGCAAAAGAGCAGATCGTCTGTCTGAACATAGTGACAGGTGAGAGCAGAAACCCCTTAGATTAGGTCATTAAATTAAGAGCCTGAATAGAAGGTTATAACAAGCATTTGCAATGTAATAGGTCTCACATTTACGAGAGTTTGAGCTATTGGCATTGTAAATGCCAACAGCGTAAACTCTCGCAAATACGAGACCTATTGCATTGCAAAATGTTTTTTTTGTTGTCAAAGCCCCCATGCCGCCCTTTCACATGCATGAAGGCCGCGCCCCTCTCTTTAAAAAATCTGTGTCTAACAAAAGGTGCGCAATCACTATTAAAGTGAAACTGCGGCATGGGGACTTTTACAAGAAAAAAAGCATCTGTTTGTCAACAAGATTGGCAATAACAGTGTCCTCCTACATCTAACACTAAAATCAGGTTTGAGGCAGCCACTGTACCCACAATAACTCCAGATACAGAAGTCTGGTAGGACAAAAGCAGAGTCCTTTAGCAACCAGACAGTGAATCCACAAAAATTGTCTTGGCATCCTGTTCTCTCCCCATTCATGTGCGCCATAAGCGTTATATGTGAACCCAGCGGACTTGCAAGCAGGATTTGACACTGTAGTGTCAAAAAGGATGAACACAGCCCCCAGCCTGCATATTCTGTGGATTTCAGAGGAGTCCTCCCTACCCATTCAGATAAGCTTATTGTTTGCTCATGGGAGGCATTTCCAACCTATCCACACTTATTCAAGGCTTATTACTGGCTGGGAGAAACTGGGGAGTCAACACAAATTAGCTTCCAGGAACTTCAGGCAGGATAAAGGGAAGTTTCTAAAAGTTACTTTTCATTAATATTTATTGCAAATCCAACATCACCCTTGAATTGGATTCTTAAAACCTATTAAAAATAGTGGTTTAATTGTTTTCTAGCTTGTCCCATTCCTGAGATTTAGTACTAATTTTTAATATTGCTTCCCAGTGTTTCCCTATGGGCCGCCAGCTTTACCACAGTGGAAATTTCTCTTGGGTGTTAGTCACTGTAAGAATATTAAATTTCTACAGGTCAAACTTTTAAAAACTATGCACCCTGCCTTGCGGGCTACAAGGCCTACATAGGGATGACTTATTAATATTTAAAAGGAAGATTTTACCTGTCAAAACAGTTTCTTTTGACAGGTTGAATTGCAGTTTTTACACTGATATAGTCAAGCTATATTGATAGATCTGAACCCAAGTTTGCACCACCACTGTAACGATTGGCACAATAGGTGCTGCGGTCCACTAGTGACATTTAACTTCCGGGCTCTGGGTACATCTTGTACCATATACTAGGAACCTGTAGGCAAGTTAAATATGCCAATTATGAGTATTCCAATTTAACTATGTTTAAAGTAGGAAGCACACACACTTTACTAATGGTTAGAAGGGGTAAAGTACACAGAAAGGTCCATGGTGACGACACAGAAAAAGCAAATTCCCTACAGACGGTGCCTGTGATCAAGCAGTAAAACAAACAGGGCTCAAGAGAAAGCTGAAAAACATGCATAGCCGACGTAAAAGCCATTAAAACACACAGGCAGAAACCTGTAAAATACATGGCATCATGAGAAATCTGTAAAACACACAAAGTCTAAGACAAAGCTGTAAAATACACAGCCCACAAGAGAAAGCTGTAAAACACACAGAGTCCATGAGAGAACTGTAATACACACAGCCAGTGAGAGAGTCATAAAACACACATACTTGAAGAAAAAGCCGAAAAACACAGAGCCCAGGAGAAAGCTATAGAACCACACAGAGCACAAGAGAAAGACGTAAACACGTAGAGCCAAAGACAAAACTGTAAGGCACATTTGCCTGTGAGAAAGTTAGCCAGAGACCAAGAGAAAGCTGTAACACATGCATATGTCTTAAGAAAGCCATAAAACCCACAGATTACTAGAGAAAGACGCAAAAGACAGAGACCAGGGGAAACTGTAAAATACAAAGGAGCTTAGTACTAGTGCCATGGATTTAGGAATGGCGATACCAGATGACTGGACTCTCTGATATCAGCCAGTATCCCCCATCTAAATCTGGGGATTACAAGTTATTTCACCAGAATGGAAAATAACATTCAAGTCTGTGATTTCCCCCATTCTAGGGAATATTAGGCCCAAATTCACGCATTTAAAGCGTGCAGGGGCTTTTAAAAGGCCCTTTTGGCTGGTTATGGGTGGGGGCACATCAGGTGAGAGGGAAAGTGTTTGCTTCTCATTCAGTTGCCTGGGTCTGGTGTCTCCAGGCCAAGCATTTTTGGGTCTGAAGTTTTAAGACCTGACAATTACAAATCTGGCTACTCTGGGAAACTTAGAATGCCCCGAAGTGGTATTCCTCCCTCCCTTCTTCCCAGGAATAACTCTCCAGGCCAGTAGTAATGAGGGCCGTAGATAGAGCCCATGAGAGGACCATAATACAGTCAGGCCCAGATTTACTTAGACTTTGCGCTGTTGCAAAGTGATGCAAGGTGATATAAAGCTATGCAAAGCGAGACATTAATATTTACTTTCCAGCGCAAAAGGTATTTTGTGTTGGAACGGTGCCCTTTTCTGAGGACAAAAAGCTATTTGTGTTGCTTTGTGTCTATTTGCAGCAAGGAGGCATCACTGAGGTGTTAGTTGGGCAGATCAGCAAAAACACACATAGGTTTTGACGCAAAGGCAGATCTTCTAAGATATCCAGACTGGGCTTTGCATCACAAACGAATGCCTCTGTGAAGCAGACATTAACAAGGGGAAGTGTTTTCATGTCTCCAAAAATACCCATGCATTCTATGTGTGGTGAATTGCGCAGCACATGGGATCCTTGTTAGTTTGTCTAAGGATATGAATGTATCCTATAGAGTATGCTTCCAGTACAAATCCTAAGGCTGACAGCGCTCACGCACCTCTGCACCATAGAGCAAGGCTGTGAATCGCTCTACGCATCCTGTTTGTGTGTTGTGGGTGGGGGGTGGAGGAGGGATCACGCCAGCAGCAGGGTGATCTTAGTAGACATAGATCTGTGCTGTGCTTACCCCGTTGTGAAATGTAGCAGAGCAAATTTGGTTGCTGCACTGCATTGTGTGAAAACGTATGAAATCTGTCCATAGAGCTCAAGAGAAAGCTGTTAAAAACACATAGTTTACGAAGAGGATGTAAAATGCACAGACCACGAGGGAAGCATACAAAACGTAAACAGTAATATAATAATAATAAATGATTCCGGATTTGTAAAGCGTGACTTATCACCCCTAAGGGTATCCAGACGCTGATTAAGTGAGCTATTACCCAGAGTCACATGATGCTGAGCTGAGCTGCCGCCGATGCCGGGGTTTGAACCGCAGGCCCCGCGCTCCGGAGACAGCCGTTCTGGCCGCTGTGCCACACCTCTCCCCAGTACAGTACAATAGGTGGTTAACCTTTGAGCCGAAGGGTAACTAAAGTTGCCTGATACACATTCCCTTGGGGGAGTGGGATATCATATAACTACAAAGAAAAGGCCCTGGAGAGGCCTTTCCAGCTATACACTAATAATGTGATCTAACAGTGCACAACACATGGGTGCCTAGGAAGTGGATACAGGGAAGAGTGTTCTCTGCACAGCACAGGGTGCTCCCTCAGTGCACTCAAACCCCAGGATTCTGTTGTTGTATTCGCATTGTTTTTCTTTCAGTTGGGAGCTCTGCAGACCGGTGGCCTTTCCTCCCTACAGCCTTTCCTCTCTTCCTCTACCACCCCTTCTGCCGGCACTACTTCTTCTGCTGCAGCTCGGCGGAGTCACACCATGCCTGGAAGTGCGCCCTTCGTGAAGGGATCCGCCATCACAACACAGGTACTTCAGCAGGGCGGGAGCCAGGGCAGCCTGACTGGAAGCAAGAGTTCCCTTCCCTAAAGGGTGTCTGACAGGATCCACCTCCATAGAGGCCTTAGGAGGACGGTGTGGGGGTCTCCATGACATCTCGTGTGTACCCTCAGAGGGTCACACATGGTCAGTCTCCACTGAGGCCACGACGGAAGGTGTGCAGGTCTCCATGGCTTGTTGTGTGCATCCGATAGTGCCCACCGCCATTTTGGCAGCAGAAAGGAGGGTGTGGGGAGGGGGCTGTCCATGTCACTCATATACTTCCTAAATTGGGCATCATTGGCGCCATCTCCACAGAGGCAGCACCTTGGAGGGGAGCCTTCTGAATGCCAATCATGCATCCTTACTAGCTGCGCATAAATGTCTACGGACACCTTACCCCGTAAGTGTTTATGCACCTCTGACCAAGGTGCATTCCTATTCCACCCTTTTGCTGTCTGCACATAGGAGCCTGTCTGTTGTAGATGCATGTCCCGTCCTTGTAATGTGAATGCACCGCCATGCACATTCAATCCTGTAATTCTCTAAGTAAGAACACCCATCAAGTTGTATTCCACTTGCACTTTCGGTGCACACCAAGAGGCTTGTTTACAAGCCCCTTGTGCCACCAGTGCATTACTTTTAATGTGGAAAAAAGTGGCACACCAGCAACGCAAGGGGCTTGTAAATAAGCCCCAATTCTGTAGCTGGTTATGCATTTCCAACCTCTTGCTTCATCATCTCCACCTGTTGATATGTGCGTTCATCCCACTTGCTCCTATGCTGTGCATACCTTTTGTTGTTGCTGTCTAGACCCACCCAATCCTCTGACTGTCTATGCAACCCCTTAGTGCTGTTCTCATACCCATCCTGTGCCTCTCTATGTCAACGTTTTCCTGTTTATGCACACTCCATTCTTTGGTCTCTGTGCTCTCCCCATGTCGCTCTCCATGCATACCAAGCCCCTGATCTTCACGAAAGTTCACTGTTCCCTGCAAGTGACCTTCCGCCTCTGTTTTCCATCAGTTCTGCAGAGAGGAGACTCGTCCCACGTGGAGGCCTTCTTGGAGTCAGTTCGCTTCTTCCGGCAGGAGAAGGGACGCTATGGGGCATGGGACCACCTGCTGGGCACCGAGCCAGAGGTTTGTGAGTCACCCTTTTTTTGAGCTGGGCTAGGCCGGGATCACTTGCCCCCCTTGGCCAGAGCCCAATGACGTAAATTCTTAACCTTTGGACTTCTGTGGACCCCCACTTAATTATTACTGGAATCCAGGACCCCCACTGAATCATTATTGGGATCGGAGGGCCCCCACTGAATCATTATTGGAATCGGAGGACCTCCTGTGAGTCATTATTGGATTCTGGGGACCCTGGCCTAAGCAATTTTGATGAAATGAACTGCAGAGTAATACACACAATTATGGAAACACACATTCGTCAAACAAAACTTAAATAATGAAATATTTTATTTAATTCATAAAGAAATATTAAAAAATCATAATTTTAATTTAATGGGAAATTTTGAGCTTTTCTAAATTCAATTGAGGCCACTAATCATCCATACTACATGTCAGGGCTCAGTCCGGGACACAGGCATGTGTCAGGGACTCTGGCAAGGACTGGTGGCAGGGAAGACAAAGTAGGCAGAATACTGGGTACAGAGCTGCCCAAGACCACACAGCGAGTCAAAGGAGAAAGGGAATCCAAAGAGGAAGCTCTGTATAAGAGAATAAGATGGCTAAGTTTCAAAAAGGACTGGCACTCAAGAGGCAATTTAGCTTTTTGAATAACTAACACCCAGGACGGATGTGCAAGACATATATATAAAACAACATTAACAATAAAAGGAATGTGAGGTAAAGCACTTGGGAGCTCCACACGGTAAGACTGAAGCTCAGAAAGTTCCTCACCCACAATTGCTTTTACAGATACTGACTGCAAATACCCACATATAGGATATGCATGCAAAGGCAGGGTCTGTGGAGCTGATACCTATGGTGATGTTATAAACGTAACTCAAAGACAATACTCACAGTGAACAAGAAACCCCACCTAGGTTATCAGCTGTACCCACGGGTCCTGGCGATCCGACAGGAACACGCAAGGCAGTAACAGTAAGGGGTTAGAACTAAACACAAGCACGATAGACAAGGAGCTAGCAAGGAGGAGTGCTTAACAGGAAAGGAAGGAAACCACTGGGCACACTTGGCGGAAAGCAAGTAACAAACACACAAGGAAACTAGAAGCAAGACAGTGGGAATAGAAAGACCGCAAACTAGGAACTGGAACCAAGGAAATGGGAAGAAAAGCAGGGGCTGGAAAAGGATATACAGAAGGGGAGGCTACAAAGATATACTAGAATAGTGCTGGCTAGGGAATCAAGGGAACAAAGTAGCACTGAAGGCAGTGCTGGTTCTGGAACAAGAATTTAGCTAAAGCACAGGAATAAAGGTAGCACTGAAGGCAGTGCTAGTTCAGGAACAAGGAAAAACTATAGCTCAGAAACAGGAACAAGGAATGCCAGGGCTCAGGAGTCAAGGTAGCACTGCAGGCAGGGCTAATTCAGGAACAAGGAAAATGGCTACAGCTCAGAAACAAGGAATAGCTATAGTGCAGAAACTCTGGAAACAAGGATATCAAACGTTCAGGAAACAAGGGTCGGTCTCACCGGTACACAGCTACAATGACCAATGCTGGACTGAAGGGAGCTGGGGCTTAAAAGAGCTCACAGTAATCATGTGCATTAGGTGTGAGCAGGCTAGCAGCAGCCAGCCACAGGTGAACTGAATTCCTCCACCCATCCTTGGCCTGCAGGGGTGGAGACGAAGCAGTGAGCAGAGGATTATAGGAAATGGAGTTTCCAGCATGAGCAGACTGGCTTCCACAAAACCCGGCATGGATTGGGAATGGATGTCAATTCCCAAACAGTGTCCAAATGGCTGGAAGGCAGGATATGCATGCATGGGAGGGTCTGGAAGCTTACTAGAACACTGGAAAGTCACACTATGCAGCACCCTGGTTGTGGGCATGAGAGCGCAGGAAGCGAATCGCGACAGTACATTCTGTTTGATTCATTTGCACTGCTCATACAAATAAATCTGAGGATACCAACTTATTTTTTAGCCTCCAATTTCAGATTCCTTCACATTTACAAGACAATTTAAGATTTTCAGTTTTACATTTTGCTTCTTTATCTATTAGTATTATTTTATTTTCTAAGCAGTTGCAGACTTCCAGAGTAGGTGTCGCGGACCCCCAGGCGTCTCTGGACCAGAGGATAAGAAACACCACCTTACTACGCACTCAGTGGCTAATAGGCATGACCACTGGAATTATGCGGCAGGAGAGGGCCAAATTATGTGGCAGGATTGAGTAAATTATGCGGCATAAGGCGCCACACTTTGTAATAGTATTACTTCATTATTTTGTCATTTGTAAACTTGGTAACACTGTCTGGACATTGGTTGCACCTCATCAGTACCAGTTTAATACCCAAATATAGAAATAAGCATAAAAAAGGTGATCAGTCCAGCTTTGCAAAGGGCCTTCCACTGCGCAGGAGCACGTCGCTGTATTTTTAGTATAATTTTAACCATTCCAGTTAGAAACAAAAGTTTTTTTGTTAAAATCTGCAGATTATGCAGCAGATGATGGATTATGTACAAATGTATAATTATGCAAAACTCGCCACTGCTGCAAAATCACATAATTCCAGTGGCCCTGCTAATAGGCCATGTTTGTTTGTCACAGAGGTCCGCTGAAGGCAAGTCCAGGATCTGGCACCATCTAGTGAGAATAATTGATGGATGGAATGATGAACAATGTCAAGCACTCACTGCCAGTACAGAGATCTGGGCCTAAATCCATCATTCTTTTGCTCACCACACCCCACCAGTTTGGACTCAGCCAAATGCAATTCAGTCTTCACCCTGCTCCCCATGGGAACAGTCCAACCCGAACTGCCAGACCAGGTCCTCTCTGGACCAGATACAAGCATCCTAGGACCGGTTTCGTGGTATCACCACTTATCAGGCAGGGTAGCCTGAATTCAGTGGCATTGCGAGCACATGACCCACGTCTGGGCATCTCCGTCCCACTTGGGGTGACAAATGCAAAAAGAACAATTGATGGATGAAATGCTGAACAATGTCAAACAATCACCCCCAGCACAGAGATCTGGGCCTAAATCTATCGTTTTTTTCCTTACCACACCACCCCAGTTTGGACCCAGCCATATGGGGAGCAGGGTCAAGACTGATTTGCATATGGCTGGGTCCAAACTTGAATGGCGTGGTAAGCAAAAACACAATGGATTTAAGCCCAGACCTCTGTACTGAGAGGAGTGTTTGACATTGTTCAGCATTCCGTCCATCATTTCTTCTTTTTGTGTTACGTGTCTCATCATTATTCAAAAGGGCAGGCTTGCTTCACTAATTTGAAACCCAATAAGGCTGATTCAGCTTTCGATCCTTCTATGGTTAGTAAATCCTGGGGCATATTTACAAGCCCCTAGCGCCACCGAAGCATCACTTTTTTTACTCTCTTGTGGTGCTGTGTGCTGGTCCATATTTACAAGGCCACGCAAAGCCACTTTGTGTGGCTTTACACGACCTTGTAGATAGGGCCCTCTTTCACGCAGTACTCTGCGTCAAAGAGGTGTGTCATGGGTGTTGCTGTGGGTGTTCCCACCCAACACCCATGGCTTTTTGACACTGCCACAGATTTACAAGGATCTGTAAATCTGAGGCAGCGCCAAAAACTAACGCCTTTCCAGGGGAGGCATTAAAGTTGCACAACAAGGATAAATACTTTTATTTCTCCTCGTTTTTTTACTCTTTCTATGTGTGCCGCATTCTGCAGCACACATAGAAGGAGCAAAACACTGTTAATGATTGTATTTGTGCAGGAAGGTGCCCCAACCTGCACAAACACAATCATTCCGGCAACGCAGGCACCCTTGCACCGTGGTGCAAGGATGCCTGCATTGGCGCACAGCTGCTGTCTGTGCGTCAGCGGAGGGTAGAGCACAGGTGTGCCATATTCTTGTAAATATGGCGAAATCCCTGCATTTTCAAAATTAAGCAGTCCGGCGCAGCAAACTTGCTTGCAGCACCGCGTTGCACAATTTCATTGCAAATATGCCCCCAGTGCCATAAATTAGGTGATAGTAACGTCTGTTATTTATAGCAAAAGTACGCTACGTAGTGGTATATAAGATGTTGTTATTACTATATGCCCTTCTTCCCGGGTTCTACACTTTATTGAAGTACTTCTATTAATTTTTTTATTTTGTGCTCACAGATCCTTAGTAACCTTGTGATGGAAGATTTGCTCCCTGTCCTGGAGTCAAGCGCTGCACCCCTCCGAAGAGGGGCTGAATTACGGCAACAGAGTGCCTGGTTCCAGGTAAGTCCCTCCATCCTGAGCCTTCAACAGCCCCTCATTAAGGCCCTCAACGACCACTCACCCAACACCCTGACGTGCCCAAATACTTAAAGCACATGTTCCTCTGAGACCACAGTTTTTATTTTGACATTGCATTCCTGTACTTGTTCCGCATTCCTAACACTGACTATTGGCATCGAAAGAAGCAGTTTGTGTGACTGTGAAATCCGCATTTTCCAAATTAGCATGTCATTTTGAGATAGCCACTAATGTTCCTGCATGAAGTGCGTGCATGCTGGTTCCTGTAGGAAGCGAGCAGTGCTTAATTTGAGCTGGTGGTTTCTGGTGCTCAGCACCGGCACTTATGACAGTCTGCCAGATGGTGGTGCTGTTTGTCTAATTTAGAGAGAAGAACAACAGTTGTTTATTAATTCAATATACATTAAACATGACTAAAACCTGCTGCCAAAGCCATTCTTATAGCTTTGGGGGCCTGGAACAGTCTGAACTGCCACACTTGTAGTAGTGTGATAGTCAGTAGTTATGTTCTTACTGTAATTTGCAGCGCTGACAGAGGCAATGGGTGGTGCAAGTGGAAGTGGCCTCCTGACGAAGGCCCTGGCACTTATTATTTTACAAACTAAGCACTGGAAGCGTGGTCCTGCGGTAGCAACCCTAAGGTCAGTAGAAAGTGTTTCTACCGCTTGGCTCATTCTTACGTCACCCTAAGTCTCCCACAGGCACTTGCGGGCGGTGTGGTCCCTGTAATGCCCTACTCAGAGCAAGCAGGGAGAGGGCGCCATGGAGTTTCACATATAGTTTCCCCAGAAGCGATTCTCTGTGTATTTTTTGCTTTGGAAATTTTAAAGTGTCACTGTGTGCTGTAATTTGGAACCCTTGTTTGCTCTTAATTCGCACACGGAGGTGTACCGCTTGCCGTTTCTCTCAATTCCAGCTGTTTTTCCTCCGCTATTGTGACTTGTACTCATTGTAATTTCTCTTAGTTCCTGCATGAGGTGTACTCATAACTGCTTCTCTCAGTTCCTTTAAGATGTTAACTCCCTGCTGTTTTCCTCGATTACTGCAGAACGGGTGTCATGTACTCCATGTAGTTCCTGCATGAGGTGTACTCCTTGCTGTTTCTCTGAATTCATGCAGGTGCTGCGCAAACTGCTGTTTCATTAAGTACCTGCATGACATGTAGGCCCTGCTGTTCCTCTCAGTTCCTGGAGGACTTGGGGCCTCTGCAGTTCCCGTCTGTTTCCATCACTTCCTGCAGATATTGTACTCTCTGCTGTTTCTCTCAGTTCCTGCAGGAAGTGTACTCTGTGCTGTTTCCATCACTTCCTACAGGAGGAGTGCTATCCTCTGTTTCCATCACTTCCTGCAGGTGTTATACTCTCTGCTGTCTCCATCTCTTCCTCCAGGTGTTGTACTCTCCTCTGTTTCCATCACTTCCCGCAGGTGTAGTACTCTATTCTGCTTCAATCACTTCCTGCAAGTGTTGTACTCTCCTCTGTTTCCATCACTTCCTGCAGGTGTTTAACTCTCTGCTGTTTCTCTCAGTTCCTGCAGGTGTTGAACTCTCTGCTGATTCTCTCAGTTCCTGCAGGTGTTGTACTCTCTGCTGTTTCTCTCAGTTCCTGCAGGTGTTGAACTCCCTGCTGTTTCTCTCAGCTCCTGCAGGTGTTGAACTCACTGCTGTTTCTCTCAGTTCCTGCAGGTGGTGTACTCTCTGTTATTTCTCTCTGTTCCCTGAGGTGCTGTTTCTCTCAGTTCCTGCTGGTGGTGTACTCTCTGCTGTTTCTTTCAGTTCCTACAGGAGGTATACTCTCTGCTGTTTCTCTCAGTTCTCTGAGGTGTTGTATCTCTCAGTTCCTGCAGGTGGTATACTCTCTGCTGTTTCTCTCAGTTCCCTGAGGTGCTGTTTCTCTCAGTTCCTGCTGGTGGTGTACTCTCTGCTGTTTCTTTCAGTTCCTACAGGAGGTATACTCTCTGCTGTTTCTCTCAGTTCTCTGAGGTGTTGTATCTCTCAGTTCCTTCAGGTGGTATACTCTCTGCTGTTTCTCTCAGTTCCTACAGGAGGTGTACTCTCTGATCCTCGCTCAAGTCTCCAAAGAGCTCGAGGTTTTTAAGGAGGAGAAAGAGACCCTGCACAGAACATTGGAGAAGAAAATCCGCCCAGATTTGGATCAGCTGCGGGCCCTGAAAGATCAAATATCAGAAAACCTGGAAGGTGATGTGAATTTTTACTGATTTTGTTAGGGTTTCCTGTGACTGTCTACTGCTTTCATGTGAAAGATGAGCCAGCCTCAAATGGGGATCTGGAAAGTTTTTTATGGGTTGGTGCTTCTGGAGGCGATAGAGTTGGGGAGGAGTCAGTCACCAGTCAGGCTGATCCTTCCCACCCCTGCCAGCCTCAAATCGTTGCGTGAAATATCTGAGTATTCCCGTAGCGCCCCCGCCTCGTGTGAGTTCCTATCCACGGTCACATTATAGTCACTACATACACATCTGTGATAAATATCACACTCCGCGGCAGATTTACTAAGATTATACACCGTATTCGGCACAAAATCTTTTTGTCCAATTTTCTTTCCAGAGCTAAACTTGTTTAGCGCTGGAAATAGCATGACAATAATACAAATGCGCTGCTTTGCATTACTTAGCGCCAAGGGGATGTACCATGGGTGGTGCATGGGCGTTTTCATGCAACCTCCCAAGGTTTCTGACACTAAATCCAATTTACTAAATAAAGTAGACAAGGTTTAGCGTCAGAAAATAGCGCACCCTTCAACCAGGCGCTATGATCGAGAAATGTTTTTTTTCTCCTTTATTTTCCGACTTCGCATGTGTGCTGCACTGTACAGCACACATACAAACTGGGAAAATGTTTAAAATTAGTCTAAGCATAGTATTTTGTACTGGAAGGGTATCCTTCCAGTACAAAACCTAAGCTTAACTCACGGAGACACCCTTGCACTATGGTGCAAGGATGTCTCCGTGGCGTATGGCAGCCAATTTCAGCACCAGCGCTAGGGAGAGGGGGGAGAGTGCCATATTTCAGTAAATTTGGTGCTCTCTCCTTCTCATGCAGCGTAACGCAGCATTTGCGGCTGCTGCACTGTGCTGTGTGAGAAATTGGTAAATCTGTCCCTCAGTATGAAGAATACTGAGCGATCACTCCTACAAGAAGGCCAAGGACTTCCTTTCATCGGGGATCCCAGCCATGAGCAATGAGAGTCTCTTTAAGAGCCTCTCTCATGTCTCTTAAGCCGCTGCTTGGGTCATCATCTAAGTAGCACTCCTATCTCCGACCAGCAGGTGTCGCTATACCACTTCCTCTGTGAGCACGAGCCATTAGGTGTCAGCATGAGACCCACAGTGCCAGCTCCAGAAGACCTATAATCCCTGTCACAGCTACCAGGAGGCGAAATAAGATTTACATTCATAGCTTCAAACACGATATTACACCGTAGGACAGTCTTCAGCGTAAACCTACACTCCAGGTACTAGTTAGCAGATCTACATCTACTGTCAGCGTAAGACATGCATATTTTTAAAATACGCACAGTTGGCTATTGGGAATTTAGTGTATCATTTTGCTTCCTATGTGGTACTTGCATTGCAATGCACGTGAGACTATCGTACATCCCCAAAGTACTCGCAATGATCACACATTGTTTTTTTCTCATAGATGTGAATGCATACAGAAAATATTCATTTTGTTTTATTATTCAGTGTACAAATCTTTTTAAAATGTTTTAGTCAGGACTTAAAAGGCAAGCCAGGCTGATAGGCTTTGCCAATGTTTATTTAATATAGTGTTTTGTGGTGCACTTCTGCTATTTCCAAGCACTGTAAATTGCATAATATACTGTTACTCAATTTATGAAAGTCGGAAGGATGAGAATTGCTGGAATTCAAATGCACATTTGTCAGCGGCAGCTGTTCAGCTCACTGAGCCATACTCTCAACTTCTTAACACAGGAAAAATAATGTACTTGTATTAATTTTGATATTTGGGATTTCTGTATACATACTATCTTACACAAGGGGTGCCAGAGTGCTTTACATATAACATATACTTTTATATAAAGATACAAAATGTATATAAAACTATATTCATATATTGTGAGAGAGAGATGTGTATACCTTATCCATTTTAATACACCCTATTTATATGAATGTTTGAATAACTTGATAAAAATACATATATAACACTTAAATTAAATATATATTAAACTTTGGAGGCTTGAGACACTTTACGTCTTATTCACATAACACTAAAATAATTGTCCGCGAATTCCTATATTAAAAAATCCAGGAATGTAGTATCTTTAAGATAAAAAAAACTGTATGTCCTTTTGATTCCCCCCATTACCTCATTAGAAACTTAACTCACCCTGCAAAATAAAAATATCAGGATTGTCAGTTAAGGAAAATGCATAGGAAAAGCAAAATACAGTGTTGATCTTGCAACAACATAATTCACTAAGGGCAACAACATAATTCACTAAGGAGAGTAACTGTTCCTGAGAAAAGAGTTTGGGAGAAGTCGTTTTAGAGAAAAGCGGGAGAAAGTCGGAGAGACTTTTGCTTGAAGCCCTCATATACCCCGAAGGATGTCATGCTTTATAATGGGGCGGTGCTCCTCGTCAGGCCGGCGCTGCAATGCCCTATGGGTCCCCTGAAGAATCACTTTATCGGAGATGTTTTGGTGTTCAAGCCGTCTGGTGTGTGCGGGTCAGTGCTCAGTGAATAGTGGAATTAAAAAATGACTAGAGAGTGTCTAGGGTAAATTAATTTAATAAGAGAGATCCCTCCGTCATGATTTAAAAAACCAATAGGTTGGGTGCTACTCAAGGGTAGTTATGACCCTCAGTAGCTAAAAAGATATGGTGTTTATTTATGAAAGTGAAATGTATAGGGTCTACATGTTTCGCGCTTTGATACGGTCTCAGGAAGAGATCCTTTGCGCTTCTTCAGGACCATGAAAGAGTGATAAAGGTAATTGAGAAGAGTGTGGGTATAGTGGCCTCATCAGTTGAAGTGGTGCCACTGAGAGGACCCAAGGGTTGGTCCAATCTAAAATGACAAAAAAAAGGGAAGGGAGGAGGGAAACTATGAAAATTAAAACAGTAAGACATGTGGTTATATTCGTGGTGTGATTTAACTATATAAAACAAAAAGAAAGGGTCCCTGGGCAGTGGACCGCGATTGTGTCTATGGGTTCAAAACCCACAGGCCAGTTGTTGCCACGCATGGAGTTATGGAGAAAGAACACATCAAAATGAATAGAGTGGAAACGAACAAACATGAAACATATGAGGCAGTCAGTCCAATCGTGGTGAGTAATCGTAATGGACGTATTGCCGTAAACACCGCAAGTCTGATGGAGTTGGAAGTAGAGGTTGATGGAATACAGTACTAAGTGGCCATGCTGTACCCAACAATCCTAGGTACACAGTATTCTTTGTAGTAACGGTTTCCATTAATGGCAAATCCTTTTACCCAAAAGACGATATCGTCATGTGATAACTGGGAGGGTGGCCGATGATATAGGAAAGATGGGGGGGGAGAGAAGGAAAGAGGTGGAAGAGAAAGGGGTAACAGAGGAACCGCTTACCTATTCTGTATAGGTAGAGTACTCCATAAGTCAAGCGAGAGCGTGTTAACCGTCACAATAGTTGTGTCGAAAGGCACAGGCACTTGCACCTACCGGACCTCTTGTTTGCTCGAAGGTGGAGTGGCGAGATCACTTCCGTTCTTCAAATGCCGGAGAAAGGGATGTGGCTGTGGGCGCATGGAAAGCGACGTAGTGGTCACGAGGTGTGTGGCCGCTGACAAGGCAAATCGGGTGTAGTGATACCTGAAGCTGTGGCTAGAGTCGCCATCTTTAGGGGGAATAAGCGGACATTTGAAAAGAAGTGGAACTGGCAAGTAGTACTCATTGTCGTCAATATGGGACTGTGTTGTGAGATAGCACCCAAACAAAAACACTAGTCAGGGAGAGATACTGATGTGTTGTAATATGTGGCCCTTAGAAGATCGAATCGGGTCTAATGGGCCAGTAGCTCGTCGGTATGATCGCCATCGTCCAGTGGTGTCTCGGTGTTAGGAATGCGTGACGATTCGTCGTGATGTTGACATGGCAGTAAACATTAGAGTCTGCCATTTAAACAATGGATTTGGAGATAGAACAATGTCATAGTGGGTAGACAAACCTGCTCTTTAGTGCTGTGTGCGGTTTGAATTCACATAGGTAGATATGTGTAATGGAAGGCGAATAGAGCTAAGTATCTCTGTAATGAAAAAGGACACATAAAGGGGTGATGTGAGAGTCATAAGGACATGTGGCTATGTGTGTTGGTGCCTGTCCTTTGCGTGAGTTGGCATGGATACTACAAGGCACAGCGGATATAATGTCTCCGAGTTAGGTTACGAGAGACACAGATGATTTGGGTGTCACTGTCCAAGTAAAGAAATGCCCAAAGAGACAAGGATTAGAGTTATCTTTGTAATTTTATCCATAGTATCTCATCGTTTAGACCATTTACATTTATATGTGTGTGCAAACGGAACACCCAGCGTTGTTCTTTTTGGAACAGAGTGGAGGCATATCAAGAGGGGTTGGCTTCTAGGATGGTCCATGTCAATTGGTCAATAGTGAATGGTGTGGCGTTTCTCAATGTAGTGATTGCACATTTTGGTTGCGCTGTGGCCGCAGCGGATGTTGCTCTTGTGCTCACTGATTCTGGTTTTTACCGGTCTGGTGGTCATCCCCACATAATGTAAGTTGCGGGGGCATTTAATGAGGTAGACACAGTTTTTGGTGTTACAATTAGTGTGTTCTTGTTGGGTCCAGCAGAAATCGCCTATCTGGAGATCCTTAGTATGGCGTGTGGAGGCGCAGGCACTGCAGTTGCCACAGGGGTAGTGGCCTTTGACTGCAGGTAAGTTCCATAGTGTTGTTTGTTTTGTCGTCCTCTTTGTCTGTGGTCGAGTATTGACCAGCATATCCTTAAGGTTTTGAGTTCTCTTGAAGGCGAATCTGGGGCGTTCCAAATGAAGTTCTCCTTTATTGACAATGTTCCAGTGTTTTAAAATGATGTTTTTGATCTTGTTAGATACTGGGGTGTATGTCGTGACACAAGAAATGGTCTCATCTTTTGGTTTCGGAGTCGTTTCTAGTAGGGCTTCACGGTGGTTGTTGCGAGCCCTCTTCTTTGCAGTTCTAATGACTTTCTTAGGGTAGTTTCTGGTCAGGAGGTTTTGGCTAAGAGCAGCCGCTTGTAGATCATAATTACTTGTGTTACTGCAATTTCTCTTTAGCCTCAAGAATTGTCCGTATGGTAAATTCTTGCGAAGTGCTTTCGGGTGGTGGCTGTTGAAAGGGAGAAGACTATTGCAGTCAGTTGGTTTTTTGTATGTTCTGGTTTTTAATATTCCCTGGTTTATGGAAATGAGGAGATCCAAGAAGGGGATCTCCTCACTGGATTTGGAGATGGTGAATTTGAGGTATGGGTCCTTTGTGTTGATCCAAAGGTGGAATTCTTGACATCTTTCTTCCGTGCCCCTCCAGAAAATCAAGATATCGTTGATGTAGCGTTTCCATTTGATGATATCCGTCTGGCAGGGGTTCGTGTCGGTGAACACGTGGGAGGATTCAAAGTCTGCCATATAGAGGTATGCCAGGCTTGGCCCAAAAGAGCTGCCCATGGATGTTCCGTGTATCTGGTGATATAGTCGGTTTTTGTATTGGAAAAAATTATTTTTGAGGGCTATGCTGGCACAATCCATAATTAAATCCACAGGAGTGGGTGAAGAGATCGTCATGGTTCTGAGGATGTTGTTGATGACCCTGATTGTGGCGTCTTGAGGGCTGTTTGTGTAAAGAGCTTCCACATCAATGGTGACAAGGAAGGTGATCTCATGCGGGTTATGAAGATTAACGATGAGACACAGAGTTTCTTTAGTGTCCTTTAAGAACGTTAGGGTGTTCTGTACTAAGGGTTGTAGAAAGCAGTCGCAGATTGGCTTAAAGGTTCAAGAAGAGAGCCAATCCCGGAAACTATAGGTCGCCCCGGTGGAGGTTGTACGTTTTTATGAATCTTGGGAAGGACGTAAAAGTATGGAGTTCTGGGTGCGGTTTTCACCAAGAAGTCAGCTTCGTTCTTCGTGATCCATCCGTTGGAGGTTGCTTCATTGACCAAAATTTTAATCTGTCTGGTCAGAGAATCAGTGGGATCTGTTTCCAATTTCTTGTAATATTGGCTATTGGCCAATTGTCTCTGGCATTCGGTGTCATAGCCATCTGAGTTCAGAAAGACGATAGCACCGCCCTTGTCAGCTGGTTTGATGACTATTTTGGCGTCATTAGTCTTCTTTGTCTGACAGGTAGATTGTCAAAAGGTGCCTTGGGTGTAAGGAGATTCACGTCTTTGAGGACAGCCTTCTCGAAAGTAAGAATTTCACTGGGTGCCTATAGCCGTAGTCGGTGTAAATCTGGATGGGTTTCTAAGCCCGGAGTCTGACGAGTTGGTACTCTCGTTGTTGTCAAAAAAAGAGCGTAGTCTGATTTTCCTAAAGAAGGTGTGGAGTTCTCCAGTGAGTTTGAAATGGTCTTCTTTGGGGGTTGGGACGAAGCCTAATCCTCTGCGCAGGACCGCTGTTTCATCCGGAGTCAGTTGTCTTTCGGACATGTTGACGATTAGCTTTTCTTCGCAGTCTGACTAATGGTTTGACGTTGGATCCCGGGGTCCATCCATTGGACTTGTTTGTGGTCGTTTCTTCTTTTTCCTCTGCTTCTGCCCCTGTTCCAAAAAGGTTGGGGGTTTGGTGTTAGAAGAAGGGTTGGAAAGGTGGTTGGGGCCCGGAAAAACCGGGGTACCATAAAGGTGGTGCTCCTGTGTATACTGGTGGGTGGTAACCGTATATCGGTGGAGTAGGTAAGAGTCCCTGGCCTCTCTGGTTGTTGTTCCAGCTACCGATCTTGCAACAACAACAAAAAAAACAGTAATCACTACAAATTGTTTTCCCAAATGTAATATTATTTTGCAGTTTGTTGAAACCCCTGTGTGACTGCCTCCAAATCTCCAGATTGGAGTTCCCTCATGTTGCCAAAGCTGCTGCTCTTCCAGCAGCTTCTAGCAGAAGGCAGCTTTGCACCTGGATTTACGGCTAATAAAATTAATATCATAAAGGTGGTTAATACTGAATATAATTTTATTGATAGTATTAACACTGCTATTGCTGATATTATTTTATTAATATTATGTTATATATTTATTACAGTCATTGTGAATATAATTGGCATTATTATTGTGCTCAATATTGTTATTGATAATATTATAATTAAAATTATGAGTACTCACACTGATTGTTCCAACTCTGACTCTAGGCGCTATGGGCAGTGCTGTGCGAGCGTGTTTCAGGGAAAGTGTACACCCCCACCTGGAGCAGGTGCTCGATGAGCTGGTGGGTCCTGTCACCTCGGGCCTGGAGGCCGCGCGATCAGCGTTCGATAATCGAATAATCGAAGTGATGGTGGACACTGAGGGCAGCTCGCCTCTCGCCCTGCAGAAAGAGGTGAGGAGGCCAGAGTGATGACGGGAGTGAAGGGGTGCACGGAGTATCCCCCGGGGAGGGGGAGGGGGGAGCAAGCTTGAGAGGTACAGGTAGATAAAAGGAGGTACGGCGAGAGGAAAAAAGGTAGGGGAGATTGAAGATGTTGCGGCGTCTGCTCCATGGCCTAGTCGATCAGTGGGCACAGGGGACACGGGTAAAAGGGTACAGAAGAGAGTATAGTTGTGGTAAAGGGGTACGGAGAGAGGGGGGTGGAAGGGGTATAGAAGGCACGGAGGCTAAGGAATTGGGCCTAGAGAGTGGGTTATGCCAAGGGGTGCAGGCATTCATGCTGGAAAACGAGAAAACCCCAGCGTGGTGTGCATGGCCTGCATGACACGACGTCACTCTCAATAATATCGACCTACAATTATATTAAATCCAGAGACTCACCTACCACTACGTCAGATAACTAACCACGTGAAGTACTGCATTTATCTATTATTCTTAACTATACTTACCTTGCAGTGTTGCGTTAGGTCCATGTAGCGGGTGCAATATGTGTCATGCGATAACATGCATATCATATAGTAGGGCTCATCGTGCTGGAGTGGTGAGGGGGAGCTGGCCTCGTGACCAGTGACAGCAGGCATGGAAGTGGGAGGGGATGCGGCACTGGAATGAGGTGGTGAAGGGGTTTCTGGAGGCGGAGGAGGTACGACAGAGGTCCTTGGTACCCTGCCCCTCTGCTGCCCCTTATTATACCTGATTTATCTGCTCTGTCTAAATCTATGTTTTAGAAAACAAGGGTACCCCAGAAATACGACCGGGGGCAATGTAAGCGGTTAGAGAAACAATGGTCAAGGTGAGGCCCAAATAGGTCCTCGGGTAGCCTAGGCTACTGTTGATCAAATAATGGCTTTCGTCTAGGCAAGAGAGAACAGTATATGCAGGTACACAAGGTTGTGGAAATGATAACACATTTATTAACATCATAAATGGTATATCATCCACATTATTATCAAAGGATCTAGTCCTGGTGCTCACACATCAAGTGGGGTTGCGTGAAAAGTGAAAAGTGCTGGTGACTTAAAAGTTTACATCACATTGACAACGTTATACAAAACTCATGAGAAAGTTTATACACTTTGAGTTTTGGTTGTTAAAGGTCGACGGCGTTTCGATCTCTATTAGTTGAGACCATCATCAGGACGTAAAACATGTGAGCATGTAGAATCTAGAGGAGAAAAGAAGACATTGGTCCCTGGAACGAGAACATATCTAGGAAGGCAGTCATTCGAATCTAGCAGACAGCCGGTTAATTGGTTAATTAAACAATTCGTACAAAAAAATAAAATAAAATAAAATAAACAAATAATTTCTACGGCTTGTGAAGGTAATTAAGGCGATTTACAAGCGATTTACATATCAAGGCTTGATTGTAATGCACAAGTATGCATGGTTCAAGTGTTCTAGATGAGTCAATCAATCTCATAAAAAATCCCCGTGAACCAATGGTGGGATCGTGAGGGCGCAATACAGAAGTGTAATTCGGGTTCCAACACTGTGTTGGTCTCGGTAACGGAACGTGCTGGGAACAGAACTTGAACCGAATGGTGCGTAGTGAATGAGTGAAGCTGGGACAGCATGTGCCGTAAGAATACGAGGCGGTGGTGCGGCCCGGGGTGAGTGTACAAGCTGTTACCTGAGGACTTCAAGGAGTGGTAACTGCAGCACGGGGCTGGAATTAGGGACAATCTGCGATAAGGAAACGATCAGTGAGCGCGAACAACAGGGTAGAATTAACCTGTGGCTAGTGGCTGAGCGGACAGGGACTCCACTTACCAAGGGCAGTAATTGAGCAGCCGTGGGGTCTGAATTCAATAATGAGCCAAGTAGAGGGTAATTCCGTTTGGTTGCCAGCTGTAGGAAGAGGGGTACATATCAGAAAAAGAAGAAGGAGCGCGTGATCACTACGGGCGTGCGGGTGATCGAGTAGCACCACAGAACTTACTTGGCTCAGAAGAGGTGCTGCGAGGTCCGGGTTCCCTCCGGTACCGTATTGAGGCTGAATCAGGCTCGGATGAGTAGACGCGGATAAGTCAGCGTGCTCGTGTGAGTCCTGTGATTCCGTGCCTAAAGTATGGTGACGCTCGGTAGTGACGTCAGACGTAAGCTCAGTTACGAGCGTCCCGTTAGGGCGGCCATGTTGGGTGAGGGGCAGGCAGGGACCTAAATGAGAGTGGTGCCACTGACGGCACAGTGAAGGGAGGGAAATTACGTAGCCATGGTGATGCATACAGAATAAGGAACATTGGAAAACGGGGAATTAACCACATGTGGATAAGCATACAGGATGGGTAGAAAGCATATATATACAAGGGAGGTTAATAATTAAAAAACTGTGTCAAGGCATGTCCAGAATATATTACACAGTAGCTGGAGGAAAGGTGCTACAGTATCTGATTCCATTCCTCTATGGTATTGAGTCCATGTTGGATTGAGCGGCATTTAAACATCCAATTGCACTCCAGTCTGTTCAGGGTGGCTCGAGGATCACCACCTCTTGGGCTTGGGTGCAGCATGTCAACAACTTGCCATTGGAGATCCTGTTCAGAGTGTCCTTTCTCCATGAAGTGCACCACCAACGGTGCAGTGATGGTTTGACATCGGATTCTGCTCCTGTGTTGGCCGATGCGTGTTTTTATTCTCTGAGTGGTTTGTCCGATATACAGAAGGTTGCAAGGGCATTGGATGCAGTAAATTACATTAACCGAATTGCAGTTAGAGAAAAAATCAAGTTTGTGAGTAGTGGTGCCATAAACAAACTCTTTAGTGTTTTTTGGGAAAGGGCATGCAACACAATTTCCACATTTGTAATGTCCTGTAACTGGTGGCAAGCCAAAACACGAACTTACAGTGACTGCATTGTTGGGTGGCTTATATGCCCTAACAAGATGGTCTTTGATGTTACGACCTCTCTTAAATGAGAATAGGGGAGCCTCCTTAGTGATGTTAATTGAAGTAAGAAGAGGCCAATGTCTTTTGATTAGTTTAGTTATTTTGTTGCTGGCAGGCCCAAAGGTAGTTACACATGGGATTCGTGTCATAGTTTTTTTGGGGGTGGGCTCCAAAAGATTCTCCCTATGTGTATACCATGCCCTTTTCATGGATCTTTTGACCAGCCGGCGAGGGTAGTCTCTGCTCATGAGTTTTTCACACAGAATGTTTGCTTCCCTAAGGTAATCCTCTTTGAGTTTGCAGTTTCTGCGAATCCTGAGGAATTGCCCATAGGGCAAGCCATCTCGTAATGCTCTAGGATGGTTGCTTTTATAGTGGAGGAGAGTGTTGCGTTCTGTGGGCTTCCTGTATAAGGTAGTTTACAGACCACCTTCTGCTGATTTAACAGTCACGTCTAGATAGCTAATCTGAGAGGTGTCAAAAGAATACGTGAACCTAAGGTCAGGCTGGCAATTATTTAGCCATATGCAGAAAGATTCGAGTTCCATGGATGAGCCCTTCCAAATCATGAAGACATGAAAAGGGCATGGTATACACATAGGGAGAATCTTTTGGAGCACACCCCCAAAAAAACTATGACACGAATCCCATGTGTAACTACCTTTGGGCCTGCCAGCAACAAAATAACTAAACTAATCAAAAGACTTTGGCCTCTTCTTACTTCAATTAACATCACTAAGGAGGCTCCCCTATTCTCATTTAAGAGAGGTCGTAACATCAAAGACCATCTTGTTAGGGCATATAAGCCACCCAACAATGCAGTCACTGTACGTTCATGTTTTGGCTTGCCACCAGTTACAGGACATTACAAATGTGGAAATTGTGTTGCATGCCCTGTCACAAAAAACACTAAAGAGTTTGTTTATGGCACCACTACTCACAAACTTGATTTTTTCTCTAACTGCAATTCGGTTAATGTAATTTACTGCATCCAATGCCCTTGCAACCTTCTGTATATCGGACAAACCACTCAGAGAATAAAAACACGCATCGGCCAACACAGGAGCAGAATCCGATGTCAAACCATCACTGCACCGTTGGTGGTGCACTTCATGGAGAAAGGACACTCTGAACAGGATCTCCAATGGCAAGTTGTTGACATGCTTCACCCAAGCCCAAGAGGTGGTGATCCTCGAGCAACCCTGAACAGACTGGAGTGCAATTGGATGTTTAAATGCCGCTCAATCCAACATGGACTCAATACCATAGAGGAATGGAATCAGATACTGTAGCACCTTTCCTCCAGCTACTGTGTAATATATTCTGGACATGCCTTGACACAGTTTTTTAATTATTAACCTCCCTTGTATATATATGCTTTCTACCCATCCTGTATGCTTATCCACATGTGGTTAATTCCCCGTTTTCCAATGTTCCTTATTCTGTATGCATCACCATGGCTACGTAATTTCCCTCCCTTCACTGTGCCGTCAGTGGCACCACTCTCATTTAGGTCCCTGCCTGCCCCTCACCCAACATGGCCGCCCTAACGGGACGCTCGTAACTGAGCTTACGTCTGACGTCACTACCGAGCGTCACCATACTTTAGGCACGGAATCACAGGACTCACACGAGCACGCTGACTTATCCGCGTCTACTCATCCGAGCCTGATTCAGCCTCAATACGGTACCGGAGGGAACCCGGACCTCGCAGCACCCTCTTCTGAGCCAAGTAAGTTCTGTGGTGCTACTCGTTCACCCCGCACGCCCGTAGTGATCACGCGCTCCTTCTTCTTTTTCTGATATGTACCCCTCTTCCTACAGCTGGCAACCAAACGGAATTACCCTCTACTTGGCTCATTATTGAATTCAGACCCCACGGCTGCTCAATTACTGCCCTTGGTAAGTGGAATCCCTGTCCGCTCAGCCACTAGCCACAGGTTAATTCTACCCTGTTGTTCGCTCTCACTGATCGTTTCCTTATCGCAGATTGTCCCCTGATTCCAGCCCCGTGCTGCAGTTACCACTCCTTGAAGTCCTCAGGTAACAGCTTGTACACTCACCCCCGGGCCGCACCACCGCCTCGTATTCTTACGGCACATGCTGTCCCAGCTTCACTCATTCACTACGCACCACTCGGTTCAAGTTCTGTTCCCAGCACGTTCCGTTACCGAGACCAACACAGTGTTGGAACCCGAATTACACTTCTGTATTGCGCCCTCACGATCCCACCATTGGTTCACGGGGATTTTTTATGAGATTGATTGACTCATCTAGAACACTTGAACCATGCATACTTGTGCATTACAATCAAGCCTTGATATGTAAATTGCTTGTAAATCGCCTTAATTACCTTCACAAGCCGTAGAAATTATTTGTTTATTTTATTTGATTTTTTTGTACGAATTGTTTAATTAACCAATTAACCGGCTGTCTGCTAGATTCGAATGACTGCCTTCCTAGAAATGTTCTCGTTCCAGGGACCAATGTCTTCTTTTCTCCTCTAGATTCTACATGCTCACATGTTTTACGTCCTGATGATGGTCTCAACTAATAGAGATCGAAACGCCATCGACCTTTAACAACCAAAACTCAAAGTGTATAAACTTTCTCATGAGTTTTGTATAACGTTGTCAATGTGATGTAAACTTTTAAGTCACCAGCACTTTTCACTTTTCACGCAACCCCACTTGATGTGTGAGCACCAGGACTAGATCCTTTGATAATAATGTGGATGATATACCATTTATGATGTTAATAAATGTGTTATCATTTCCACAACCTTGTGTCCCTGCATATACTGTTCTCTCTTGCCTAGACGAAAGCCATTATTTGATCAACAGTAGCCTAGGCTACCCAAGGACCTATTTGGGCCTCACCTTGACCATTGTTTCTCTAACCGCTGTCTAAATCTAGACCGCAGGGGACAGCCCTGGGCCTGCTTATATTTATTTGTTGAGTTTTATATAGCGCGACCTTGACCCGAAGGCATCAGAGCGCTTCACAGAGTATGCATACTAGTAATTATGTGGGTTACATATTGGGGATGTTATAAAGACATAATGGCAGTAAGTAAACGAAATATATCAAAGGCATTAGGATCAGTAGCTGATACAGTTTTGCGGTAGAAACAGCATATATATATATATGGGCAATTCACATGAGGGAAGTGAGAAGGCCAGGTGGGCTGCCACTGCCGTTGGTGTGTGAGCGGTAACTCGTCCAGGAGTGACATCTCTATGGGGGCACCCCTTTGTTTGATATATATATATATATTTTACCTACTGGCAGTCGCCAGTAGGTAGTTATAGTTAGGACCTAGTTTCTATAGGAAAAGCGTTTTTGATTTGCCAATATCTTTGGCGCCGGCTGACGAATCTTCGCGAAATTTTCAAAACTAATGGGGCGCTCCGGTCAGCTCCTGTCTTGAAAGTTTCGGGTGATTCGTCAAGCGGGGGCCGAGAAAAAGGGGGTCCCAAAACGCGTTTTCTCCATGTTAATTTACATAGGAAACTTTAGACAAAGCTACAGCCCGAACTGCTGAACAGAATTACACCAAATTTGGCAAAAAGGTATGTCTTGGTCTAGAAAGCGTGCTTTTTTAAAAATGGTGTAAATCCGTTCAGTAGTTCCTGAGAAATTCAAATAATATAAATATTGATATCTGAGCACCGAAAAGGATTCGCGAACCCTCCCGGGCACGAGCTTCACTCTGATTGGCTGTCAACACTCCAAACCAGGAAGTGTTGGCAGCCATCTTGTGACTCGGTAACCGAGTCACAAGAAAAAGGGTGAAAAAAAGATGAAACACAAGAAAAGGGGGCAGGGTAGAAACACCCTGACCCCCTAGGCCTGCTCAGGGGGTCCCACAAGGACCCCCAGGCCCAAAAAAAGCATTTTTTTTTTTTAAACGGCTGAGTTTGCGCTGGGTGCGCGAATCCGGCCAAATTATTTTTACAAAAATGAAGCGCGGGCTCCCGCGCTTCGTTTTCTTTAAGCCCCCGGGTGTGCCAGATCCCGGGGGCAATGCCTAATTAATTAGCGGGGGCCCCCGCAGCCCCGGGGACCGCCACCTCCCCAGGGCTTAGTTAATTGTATGCGGGGGGCACGCGGCCCCCCCGCAGCCCAGGGGACCGCCACCTCCCTGGGAATTGAACAAGAATAAATGCGTGGGGGGGTCCCAACCCCCTCCCCCACGCTGGCCCGGGGACCGCCACCTCCCTGGGGCTTTATGACGATTGAGGCGGGGGGCCTCGCGGGCCCCCCCAAGCCCCTGGGACCACCACCTCCCCGGGGCTTCTTTGATTAATGAGGGGGGGCTCGCGGGCCCCCCCAAGCCCTGGGGACCACCACCTCCCCGGGGCTTTGAAAATGTTGGGAGGGGGGCCGCGTGGCCCCCCTCCTGGAGCCCTTGATGGCCCTGGGGACCGCCACCCCCCACGGCCGGCTCCTGCAATGTCCCGGAGTGCCCACCCCCGGGACATTGCCGTCTGCTATGACAGGGCGGGAGCCGTGCGGCTCCCACCCTGTCATAGCAAACTCTGCTTTGCTTCGTTGAAGCAAAGCAGGATTGCTTTTGAGCAAGGGGAGCTGCATGTCAGCAGCTCCTCTTGCTCAAAAGCAATGCCGGCTCCCGCAGGAGGCGGGGAGCCGGCTGGGACCATGGGGGCATTGGGGCTCCCCCCACGGTCCCCAACGCTAAGGGCCGGTCCCGGGGGATGGGGTCCCCGGGGCCAGAAGTGGCCCAGGAGGGGGGCCACGCGGCCCCCCTCCCTTTATTAAAAAAAAAAAAAAGAATGGCCGGGCCCCGGGGAATGGGGTCCCCGGGGCCGATAGCCTGGGGAGGGGGGCCGCGTGGCCCCCCTCCTCAAATAAAAATAATGGCCAAGCCCCGGGGGATGGGGTCCCCAGGGCCAATAGTGGCCCAGGGAAGGGGGGCCACGCAACCCCCTTCCCTATAAATATAAAAAAAAAAAAAGAGGCCATGCCCCGGGGATGGGGTCCCCGGGGCCAAAAGTGGCCCAGGGCAGGGGGGCCACTGGCCCCCCTTCCCTATAAAAAAAAAAAAGGAGGCCATGCCCCGGGGGATGGGGTCCCCGGGCCGAAATCGGCCTCGGAAGGGGGGCCATGCGGCCCCCTTCCCGTTTTATTTTTTTTCATTTTTTTAAAAAAGGGTCAGGCCCTGGGGGATGGGGTCGACAGAGCCCCAAAAATACTAAAAGAAGGGGGGCCACACAGCCCCCCTTCTAAAAATATATTTTTTTTAAAAGCCGGCATCTTGCCGGAGGCCCCGCCCCTTCCCTGCACCACTCTGCAAAGGCGCCCCCTGGCGCGTTCTAAGTTGGGGAATTAAGTCCCCTTGAATACTGAAGGTCCCTGGGGGCCAACTAGCCCACCAGGTACCTCCAGTAAGCGCCACACAGCTGGATTGCAGAGAGGTGGTCCGAGGCCACGCCCATTTTTACACCACTCTGCAAACACTCCTCTTGGCGCACTGCTGGTGGGGCGATGAGGTCCTCTTGTGTCCTGAGGACCTCAGGACACAAGTGGACTTCATCCCCCAAGCAGCGGTGCGCCAGGAGGCGCGTTTGCAGAGTGGTGGGGAAAGGGGCGTGGCCTTTGTCCACCTCTCAGCAATCCCACTGTGTGGGGCTTACTGGAGGAAAGAGGTAGGCTAGTTGGCCCCTAAAGGACCCCCAGCAGCGAAGGGGACTTCAATCCCCATCCAAGAGCGCGCCAGGGAGCGCGTTTGCAGAGTGGTGGGCAAAGGGGGCGTGGCCTGCTATGAGAACTTAGCAATCCTGCTGTGTGGGACTTACTGGAGGTATAGGAGGGTAGTTGGCCCCAAGAATGTCCTTGGGGGCCAACTACCCCTCTTGTTACCTCCAGTAAGTCCCACACAGTGGGATTGCTAAGACGTCTTCGGAGGCCATGCCCCCCTTTCTCCATCACTCTGCAAACGCGCCTCCAGGCAGACTACGGGATGGGGGATGAAGTCCAATTTACTCCTGAGGGACTTTGGGGGCCAAGAAGCCCTCCTGATACCTCCTTTAAGTCCTACGCAGCGGAATTCGTGAGCGCTGGTCGGAGGCCCAGCACCCTTTCTCCACCACTCTGCTAACGCGACTACTAGTTAAAGAAGTGTTTGCAATGTAATAGGTTTCGCATTTGCGAGAATTAGAGCTATTGGCGTTGTAAATGTAAAAGTTTTTTACTAATGTTTTTCGGAGTGGAGTGTAGTGGAATTATGTGGTATGTTGTGCAGTGAAATTATGTGGATAGAAAGCATGTGGTATTTAGTGTATAGGAATTATGTAGAGTGGGATTATGTGTTATGGAGAGTAATTATGTGGTATGGTAGTCTGTGTTGTGGAGTGGTAACGACAGGTTTAGTCTTCCTCGTTTCCATAGAAGCTCAACTATGAACTCAGTGAGACAAAAAAAGAAGGAATCACTGAGGAGCACTTGTGGACCTAGTCAGAGGTATGAGCAGGGCCATTGGAATTATGCAACTGTTTGGCTGCACCGATTTTCGCACAGTTATACATTTCCTGCTTTAGCCACATAATTCATCATCTGCTCCCTATTCTGCAGATTTGAACAAAAAAAGCCTTGTTTCTAGCTCAAACGGCACAAACGTTACCAAAAATGCAGCGATAAGTGTTACAGCATGGTGGAAGGCCCTTTGCAAACCTAGAATGGTCACCTGTTACTTATTGCTAAATGTGGGTGTTAAATTGGTACTAATGGTGTGCAAGTCACTCTTGCTTCCTTCTGCACCTCTCTTGCCTCTTTCTGCATTTCTGTTCCTTCTTTCTGCACATTTCTTTCTTTTCCTGCACTTCTCTTGCCTCTTTCTGCAAATCTCTTCTACTTTCTGCACCTCTCTTCCCTCTTTCTGCACATCTGTTGCCTCTTTCTTTACCTCATTTGCTTCTTTCTGTACCTCTCTTGCCTCTTTCTGCACCCTTCTTCCCTCTTTCTGCACCTCTCTTCCCTCTTTCTGCACCTCTCTTGCCTTTTTCTGTACCCCTCTTATGTCTTTCTGCACCCTTTTTGCCTCTTTCTGCACCTTCTTTCTGCACTTCTTTTGTTTCTTTCTGCACCTGTCTTGCTTCTTTCTGTACCCATCTTGCCTCTCTCTCCACCCCTGGTCCCTCTTTCTGCACTTCTGTTGCTTCTTTCTGCACTTATCTTGCTTCTTTCTGCACCTCACTTGCCTCTTTCTGCACCTCTATTGCCTCTTTCTGCAGTTCTCTTGCCTCCTTCTGCACTTCACTTGCCTCTTTCTGTAACTCTCTTGCTTCTTTCTGCACCTCTCTTGCCTCTTTCTGCACCTCATTTGCTTCTTTCTGCACCCCTTTTGCCTGTTTCTGCACCCCTCTTCCCTCTCTCTTGCCTCTTTCTACACCTCTCTTTCCTCTTTCTGCACCACTCTTGCCTCTTTCTGTACCTCTGTTCCTTCTTTCTTCACCTGTCTTGTCTCTTTCTGCACCCTTCGTGCCTCTTTCAGCACCTCTGTTGCTTCTTTCTGCAGTTCTCTTCCTCTTTCTGCACCCCTCCTGCCTCTTTCTGTACCCCTCTTGCCTCTTTGTGCACCTCTCCTACCCCTTTCTGTACCCCTCTTGCCTCTTTTTCCACCTCTGTTGGTTCTTTCTGCACCTCTTTTGCTTCGTTCTGCACTTCACTTGCCTCTTTCTGTACCCCTCTTGCCTCTTTCTGCAACTCTGTTGGTTCTTTCTGCACTGCTCTGGCTTCTTCCTGCACCTCTGTTCCAAATTTATGCATCCCTCTTGCCTTTTTCTGCACCCCTCTTCCCTCTTTCTGTACCTCTCTTGCCTCAGTCTGCCCACCTGTTCCCTCTTTCTGCACCCCTTTTGCCTGTTTCTGCAACTCTCTTGCCTCTTTCTGCAGTTCTCTTGCCGCCTTCTGCACCTCACTTGCCTCTTTTTGAACCTCTGTTGGTTCTTTTGTACTGCTCTTGCTGCTTTCTGCACCTCTATTGCAAATTTCTGCACCCCTCTTGCCTCTTTCTGCACCCCTTTTACCCGTTTCTGCACCTCTCTTGCCTCTGTCTGCACCTCTGTTCCCTCTTTCTATACCTCTTTTGCCTGTTTCTGCAACTCTCTTGCCTCTTTCTGCAGTTCTCTTGCCTCCTTCTGCACCTTTGTTGCTTCTTTCTTCACTTCTCTTGCCTCTTTCCGCACCCCTGTTGCTTCATTCTGCACTTTCCATGCTTCTTTCTGCACCTGTCTTGCTTCTTTCTGCACCCCTGTTGTCTCTTTCTGCACTCGTCTTCCCTCTTTCTGTACCTTTCTTGCCTGTTTCTGCATCTCACGTGCTTCTTTCTGCACTTTTCTTGCTTCTTTCTACACCTCTGTTGCTTCTTTCAGCAATTCTCTTGCCTCTTTCTGCACTTCTCTTGCCTGTTTCTGCACCTCTCTTGCCTCTTTCTGCACCTCTCTTGCCCCTTTCTGCAACTCTGTTGCTTCTTTCTGCACCCCGACTGCCTCTTTCTGTACCTCTCTTGCCTCTTTGTGCACCTCTCCTAACTCTTTCTGCACCCCTCTTGCCTCTTTAGGCACCTCTGTTGGTTCTTTCTGCACTGCTCTTGCTTCTTTCTGCACCTCGCGTGCCTCTTTTTGCACTTCTCTTGGTTCTTTATAAACCTCTGTTGCTTCTTTCAGCAATTCTCTTGCCTCTTTCTGCACTTCTCTTGCTTGTTTCTGCACCTCTCTTGCCTCTTTCTGCACCTCTGTTGCTTCTTTCTGCACCTCTCCTGCCTCTTTCTTCACCCCTCTTCCCTCTTTGTGCAACTCTCTTGCCTCTTTCTACACCTCTCTTCCCTCTTTCTGCACCACTCTTGCCTCTTTCTGTACCTCTGTTGCTTCTTTCTGCACTTTTCTTGCCTCTTTCTGCACCTCTGAGTTAGAGGTAGTTTTAATCCCCCTGCCCTATTATGTAGTAGGGCCTTACAGGGGAGGTCATGCCAATCACAGGGGTACCCCAACCCATAGTGTACCCTAGTGTATGTAGGTGTTTTCACTGTATTCTAAGTGACTTTCAGCATAGCACTGGCTCCGGGCCTGGTTAATCAGAGTCAGTTACCACCAGTACCAGTCAGCAAAAATTTGGGGGCACAGGATGACTTTGCAACAAGGCCTGTTTCTGCACCTCTGTTGGTTCTTTCTGCATATCTCTTGTTTCTTTCTGCACTTTTCTTCGTCTTTATGGACTTCTGTTGCCTCTTTCTGTTTTTCTCTTGCTTCTTTCTGCGCCTTTCTTCCTCTTTCTGCACATGTCCTACCTCTGTAGGCATAGTTAGAAATTAGCATTTAAAAAACCTTTGAAATTCACTGAAAAAACCATAGGTTTCAGGGACGTTATATTTAGGAATTATCATTTAAAAAACCTTAGAAATTCACTGAAAAAAACACAGGTTTCAGGGACGTTATAGTTAGTTGGACATTTCACTTGTACAAAACCAGAGAAATTCGGCCGGTATAGTTAGTTGAGCTAACTATAACTCGCGCCCCCGCAATGCACTGCTTACATATTACATCATTCATGACATGGTCAGTATATACGGCTTGATCCTGTAGGTTACACAACCACACTCTGCTCTGCAGTGTCTGTACTTTGCTCCTGTCTTTGCGGGGTTAAACTGCAGGAGAAGATTGGAGAAACGCAAAATATATATATATATATATGGAGACCGTTGAATAAAACATCATAGCACCGAATTGGGTCCGTGTCCGTGATTTGGGAGAGAATAGACGCTTCCAGGGTACGGAGTTTTTGTTATATATATATATATATATATATATATATATATATATATAAAAATTTTAACAACGCATAGTAGCAGTTGCATAAGATGAAAAAATGAGGAATAAGTAAAAATACATTGTAACCATAGTATAGCTGAGAGTTACGGCGTGCAGTAAAATGGCTGGGCGATATAGTTCAGTGGTAGCTGGGAAGGGGCCTCTTCGAGTTCTCCTTCTACTGTAATTCCTCTGTGTTGTGCTGTGTCTGCATCCGGGGAGCATGTCCTGATGCTCTGTACTGACCGCTCCCACTGATGTCTCAAGTATGTTTGGTACCGGTACATACCTTGCAACTATCTCATTTTCATTCTCATTATCACCCCTGCTGTCCCTGCTCCGCCTTGGATATACTCTGAGAGTTCATGCCCTGGACTCTTTTACCTAATTCTGCCCTGATCCCTCTCTTCTGCCCTAGGTGTACACCCTGTCTGACATGCCCTGGGACTCCGTGCTCATGCAGCGGTGCTATGAGAGGGTACTTCCCATGCAGGAGGGTCTGAGAGGTCTGGGGGACCGGTTCGACCTTCGCACTGTGGACTGGCTGCTGTTCGGGGCACAGAACCTCATGCAACAGGTAAGCTAAGGTCAAGGGTCAAGAGGTCAAGGCATACCACAGTTAATGGGGTGAGCGGGCCAACATCTGTGAGAGAATCTATTCACACCTGGCAATCATCTCCTGGGGCCTGGAGCAAAGCGGCTGCACACTGAGCTAAAGGGAGGGAATTGGCCTTTTAGGTCTCACCTATCAGCAGTGCCGGCTGTCTTGTGGCGAAAGACCTATTGTGAACTTACAGTGGGCTTACAGCCAACCCATTGGTTATCATAGGTTGGCTTTATTGTCATTTGCTCGCTTCTCATTGGGTGGGTTGCCTTCCTCGTTTCATGTTTGTCCCTCCCCAGGAGCATAGCCTCTTTACTATCCCTTTGATTGACTAACTTGCACTACTCACATTTAGGGAAGTACTTTTCATTTAGCACTCTATGAGGATGCATGTGTTTTCTAGCTCTCCCCCTCATGTGCATCTTTGCCCCATCTAAAATCAACCTGAGCTGAGTTCATTCCCACGCTTCCGAGGTGGTCTGTAAAAGCACAGCAACAGGGATATTTTTCCTGTCATATAGCTGAAGCACAGACTCTAAGGGTTGTTTTTATCTCCTGCATTCCATCCCCATCTTGCATGAAAGCACAAGCTTTGGCATATAAAGGCTTTTATGACGCTGGGAGAAGGGCCAACTGCTGTACTCACTCAGCTGTCATCTGAGGCAGAAGGTGTACTTAGCATTACACTTCTCCTGCAGGATCATAAATCTGCTCCTTGGGCTACCACAGAGGGACAAATAGGTGAATGCTATGACATATAAATCAGGCCTTGGCAGGAGTTTCCATTGCATTCTGACGCTTCCTTATTTTCTTTCTAAATTCTGTTCAGAGTTTTATGAGTGAAAAGAATTTGAAAAATAATTCATACCATTTATAAAAATTTAAAACACTAAATTCAATGTACAGTTTAGATATATGTTTGCTTTTTTCAGTATTTTGAAATGTTTTTTTTTCTTTTACTTTTTTTAAACCAATGCATACAAACATTGGCAAAGCCAACTGCTCAGCGTTCACATTATAAAGGCTAGACCTATTGGCTTTGCCAATGATTTTTAAAAGGGTGTGAGTACTTTGAGATATTTTCTGGGACACCCAGTAAGGTCTATTCATCACTAGCCCCTGGATGGAAAAGCTGAGTTACAGGGGCACACCAGGCCTAGGTTGGAGAGGTGTGGTGTGAATCGAGGGCCGGTACTATAATGTTGCTCAAAGGTGGGAGGATTTTCAGATATCAGTTCCAGGGCAGGATGTCTGTGAAGTACAATCCCCAAGATTGAAGGACTGTGTAAAAACAGGCCTCTGGGCCAGGGCTGTGAGATAGAGGAATAAATGTGACGACTGTGAGATACAGAAGGCTTCTGTGAGTTACAGGGAGTCCAGACCCGCTATGGAAGGCTGTGAGCTACAGGGACACTGCAGGCCCAGCACAAAAGTCCTGTGGTGTACAGGAGCATCCCCAGACACAGCAAGGGGGGCCTTTGATCAACAGGGACACACAGGCTCAGCATGGGACGGTTATGAGGCACAGGAGCACCCTAGGCCTAGCTCACAAGGGCTGTGAGCTACAAATCCCTGGCAAAGGGACACAGAGGGCCCAGTACACAAGGGATGTAGGGTGCAGGAACACCGCCAAGCACAGCAAGGGAGGGTTGGGGAGTACAGAGATTTATATACAAGTCAATTTTGAGAGGGCTATGAACTAAAGGAACATGAGGACCTGTTCAGAAAAACTGTAAGCAACAGAAATGCCCCCTGCCCCAGCGCCGGTGGGCCTTGAGATACAGACACACGAAGGCCCAGCATCAGAACCCCACGATAATCAACAGTTTGGTACTGTTCGGAACTAGTCTTTGACTCATGAAGCTTTCTCTGTAGTTTTTGCAGAATACAGTCTACACCTTCCAGCAGCTCCTGGGTCCTCACCTGACCGCCTCCGCTGACATCACCAGGCTCGTGCAGACCTTGGGAAAGGTAAAAGGACGGGTGCTAAAGGTGAGGCCCACTTGTCTGTTTTACCTATTGAGCATTATTAGGCATCCTATGCGGCTTGATCCTGTAGGTTACACAACCCCACTCTGCTCTGCAGTGTCTGTACTTTACACCCGTGGCATTCCGGTGACTCATTACTACCCAGGCGTGGCCGCACAGGTAAGAGCGGTGGGGCAGGGCGGTGTGGGGTCTGAGTCAACAGACGACGTGATAAGTAAAATTAAATTAAAAAAGAAATAAAACCACTTACCTTGCGCTCGTCGCATCGCTAACTCAGCGATGAGGTGAGCGCAAGATAAGTGGTTTTATTTATTTATTTAATTTTACCTTTCCCGTCGTCTATCAACTCCCCCCCCACACACACACGCCCCGCCTCACCGCTCTTACCTCTGCCGGCCGCGCCTGTGACTTACCCAGAAGCCTGATGGCGCTACCTCAAAGTGAGGATGATCCAATCATACCATTTAGCTGGGAGGCAACCTTTGCTGGCTTGGGGTTTGTAGTCTTGTCTTACCTCCACTGAACCAGTTGACCAATGTGCGAGATAACAGTGATATGGAACCAAAAAGACCAGGACTGGTTCGCCTTACAATAACAAACTATTTACTAACCCTACTATTCAGTCCCCTCGCTCCACAGCTCACCCCAAAACTTGAGTGTATCCCCCATTCATTTACAGACTTTGCACTGCACTCTCCCACCACAACAGTTGTTGAAGTGTCTTCCCACCTTTTTTCTGTGAGGATGAGAAGGACAGCGAGTGGGATTCCCAACCCATGTATGATAAACGTTTTCTAGGGGGGCAGGCACCCAATTAATTATCTTATATTATTTGCAACTAACGGCACATAATACTCGCAGGCACTATGAAGGACCATGAAGTCTTTGAATATTACATAGGTTTATCTTCAGAACTGCTTGTATATTTAGAGATTGTTATCCAATATGTTAGTACGCGTGTGGTGAAAAATTAATTGGTCATTTTTTTCTAATTCTTGATGGCAAATGTTCCCCAGACTGCTGGAAAGGGTCAGACTCACTTGCTCTGTGGTATATGGAACTTATATTCAGAATTTATTTTTAGGGATCCTTCTACCTATCGGCTCAGCCCTGCACAGAATCTGAAGACAAGAATGAGGCAGGGGAGGCCCACTAAGAAAATACAGTTAAAATGGTTGAAACGCTCCCAAAAATTGTATTAAGTCTCACCCATGGGTCCAATATCACTGACCTTTTAGCTGAATAAAAGCCTGCTACATGGCTAACCATTAACAAATGTAAACATCTGCTGTGCCTCTGTTACCTACTGAGACATCCTGTGGTTCTTGCTGTTGTCTGCATAGAGCAAGCCACTAATTAGAGATCATGTCAAAATGTAATCTGATAGAATTCTTCAGTGCTTAATTTGTGCCGGTGGTTTCCAGTGTTTGGCACCGGCACTTCATTGCTAACACCAGCACTAATGGCAGTCTGCCACATGGTGGCACTGTTTCTTTTATTTAGAAATGAGCATAACAGTAGTTGTTCATTAATTCAATACACGTTAAAAATAACTAATCCCTGCCACCCAAGCCATTCTTATAGTTTTGGGGGCCTGGAATAGTCTGAAGTGTCACACATCTAGGAGTGTGATGGTTAGTAGGTGTGTTTGTACTGTCATTGGTAGCACTGTCAGGGGCAATGGGTGGTGCAAGCTGCAGTAGCCTCCTGACGAGGACCCTGGCACTTATTTTTTTTTTTTACAAATGAAGCACTGATTCTTCATTTTATGGCTGCATCTGAATTTATCTGAATACTAACCCTGGGCGGAGTTGGCGTAGTGCCACTACGCGGAGTTCAACGGAATTATGAAAAAAATCCGTGGAGCAGGAGCCCACGTCCTGCGGCCAGCCGAGGGTCCGTGTGCCCGGGATGGGGGTCCCTCATGCCCGGGCAGGCTCCCAGATCCCCCCGGCCTGGCTGGGTTGAGAAGCAGGGCCCGGGGCCTGGGTTTCGGGCAGGGCCTGAGGTGTGGGAGCCCCCGTCCTGCGGCCTGCCAAGGGTCCGTCTGCCCAGGACAGGGGTCCCTGGTGCCCGGGGAGGCTTCCCCCCACCCCGGCCTGGCTGGGTTCAGAAGCGGGGACTGGTTCCAGGGCCTGGGCTCCGGCGGGCCCTGGGGTGCGGGAGCCTACGTCCTTTGGCCAGCCGAGGGTCTGGGTGCCCGTCATGGGGGTCCATCGGGCCAGGGCAGGCCTCCCCCACTTTGTCTGCGTGTCAAGGTGCCTGCGGGCCCCGGGTCAGAGTTCCGTCGGAGCCCCCCCTTGCAGCCCTGTGCCCGAGACCCAGCTAAGGGCTCTTATGAGCCCCCGGGACGCAGAGCCCCCGAGCCCTCCAAAGGGCAGGCGGGAGCCCTCCGGTGAAGGCTCGGGGCAGGCAGATTGGCATTCTTCTGGCCCGGCCATCTGGTCGCGCCTTTCCCCTTGGCCATCTGGTCACGCGCAATGCTTTCCAATGGGGCGACCAGATGGCCGGGCCGGCCTGGAAGTCCCGATGAGGGCTCACCCGCCTCCCCGATAGCAGCCAGGGCTCCAGGAGGTTGGGTGCCCCCGTGCCCTGGGTCCCCTCCGTCACTCGGTGCGCACGAGTTACCAGAAAGAAGGGTAGCTTTCCTCCGGATTACTAGGGACAGGGTATGCCAGGACCGCTCCCGGGCTGGCGGTTCTCAGCCGGGGACCAGATGGGGTAGGCCCGGACAACACCTCCCCACTACCCAGCTCTGGCCGGGTGCTCCCACCCCGGGCTCCGTCCCACGCCCTGGGCCCGGGCGGGCCTTCCCCAGCTTGGCTGGGTTCAGGAGCATAGGCCGGGGCCCTTGGTGGCCCGACGCAGGCCCGACGCAGGCCCGTGGAGGCCTCCCCCACGCGGCCTGGCCTGGGACCGCCGGGCGGGCCCAGGGATGGATTAAGCTCCGCCATGGGCCCGGGTCAGAGGTCCGCCAGGGACCCCCATTCTCAGCCCTGGGCCTGAGGCCCAGCTGGGGTCTCCGAGCCCCCGGGACGCAGAGCCCCCGAGCCCTGCATGGGCAGGCGGGAGCCCTCCGGTGAAGGCTCAGGGCGGGCAGATTGGCGTCCTTCTGGCCCGGCCATCTGGTCGCACCTTTCCCCTCGGCCATCTGGTCACGCGCAATGCTTTCCAATGGGGCGACCAGATGACCGGGCCGGCCTGGAAGTCCCGATGAGGGCTCGCCCGCCTCTCCGATCCCAGCCAGGGCTCCAGGAGGTCGGGCGCCCCCATGCCCTGGGTCCCCGGAAGAAGGGTAGCTTTCCTCCGGATTACTAGGGACAGGGTATGCCGGAACTGCTCCTGGGCTGGTGGTTCTCAGCCAGGGACCAGATGGGCTGGGACCAGGCACCACCTTCCCCCCTGTCCGGGACTCCTTCCTCCGGCCTGCCACGTGGCAATGTTCCCAGGACGGGCTCCATCGGGCCCGGGCGGTCCTCCCTTGGGCGTCTGGGCCTGAGAGCTCTGGCCGGGGGCTCCCTACACTGGGCTCCGTCCTCCGCTCCGCCATGGGCCTGGGGCCCGTCGGGCGTTCCCCAGCTCGGTTTGGGTTCAGGAGCTCCGGCAGGGGCCCTTGGTGGCCCTGGGGTGGAGGGTGCCCTCCCCACCCCAGGCTCCGTCCTCGGGCCTGCCGCATGGCAGGGCGCCCGGGACGCGGGCCTTGAGGAGGCCTCCCCTGTGCGTGCCGGCCCGAGACTTCCGGCCGGGCTTAGGGGACCAGCTCCATCCCCCTGCTCCGCCATGGTCCCAGGACAGGGGTCCGTCGGGCCCGGGCAGGCCTCCCTCCTGCTTTGCCCACCTGTCAAGGTGCCTGGGGGACCTCGGGTTGGAGGTCCGTCGGGGACCACCGTCCACAGCCCCGGGCCCGAGGCCCAGCCGGGGTCTCCAAGCCCCCGGGATGCAGAGCCCCCGAGCTCTGCATGGGCAGGCGGGAGCCCTCCTGCGAAGGCTCGGGCGTGCAGATTGGCGTCCTTCGGGCCCGGCCATCTGGTCACGCCTTCCCCCCCCTCTGCCATCTGGTCGCGCGCAATGCTTTCCAATGGGACGACCAGATGGCCGGGCTGCCCTGGAAGTCCCGATGAGGGCTCGTTTGCCTCCCCGATCCCAGACAGGGCTCCAGGAGG